>CANTUV010000015.1:25000000-26250000 GCA_947685225.1 Garcia nutans | reverse complement strand
AATTAATTTTGTGTCATCAATTCAATCTAACACATTATAAAATATTTATTTGAATCTTTTAAGATATTGTGATTGAATATTTCAATTGAATCATATGACTTATATATTATTTGGTTGTATTTATTTTAATAACACTATGTTGGCAGAGTTTTATATAGATCTTTCTAAATAAATATATTAATGACTGTATTTTATTATTTACTTTAGTAAAAATAATGGCACCAGACATAATAATGATCCATTGGGGTAGTTAGATAGTTGAAACTGCATCAGGTGTTGATTTTGAACTTGGATACAATAATTGGATGTAGATTCCTAGTAACATTGAATTGGATTTCAACTCACTTATGTGTAATATAATGCTTGCCATGGGTTTGAATGAAAATCAATTCAGTAGTAAAATACAATTTTGTAATCCTTACCAAGTGTTTGGAGGCTTAAGATATGAATGCAGTGAAATTATGAATGATGATTATTGGAGTTCAGTGCTTCACAAAGCTAGTCAAGTTTATGGGTTGCAGGCTATTGAATTGTACATTGAGTATTTTGAGGACTTTACAACAACCCAAACTAGTTATAATGGTCCATCAAATTACATGAATCTTGAGATAGGTAATGATGATGCATGTGATGATGATGAAGAGATGCGTAGCCTTGGCGTTGAAGGAGTTGATTTAGAAGACCACGATGTGGACAATGAGTCTATATCAAAAGATTGCAATGACGACGATGATGATGACTATGAAGTTGGCTTTATTTCAGATGTTAATGATGATGCTGATGCTGATGCTGATGACGATGATAACATAGGTGCAATATTACCCATTAATATGATTTCACCAACATCATCAAACCAAGAGGTTGTCTCAATTTTTCCCCCCAAACGTCCCAATATATGAATATTGATATTGCTTCTTTACGGGTGAATTTTGATGATTCCATTGATCGGAATATGTTATGGGATATTTCAAAAAAAATTGTATAAGGGCATGATTTTTTATTCAAAGCATGATGTAAAAACAGTTGTTAAGGAGTATTCCATTAGACATAATTATCAATTTCAAAACCGAGGAGTCAAGAAGTAATTCACTTGCATTGATATGTAAGCAAAATGCAGGTGGGTGTAACTGGAGATTGCACGTGACTAAAAAAAAAATAAACAATATTAGGAGTTAACTATATATAATGGCCCTCACACAAGTATTTTCCTAACTGTGTCATAAGATCACAGGAATTTGGATTCTGATTTTATATCGAGTTGCATAGAAGAAGTGGTTAGATCATATTTTGGGATAAAGATCGCAGTTATCATTGCACTTATGAAGGAAAGAATTCATATTACTGTGTCTTATAGGAAAATATTGATTGCTAAACAAAAGACACTTACAAGGTTGTTTGGGAGTTGAGATGAATCCTACAAGTTGCTCATGCAATGGATATTGTTTGCACAACATTGTAACCCAGGTTTAATGTATGAAATTGAGCATGACGATGTTGTGAAGAATAATAGAGTTGTGTTAGGTGTGAAGCAATTTAAACAAATGTTTTGGGCGTTTAAGCCCTGTATTGAAGGTTTTGCTCATTGTGCTCCAATGTTAGTAGTTGACGGGACTTTCTTATATGGAAAATATAAGTGTATTCTTCTTACTGCACAATCATTCGATGGCAATGGTAGTATATTTCCAGTTGCATATGCAATTGTTGAAAAGGAAAGTAAGAGCAACTGTATATTCTTCATACAATGTAGACAACACTACGTCTGTCCAAATCAAAATGACATTTGTGTTATATCTGATAGGCATATTAGAATTAAACATGTAATGAGCGATGAAAGATGGAGGCATTCGAAGCATAGATACTGCATTCATCATGTTGTTAGTAACTACAATACTAGATTTAAGAACACCGATATGAAACATTTCATAGAGAAAGCTGGTATGATATTTAAACTTAAGTGATGTTATATGTTATTATATATATGATCATTGTTCATTTTGATGTTATTTCATTGCAGCTAGAGAAAATCAATTGCGCAAATTTAACAAACATATGAAAGAAATTGCAAAAGTTGACCCGAAATCATATGAATGGTTGGAAAAAATTCCAAAGCAGAAGTGGGCATTGTGCCATGACGGTGGCCATCGGCACAGACACATGACAACTAATATGGCATAATCTATGAATGCATTATACCTTAAAATCCGAGGGATGCCCATTACCACTCTAGTTGAAATATTATTTTTTAAATTGGTGGACATGTTTGATCAACGTCGAACTCAATATGCTAAAGAAATGAGTGATGGATACAAGTACACTCAGAATTGCATGGTTGTGTTACAAAAGAATATAAGAAAGGAAAATTGACACGAGGTTAGAAAATTTGACCGCAATAATGGCATTTTCTTGATAAAGACAGCTCGTGACAGCTCAAGAAGAAAAGGAGGTAGAGTGCATATAGTTAAACTATTTAAGAAGTCTTGTACATACGGGAAGTTTCAAAATAGTAAGATTTCATGCTCCCACACCATTGCTGGTTGTCTTTCAAATGGTCTAGATCACACTCATTATATTTTGCCCAATTATTCTCTTGCAGAAACATATAAATGCTAGGCAACTAAATTCAACCTGCTTCCAGATCGTGATTACTAGCCAACCGCACCTGACGATCCTTTAGTTCCTAATCCAGATTGGATGCGGAAAAAGGGTCGACCAAGAACATCTCGAAAACATAATGAGATGGACTGAAAAAATACACAAATAAGAAATATATGCTGTAGGAAATGTGGTCAAGTAGGACATAATACTAGCCAATGTTCAACTTAATTTGTAATAAGACCAATTTTTTAAGAAATTGCTTTTAAAATCCCTTGCTTATTATTTTTCAATTTCTATATTATACTAATTTTGTTAAATATTTGTCAAATTTTCATGAACTGTACAAATTTCTAATTGCATGTTGAAAAACATTATACTACAAATAATATTAATTTTTGTATGAAATTTTATTTTGAAAAGGTTTAATGTCCAAAAGCTACACGCCTGGTGATATTTTCTGATTTACTGGGTGTCATTAGGCATTGGATGATGATTTTGTGTATCCTTTAGATCCTAACTTGCATAATTCTGAATTTGTTTACAATCAAATGAGGAACGAGTGGACTTTCCATCTGCAACAGTCGAGGGTACTTTATGAAGAAGCATGTGAAGTTCACATACGGGTTCCACTCCAACGTGCAGTCAATATGCCACATTCTAATGTCAATGAATTAAGGACAGCATTATATTGTATTCGTGAGGAGAACAACCGCATAAAGATCAGATTAAATCAAGTGTTTTTCACATTACGTGCCAAAGAGCTTCATGATAAAGGTGATGATCGGCAAGCATAAATATACAAACAATTTGCAAAATCTGATGAATGTCGCTCATATATTGACTTAAAGTGATGAGGATGATGTGTGATTATGGATAATATACTTCTTTGTTTAATTAATAATTTTATTTTCGTTATAATCCAAATGTTATGTATGAATGTGAAATAAATTCAAATACATAGAATGAACTTAACAATGCACAATATAACATGCATGCAAATACTACTCTTACTTCAGTAATTCACCGTTTGATTACTAAAAATATTTATTTTCGATAAAAAAAATTCCCTTTAGTATAAGCAAAATCTATTAGTATAAAGAAAATAAATAAATTTAATTAATTTACTATAACGTTAATCATCTCTTTCTAACAATGGCAAATCAAGATTGTTTACTACTTTATAAATTATAATATAATTTACTTAATAATATAATAATTTGTTTTATAACAATTGAACAATTTGCAAATTTATTTATATATATATAATAATAGTTATAAATTTATTTTACAGTAAACTTTGAAGCTGAGTTAATAATGTAAAAGAAATTTTTTTTTTCTAAAAACAATGCATATTATGAAGAGACCAATCAATATATAACTCAATATTACTCCAAATAAAGAACATCAATAATTGGCAAGTATATGAACGCATGCACTACCCACTCTATATAAAGAACACAAAAAAACATAATAGTGTTGCAAATCCAACTAAGTATATGTAATAAATTCAAATTCATATAAAATACAATTATTAAAATATTACTTCCATTCAAGTTCCACATCCTAGAGGTGGCCTTTGATTCTGATTTGGTCGGTTATTTCTACATGCAGTTCCTTGTAGTCGTTGTTCCTGAGCCTGAAGTTCTTCTTCAGGACAAAGCTCTTCATCGGCCTCTGAATCATGTAATTGTTCAGGAATAGACGGACCAACACCTTGTGTACCTCTACCATATCCACTTTGTAGAAGGTCTATAAATGAAGTGTGCTGAGAAAACATAGATCTAGATGCATGTGGTGAATGATAAAAGAATGGCGGGAACATCATCTCTGACGGCGTATGTATCTAGTGAGCATCAGAGACATGTGATGGGTAAAATATGGAGTCTGACTGGGTCCTCATACGGTCTCCCACCAGTCACCATGTGGAAAATGATGAGGATGGTTCTAGTGTTCTCCGTGGAAAAATCTCTAAGTTTCGTATAATGAATGCAAATGAACTAGTTGAGAATGAACTCCACTGCGCAAATCGACATGATGATGTAGAAGTGCCAACTACTACATCATTACGTGTAGATGGATCTTGAGTTGATGGCCCTGTAGTGGTAGGACTACGATGACCATGATGTTGGTCATGAAATGAGATAGGTGGTAGTACCATTTGAGATGTTGGCATACCACGCGGAGGCACGTTAACTCTAGTACGTCGTTCTGATATCCTTCTTTGTCGATGATGATCCGTGGCATTTTCTGCATCAACATTATCACCATCATTAGGTTGCTGATATGCTGGTGGGGCTGGATTAGGCGCTCGATCTATGATGAAATGATGCTCTTAATTAAGTGCTCCCATCATAGATCGTGTAATGCTAGTAACATTTGAGGAAACATTATCGTCCACTGATAATCACTCAATGCCATCAGCCTATAATGGCATTCAAATTAGTATTATTATTATACTTTTTTATTGCTTAGTAAAAAAATAAAAATACGAGAAGTGGGTAAATGGGTTAATAATATATACCACTGCTCCAACATCACCACCGGTATGTAAAATCCAGCGTCGAGTGACTCGCCTATACCATTCAAAGTACTCAGAATGATAATAAAGTGGACCAGCTGCCGATGCGCCTAATACGATATATATGAGCATTTCTATTATTCCATATCCCAATCCATCTTTCATGGTAAGTTGGCCAATCCTTGCTCATTCGCAATGATGTCACATGAAGAGTATCAATTTGCCTAGGAGCACAAGGGATAGGCTATTCAAGTCCAAATTGCCTTAACACTCTATCAGGCCGGTGTCACTCTATGATATGAATGCAAATAAGTGGAACAACAGCTTGCCATATTTGTTATGCTTGTGTATAATAATCAGACAACAAATGAAAAATGTCGGCACTGTATGGCTCCCAAATTATCTAAAAAGTGTTGGAAAAATAAAGTTATTAAACTATTTGTACAAAATATTACCATAAATACTTAATTAATAAAACATACCTGATCATCTTTTATGCGATCAAATAAGTAACAGATATGAGCAACTGTATGAGTTGGAATATTGGTTACTACTCTATCCTCGCTCCATCTACAAAATTTTATATGTAATAGTTATATTCATAATCAAATTAGATGCATTTTATTTTGAGGTGAAAAGACACATACCTTCGACCCAGGGGCACATCTTCATTAATTTGATTATTTTTAATGAGTGGTGCGATCAATGGAAATCTGTCTCATGCCCACAACTGTAACATAAACAAAGGGCCACAAATCTTTGTCGTGAATGGATTAGTGGAATTACATAGTTCTCTATATAAATATGAAAGTACAGCACCCCCCAACTGTATTGTCCTGCAAGTTAAAAATCCTCGAGATAGGGCAAATACACCAAATTCACACGCCTTGTATTTTTATCATTGAATAAGTCCCCACCTATAATGCGCAAAATCAGTGCATGTGCATGCAATGCAATAGTATATTCATCTGCATCGGCTGAGATGTTAGCAAAAGTATTTTTCAACCAAAGTAACTTTAGGTAAGACTTTCTTCTTGCATCAGCCGGAGGAACTATTCCAAGAAGTCGCTCACAAATAGCATCCCATCTGCTGTTAGTGGGCCTAATAAGGGGATTACCATCTATTGGTAATCCAGTCTGCACTGCCACATCCTGTAAAGTGATTGTGCACTCCCCTACTGGCATGTGAAATGTATGTCTCTAGTCTCCATCTCTCGACCAATGTTGTGATAAGATGTCAGTCTATTTGGAAGAATTTCATTTTTATTATGCCATAAAATCCACTATGGCGCAAAAGTGTCACCAATCGCTCATCGATATCATTGATATGCAGGACAAAACTATCGTGTCTACAATCTAATGCCTTATTTTCAATTTGGCCATGACATATGGCCTCAGATCGATGACTATTTTGTAATTGCAACAGTTATGGATCATGAGGGCCAAGCTGTATGTAATCTTGTTGTGCATGAGAACCTGCTATTACTGAACAAAAGTAAATTGATTAGAATAAGATTTTATATGCAATAATTTTATTACAACATTATTATTTGATAGTGAATGCGCATTTGTTACAAACTATTGTATACTTTTATTGCTCTTATGATAGATATAATTTGCTAAGACTTTGTTTTATTTATGTATTTAGGAATTTATGGAACAAGGTAGAGTTAGAATTTGGATACTTCCACGTTTTTAAGATGATTATGTGCTGGAAAGACATAATGACATAAAAGAGTATTATGCTAGACTACGTCGTGAATGGCATTTTCGAATGAAGGAGGCTGACACACTAGTTATGGAGCTACAAGTATTGGGTGCTATAATAATCAGACGGAGATCTTGCAAATACCTCGTATAAATATATCTACATATGAAGTTGCGTTGAGAAGAATAAGAATAGAGAATAATCGAATGTTGATTCGCAGGGGAAGATATTTCATACTAAAATTAGCCAGAGATCAAGTCGCATCAATAGAGAGACAACTCACTGAGGTCGAGACAAATAATATACTAAATAATAATCGATATGCATCGGACTATGAAATGTCTGACGAATATGCATGAATATTAATATGTTAGCATAGTTATTATATATGTTTTCATTACAGAAATGTTAAAATAAATTTTACAATTTATTTTGTTTTCTTACGATCTAGTAATTTGCAATATCTTTCATAATACGTGCATCTATCGTAGCATGATAAATTATTTAGTTAGCCAAACACAAACTAAAGTAAATGGCGTTAAAAATTAGGTGCCTTTAAAATAAAATATGCATCTGCAGTAGCATGATATATTATTTAGAAAAAAATTACTTATTTAAAAATTACTTAATTTATTATATGTGTCCGCATGTATATATATTTTTATAAAATTTTGATTAAAAAAATATGATATGACACTTTTAACCACAAATTATTCAAATAACAAATTACCTTTAAAAACATATAGTATACAAAAAAATTATATGTATTTTTAGGGTTTGAAAAATCAAAATCGGAGTAAAATCAAACTAAAACTATTATTCTCTGTTTGGTTCAATATTTAAAAAAAATTAAAATGAACCAAACCGCTACTCATAGTTGCGATTTGGTTCAATATTTTGAAAAAAAATTAAAATGCATCAAACCGCAACTCAAACTTGCGGTTTGATATAAATTTCTGTACTAAATTATTTGTTCGAAACTTTAAGTTTCGGTTTCATTAAAATCGAAACTCAAAATTGTTGTTTCATGAGATTAAAATATTAAAAAAATTTAAACAGCCAAATCGAAAGTCACACTTTCGGTTGACAATTTGACTCACATATTTTGGTAATATTTGGGAGAAGTCCCACATTTTAGTAATTTTAAGGGACTTCTCCCATATTTAGGTAATTAGCCTTCATTTCTTTATATTGATCTAATATATAATATACTAAAATTTATGATCAAATTTCTTCATAAAATCTAGGCTAAATATATATATATATATATAGCCCCCTGAACTTATCATATTTAGTAACTTTGCCCCTTAAACTTTCAATTTAACCATATAGTCCTTTGAACTTGTATTTTCTTAACTTATAAACATAAATTTTTTGAGTTAGATCGAGTCATGCCAAGTCAGTAAGGTATCTATTTAGTACAAAATATATAAATATAAGAAAAAAAAAGTGACCAACATTAATTAATATAAGTATCTATTAGTAAAAAATAGATAAATACAGGGGGATAAAGTAGTTAAAATGAAAGTTCTTGGGACAAAGTGACTAAACGTGACAAGTTCAGGGGGGGTTACATATGTATTTAGCCTAAAATCTAACTACATTATAAACTCATACTATGCCTAAAAACCAAAAATGCTTTACTTATATATATTTTATCATATAAATTTATTCAAAATAATTAATTTAAATACTTTCTTTAAAATATCTCAAAAATATATAAAATTTATAAATAAAAAAAAACATATATTGTGTAATTTATCAAAGTTGTATTTCTTCTGTAATTTTTTATTTGAAAATTTGCCTCCCCCGGCCTCTTTTTATCAAAGTCCTAGTTCTGCTATTGAATTCATACAACACATAATACATAATATTTTTAAATATATTAATGTTCATGAAATTCAACGAGCTTAATGTTGTCCTAAATTACCACCATATATATTTTTGTCATTGGGGAAGTATATTACCGAAACAAGTCAACATTTCATGATCTCGAATAAGAGCCATATAAGCTTCTATTTCCACATTAGCTTCTAAACCTGAGCTCAATACTACTTTCCAAAGCTTACATTTTTGTTATAGGTAGTTTAGTTGAGAGCTTGCTTATTACTTTAGTAATGCTACTAAACTCATCTTTTAGAATATCTAAGACATCATCATTTGGGATTTGTTTGGACCACTTTATCTAGAGATTTTGAACTTCATATTGTGCTTGTGATGTATGTGTCTCAAGAGTTGGTGCTTCATTATAGTCAAGCTCAATCTCACATTCAGCAAAAGTTTTTAAAGTACAATAATTGCCAAATATCATTTGATCAATATCATCAATGGAGATTGAGCTTGGGTTACCTATTCTTTGCTTAACATTTTGAGCAACTTTTCTTCTCATGTCTATTGGAACATCACTGTTTTTTTTTTCGGTAGCTTTGTCTTTTTCCATATAGGTTGAGTAACTTGTTATAATTTTGTGTGTGTTTGTTCTTTAATTCAGTTGTTCTTTAATTCAGCAGCTATAGGATTAGCCTATAAAAATGAAATAATAAATTATAAGCAATACATCAAATATTAATGAATACTACAACATATTATCAACCTTGTATATTTCTGAATTAGTTGTTCCCAAACATCCTTTTTAGTTTCAAACATTTTTGCCTTTGGAATCCATGAAAAATTAATAAACCCAGTTTGGAATATATCATAGTATTTAATACATTGTCTTTTAATGTTTTTCATGCGATTGAAGATTCATTCTTTGTCTATTAGCTTATTTGGATATTCTTCTTTCAACTCTTTCACAATGCAATCTAACTCGTGTGTTATAAAAGTCCCATCAAACCTATTCTCAATATTATGTTGGTCCAAGAAAGCATCATCCATTGCATTTGACCATATACATGTGCTTTATCTATTTGAAGTTTGTGTCCTTTTAGGAATTTTATTTTACAACATAATAATAGTAATATTAATTTTACAAAATAAAATACTAATATAATTATCTTTTAATCAAAGACATTTTTTTACATAAATAAAATATTCTAAATTAAGTGCATCATAATTTCAAAATGTATGATAATTCAAGCACAAAACAACAATACAAACATAATATCACACAACATTATTAATTAATTGTCCCACATATGATCAACCATGGAATCCCTAATCAATTCTCCTCAGTTTTTTCATTATTATTCCTAACATTAGGATGTTCATCTTATTCATTTTCATTTTCATTTTTTAAAAGTTTAGCTTCAACTTCTACGGGTAGCTCATAATTTGAATCTATAGTTTTTAAATAATTATGCAAAATACAGTAGTAAAACTGATGAGCTTTTGAGTTCAAGACAATATCCTTATTTAGTTGAGATTGCAATTATAAGAAAGCAATTCTTAAGGACTCCAAAAGCTCATAAGTATTCTGAGGTAGATTTCTTGAGTACTCTTTCGAGTGATATCGCTCTCCACTATAAGGTGTAATAAGTCCACTTCTCAATATAAATCCAGCATTAACAAGGTAATATTTTCGTAAAGACATATAATAAATTCAATTATGGTATGCATATGCTACATCATGCTTATAAAAAGTATATATTATAATTACCTTTGGAAATTTTTAAGGCATATTGATTGGTAAGATATAGGTAAATTTTAAACCAAATATGCATGTTGCCAACATATTTTGTGTGAAATATTATTTCCTATCATGAAACCTAGAAGCGTCTTTTCTAGACACTTTTACAAATACATGTGTGCCATCAATTGTTCCAACACAATCCAGATATCATATTATAATAACTAACAAACAACTTTGGTCACCTTAAAATATATTGATAGATAAAATTGATTGAGTATTTAACAAATTACCTTGAAATAGAAATAGAATCCAAAACTGTTGGCTGTTTCCAAAGGCACTTGGAATCCATATGGTTGTTTAACAAATTTGCCCTCCAATTCTAATATAAGACATTATGGAACTGACGGTTAGTTGACTCACTGGACCACAAAGATTAATGTCAACCACAAAGATATAGCATACAAGAAAGCAATATTAATCATAAGAAAATATTTTCACACACAAGCATTGAAAATGATAAGAAATATGCAAGCATATCACATAATAAAAGAAACAATAATGCATAAAGTGTGCATACAAAAATTAGTCCAACTAGATGAATAGCCAATCCAGTAAACTAACATGGTATACTAGACATCTAAAGGCAAAATCCTAAGCGAATACCCCCAAAAATCATTTGACTTCTAATAAAAAATATCTTCCAATTGGCCAACCTAAAAAAAAAACATTCACCGCATCTTCTACCAACCATATTACACCGGTCAATTTGAAATTATTCTAAACATATGATCATAAAAATTTAACTTGAACTTTGCAGCAACCATTTTATTTGGATTTTAAGCTTTAAAATATCAACTGCACACATCCTAACAAAAAGCCCCACAACTTTAAAATTGCAAAACCTTTGACTATGGTTAGTGCCTTTACTGTGCCTATTCTTCAAACAAAATTGTAAAGCACATATTGATGTAGATACTAATATGTCATGACCCTAGATGATTGTTGGTCTTTTAATTTAAGAAATTCAGAGGAAAGAAGAAGAAGAAGAAGAAGAAGGAGAAGAGAGAGAGAGAGAGAGAGAGAGAGAGAGAGAGAGAGAGAGAGAGATAATGATTGTAATTATATTGCTTAATAATGAATGCAGTCATTTGCATTCAATCCTTGTAAACTAATTCACAAGATCCAATACTTTCACAAAAACACAAACTCCTATAGCTATAGCTGACTAATACTACTAATTTTCCTCCAAGAAATTGCCACGTGATCAATTTCCCTCTTCTACATCCACCAAAGGTTTTGCAAATCCCATTCTTGCTACTGTAATAATTGTGCCCAGCTTCTCAAGCGCAACTGACAACACACTAGCTCCCAAGTTCAGCCTATCACTCTTCCCTTTAAAGTTCTTGACATTACCCACCCCCATCAAAACCTTCCTTATCCTCAAAGAAGAACTCTTTCTCTTTATAGCAAGCTTCAAATTCTCTTTGAGTACATTATTAAATTTTTGTTTTTCTCTATTTAGCATTTTTTCAAACACTTTTAGAGCATTAATTCTTCTTAGCAAAATTTTAATTTTTCTTTCTTTGCCTTCTCCGTCTCTCAAATTCTTTATCTTTTAAACTCATAAGAACACTCAATTGATAGTTTTTCCATCTCAATTCTTCATGGCTTTTATCCTTGTGCACCCTATTTGAAATCGACTCAATCCTTCCAAGTTGTCCACTGATGTTGTCAGTTACAAATGCTGGAGAGTAAGCCACCATTCTACATTTTATCACGTCAATTTCACAAACACCCACACTGCCCTTTCCATGTTTACACAATTCCAAACTCTCATTTTCATTTTCACAAACACCTATAATGTGGCCTAAAATGTTTGCATTCCAAGATAATGTCTTACTGTCACCTTCAGCAAAATGCAACATATCATGTAGACTTCCACTTCTAAGACATTTACAGACTAAAAGATGATGCCCATGCTCTACACAGTATCCTAATAGTGAAACAATATTAGGGTGCCTCCAACGAGACATTTTTAAAATAACTTCAAGAAAATTATCTTCTCCTATAATGAAAGTGTTGTGCTGTTGATATTCTTAATAGCCATTGTCTTTCCATCAGGAAAATTTTCTTTGTAAGCACTACCAAGAGAACCTTCACCAATTATAAACTCTTGACTAAAATTGTTTATTGCTGTTTATAAAGAATTGTCAGTATACGAAGTAGCAGTGATTGGCGACTTCATTCTCTTTACTGAACTAGAATTCCCTTGTAAACTCTCGGCGACCAATTTTTCATTGGTGGAAGCTTCAGATATGTGACAGCAGCAGTGTTTTTCACTCTCTTTTCTTGTATCTCCATATTTACTAATTGAAAAAGGAGAAGCCATTTTTCTATATGAATTGAGGTACTCAACATTGTCTTTTCCAAATTCTTCGGGCTTGTCTATATTGATTGCTGTTGGAGTTGTTATATTTTGGAATTCACTACTCTCTTCTCCTTTCTACCCAATAAGATTTGAAATTAGATTTTCAGAAGCTTCTTTGGCATCTGTAAACTCTTCTACTCTTACTTCTTCATTTTTATCAACATCATCTAGAGTCCCAAGGAATTTTACTATTTCTTCCTTAATAAACTTTCCCTTGTGTGATAAATTGGTGTTAAATTCTTCTTCTAGATTTATTTGGATACAACTAACTCTAGTTGTATTCAAATTACAGTATTGCACAATTTTCTGATGCCGAAATAGAAGTTCAGAATTAAATACCATTTGAGTTTTAATTTGTTGGTCTGGTTGTGAAGTTGTTTGGGTAGGAGCAACTGTGGTAGATTGGTGAATTGGGTTTAGTGAAGTGGAATTGGGTTGCTGGGTTGTTAATTGTATATGGGGATTTTGATCACTAGGAGAGATGGAGGTCTATGAATTTGGATTGTTTGGCACATGAGGATTTGAATTGTTTGACTTACTCTGCAGTTGAATGGAAATCCCTAGGTTCTTACTGCTCTAATACCAAGTTGTCATGACCCTAAATGATTGTTGGTCTTTTAATTTAAGAAATTCAGAGAAAAGAAGAAGAAGAGAAAGAGAGAAAAAAAGAAGGAGAAGTTGCAGCAAGAAAAAGAAATTTGGGGAGAAGAGTAAATAAAACCAAATTCACATAATAGCAAACATAAAAATTCACATAAAAAAACATTAAAAAAAAAATCAAAACCTATAACAAAATTATCAATAAAAAATTATCAAAAGACAATAGTAGAGAAAGAAAGAGTAAAATAAATATCAAAAGTAAAAAAATGAAAAATAATAAATCACCTTTGTGTGTGTAAAGAAGAAGCAAAGAGCAATTACCACAATGGACACTAAACAAGAAGCAGAGACGGTTGAAGAAAGAAAAAATAACAAAAAATGAAGAAGGAATAAATGGCGAACAAAGAAAAAGAAAGGGTATTCTACTAAGAAAAGAAGAAAGATTAGATTAAGGTTAAATTTGGAATATAATAAAGGGAGAAGGTATAAATATATCATTTAACTCATCGCGCAGTTACAATTCAGACTTATTTCTTTTTATTGGCTCAAAAAACACAAATTTTATGAAAATAAGCTTTTTAGGCTCTCCATTTAACGGGCCATTTAACTTTGCTCTTCCTTCGTTATTCATTCATCAGGCGCCCATTAAAAAATTAATTTTTAACCTCTTCTTTATTGATTTATTGTTATTATTAATTTCAACAAAAATAGAGCCATGTATCCATCAGTGTATAAGAGATCGATGACTGGTACAGTACAGTGATTTTCAGAATCGGAGAGGCGTATCCTCCGTTTCACAACCTCAACAACCTTCTCCTTCACCTTAATCTTTATATGGTCTAATAGATCTGAATCTTCAAGAGGTAAAGAAAAAGAAGAGAGAAAGGTCATCGATGATGATGGTGATGGTTGTGGCGGTGGTGCCAATGGTGATGAAATATGTTTTATAAGATGATGGTGATAAAAAAAAAAAAAAGGACAAGCAACGTATGCTAGCTTGATTAACTTTTTTTAAAACAATCCCTATTTTTATTAGATTCATAAAAAAAAAAATGTATTTTCTTTTTTGTTTAATTTTCCTAAACTCCAAACATCTCATATTAATTAAAGAAAAGTTATCATTTTCTTTGAAGAAAGAGATTTTTGTTTTAGACAGAGAAATTGATAGAAAGAATTGGAGACTTTTATATGATAGCTTTTACTTCATAAATCTTACTCTCACTGTCACTTCGTTGGTAACTCTTCTTTTCTCCTCTCTTTTTCTTCTCCCTCATTTTCATGGCTTATCTCATCAAGTTTGGCTGTTTGGCTGGCTTGTAATTTCTATACTTTCTTTTAACTTATTAAACCCTTCGATTTTGATTGATATATCTTTATTTTCTTATATCTATATGTTTCTATGGTTATTCCTTTTTTAATGTTAGATGAATTGTCTCAGAGAAGAATTTTTATCACCTAAATACTTATCATTTGTAAAATCGTTGAATTGCATTTCGTTACCTAAAGCTAGTTGTTGAAATCTCAAGTTGGGTTTTTAATTTCTCTTATTTATGAAATAATCAAATATTTTGCTTCCTTGGTTATTTGTCAATTATTCACTATTTTTTTATGTTCCTTCCCCAAAGAGTAGTTGTGCATTTTGGAGGTGGATGTTGATGATGAAGATGACGATAGTGATGAAGATGGGGATTTTTCTGGTGATGATGATTTTTTTGGATTTTTAATTCTTTAATTTAATTAATTTTTATTTTAAAATAAAAATTATTAGCTTAATGGAATTATTTGGTTTCTGTAAATGGAGGGCTTAAAAAGCTTATTTTCATAAAATCTCTATTTATTTGAGCCAATCAAAAGAGATAAGGTTGAATTATACCTACACGATAAGTTGGATGATGTTTTGTACCTTCTCTCTACAATAATTTGGTGAGGATAGTTTTGAAAGATAAATTTACTATACAAAACCATTGATTTGGTAGTTTAAAAATCTTACTTAAAGTGATGGTCTTTAATCCATAAAAAAAAAATTATAATAAACCATACTATTGGTGTGAAAATTAAAATAAATAACATGTTGAACAATACCATACCATATAAAACTATAAAATACCACTATCCAAATAAAGTGTAAATATAAAGTAATAATATACAGTCTTCGTTTTGTTGCATAAATCGAAAAGTATAAAGCACTATGGAATAACTACATATTTAGGGCTCGTTTGGGATGATATTTATTTTTTGGTTTCAACTTTTTTTTTTTTTTGTAAAGAAAAATAAAACAAAATATTTGATAATATCACTAAATTTTAGATTTTTTTTATTAGATAAGAAATAGATTTGGATAAATATAGAATCCACCAAACATGGTTTTTAGGATTTTGGTTTTGAGAAAAGATCTATATCAATAAAATCTTTTTTCTCTCAACTATTTTTTTTATTTTTTGCATGTATTTTTATTTTTTGCTCTTTTTTTATTTTTTTTTATTAATCCAGTTATGAAATGAGAAGTTTATCATAAAATGAAAAGTTTATTTTTTTAAAAAAAATATTTTCTTTATTTTTAATAATTTTATTTTATTTTAATAATTATCTATAATGTCTAATTAATATTATGATAGATCATTAAAATAAACAATATAATTTTTCTAGTAGGTGAATAAAATGTGTGTTTATATATATATATATAATAAAAAATTATGATATAGTTTTTTTAAAAAATTAAAACACAATTTATAAAACTATAAAATAAAAACTGAAAAGTAGTTTTGATTTTAGGGAAAAAAAAAACTAATAATGTAAACGAGCGAGGCCTAAATATGTGAATTTCTATTTCAATCTAAAAGAGGTCACAGTTTCTCCTTTTAAGCATAAAAGTTAACTTTCCCATTTTAAAGAAGGTTCAGTCTCTCAATTCAACTATACAAAATTATGAAGACACAGTTGTCCAATTCAACATGCAAATTTACATTTTATTTTAAAAAGAAAACATAGCTTTTCAACCTCATCACACAGATTATCACTTTAATCTAAAGATATAGTTATTCATCCTCGTTCATTGCAATGCATATTCAATTTAAGCTGGTATTGCAACTTCTCCACCTACACATTCCATTTTTCCTTTAAATTTTAAAGAATGCGCATATTGTCTTTCCTACTTAGTTATAGTTGAGAATTTTTAAGGTAATTTTTATTCGTTTTCATCCCTTAAGTTCATTTTTTGTATTAGTCATCTCATCGGTAGTCCTTTGCCATTAGAGCTATTAACAACAAGTGATATGGCATCGCTTGCTGATATCAATCCCTTCTTAAAGAACCCATTTAATCAACGATGATGGAGAGATTAGTCCCACAGCGGAATATTAGCATGTCACGTCAACATAAATATTAACATTTTATTAATTTGTCACATTATTATATCTGCTAATGTGACACTGTGTCATAATGTCATATCAGCATCCAAATTTATTAAGAACATAAGCAATGAATCATTTTCACTCATCGTCTCTTAAAAATTAACTAATATCTATCATCACCTCTCAAAAAATTGACTAATGCTCATTGTCGTCTTTGTAGTTTATTTTTTATACAAATTTATCAATTCATGACCATTAACTATTTCAACTAAAAGTTTTAACATTTTAACCACTACTTAATTTTGTTAAAATAATTATTTTATATGTATTTAAAATTATGTCAATTTAACATTTAAACATATCAAATTCAATTTTTATTAAAATAAATAAAATAATTATATAATAATCTATTATTAATTTTAGTTATTATTATTTTACATTAATAATTAATTAATTTAATTTTAATTCATTATAATTTAAATTAAAATAATAACAATTAAGATTTTTTTATAATTTAATAATATTTATTTATCTTCTTTCCAAACAAGTTTAAGTACTTAAATTCTTTTCCCCTCCCTTTTCTATTCTTATTTCTCTTTCACTCCTTAAATGAACCTCAACTCACTCAAACTAAACATGCTATAAGTGTATACTTCTGAAAGTCAAGTATATATACTAGACATGTACCTTTAAAAAAATAATATTTTTAAAATTGAAAGTTAAATAATTATATTTTTAAAAGAAAAAATATATTTTTTAAAAAAACTTTATTTTGTAGGGGTATTTTTGAAGAAATCACTTTATTTTTTAAATTGGGCTCCTTCAAGTTCTAGCCCATTCATTGCGATATAGGCCAGACAACAGGGCCTGTTAGCCAGCTTAGTATCTACTTTAGCAAATAATATGAAATCTTCACTAACCTATTCAAATAATGTGATTTTTAACACTATAAATGTTGGAATTTCTGTTCCTACATTAAAATTTCTTAAAAGGTAAGGACTAGTCTAGAGTCATCTATAATAAAATAAAAATAATTTTTTTATCAAAAATGTAAATTATATGTCTAATCATTATTTTAACTTATTAAAATCAAGTCATAATAAAAATTATGTAAGTGAAAAAATTTTATTTTAATTCTTTAAAATAAAAAAAAACTATATAACTAAATTTAAAGATATCAAAATATTAAACATAATAAAAAAATTTCTATATCTCAATTATTTAATTTTGAATCTCATTTATTTATAATATATATTAACAAGTTTATTTTTTTAAAGATTAAAAATATTTTAAAATAGTAGATATTAAAGTGTTAATTATAAAATATTAGAAGTATTTTAATAATTCATTAATATATAAATAATTTTTAAAAAATAAGAAAAATATATTAGAATATAATTTTTTAATTAGTTTTTAATATTACTAAATAAAATAAAATAAATTTTATTTTTTATATTGTTCATAGTAATTATAAATGATAGTAAAAATAAAAGCAGGAAAGGCCAAAAAAAAAAGACAGGTTATGATTGCAGTTGAAATCGTGCAAAATGTAATCAATCAAAGTATGAATTTTCTTGCGTGGTTAAGAAGTTTATATCATAACTTGTGAATAATGACTTTGTAGACAAAAAAAAAAGGGTAAAAAAAAAAAGAATTGCAATAACTAGAGAGGCCCTACAGTAATAATTTATTCATACCTTTATTTATAAAGAAAAAATCACCATACTTTCATGCACTATTTGACTTTTTAAAAAATCTTTGGTGGACTTTCGAAACCGGCCGCTTTGATGATTGATACTATCACTTACACTATTTTTTATAAAGAGATATTACATCTATTATAAAAAAATAAAATTAAAGTAAATTATTAATTATAATGATAAAATATATATTTTTAAGAAATTTTATTTTAATAAAGAATGAGATATTTTTAAAATTTTATTATAATTTTTTTAAGTATGTAAATATTTTTATTTTTTATAATATTTTTAAAATAAAATTTATTTTTTATTAAAATTTATTTTTTTTAAGTAGCTTTGTAAATGTCCCTGTTATTAACTCAAATCTTTTTGAAGCGCACCAGCAACACAAATGGATAGACAAAGAACCAAGGATTTTGGCAAGGTCATAACACCCTATTTCGACGATCTTCTAACAAAAATAAGAATATAACAAGATAATTTTTTTAATAAATCACTACAATCTCTAATTAAAATATAATTTGCTTATATCTGTAATTAAAATTTTAGTTGGCAAAAAAATTGTTAAAGAGAGAGTAACAAGAGGAGAGAAAAAAAAAAAAAAAAAAAGAAGAAATTGTAGCAAAGGGAGATTTTTTTTTTATCAGAAATAAAAAATTTCCATTAACAAAATAAACAGAAATATAAAAAATCAACACAGAAAGAAAAAAAAAACAAAGGATGAACAAAAACAGAATAAAAATATAAACAGATCACAGGCAGAAAGATGAAAAATCTGGAAAAAGGAACAGATAAAACAACAGTGCAATCATAAAACAAAAATATAACAGAACAATCTTCAATCTTTTAATTGTTGAGATGTAGAAAGGACTCAACCTGAACAAACCCTATATGAGCGGCCAAAATAAACAGGAATAAGGCCGAAAACTAATAAACGCTGCAGAGGCTAAATGTTGCTCAAGCAATGAGAGATGAGATAAAAGAGAAGAAAAAAAATGATATTTTTGTCCATAATATATGTTGAAATTTATCAAATATGAAAAGAATTTCATATTGAAAAGAGATTAGATTAATAAGGGGTATATAAATAAAAAAAAATTATAAACTCAATACTTTAAATTTTGTGTTAAAATATAAGGTTAAATCTATAAATATATTCCTCACTAAGGCTCATTAAGCATATCTTCCAAATAAGTGGACTTTTTAACACCAACTCGTAGTATCAAAGCTGATGATTTGACAATATGAGTATGAAAATAGTGGTCGTATCCCGTGGTTGTTCATATCAATATCCATCCACGTGAAAGTAGATGTGAATATGATTCAATCCAATTCAAATATTTAAAAATACTATGTCCAAAGCCATTTTACATGCAAAAATCTTCGTATTATATTGTTTCATAATTTTGAGTCAATTCAGTTTGAAAATTCGGTACTTTTGATACTAAATTTTATTAACTAAAATATTTTTAAAACAAAATTTTTATAAACAAAAATTTGAATATGGTAAAAGTATTTTATAAAAAATAAAAATTTAATTAATAAAAGATTTAGACTTTTAAATATTTTTTAAATTAATAATAAAATTCATTAATTTTCATAAAAAAAAATATAAGTTTACATGCAGTCAAATACTAATAGAAAAATATGACAATAAAACTTTTAATACAAATTAAAATTTTAAATATAATATCCGTAGTTTTAGGTAAATTAAATAAATATTAGGAGAGGTATACCTAAACATATAAAATAAGTATATAACTATATACGTATTATATATTTATTTTATATGTTAGATAAATAATATAATTAATATATATAATATATACATGATGTATTCTTGAAGTATACATAGAATGCACATTATATATGTATAAATATATATATATATATATTACATATCTATAGTATATACATTATATATATATGTATCTAAAGATATATATAATATATAAATAAAATATATGTATAACATATACATATATGTATCTAAAGATATATATAATATATAAATAAAATATATGTATAACATATACATATATATATAATATATTACATAAATATGAAGTATAAATTGGTGATGAAAAAGGTGATGATGATGATGATGATAATAATAATAATAATAATAATAATAATAATAATAATAATAATAATAATAGAAGAAGAAAAGTCAAAGAAGAAAGATTTGTGATTGGTGAAAATTAAGTAATTAATTGTATTATAAAATATAAGAGATAAAGATGGAGAAAAGAAGGCATTTCTTCTTCTTCTTCACGTGAATTTGGAGAGAGATTGAGGAGATATGATTTCTTCCATACATAAAATTTTATAAGGAATTTCAAGAGGATTTAAGTGGATTTTAAAGGTTTATTGAGGAATCAAGTAAGTAATATTTCTTTATAGTTTCAAATTCTTAGTTTTATGGTTATGTTTGAAATTTTTAGAGAGAAAAAGTGATGTTAAATTATTTAAATAGATAGAAATAGTGCTAAAAGGATGAGAATATAATGAATTGTTGGTTGATGGTTTGAAAAGAACAAAGTTGATGGAATTATGATTTTGGTATGAATATATGTAAATTAGGGGTTTAGTATAGATATTCATAATTGTTGTAATGAAGTGATTTAGTGTTATTGTAATGTAAATATGATGAATTTTATAGTTGAAAATGTGATATGAATAAGTTTTGAGGAAGTTAATATTTATACCCATATTATGTGAAATTAGGATTTTTGGATAAGGTGTTTGGAATTATTGTAATAAGTTATTTTAATATTATTTTGATATGCACATTATGATTTTGGGGTTAAATGCTAGATATGAATTGAATTAGTTAAAGTTTGGATGATGTAGTAAGTAGTGAATTTAGGCTTTTAAAGGAATTTTGATGAAAATGGTAATTTGATATACAATAAGTTTTAATGTGAATTTAAATGAGTAATGTTGATTGATGTTGGATTATGTGTTTATAGGCTATATTGATAGAGGTGGAGGAATATATAGTCTTATCAGGATAAGGCTTGGAAAGTAAAATAAGGTGAGTACATATTGTAATTATTGTTATTATGTGAACAATAATATAGTAGGCATAAAACATTGTGAATGAGAGAATGTGTTATGTTACTTAAATTATTGGAGTGGATAAAGGTATGAGTATTATATAAGAATAAGAGTGTGTTAATGCATGTGATATAAATAATAAGCCATTATAGAATGGCTATTAAAGTGTTATGTGTAAATGAGCTATGTACTAGAAATAAGTAAAAAGATAAGGAATGAACAATGTGACAGTGAATGAGAAGAATAATATGAAAAATGTGAATAAAAGGGCAAATATGATCGATTGTGATGTGATCACGAACCATGGTGATCACTTGGGAAAGAGTGGAATTTAAATGAGAATTTATGTATTGTAACATAAACAATTACTTGTCCAGTACTATTGAGATTTTTTATGCATGTATTGATAGACCTGAGTAGAATTAAGTCTTGACCCAATGAGAGATGTGTCATGTATTTGAGATGACTGTTGATCTGAGCAGAGCTAGGTCACGTGATTGAAATTAAAAATAGGCCCGAGCATAGCTAAGTCAAGAAATTGATAGTGTGACATTTGAATTTAGTAATTATATAGGGGATTGTTGAGCCCAATATATATTCGTGTCTGAGTTTGGATATATATATATATATATATATACTTGGTAAATGATTTGTAAAGTATTAAAAGGTGTGGATATAGAATGATGATGATAAAATGAGAAAAGTATTTGATTCTATTTATGTGCTTAAATGTTTATTGTGTATATATATATATATATATATATATATGTGAACACTCGAATTTTGAGGCTCGGGAAGCCAATTTTCTCAGACTGCAGACAACCGAGCCGGACCGAAGGTCCGCGGTAAAGTTCACCGGAAATATATCGATATGGTACTTGAAATGTCCGGAGCAACACAACGATCACGGATATGGCCTTGGAATAATTTTTGGAGGTCCACAGCTCTCAGAAAATCAGTTTGAACGAAAAAATGCGGATTTCGGTGCGATTTTGGGGTGAACCGCTGGGACCGGCGGTCCGACCGCCGTCCATGTCCTTTCCCGTTTTTCCGGCGACCACCGGTCCGACCGCTGACCACGGCGGTCCGACCGCCGTCCAGCCCGAATTTTGCCTATAAAATGTTGCTAAACTTTCAAAAAAGGGGATTGGACTTTTTCGGGTGGGCCTCATGCTGTCGAATTCTTTTCACGCTTAAAAACTCTTATTGGACTTTTATTTGCAAGAATCTAACCTTGTGTGGCAGGGATTAAGAATCATATTTCAAGATCTAAGAAAACAAGACCTGGAACTTCGAAGTGGAAGGACCCTAAACAAGGTAGTATGATAATTCATCATTTGTCAATTCAAGCATATCATAAAACATCCTATCTTCTTCTTAATTTCTTTTCGGTCAAAGACCTAATCCTTTTAGGTCTAAGGCCTAATTAACTAATCAATCAACACTTCGGCATGAAGCCGCGAATCAATCAACTTTTTGTTACGGAGCCTAAATTGTATCTTTTTGGTACAAAGTACCTAAATTTCACAATTAAAATTAATCTTTTGGCCAAAGGCCTAAATTGCACTATTTTGGTACAAAGTACCTAAATTTCACAAATTTGCACTAAGTGCTAAAATTAACAACTTTGGCAAAAAAGCCCGACAAATGCACGAAGCATACACACACACATGCATGAAGCATAATTTTCATCACCTTTAAATAGGCTTTTCCGAACTACATGGGCTTTGATCTCTCATAAAAAACGAGAGTATGTAGGCATATTTGAGATTCACCTCAAATAACAAGTCCGCAATTTACTAACAATCTATTCTTCTTCCTTTCTGTGTTCCTTCTGGATTCATTTCTAAATTGGCAAATTAATCAAGTACATGACATAGTCCCTGAATCCTCATTGGGTTCGTAGATTAGAAACCTTTACATTGGATGCATTAATTGGAGTCAAACAAGGGTTTTCTTAGTTTTTCCCTTTGAACAAAATAAACTGAGTGGCGACTCCCGACAACGAGTGAACTTTCATCCGAATCCTTTTAGGGTGAAAAATCGAGGTTCACAATTTGGCGACTCCACTAGGGACCATAAAAATGATTTATGGAATTCTAGTGGACTACTATTGCTTATTTGATTAATTTGCCACTGGGGACCCATAAAAATAATTTATGGGATCCTGGTAGGCTACTATTGTTTATTTGATTAACTTGCCCTTCTTTAGGATACTTTTATTCATTTTGCAGGGTACCCTAGCAATATATATCCCCTCCTTGGGGATATTGGATTGAAAATTGACAAAAGGAATCTTTTTTCTTTAATGGACCCCTTGTTTGATTAATTGTGCATTTATTTTGACATTCAGAGAATCTTTTTCTCTTGCATTATATGGGGGAATCATTTTCCTTCATTTCATAAAAAATTATTTTCAAATGAATTTCTTCTCTTTCTGTTCAAAATTCTGAGTCTGGATAGCAAGTAGCGCTGACCGGCAGGTCTCCTTGATTATGCCGGCGGACAGCCAAAGCGTCCTCCCTGTTGTCGCAAACCATTCCAATCCTTTTGGAGTGGCCCATGAGTAATCGTACTGTTGGACCCACGCGAAACTCCTTGTTTCACATGTGGTTAGGTATATCTTACTCAAGACTCAAGGGTCCCTATTATAAGCTTATTCTCTATTTTTCATGAACAATAGAACCTTCTCTTAGGTTGTATGTACCCAATGATAGTGCCACATACCATTAAAATGAATCATGATGTGATGAGGTGCATTCATGCAACATGACAACATTATTTTGGGAAAAATCTTTTGGGGAAAACTTTTGATGTGTATAAGTGGACCAAGAGTTTATCTCATCCTACCCACTGCCCTGATCCCTTGCCTTTAACCTTTGCAGGTATCCACTATCCGTGTGCCTTCACCTACACAAGCTACACCAACTCCAACTATCCAATCACCCACAAGTTCTACTACCCCACCTTCGCTAATTACTCAAATTGCTGAAATGGCTACTATTGAACAGATTAAGGCCTTGCTAGATGGACAGGTTAAGGAAATTGAAGCTAGAATGCAAGGGAGAATTGATGAAGCTTTAGCTGCCCAAAGGGTAGCCATCCTGGCTGAATTGGGAGGGGTACCAAAGACAGCCACTACTTCTGAAGATTTAGGGAAAGAACCTATTGCGGGACAAACTAGTACCCCCATGACTACTCAGAACAATACCCCTGTCATCAATTTGGAGGATCCGTCCTCTAAGAATGAAACTAATGAACTGAAAAAGAAACTTGAATTGCTTGAAAGGTCAATCACTGCCATGAAAACTCATAAAGAGGTGGTAGACATGGATTCCTTATCCTTGTTTCCCCAAGCTAGATTGCCTCCAAAATTCAAGATGCCTGGGATGGACAGATTTGATGGGACCACTTGCCCTAAAACCCATTTGAAGATGTATGTGGGGGCATTGAGCCCTTGGGGTTTAAATGATGAACTCTTTGCTCAACTCTTTCAACAATCATTGACTGGGGCTGCCCTAAAATGGTTTGTAAGCCTGGACCAAGCCAAGATTAAGACCTGGGAAGACATTTGCAATGCATTTAACACTCAATACCACTACAATATTGAGGTGGATGTCACTAGAAGAGAACTTGAGACTACCAAACAAAACAACAATGAGCCCTTCTCCTCGTTCTTTACGAGGTGGAGGGCAAAAGTTGCCCAAATGATCAATCGCCCTTCAAAACAGGAGCAGATTGATATTATAATCAGAAATTTAAGACCTACATATCAAGCTCAACTGCAAACCCAATACCTACCTACTTTCAAATCGCTCATTGTGACTGCAACTAAGGTAAAAGACTTGATACAATTGGGTAAAATAGTAGATGAGGGAGCTACATCGAAGTATAGGAAACAAGGCCAGCCTACTTCCTCAAGCAAGGTCAATGAAGTGGCCAATATTGCCCCAGCAAATCATTTACGTGTGGGCAATCTTGGGCAGAGAAATCAGCCAAGAAGGCAATAAACCGACCTTGGGGTGCCCCTTCATCTAGTGTTTAAAAAGGCCGTGGAAGGGAAGTATTTGAAGCCTTTGGACCCAAGGCCACCTCCAAACCCATTACCCGCCAGTTATAAGGCCAATGAATATTGTGAATACCACCAAGGAAAAGGGCATAGAACAGATGCTTACTGGACTCTGAAAAACCGCATCCAGGATTTGGTGGATAGGGGTGACATCATTCCTCTCAGGAGTCAACCGAACATTAATACTAACCCTTTGCCTAATCATTCCATCCACACCATCACTATGGAAGAAGAGCTGTTTGATCCTTTCAAACTTCTTTTAGAAATGAATGAAGTGTGTGTGTTGGATTTGAATGACCTCGCTGAAGAGGTCGACGCTTTGACAAGAAGCGGAAGGCAATATCAGCCACTCGACTTGGGAAAAGCCCCTGCAACCTCAAATCACCCCCATAAGAAGACACCTGAACCAAAGGAAGACCCTGTCCTCACTCAGCTTAAACAAACTCAAGCTAAGGTGTCAATTTGGGAGCTCCTTGCTTCCTCATTCCCACACCGTCAGGCTCTCAGCGAAGCTTTGAGTCAGCTTGATACATCAGTAGACACAAGCCCAGAAGCTTTGGTAGCCACTTTGACCCAATCAACCAAGACATTGAGTATCCGATTCTCTGATGCGGACCTACCAGAAGATGGCAGTAAACACAATGATGCTCTATACATCACCATACAAACCGGGGGAAAGACTGTTCCCATGGTTCTCATTGATAATGGGCCAGCCTTAAATGTATGTCCCTTAAAAGTAGCAAGCTGTCTGGGGTTGGAGGCTACAGATCTTACACCTTCTGATCAGATTATTAGAGCATATGATAACACTCGAAGAGAAATTTTGGGTGTTGCCACTCTGGAAATTGTCATTGGGCCGGTGAAGATGAGATTGCCCTTCCAAGTCATTGATGTACCCGCGAGCTTTAATCTCCTCCTTGGAAGGCCGTGGATTCATCAGAATAATGCTATCCCTTCTTCATTACACCAAAAACTTAAGTTCCCTTTTGAAGGAAAAATCATCACTATCAAAGGTGAAACCTGTGAAATCAACAAGAGAACCATGGATCAGTCTCTCTTTGAGGTTGTTCCTGGCAAAACCGCCATGACCTTGACTGGTTTCCATTATGATACAGTCCAATGCATTGAAGGAGAAAAACCCAAAGGGCCATTTATCTTATATGATTTTGGAGAGGTCCAAATCAATTGCCTGGTGGGAATGATGCTAAGGGTAGGTCTGCTGCCCGGAATGGAAATGATAAAGTCTGGGAGGAAAACACCCGTAGTTCGGCCATGGGAAGAACCTGAGAATAAGGGAACTTTTGGCCTGGGGTACAAACCCACAGATGAGGAGATAGAAGAGTTTGAGCATGGAAGGAAGAAAAAGAAGAATTGGGGGGCAAGAAGCCTCAAAATGCGCCCTTATTTTAGAACTCTGAATGGTCACTTCTGCAAACCTGGGAAAACAGCTCCTTACTGTGGTTTCCAGGAGCCATTCTATGCTCCTATGACTGGGAAGCAGTTACCGGGTTTTGAGATGTTCACTGATGTTTTAGTATTGAAGGAAGAAGAGCCAGAACCTATAACTGAACCACAAGTGGAAGATTTCATGCGGCCTAGTCTCTTTGATGAGGTTGCTATGATAACCAATTTTGAAGACAAAAGGGACTTCACAAAGCTGATCAAGACTACAGATGGACCACTGATGAACTGGTATGCCGAGGAGGGACGAGCTGCTATGGTCAAACTTAGTCCTGTGTCACACCCTGAACCCGAGTCTTGTACTAAGTCAAATTCTGAGTCACACACCAAGTCAGAGTCTAATTCTGAGTCTTCTGTAGTTTCAGATTTAGAGAACCCTAATGTCAAATCTAATGTAATCTTGGAGAATGACTCCGCCATTATCAATGAAACTCTTCAAATTCTCGGTTACCCTGTGTCTTTTGCTTTCTAAGTATTATCTAGCAAAAATGAAATAAATGAAAAGATAATAATTGGCAAAGAAAATGAACATACATACATTGCATATGATTGTGCGAATAAAGAACAGGTTGTTGATTGCATCAAAAAGTATGTCGACTGCTTCATGTGGAAGGCAAGTGATGTCACGGGAATAGACCCAGCCATAACAGTTCATAAGATTCCACTATACCCAGATGCAAAGCCGGTTAAGCAGAAATTGAGAAGAATGAAGCCAGAATGGTCTTTGAAAATTAAAGAAGAGGTTGCCAAGCAACTGGACAATAAGTTCATAGAACCAATTGCCTACCCTTCCTGGTTAGCAAACATTGTGCCGGTCCCGAAGAAAGACGGAAAGGTCAGGATGTGTGTTGACTACAGAGATTTGAATAAGGCCTGTCTCAAGGACGATTTTCCACTACCACACATCGATTTGCTGATAGACAGGATGGCTGGGCATGTGATGGTTTCCATGACTGACCTCTCGGTTGGGTACAATCAGATCCTAGTTCACCCACCAGACAAAGAGAAGACAGCTTTCATTACAGAATGGGGCACTTTCTGCTACAGGGTTATGCCTTTTGGGTTGATAAATGCAGGGGCTACCTACCAAAGGATGGCGACAACAGTCTTTCATGACATGATTCACAAAGAAGTAGAAGTGTATGTTGATGATATGATTGTTAAGTCAAAATCTCCATAAGAACACGTTGAAGCACTTGAGAAGTTCTTCCTTAGACTTCGCAAGTACAATTTGAAGCTTAATCCTGCAAAGTGCCTATTTGGAGCAACATCAGGCTTATTTTTGGGGTATTTGGTCAGCAAGAGAGGAATAGAAGTTGATCCAGCAAAGTCAAAGGCTATTCTGAAAATGCCTCCGCCAAGAACAGAAAAAGAGATTCGAGGCCTGCCAGGTAGATTACAGTATATCAGTCGATTCATATCGCAATTGACAGAGACTTGTGGTCCAATCTTTAAGCTACTAAGGAAAGGTGCTTCACAAGAATGGAATGAAGACTGCCAAAAGGCCTTCGACAAGATCAAAGAATACTTGTTAAGTCCGCCAATTCTACAACCTCCCAGAATGGGAAAGCCTCTGCTCTTGTATTTGTCTGTAACAGATGAAGCCATGGGTGCAATGCTAGCTCAAGAAGCCAAAAGTACGAAGGTGGAAAATGCAATTTACTACCTCAGCAAAAGGATGCTGGATTATGAGTTAAAGTACAACAAGATTGAGAAGTTGTGTTTAGCTTTGTATTGGACTTGTACGAAGTTACAACACTACTTGTCTTCTTACACTACTTATGTCATCGCAGAACAGAGTCCCTTGAAATTCCTTATGGAGAGGCCTATTTTGGACAGCAAAATGGCTAAGTGGGTGTCAACATTGGCAGCCTTTGACTTAAAATTCATTCAGAGGAAAGCTGTGAAAGGTGGCACAATAGCTGACCAATTAGCAGAATTACCCGTAAAAGACGAGATGCGAGAAATGGGTTTCCCTGATGAAGACCTCTTGAACGTGGAAAGCAGTGTTTGGAAGATGTATTTTGATGGGGCATCCAATTATCATGGAAATGGAATTGGGATTGTGTTCAAAACTCCTTGTGGATAATACATTCCCTTTGCAGTTAAACTTTACTTTAGCTGCACAAACAATGAAGCAGAATATGAAGCTTGCATCAATGGGCTTGAAGCCACCCTGGAATTAGGAATTAAGAACCTAAAGGTCTACGGTGATTCTATTTTAATAGTATCACAAGCCTTAAGGAAATGGAAGATAAGAGAAGAGCGTTTGGTTCCTTACCTACAACGCCTTGATCATCTGGCACAACAATTCGATGATTTGTCCTTCGAATATCTCCCAAGAGCAAAGAATCAGTTTGCTGATGCCCTGGCTACTTTAGCTTCCATGATCAATATCAAGGAGGGGAAAGTCATTCATCCATTGAAAGTTCAACTTCAGAAGCAACCTGCCCACATAATGCATTTGGCCGATGGTAAACCATGGTTTTGGGATATCAAAGGTTATCTCAAGGATGGAAGTTATCCAGAGGGATCATCAAAGGTTGATCAGAGGGCCATAAGGCAACTAGCCACAGGTTACATTCTTAATGGAGATATCCTCTACAAGAGGAGTTGGAATGGAATGCACCTAAGGTGTGTGAATGAAGCAGAGGCTAAGCAGATAATGGAAATGGTACATGGTGGCGAATCAGGACCACACATGTATGGGATCGCCTTGGCTCGAAAAATTGCCAATCTAGGATATTATTGGTCCACCATGAATGCAGACTGCGTGGCATTTGTGCAAGAATGCCATCAGTGTCAGATATTTGCCAAGATGCAGAAGCAACCTCCCGTTGCCCTGAATCCGATCACTTCTCCATGGCCCTTCGCTACTTGGGGAATAGATATAATTGGCAAAATACATCCAAAAGCCTCAAATGGACATCAGTTTATTTTGGTAGCAGTGGATTACTTCACAAAGTGGGTTGAAGCAGCTTCCTATGCAGAATTAGACGCCAAAAAGGCAGCACAGTTTGTCCGAACCAACATCCTTTGTCGGTACGGAACACCATTTGAGATTATCACTGATAATGGAACTCATTTCCAAGCAGAATTTGCTAAGCTCTTGAAGGATAAGAATGTCCAGCACCATAAGTCCTCTCCTTATAGACCTCAAACAAACGGAGCTGTAGAAGCAGCGAACAAGTCTATAAAGGTGATCATACAAAAAATGATCAAGGAACATAGGCGTTGGCATGAGAAGTTACCGCTGGCTTTGTGGGGATATAGAACATCAATTAGAATTCCTACTGGGGCAACCCCGTATTCCCTGGTGTACGGAATGGAAGCAGTACTCCCCATTGAACTGGAAGTTCAATCGGCGAGGATAATTCAAGAAAGTCAGATAAATGAAGCTGAATGGATCAGCAATTATCATCATCAGTTGTTGGGTTTGGATGAAAAAAGACTTCAAACTCTACATCGGATTTAAGGGTATCAGAGGCGAATGGCCAGACATTTCAACAAAAAGGTCAAAGATCGAAAGTTGGAAGAAGGTTGTTTGGTTCTGAAAGAGATCAGAACACCTGTTACAGATCCTCGTGGGAAGTTTCGTCCTCATTGGGCGGGACCCTACATTTTGAAGAAAATACTTTCCGGCGGAGCCGTTATCTTGTCTGATTTGGATGGTCTGGAGTTCACAAACTCATGCAATCTTGATCAATTAAAGAAATACTATGTATAATCATGCATTGTAAGGAACTACATTAGACCTGATTCTCGCAAACTAATTCGAGATATGTAGGCAGCTCTCCTTGAGCACGGTCTAAATTTTAATAAAAATCATTGGTTCATTTTTCTTTTGCCAAAAAAAAAAAGAGAGAGAGAAAGAAAAGAAAGAAAAATCCCACTAAGTTGAAAACCCACAAAGGGCGGCTTAGGCAATAGTGGGGCCCGCTAAGTCGAAAACCCACAAAGGGCGGCTTAGGCAAGAATGGGTAAGAGCTCGCTAAGTTGAAAATCCGAAAGGACGGCTTAGGCAAAAATTAGAGCAAGTAAATAAAGTAGATAATGCTTGGAAAGCAAACAAAAAGAGTCATTCGTCCCAAGAAGGGTCATTCATTCCAAAAAGAGCCATTAATTCCAAAAAGAGTCATTCATTCCATGAAATATCAAACCAATCAAAAGAGTCAAGCCATAAGTCCAAAAACGTCAAATGAACCAAAAAGGCAAAAATAATTCAAGAGAGAGAGAGAGAGAGAGAGAGAGAGAGAGAGAGAGTAGACAATAGAGTCAACCCTAGGGTCTAAATCCTACGCCTCCTACGTGGGGCAGAGTCTTCGGGAGCTTCCTTGGCTCCAAAACTCTCTGCAGCATCTATCTTCCCCTCATTAAGAGGAACCACATCCTCATTCTCCAGCTCCTGCAACAATGCATGCCTCCTTGGCTTTTCAATTGGCCAAACTTCGGCTATAAACCAAGTTCTATACTCTGGAGTAGGCTGGACAAGGGAAGGCTCAGCAAAAGGCCTGATCATTTGAAGATTCCTAACCGTAGTTTGAAGAACATCTCGACTAACTCCGGAAATAATTTGGGGGCAACTTCAGAAAAATTCAAGTTCCTTCCCCAGCGGAGTGTGACTTCCTAAAAGATTATTTCTAAGTTCTTTACTAGAAATAATTATTGATAGCAGTGCTTAGTGAAGCCTAGTATTACTTCTAGTTCATTACTAGAGCTAGTTCAAGTACATGTAAAGGAAATATTCATAGAATTTATTTCTAAGTTTTTTACTAGAAATAAATAAAAATCCCAATCCATCAATATCCCCCTAATAGTGGTGACAGAAAACAATCCATATCTACCCATATTGATCATTTCCACCTTTTGAAGACTCTTGGTCTAGTCGTGCATACAATGATTATAAAGAAGCAAATGAATACCTTTATGAAAATAAAAGAGGACATCATGCATACATATGTACTGTTTATGCTTAACAAAAGTGCAGAGAAAAATCATGAGGTGTTGCAAGTAATCCAGAAATGCCAAAAGGCGAATCTTTTACCACTCGCTCAAAATTCGCTCTTCAGAAGGCCACTGGGCCCCATAAATCATTTTTATGGACCCCAGTGGGGGCAATTGTGAATACTCGAATTTTGAGGCTCGGGAAGCCAATTTTCTCAGACTGCAGATAACCGAGCCGGACCGAAGGTCCGCGGTAAAGTTCACCGAAAATATATCGATATGGTACTTGAAATGTCCGGAGCAACGCAACGATCACGGATATGGCCTCGGAATAATTTTTGGAGGTCCACAGCTCCCAGAAAATCAGTTTGAACGAAAAAAAATGCGGATTTCGGTGCGGTTTTGGGGTGAACCGCTGGGACCGGCGGTCCGACCGCCGTCCGTATCCTTTCCCTTTTTTCCGGCGACCACCAGGTTCGACCGCTGACCACGGCGGTCCGACCGCCGTCCAGCCTGAATTTCGCCTATAAAATGCTGCTAAACTTTCAAAAAAGGGGATTGGACTTTTTCGGGTGGGCCTCATGCTGTCGAATTCTTTTCACGCTTAAAAACTCTTATTGGACTTTTATTTGCAAGAATCTAACCTTGTGTGGCAGGGATTAAGAATCATATTTCAAGATCTAAGAAAACAAGACCTGGAACTTCGAAGTGGAAGGACCCTAAACAAGGTAGTATGATAATTCATCATTTGTCAATTCAAGCATATCATAAAGCATCCTATCTTCTTCTTAATTTCTTTTCGGTCAAAGACCTAATCCTTTTAGGTCTAAGGCCTAATTTTAGGTCTAAGGCCTAATTAACTAATCAATCAACACTTCGGCATGAAGCCCCGAATCAATCAACTTTTTGGCCCGGAGCCTAAATTGTATCTTTTTGGTACAAAGTACCTAAATTTCACAATTAAAATTAATCTTTTGGCCAAAGGCCTAAATTGCACTATTTTAGTACAAAGTACCTAAATTTCACAAATTTGCACTAAGTGCTAAAATTAACAACTTTGGCAAAAAAGCCCAACAAATGCACGAAGCATACACACACATGCATGAAGCATAATTTTCATCACCTTTAAATAGGCTTTTCCGAACTACATGGGCTTTGATCTCTCATAAAAAATGAGAGTATGTAGGCATATTTGAGATTTACCTCAAATAACAAGTCCGCAATTTACTAACAATCTATTCTTCTTCCTTTCTGTGTTCCTTTTGGATTCATTTCTAAATTGGCAAATTAATCAAGTACATGACATAGTCCCTGAATCCTCATTGGGTTCGTAGATTAGAAACCTTTACATTGGATGCATTAATTGGAGTCAAACAAGGGTTTTCTTAGTTTTTCCCTTTGAACAAAATAAACTGAGTGGCGACTCCCGACAACGAGTGAACTTTCATCCGAATCCTTTTCGGGTGAAAAATCGAGGTTCACAATATATATATATATATATATTTAAAATGTGTGCCACTAAGTTGTATGGTTTAACACGGTTTTATAAATTACTCAGGTGGGAGAGTTACTGTTTAGAGAGATCCAGTATATGGGTGGTATCTGAAGTTTTTAAGTACCTCAAGTCTAACCGTGCCAGAAGTGTATACATGTATAATTTTGATATCAATGCATTTTGGTTTTTGTATGTATTGTATACATTATATTTTGGTTTGTATAAGTGAAGTTATGAAAGATTTTGTACATATTAACTATGTATGTAATTATATTTGTGATGATGATAATATTATTTTGGGAATCTATGGATATGAAATTACGAAGAAGAGGACTTTGAATGCAGTGATTTTTGGAAGTGTTAAATTTTTATATATAGGTTGTGACATTTAATAAATTGGGATTTAATAAAATTACAAAAAAATCTCTAGCAAAAATTTTTCAAAGATTTTCAAATATAATTTATAATTATTTTTTAATTTTGATTTGAAAAGTTATTTTTGACTATTTAAAAAGTTGTATACCATTTGTAATGTTAAATAAGGATATTTTTATATATGTATCATAGTACCTTTGTATTCTAGATATATATTTTACGTATACAAAATATATATATTATGCATATTTAGAGTATAAGGTTGCTACATTAAATTTTAACTTGTATAAGCTATATATATTTTTTCATATTTTTTTAATAACCTTATCCATGTGTTTTTGACTTTTAAGAATTAGGCCATAATAGAAATATTTTTAACTATAAATAAATACTATTTCTATATTAATTATTAAATATGTAACAATTTTAATTATGTTTCACAAATTATATGTGATTAATATTAATTAAATCATTTTAACATACTAATCTTTATGGTTATTTCATATACTATATCATTTATATTAATAACACTAAATTAAAAAAAATATATAAAAAGATTGGTTATTATTTTAGTTCTTCAGTTTGATTCGGTATGATTTTTAGTTCAGACATAACTTAATATCTAGAACTGTCTCATATTATAAAAAATCGATATGATTCGATTTGAAGAAAGCAAAAATATTAACAGATCTTTTCGGATTTAGATATTTTAATCTAAGTATTTGGATCGATTTAGATATTATTAAGATCAGTGCTTAGCCCTACGTAGAAGAATAAAGATTACTCCCGATGTGCTTAGCCCTACGTAGAAGAATAAAGATTACTCCCGATGGGTGAGCAGGCTAATGAAAGCATAAAACACTTTAATTGACTTTGTATATTTAGGTATGAGCCTAAAAAGAATTTCATTTGAAGGGGGAGCCTAAACTTATTCATTTGTATATATTCTGGAATTAAATATTAAAACTACTTAACTTATTAATTAAATACAAAAATAAATTAAGTATGCTTGATTATTACAAATAAAAACGAAGAATAATAATAATAATAAATAATAAATAATACTCTAAAAAAATCGTATAAATAATAAATGTATGTGCACGCGAGCAAATAGAAAGTCAAAATTGTCAACTGCTAAGGGGTAACAGATATGTGGTACGGTGTCCAAAGAGGGAGTGTACAGTCACGTGTTTTAATTAAATCTACTGTTAGTTGTTGCCACTACTTTTAACCATTATTAATTGGCATTTGCTTCATTTTTCATCTTATTCATGTTTCTTCTCAACGTCAAAATTTATCTTTTACTTTAAAAAATCAATCTTATCCTTTTTTTTTATTAGTCTGTCATAAATCCAATCTGAATTTAGAAATTATTAAATTTTTTAAAAATTTATATAGTCAAAATAATTTTTTATTAATTATAACATACATTCTGATCCAAATTAAATCTATTTTTCATATATAATTTAAACATATTTTATATAAATTATTATTATTATTATCTAATTTTTCTCTTTCATTGATTTATTATCAAAATTAAACCTCAATTATTCCTTCTCTAATTTTATCAAAAAAAATTTATTTTAAAAATTCGAGGCATAAACTATTAAGTTTTCACAATGTCATTATTGACTTAATTTTTTTTCCAACTTTTCAGTAAAGATATGCCAATGTAATTATAATGATTTTAATTATAATTATTACTTCAAAATAAAAAACTTAAAGAAAATTAAGCAAAAAAAGGAAATAAATGAAATGAAAATGAAGTCGGTTTTATTTAATTTAAAAATAAAGTTCTAAAAAAATTAAATATACAAAATTTAAGGCCTTGTTTAGTTAGAGAAAACATTTCCCATTTTCTTTTTTCAGTTTTCTTTTCCTTTTCTCAATTAATTTACTAGTTTTTCATTTTTTAAAAAAATTGAAACTCAAAAAACAATTCTCTATTTTCTTCCTTTTATTTTGCAATATATTTTATCAATTTTTTATTAGATAGCTTTTATTTGACTAAAAAGTACTAATTATTTGATGTAAATATATAGATAATTTTATAATATCATTACTGAATTTTTTATTTGAAGATAGATTTTAAATATAGAATTTAAAAATATGAAATTATTTAGTAATATTTCAAAATCAACAAAAAATTAATATATAAAAATTGTTAAAAAAATAAAAAAATAGTTTAAAACAATTGTTTCAATCTATATGTCTAAAGAAATAATAAATTCTATAAAAAAAGATATATGATAAAAAAAATAAATGGGTTTTTAGGGATTTTTGTTTTCTATTTACAAGATAAGTAAAAGTAGTTTTTAAAGTTTAATTATTGACTAATAAATAAAATTTTTTATTCTAATTTTTCAAATAGAAAATATTTATAACTAATAAATAAATTCTAATTTTCATTTTTTAGAATTTTTTAAATATAATAATTATTTTTTATAACTAAATAACCTCTGAAAGTTCTATAAAGATTTTAAATAAAATTTAATAATTAATGATAAAAAATTAGAAAGAGTGTAATTAACATGATACTTGAAATATTATGATGAGTTCACAAAAGATCAAACCAAATTGCTATCAAAATTTTCCTAAGATAAAAAGAAAGCTTGATTTTCCTTTTGTGTGCATTTTTATTGATATGACTCATATGAATCATTTAATTTTAATAAAATAATAACAAACCATTCAATATTGTTAAAAGGCTCGTTTAACAATATTAACAAAATTTATTGACTTTAATAAATTTATAAATGAGTATTTATTCTTCCATTGTGTGGAGGTTATTTTATTTTATTTTTAACATTAAATGAGTATTTAATTGACATAAATATGATTGATACTTTTTCAATTTCTCCGGCCGGTAAACCACCAGTTTTGTTAGTTCTAATTAATAATTCTCCTTTCTGATAAAAAAAAATAATATTTCGCCTAATTAATAATTTTTTTTTTTGCATTAAATTACCAATTCTTATGTTTTGATTACCAATTCTTATGTTTTGATTACCGAAATAAAGTATTTTTCAACTGCCACAGGACTACTTACTACTTAGGTTTTGTTTTAATGAGAAGCTTGAACGACTTAATTATAATATCATTTTTTAAAAATCAATAATAATATCAATTTTAAAATTTTATATATTTTATTCTTATAATAATAATTTAAATAATTATTAAAAATCTTATATTTAAATTTAGCTTTTAAGCCACTAATAATAAGATAATATCATATATATATATATTTTTAAATATTATGTTAGATATATATATATATATATATCTAGAGAAAAATTAACTATATTAAAATCATGCCGACCGCATGTATCAATTTATAAGAAATTATTCTAACTTAATTAGTAGTCCCTTGTAATTCTACCTGAATCAATTCCGAAAGAATAATTTACTAAAAAAATTAACTATGTTAAAATTAAGATATCCATAAAAATGAAACACATTCAATAAATTTAAATTCAACCGAAAAAGGAAATACTAATATAATTATTAATGAAATTTGATATTTCTTTTTTGTTTTAATGTCTATTTTTTGTAAAAATATTTTAAAATATTAAAATAGACAAAAAAAAAAAACAAAGCGAGAAAGATGAATCAAGTAAAGATTATGGTACTTTTTATTCGATGAAATATATTTATTTTAATACTTCAATAAAAAATTCAATAAATAAAATTTAAATTTTTAAAAAAATTCAAGAATTGTAATTATCTATATATATATATATAAGTCATTACTTTTTCCCCGTTTTGGTGGAACTCTCTCTGAAAGCGTCTAGGGTTTCATAGTTTTTGTCTTTGTTGTTTCCTTCTTGGATTTTTTCTCCATCTTATCTATGCTTAATAGGATTGGAAAGGTACAAAGATCTTGTGCTCAATATGACTCATGAATTAGAATCAGTGTGAAAAAAATTTCTTTAACAGGTTCAGAAGAGGCGATTATTGAGTTTGAAGAGGATGATAGGTAAGAGGTACGAGCTAAGAAGCGATGTTGTTTGGTAGGTCGGGTGCTAACAAACAAATCTTTAAACCTAAAAGCATGGAGGGTTAAAAAAGGATTTAAGTTGCAGGATGCAGGCAATGGTTTATTCATATCTGAATTTGAATCTGTCAGGGACAAAAGAGAAGGTGGTAAAAGAGTGTCCCTGGCATTTTGATAGACAGTTGGTTATCTTTTTCTAAGTTACAGGGTTATGAACAACCTTGTGACGTCTAGCTGAACTGGTGCCCCTTTTGGGTTCAACTATATAACCTTCCTTTGAATCGACGTGATCATAAGTCTATTGCATTGGTGGCTAATAAAATAGGGAGGTTACTGGAGATCCATGCAGATGATGTTGGTTCATAGGGCAAATAGGTTAGGATCAGGGTGTTGGTGGATGTACATGAGTCATTGCGAAAGAGGGCTACATTACGTAATAAAATGAATGACGTATTTTCGATATGAAAACTTCCAAATTTTTGCTATTGGTGTGGGAAGTCGGGGCATAATCACGAGGAATGTGATGAGAAGCCGAAAGATTTAGAGATTGAGGAGTGGCTTCACAATCCTACATTGCGTGCTTCACTAATAAGGTTAAAGCACTCGTTCTCTTTTCCCCTAACTAAGCTGGAACTGATAGGACAACAATTGGCAACGATAATGGATGTAGTAGGGAAACTTTTATGAGTGCTCGGAGACAATTATAAATGGGTGATCCTCCTGAGTAATATAATGAGAAACATATCTCTAATCTACAAGAGATGCAGCAGGAGGTCCCTACTAAACAACTTCATGGCCAAAATGGTGTCGATATAGGAAAGGGTATGCTTTTTAGTTTGGGTCATAATACTGATGTAGTAGTAGGCTTTTCGAAGCCTGCTAAAGGTAAGAAAAGTATACCAATTCAAAAGATCTGTGAATGGGTTTCTTTGTCTAAAAGGAATATGGTGTCTATCCCAGTATTACAATTTAATTTTGAAATAGAACAGATGGTTGTTGATTGTGTGGACCAAAATAGGAAAAGAAGTGAAGAGAGGGTATTGAGGGAGGAGTTATCACATGAAGGTGCTACAATTCAGAAAAGACTTTGGTTGGAACTTGCTAACCAAGACATCACTTTGAAAGAGGCGGCGACTGCTGGACAGTCTCGTCTAGCGCCATGATGCTCCTAAGCTGGAATGTCCAGGGACTGAGCAATCCTTGGATAGTGCGAGCCCTGAAGTATAATATTAGGGTCAATTATCATGATATATTCTTTCTCATAGAAACAGGAGTTAGGCAGAATGAGATTGAAGGTATTAAATTTGCTCTTTCAAATTTTAATTTTTTTATTGTTAATCCTTTAGGTCAATCGGGTGGACTATTATTGGGATTGAATAAGGAGTTGAAGGTGGATGTAGTGGGATTTTTACAGTATTGTTTTGATTTTTATGTGTTGAATGATAATGAAAATGTTCAATGGCGGAGGTCTGGGATACATGGTTAGCTTCATCATGAAGACCGAAAGCTTATATGGGAGTTGATTTTGACTCTTGCTGGCCGAAGTCGTCTTCCCTAGCTATGCTTTAGGGATTTTAATGAAATATTGTTTAGTTTTGAGAAGGAAGGAAGAAATCCAAAAGCATTATCTCAAATGCAGGGGTTTCTAAGTTATTTGGATGCATGTGGCCTGTCTGATCTAGGCTTTGTTGGGTCAAAATTTACATGGGATAATAGACGAGAAGGTCCAAACTTGATAAGAGAACGTTTAGATCAATTTCTCAGTACTATTCTGAATGCAAATGTTCTCCATCTGACAATGTTTAATTCAGACCATACCTCAATTCTGTTGGATAGTGATGGGAGGATAAGGACTGAGGGTAAGAAAGGAAAGATTTTTAGGTTTAACTCTATGTGGCTAAGGGAAACCAGTTGTAAGGAAGTAATTCAAACAGCCTGGGAGAATCCTATTATTGGTCTGGATGTTTAAAGAAAAATTAGCCATTATTTAAGGGTACTACTGTGGTCTTGTTGGGAAGCAACTCAAAGATAAAATACAAAACTTAGAATCTCTGAATAATGGGTTGAGTAACGTTGTATCAAAGAAGGAAGTAAATATGTTATCTCAGGTAATCGATGAACTTCTGCATAGGGAGGAAGTTATATGGAAGCAGAGATCAAAAGCTTTGTGGCTAGAAGGACATAGAAATATAAAATTTTTTCATGCAAAAGCTTCGGTTCGAAGGAAGAAAAATAATATTTAGGGACTTCAAGATAGGAGTGGAGAGTGGAGAGAAGGAATTGATGAGATTGAGAAGGTGATTACTGATAGCTATACTGAGCTCTTCAGTAGCACAAATTCGAGTACCTTTTCTGAAACTACTCAAGCAATCAATAATATTATGTTTCCTGAGTCTGTCCAACTGTTACTTTCTCCTTTTACAAAAGATGAAATTTTTGCAGCTTTAAAGCAAATGCGTCCAAATAAAGCTCCAGGTCCTGAAGGTATGTCCGCTCTTTTCTTCTAATCTTTTTGGTATTTCTTAGGTAATGATATTAGTAATTTCATTTTAAATTTCTTAGAGTCTGCTAGTATGACATCTTGCTTTAATCATACTTGGGTCACCTTAATTCCTAAGGTTGGGACTCTATCCTCTATGAAAGAGTTACGCCCAATCAGTTTGTGTAATGTTTTGTACAAAATTGCATCTAAAGTGCTTGCTAATCGTCTTAAATTGCTCGTTCTAGATTTGATTCATCCAACTCAAAGTGTTTTTATTTCTAATCGTTTAATTATTGATAATGTTGTCATTGCTTTTGAATCTCTTCATTCTATGAAAAATGTAAAAAAGGAAAAAAAAAAAAAGCTCCTTTACTCTTAAACTAGACATGAGTAAAGCATATGATAGAGTTGAATGGTCTTTTCTAGAACAAGTCATGTTTAAAATGGGATTTCCATCTTCTTTTCTTCGAACCATCATGTCTTGTGTTAATAAGTCTTCTATTCATATCTAATAAATGGGCAAGTGAAAGGCTATGTGAAGCCAAATAGAGGCCTCCATCAAGGGGATCCTCCCTCCATCAAAGGGATACTCTTTTGCCCTATTTTTTTCTTTGTATTTAGAAGGGCTATCATTGTTGATTAGGAAAGCTGAATTGCAAAGAGACATTCATGAGCTGAGAGTGAGCAGATGAAGTCCACCTATTTCACATCTTTTCTTTGCCGAAGACAACATGGTTTTTGCTAAAGCCACTATAGCGGAAACTCAATCTTTGAAGCACATTTTTGCTATTTATGAGAGGGATTCGGGCTAGTGTATTAATCTTGATAAGTCGGATATTACATTTAGCTCCAACATTCCAGTTGATTTGAGGAACCAAATAAAAGTATTATTAGGGGTAAATGAAGTTGTTCGCTACACTAAATATCTTGGCCTTCCAACTATGGTAGGACGATTGAAGAGGGAAATTTTTGGCTTTCTCAAGGAATGAATTTGGAAAAAACTAAAAGGATGGAAGGAAAAGGCGTTGTCGACAATAGGAAAGGAAATATTGATTAGCAGTAGCCCAAGCTATTCCTCAGTACATTATGAGTTGTTTTGCCTTATCAGTTTCTTTTTGCTCAAAATTGTATCAAATGATTTATAGATTATGGTGGGGTAATCATATGGGTGGGAGGAGACTACATTGGGTAAACTGGGACCTGTTATGTACACCTAAATCATAGGGAGGGATGGGTTTTAGAAACCATAGATCTTTTAACCAAGCTCTCCTAGCCAAATAGGCTTGGAGGATTATCAGTAACCCTACCTCCTTATGTGCACGAATGTTGAAGTCCAAGTATTTTCTTATATGTGATTTCTTAGATACTCCGATCGGTTTTCAACCAAGCTACTACTGAAGGACTATTTGGGGTGCAAGGGCTTTGTTAAAGGAAGGCTTATGTTGACGTATTGGAAATGGTAGGTTAGTACATATCTAGTGAAGCAATTAGTTGTATGGGCAATCGGTAATGAAACCACTAGTTACTAACTCAGTTCCACCTATTTAAACGGTCGATTGTCTGATTGATGAAGAGTCAAAATGTTGGAAAAGGGGACTGGTTCAACAAGTGTTTTTGCCTTCAGAGGCTGACACTATTTTAAGCCTCCATATTAGCTTCTGGCTTCCTAAGGATCAATTGTTTTGGGTTCATTCTAAATCAGGAAGCTATACAGTTAAGTCAGGGTATCATGTAGCAGAGCAGCGATGCAAATCAGCTCTAGTCCTGGCCTCTTCCTCTGGATATAATAGAGATATTAGGAAGATGGTATGGAATATAAGAGTTTCTCCAAAATATAAGCATTTCTTTTGGAGGATGGTGAAGAATATCCTTCCATGTGCTGCTAACTTACAAAGAAGGGGTATTAAATATAATTTGCTGTGTTCAAAATGTGGGTATTTTAAGGAATCGAGCATCTATGTTTTTAAAGAATGTATATGGGTTAAGGATGTCTGGAGAGCTGCTCCTTGGCAGTTGAGGTTTGATTACTTGGTGGCTTATGAAATGAGGGAGTGGTGTCAGCTTGTTGCAAAGGCCTTTATCATCAGATGAGTTCGTGCTCTTTATTATTATACTTTGGTATGTCTGATTTAATAGAAATCAGTTGCAACATGGAAAGACAGGCTTAGATGTGGATAAACTTAGTTGATAATTTCTCACGTAATATGAAGTTTCAGACGTTTTCAAGGAGTAATTGCCATATGCAGAGAATTGAATCGTGGATGCCCCCACCTGCTGACGTCTATAAGGAAAATGTAGACGCTGCAGGGGGGAAAATGGGGCTGGTTGTGGTGTTATTGTGCGTGACTATATGGGAAAGGTTATGGTTTTAGCATGCAGACCTCTTATGGAGTGTCCATCTGTCTTCTTTGCATAGTTGAATACGGTTCTCTTGGGTCTCCAAAGAGCCCGAGACTGTGGTTTTAGACATCTTCTTGTAGAATCAGATGCTTCTCTGGTTATACAGCGAATTCAAGACGAAACTAGATGCTCGGATGTGAATTGCTTCGTGGTTGAAGACATTAAATTTTTAGTTGAGTCTTTTGCTTCCATTTCTTTTCAGCATGTGCACAGAAGTGCTAATGCAGCGCTCATTGTTTAGCTCAATAGGCTAATAGTTTAGAGGATCTCTGTGTTTTGATGGAGGAGGTTCCAAGTCATGTGGAAACCCTTATCTTATTGGAATCATTTGGCTCTTGAATAAAGTTTTTCCTTTTATCAATATATATATATTTTTTGTTGCTCAAGCATTGTAATTATTTAAAAATATCTATACAGAACTATGGGTACTAAAAAAAATCAATTAAACTGAAAATCGAACCAAAATTAATCAAATCGATCTAAAAATTTTGGTTAATCAAACCAAATAATTAAGTTTATATATTTAATTTTTAATATATTTAATTTTTAGTTTTGATTTTGATTTTTATTATTAAAAACTATTTGGTTCGGTTAACTGAACCGAATGGTTAACTATAAATTATATATTAAATATAAAATTAATATATAAATTTATAATTATATTATAATTCATATATATTTATTATAACTTATGTATAAATTATATATATTATATATAAATTATAAATTATATACATAATTTTATAGAATAAATAATATATATTAAATTATTTTGATAGATTATATTTGAATTTAAAATATGATTTTGTATTTTAATTTTATATTTATATTACTATTAATTTTTGTAATGAGTTATATTTAATTTTTCTTTTTTAAATATCTATTAAAATTTATTAAAATTTATTTCTATTTTATATATAGTATAACTATTAAAAATAAAAATTATAATTATTTATTTATTTTATATGATTGATTGATAATTATTAATTATTTATTTAAATTTCAGCTTTGATTTAGCATTTTTCAAAATTAAAATAAATGGGCCATTTTTTAACTTGCATATTTTTATTAGAAAATATTACACTCTATATCACACTTTTTAACTTTTTTTTAAAAAATATTTTATATTTTTATATATTTTTTATATACTAAATGTATACTTAATATATATTTTTAAAAATAAAATATATTTTTAATATATTAAATATATACTCCAAAAAGAAGTTTTAAAATTAAAAAAAGGATTTTTAAAATTAAAATAAAAATGACATATATTTAAAAAAAATTATTTTTTAGAATATTTTTAAAAAAACTCTTTTTAATAATCGAAGTTTGAGTGCCTTTGTCTACTAATGTTTCATAATCTCGGCAGCAACCCGTGACTGAATCCCACTCAACCGGCTACAACCGGTCATTTCTCGTGCTATCGATATCTCTTTCTTTGACTTCATTACTTCTCAGTTTTTCTCCCACCCGCCACCCGCCACTAGTGCGCGTGTTGAGCACTTCAAAATCGTTGCCTGCCTAATAACATCTATTCTTATAGATGGAATGACCACTTGTAAATAGAATGGCTACTTGCTACAAGCAATTTATCTTTTAAAAAATTAATTAAGTATGAATAGATTTGGTCCTAGATTGATGAATTTAGAAATAATTATAATTATAATAAAAAAAATTTATTATAATCAGTAGCAGCAGAGTATGAAATTTTTTGAAAAAGTCTAAATTTTTTTAAAAAATTACAGATAAGTTAATTATAAAATTAAATATTTAATATTATAATAATTTAATAATTAATTTTTATTATTATATTAATTATATCTAAGAGAATGCAATTATATCTTAAGATTTTATATATTTTAAAAATATTATATAATAATATTATTTTTAATTTTTTTTAAAAATATCTTTTACCACGTATATATAAATTTAGGTAAAAATTTTATGAATTAAAATAAAATTTTTTAAATTTATATATGTAAATTATATATATATATATATTCATATATATGTAATTTATTTAATTTAAATTTAAATATATATAAATTTATATATATAAATGAATTTAACTGTATAAATAAATATATAAATATAAATTTATATATATACATAAATGTGTATATATATGTATAAATATACAAAGTTGAGGAGGATCCAGAGCCCCCTAGAGCCCCTATATCCGACACTGACTATAATCTTCTGAGAACTTTTAATTCAATAATATTAATTTATTTTTTAAAATTAACTTTTTAGGCTGGAGCTAAATAAAACTACAAAAGCGATCAAACCCTTCCTAACATAATTATATATGCAATGTTCAAATTTGAAACCTTTCCTTAAACTAAAATAACTCCTGAAGAGTAATATTAATTTATTTTTTTTATTATGGAGTAATATTTAAATATGAATATTAAAAAAATATGATTGGAAATGGAATCCAATAAAAATAACTTTTAGATACTTTTATATTAAAAAAATTGAACTAACTTAGAGTCCAAATAGAAATTATTTTAACATGTGATATTTTGTTGATTAAATAATAATAATAATAATAATAATAATAATAATAAAGGATTCACAAAAAAGGGCGCAAAAAACACTTCTAATTTGGCTTTTAAATTTGAATATGATCTCAAATTAATATTCCATTATTCATAAATTTTCATTTTTTTGGTTCAATTTTTTATTTTGATAAAAACATGGATCAAAATTGAACTAACTTATATATCCTTATATTAAAAAAATTGAACTAACTTATATTTGGCCTTAGTTTTTTTTTTATGGCAATCAATTATCGTTACACATACTAAAATGTTTTTACTTAATTTAATATTACTATATTAGTTTTAAAGTTATGAGAGGTAAATTTGACTTTTATTGTGTAAGTTTTGATTAAATCCTTAAATTGAAAGGATTTTGTTTTGTTTCATTATAACTAATTTCATATAATTTCTAATTTAGAAACTCAAATTAAAAGTTGAAGTAATTAATTATATACACTACTAAAAATTAAACCTTAACAATTAAATTTGTTTTAGTGAGTTCACGCGCACATTTTGGAAGGTATAAGAGAGTTAGGTGTTGTTGCATGTTACTGTTCTCGTTAGTTGTTACAAAACAAATAAATAAAAGTTTGGCCAACCCATATGAAAAATTGAATTGAAATCTGCAAATATCAAATCAAAACATAAACTTTCCCCACCAAAAAAAAAAAAGAAGGGAAAATATTTGTTTTTAAAAGAAGAAAAGAAAGTTAAAGATTTATGGTAAAAAAAAAGAAAGTTAAAGATTAATTAAAGAGAGACAAATGTAGGTGTTGACAATCAGAGACAGAGGCGCAGTGTGTGACTTGTTAACCATGTATAGCTCTAATTATATATGACATATGGAACGATAACAGAGCTTAAATCCAAATATGTCCAAAACTATTAAAGAAAGTCAGCTTCTTTGTGTATTCATTTCAAACCACTGCTTTGCTCACTTTGTTTTTTTATTATTTCTTTTTCTTTCCTTTGTCTAATAATGAATAAACAATTGATTCTTTTACGAGAGTGAGAACTTTCCTTTTTCACAGTCTTCTTCATGGTTGTCTCTCTCTCTTTCTCTTTCTCTCCTTTTAAATCTTTTTCCTTAGTTAGATTCTGCTATTAAATTTTCTTGCTTTATATATATATATGTACACATATATTTGGTGGGTTCTAATTTTTTTAAATTTTCTTGCTTTATATATATATATATATATTTGTGGGTTCTTCTAATTCTTTCAAATTAAAGGATTTATGAGAAAGAGAGAGAGAGAGAGAGACGTCTAGTTTTGAACTATTTGCGGAAAAAGTTATCACTGTTGGTGTCACAGGTGGCTTTTACTTGACACATAAGTGATGTTTTTAATGCTACTTATAGCTTTTGGGTGGTGGTGGGTTCATGAGTCTCATTACTGATAAAGTTTCTTTCTTTCCTTCAATTCTTCGTGTGTAAGGTTGTTACAAGCTAGTTTACTTTACATCTTTGATTAAACAAATGAAAATCTTTTAGTCTTGGGATCTGATTTCAGATTTTAGAAAATTGCTGCTTAATTGCTTAACTGTTGTCTTTTGTTATTTTAATTGCCTTGGTATGTGTGTTTGAAGTTTCTTCACCGCTTTGGTATTCGGGTGGGGTGACTTTCTTGCTCTCTCTCTCTACAAGGGAGTCAGACTCAGAGGTTGTAGCTTAACAACATTTTAGGGTTTTAGAGGTTTGTTGATTTTTGTCAAAGGTTTTGGTTTCAGGTGGGGACTCGGGATTTCAGTCTATGCCTTACTGGCTTCACTAATTGATTTCTTCATTTCTTTATTCTTGTATTTAAAACATCAGTATATTATTGCTTCACTTTCAAGTTGCTAGTTGGTCCCTTTGTTTTTTTGTCCTCTGATTCTTGACAGTGTTCTGTGCTTGAAGTTTCTTCCTTTCTGAGTGTTCTCCTTTTAGTGTAATGGGTACCACTCACTCACATTACGCATTTAATTGAGGTTTTGAGTCTCTTAATTAGTGTTGTTGAGATTTGATTTCTGGTGGTGACTGGAGATCTTTCTTTCTTTTTGTTGCTTCATTTGCAATTTGCAGCTTGCAAGTTGCCTTTCTCTCTAGAGTTCCTTTGGGATGTCGATTAGCAAGTTTCTGAATTTGGGTTTTTTTTTGAAAAGTAGTGCCTGCCCAAAAAACGTATCATCTTCAATTTGGGGGTTTTGGCTTTGATTTGAGCCGGGGGCTTAGTTTTTGTCTCGGTAATATTGGTGTTGGGCATTGTTTCAATGAGTTTCCTCAAATGGGTACTGTTTGTTTGCTTTCTCTATTCATCTTTGGGTCTCAAAACCTCATCTCAGTCCTGTGATACTGGTGATTTTCTGGCGCTTAAGGAATTTGCTGCAAAGCTCACAAATGGGTCAATTCTTAAAGCTTGGTCCAACCAGGCCAATTGCTGTCAATGGGATGGTGTTGTATGCGGAAATGGCGGCAATGGTTCTATTAATGGCAGAGTGACTAAGCTAATTCTGCCAAGAAAGGGTCTTAAAGGAACAATTTCACGGTCTTTGGGCAATTTAGATCGGCTGAAATCACTTGATCTCTCTTGCAATTATCTGCAAGATGGATTGCCTGTGGAGTTGTCAAGCTTGAAGCAGCTGGAGGTTCTTGATTTGAGCCGTAACATGTTATCAGGACAGGTTTCAAAAGTGCTTTCTGGTTTATCATCTATTCAGTCACTTAATATTTCTAGCAATCTGTTCAAAGAGGAAATGTTTGAACTTGGGGGATTTCCAAATCTTGTTGTGTTCAACATTAGCAACAATTCATTCACTGGGCAAGCCCCTTCTCAAATTTGCAGCTCGTCTAGAGGGATTCAGATTGTTGATTTATCAATGAACCATCTAGTTGGCAATCTTAAAGACTTAAACAATTGCAGCAAATCTCTCCAGCTATTGCTTTTGGATTCCAATTCACTTTCAGGCTCTCTCCCGGATTCTTTCTATTCAATGTCAGCTCTGCAGCATTTCTCAATCTCCTACAACAATTTCTCTGGCCAGTTAAATCAAGAATTGAGTAAGCTATCCAGCCTTAAAACCCTGGTTATTTATGGAAACCGGTTTTCAGGTAATATTCCTAATGTGTTTGGTAACCTTTCACAATTAGAACAACTTGTTGCACATTCAAATATGTTATCTGGGCCATTGCCTTCAACGCTAGAATTATGTTCAAAGCTTTGCGTACTTGATCTGAGAAACAATTCTCTAACTGGTCCAATTAATCTTAATTTTACTGGAATGCCTCGCCTTAATATTCTTGATCTTGCCTCTAATCATTTTTCTGGCCTCCTTCCAACTTCCCTATCTGATTGCCATCAATTGAAAATTTTGAGCCTGGCTAAGAATGACTTAACTGGCAATATCCCCAAGAGTTTTGCAAATCTGACATCCCTTTTGGTTCTAACTTTGTCTAACAATAGTTTCACGAATCTATCTGGGGCATTATCTACATTGCAGCAGTGCAAAAACCTTTCCACTCTTATCCTCACAGAGAATTTCATTGGTGCTGAAATTCCCAGAAATGTGAGCGGATTTGATAGTTTAATGGTATTAGCACTTGGAAATTGTGCTCTCAAAGGTCAAATTCCAGGTTGGTTGCTAAGTTGCAAGAAGTTACAAGTTCTTGATTTGTCATGGAATCATTTGGATGGTGTTATCCCTTGTTGGATTGGTCAGATGGACAATTTGTTTTACTTGGACTTATCAAATAACTCTCTCACTGGAGAGATCCCAAAAAGTTTGACTGAGCTAAAGAGTCTCAGCTCTGTGCATTCCAGTAGTTCTAACTCTTCTGCTCTCATTCCATTATATGTAAAGAGAAACCGGAGTGCTAGTGGCTTGCAGTACAACCAACCCTCAAGTTTCCCTCCATCACTATATTTGAGCAACAACAAATTAAATGGGACAATTTTGCCTGAAATGGGACTGTTGAAACAACTCCATGTCTTAGACTTGAGCCGGAACAATATATCTGGGATCATTCCTAGCTCCATTTCTGAAATGGAGAACTTGGAAATTTTAGATTTGTCATTCAATGATCTGTATGGGTCAATTCCCCCATCATTTGAGAAGCTCACATTCTTGTCGAGGTTTAGTGTGGCTAATAATCACTTGAAGGGGCAAATTCCAACTGGAGGGCAGTTCTCTAGTTTTCCTAGTTCAAGTTTTGAGGGAAATCCTGGATTATGTGGAGTAGTAGTTTCTCCCTGTAACGTGTTGAAGCCTGGTATTCCATCTGGTTCAAACAGTAGATTTGGTCGAGGGAACATTCTGGAGATAACTATCACTATAGGAGTTGGGTTTGCATTGGTCCTTGCAATTGTTTTGCTTAAATTTTCAAGGGATGTGGGAGAGCCAATTGATGATTTTGATGAGGAAGTCAGCCGACCACACAGGGCATCTGATGCCCTGAGGTCTTCCATCATGGTGCTTTTCCGAAATTCAGACTGTAAGGATCTTACAGTCACGGACTTGTTGAAGGCTACAAATAATTTCAATCAAGCAAATATCATTGGTTGTGGTGGATTTGGCTTGGTTTACAGGGCCAACCTTCCCGATGGTACCAAAGCAGCAATCAAGAGACTTTCTGGGGACTGTGGTCAGATGGAACGTGAATTTCAAGCTGAGGTGGAAGCACTTTCAAGGGCTCAACATAAGAACCTTGTTTCTCTTCAAGGTTATTGTCGTCATGGTAATGACAGATTATTGATTTACTCATACATGGAGAACGGGAGCTTGGATTATTGGCTACATGAATGTGTTGATGGGGCTTCATTTCTTAAATGGGAGGTGAGACTCAAGATAGCCCAAGGTGCAGCTTCTGGTTTATCTTATCTGCACAAAGTTTGCGAGCCACATATAGTTCATCGAGACGTGAAATCTAGCAACATACTTTTAGATGAAAAATTTGAAGCTCATTTAGCTGATTTTGGTCTCTCGAGGCTTCTTCGACCCTATGATACTCATGTTACGACAGATTTGGTTGGCACTTTAGGTTATATTCCTCCTGAATATGGCCAAACATTGACAGCAACCTGCAGGGGTGATGTTTACAGTTTCGGGGTCGTTCTTCTTGAGCTTATTACTGGTAGAAGGCCTGTGGAGGTATGTAAAGGAAAAGACTGCAGGGATTTGGTCTCTTGGGTGTTTCAGATGAAGTCTGAAAAGAGGGAGACGGAGGTTGTAGAGTCATCAATCTGGGATAAAGATATTGAGAAGCAGCTGCTCGAAATGCTCGAAATTGCCCGTAGATGTTTAGATCAGGATCCTAGGAGAAGACCCCTTATTGAGGAGGTTGTTTCATGGCTTAATGGTATTGGAACTGAGGGTGCTCAACAATGAGTTTGATTAGTATCAGTTGGAGGGAAGTATAGCTGTAAAGAAAATGCCATTCCAAGTTTGTACAAGGCTGGAGCAAGTCTTGACTAAGTGATTTTGTCATTTTTCCTTTATTTCTTCCATAGAAAGAATCCTTGGTATTGTACATTGATCATTGATCTGAGTCAAATGCATATGACGTCTTATGTATATGATATTTGCTGTAGAATTTTATGAGAACATAGTCCAATTCCATCCTAATTGAAAGTGTATCTACTGTCTAACACAGTTCTTTGAAAGCCATGCTAGAGCCTGCAGATGATCTAGATGATTCATTTTAACGCTTTCACTATCTAAAAATGTTACAGCACCTTCTATTTGAAACACATTAGTTTATAGAAGATGAAGAAGATAAGTAGACAAAGTTGCCTAAAGGTTATCTTGTTTTTGACTTTGTTTTCACTTTAAGCCGGAGGAATAAAATATAGCTCCTAAAAAGCTTGATAATAGTGTGATGATGTATAAACTCTAATAGAATATTAATTAGTTTGTATAACTCAAAAAGTAGCTTTTAGCATTATATTAATTAATTGTCGCATAGTGATGTATAAAATATATCTTTAATTTAATTAGAATAGATGGCAGCTTTTTTAATAAGTCCACTTCATTACTTTAGTCAAAACTATGAAAATACCATAGATTCTTGATTATTAAACTATATTTTAGTGATTTTTTAACATGCACTTTTGCATGTTAGTTAAGAGTAGGAAAATGAGAAGAAATACAACTGATCAACTGACCATTTTGTACTATAATTGTATTAATAATGGAGAGTTGTTTGGAAGTTGGTACACATCCTTTTCGTTAAGACCTTGCAAGTTTCAACCAAGTTCTGTTGCCTCGAGCTTGAAGCTCCGCCATTCCCTCCCTCTCTCAATTGTACCTTTCAATACAACTATTCAATTTCAGCTACTCATCAGAGATATTTTAGAATTTGAACTTACGAACACAATTTGAAATTTTATTAAATCAATTACATGATAGTTTCAACTTCTAATTTCATATATCATAAAATACACAATCAAATTAATAAGCTATCAGTTAATTACGTTATTTGTATCTGTTTGTTTATGTATAATTTAATATTTAGATTTATTTTTCTCCGAGGATGGTTATATATATATATATTTAGAAAATTTACATATTCTAATTAATATAATAAATTTAATATCTGAATTGTAATAAATATTACAATTATATACATTGACGGAACCAAAAAATTATAGAGGGGAGAAGCAAAATTTGCAAAGAAAAAAATTACAGACGAATTTAAAATAAAAAATAAAAATTTAATATTATAATAGTTTAACATTTAATTTGTACTACTAAATTGACTATGCCTACGAGATAGTAATTATATTCTATGAGTTTGTATTTTATGAAAACGTTCCATAATAATTTCATTTTAAATTTTTATAAAAATATCTCTTTCTATATAATACACCAAATGATCGATCAAAAAAATCATCTCTCATCTTATTGCGTAAATCTATTTTGATAATTTCATTGCTCAAAAAGCTCCCTCAACAATAGCAGTCGTAACAGAAAAGACTAAAGCAACTTAATAAACAAATATATCAAATGAAATACAGTGTCGTATCTTATCTCGACTATTTTTTTTAGCAAGAGCTCCAATATCATGCAAATTAGAGAAAATTTCATTCTATTTTATATCAGCAATGTAGGTGTTAAGTTAATCTCGAAGTATCATTTAATTGGTGTTGGAGAAATTATGTAGATATAGTTCAACAATATGAAATAATCTAGATAGATTGAAGTTGGAGAATGAGTCTCTAGGAGAAAGTCAATCAATGTATAAAAGTAAATCCGTACTTGATTCACAAAAATGACACTTCATTTTTTGCGCAATAAAATCAATAATCTAGTATTGAATGAAAGAAAATAAGATTATAGTATAATAAATAGTTGATAATTAGAAATATGATTCATGAAAGGAAAAGATTATCTGTCAAAATATTTCAACTCGAAAGTGATGATAATAAGAAATAGGAAAATCAACACGCTTAGAACGCAGACGTCCTGGAACATTATCTTCTATATTAAGCATTGTCACACCATGATATATACAAAAGTCATTAATAACTTTTAATAATTTATCTCATCCATTCTCCCTGAAGTTTTACAATTGTCTTTTAGTTGTTACAATCAAATGTACAACATTGCTAATGTTTTGATTATTTCTTTGTAAGACTTGAGATATATCATTTGTCATTTCTAAAAATTTCTTCATTAGGAAAGTAATGAAAATAAACTCAACTTTTCATTTTATCAACTAAACTCACAACTGTCCTCAAATTTTTCTTTCAGCACCATCATTTGCTATGTTCTCAAGAATCTCTTTCACTGCAGACCACATAGAAAGAAGATAAATAATTATTTTATAATGTGAACTCCAACGCGTGGCACCAGGTCGAGCTAAAGTTGTTTCTTGATGTAAGTCTCTTCCAGTTTAAGTATCACCACTTTTCAAACATTGGACTACTTCATCATGCTGTTTTTGACGGAGAACATCCCTGATTTTACTTGAAGCTCTAACCATATTCACAATCATTGAAGTATAATAAAAAAAAATAGTCACATATCTATTGCTCTCTGCTGCAACAAGCACCAATTGAAGTTGATGGCGAAATAATGAATATACCTTGCTTGGGGATTTTCATTTAAAATGAGGATCTTTAATCAATTTAATTCATCTCGCATATTAGAAGCCCCATCATAACCTTGACCTTTAACTCTGCTAAGCAATAACCCATATTTTACAAAGAAATCATTAAGTGCACTTTTTTAAAGATAGAACGGATGTGTCACTCACATGTGCTACTCTAATAAATTGTTCAACCACTTATCCCATCTTAATAACATATCTTAATAAAAACAACCATTTACTCATTCACTGAATTATCTCGAGCTTCATCAATTAATAAAAAGTAAAAGTCATCTCCAATATCCTCAATAATGGCTCGTATCATCTTCAAAGTACAAACACTCACTATTTACTTTTGGAAATATGGAGAAGTGAGTTGATTATTTTTAGGAGCATTTGAATTAACTACTTTTCCCACATTAACATTGCGTTCACTGCACCAATCAAGAAGTCCAAGAAAATTACCACTGTTAAGTGACATTTTAGACTCATCATATCCTCGAAAAGCCAATCCGTATAATAGAAGAAAACGAATAACATCAATAATAGCAGTCAAATGTATAAGGTAAAAAGCCTTATACTCTTGGCTGAGATTAGATAATATATGAGACACACTTTATCTTTGATTTTTGAAGCTAAAATATTGCATTATTGCATTATTGCGTGGACTAGTTGGCCCGCCACCATATTCATTAAATTTTTTTAATGCCCTTTTTCAATTATTGACACAAATTGATATAAAGATATTATCTTCATGCTTAGCTCCTCTATTCGAGCTAAAAAAATAACACCAGAAATAAAAAGTTGTATCATTTGACATGTTATATCTTAGCTACTCGTATTTTGAGAACCAAATATCTCTAAAACTTCTTTTTTTTTTAATTTTCTTTGTGAAAAATTATATTCATAAGATTAACAAGGTCTTTTAGCTAAATATTGTCTCATAATATCATTCCTAATCCCAACATCATACTCATTAATTGGTTTACACAATATCAGATCACCAATAATATCCTCAAAATTAAACTCCTGACGCCCTTTTTTATCATTAGTTTTCTCACCACCACTTGCTTAACTACTTAATATCTTGTTTGAGATAGGAATATTCGATGATTCACCCCGTATTCTCTCAGTCTTAATAAAAAATTATATATATTTATTTCAAGAATTTTAAAATTATTAACCTAATTAAGATACTCCAAATTCACAATTTATATTAATATGCAATGTAATTAACATCAAAAGTAATAAAATCAAAATAATAAATTAAAAGATATAAATAATTCGCTTAATAAAAATAAAATAATAAATTAAAATCTATAAATTAAACAATACTTTTCAAAAAAACTAATAAATACTAATTACAAAAATAGAAATCAAATCACTAAATTTCAATTTTTAGTAGACATTCAAATTCATTCACCTAAAAAAATCAAACTAATAAATTAAAATCAACATATTAAACAATACAATATAAAAAAATAAATAAAACTAATTTAAAAAAAAATACAAATCAAATCCCTAAATCTTAATTTTTAATAAACATTCAAATTTATTCACCTAATAAAATCAAACTAATAAATTAATACTAACAAATTAAACAATACAACTTAAAAAAAATTAAATAAAAACTAATTTTAAAAAATACAAATTAAATCCATAAATCTCAATTTTTAATAAACATTCAAATTCATTCACCTAATAAAATAAAACTAATAAATTAAAATCAACAAATTAAACAATACATCTTAAAAAATTAAATAAAAACTAATTTAAAAAAAAGTATAAATCAAATCCCTAAATCTCAAATTTTAATAAACATTCAAATTCATTCATCTAATAAAATCAAACTAATAAATTAAAATCAATAAATTAAACAATACATCTTAAAAAAATTAAATAAAAAACTAATTTTAAAGAAATACAAATCAAATATATAAATTTCAATTTTTAATAAACATTCAAATTCATTCACCTAATAAAATCAAACTAATAAATTAAAATCAACAAATTAAATAATATATCTTAAAAAATTAAATAAAAATTAAATTTAAAAAATACAAATCAAATCCCTAAATCCCAAAACATTCAAATTCATTCACCTAATAAAATCAAACTAATAAATTAAAATCAATAAATTAAATAATACATCTTAAATAAAAACTAATTTTAAAAAATACAAATCAAATCCTTAAATCCCAATTTTTAATAAACATTTAAATTCATTCACCTATTAAAATCAAACTAATAAATTAAAATCAATAAATTAAATAATACATCTTAAAAATAAATAAATAAAAATGAATTTTAAAAAATACAAATTAAATTTCGAAATCTCAATTTTAATAAATATTCAAATTCATTCACCTAATAAAATTAAAATCAATAAATTAAACACTACAGCATAACAACAACAAATCAAAAATTAATTTTAATTTTTTTAAGAAAGTCTAAACCTAATTAGAAAAAATACAAAAAATATTTAATAATTTTAAAAAATTAAAAAAATTAAGATACATAGCTTTTGGTCAATCTCTTGCTGTCGACGGTTGCCGGTAATGACGATTCGATGGCTGAATTGTCGTCGGCGATGACTGCTGTCTCTTCTCCCTCCCTCGTTCGACCGTCGCTCGCCTCGTTCTCCCTTTCCTTTCTTTCTTTTGCTGGTCTTGCTGCTCGTCTTTACCTCTCTTTACATCACTTTTATTTATTTATTTATTTATTTTTAAGTTGGTTTAGCTAAAGCGATGCCGTTTTAATTAAAGTAATTGTATTTTTTTAAAATCTTGATTAGAACGAGTATCGTTTCAGTTAGAATTTTTTTTTAAAAAATATAATTGTCGTTTAAGCTAAAGCAACTTAAAAAAATAAAAGTGTATGATGAGAAAAGTTGCCTTCCTTATTACACAGAGATAATATCAAATGGGAAGAGAGGGGAGGGGCACTGCGTCCCACCTCTGCAACTCCAGCTAGCAGAAACCCTCCGTATGAGAGTTTTTGACAGTCAATTAGAGAGGTCTATTGTCCTCTCAGAATCTCCCTGTCACTGCCCCTAGTTATATATATATACCTTTAATTTTTTTTATGAACGATTTTGTTTTTTTAAATGAGAAATGATTAATCCCTGAATTCAAAATGTTATGTAAAACTTCAATATTTTATAATTAGGCATTCCCAGGTAATGGAGATATCGATACCTCTAAAGTCAACTCTGGAGATTTTCTTTAAGGAAATGATGATTAAATGTAAATAGCATTCTTCTCGAGGATTACCAATTTCATTTTCATCATCATACATATTTAAAAATGCTGTTCACATGGGTGGGTTGGGTAGGTTGCCCAACATCCTTTGTGTTTTGTGAATGTGTTATAACTGAACAATTATTCAATTTATCACTTGTAAAAATATAATATTTATCTTTTATAGATTTAAATGAATTTAATATTTTTTATAAATACTTATTAATTTATAATCTTTTAACATAAAAAAATAACTTAAATTTTATTATTCAAATCGCATATATATTTACCCTTAAATTAATTCAAGTGAAATGCACATCTTGGCGAGAACTTGAGAAATTTATTTATATTTTTTTTCATAAACAAACTATTTAATGAATAAGAAGCCATGTTAAGAGTATCTATAATGGTTGAGGTATAATTTTTATTTTATATAATCCATTTTAATGCCATATATATCATTTGTATCACAAAATAGAATTAAAAAAAAATGAGACTTGATCATTCAGCATTGAGAACCAAGTCTCACTTTAATTAGTTTCATTTTATTTTTTTTTAAATTTACATATTTGTTAAATAATTTTTAATAATTTAATTTAAACTATTAATTTATTTTATAATTTAATAATAAAATTATTTAATTATATAAATAATTTATTTAATTAACTTATTAAATACTTATTAACTATACTAAGTAAATTTTTTATTATGTAATATAATATTTAGTGTTGAATAATAAATAAAATATTATAAAATATTAAATTATTTTAATTGAAAATTAATTCTCAATAAATAAAATAACATTTTCATTACATTATCAAACTATATAATTAAAAATAATATATTATAATTTTAAACATCAAATTATAAAGTACGTTACAATAAATAAAAATATATAATAATTATACCGTTGATTTATTTTTATAATTTTTTTATTTTTTTAATAATTGGAGGGTTGCCACATACAATTTGCTATCAAGTGAGATTGGTCTTTTTTTAGAGGGGCCATTTCACTTTGGCTTACTCCACAATGAAACAAGCCTAAGATCAATCCTACTTCTCTGAAAGAAGTAAGACTGACCTCATTATTTTCATTTCTGTTGGATATGAATTAAAGTCTTCGTCCAATTAAAGATTAAATATTTATGTTAAAAAAAATGTGCATAATTAGGTCCAAAAAAATTTAAGTATCAATTTGTATTTGCAAGAAAACTCAAGAATTGGCACCGCTTCTCCAGCACAATAGCACCGCTTTCTACCCCTTTATCCACAATTTATGTATATAGTATAGTATTGAAATTTAGAGAATGGCAGCAATGATTTTGTGAAAGATAGCCACCATTAACGTCTCTAAAGCTTCTATCAAACACAAGCTTTCTTATATGTTTCTCCACTGCCTTTGAACGTGCTGAGGTATTATTCTTTCTAAATAATTCTTACTAGGTTTTAACCAAAAAATATAAAATTAAATCAATTAAATAATTTAATTATTTTGATAATAGAATATTTAATATTTTATCGAGAGTTAATAAAATTGATGATTTTATTTTTTATTTTATTTTGTATAAATAATCTTTTTAGAGTTGAGTCGGATAAGACTACAATAATAGTGAAACTCTTTCAACTAAATTTTAAGGCAGTTATATACTTAATATTCAAATTTGAGATCTCTCATCCAAAGTAGAATAATCCTAATTCAGTTACATATTCCTTTCTCAGTATACTCTAATTCTTTCTCTCTCTTATCTTCCCCTTCTCTCATTTTCTCTGTTTTTTTAGATGAATAATTTCTTCGTTACTTTCTCTTATTTCCTCTTATGTTTATCTCAGTAAGCAAACACCATCAATGTTATGATGAATGAAAAAAAAAAAACTATCTCTAAAATCATACCCAACCAACAAAATAAATTTGAACAGATAAGTTATAAAAAAAGAAAAACTTCTTAATTAATTAATTTTCTTTGTCGGGAAAGAAATTCCATTTTTGAATTAAAAAGAAATATTAATTAATTATGGATTTTGAAAAATATTTTTAAAAGAAAAAAGTATATTTTTTTAAAAAATAAATCTCAAATCAGCTCATGTTCAATTTTGTTTTTTATATATTTTTCAAGGAAACAAAAAATTCATAAATTTAAAAAATTAATTTTGAATTTAATTAATGACTATAAGCCACATATAGGAACTATATGTTGTGTTATTATTATTATTTTTGTTAACATTTTTAAAACAAATGTTTCTAATCAATGCTATTCTAATTTCTCTACCCTTGGTTTGAATGGTGTAACTATGCTTTTTATAAGTTTTCAAAAATCAATTATTTTTCAAAAAGTAAATCTTAATTCTAAAAATAATTCTGAGAACATTATTTAGCAAGTTGAAGAGTAAATTCATATACAAATTTCTAATATATGAACATTAGTAATAATTTTAACTTTAATCAGTTTAACCTTTTAATAGCAAATATGAACAAAGAAAACAAGATGTTATTGGTAGATTTGAGCACGTAACTTATAATGCAGGAGGCTACAATTTATTTCCCTTAAAAACAATATTTCTTTTTAACAAGAAAAGTAAAAATGGATTGTTAAGTCCAAACTCCAGAGTTACTTTCTTAAAATAAACTATTATCATCAACCATTCCATTGCCAATTACCATTTACCAAACAAAGACCATGACTCAAAATTTATCTACTTAAAAGCTGGTACCAAGGCCATGTCTATCAGTAATTAAAGAAAATTTGGTTTTATTTTTAAAGTGGTTTCTACTTGTATTGATCTTATTATTATTTTTAAAAAGGTCTTTATTTTTTTTAGTTTGGGAATTGAATAAAAACTATAGCAGCTTTTTCCTATTAACATAATCCTGAATTGAATCCATAGAACACAAGTACTCAGTAAACCTACTAACAGCTGACTCAGGCAAGCAAATGCAGACCAACATTCTCCCACTAGATTCAGTCTCTGCTTCTGGCAAGAGTACACAGACTTGTGGTGTTGGGGTCAGGTCTATAGGACCTGCATAAATTGGTTTTCCCCACCCAAAATCTGCAGATTTATAAATGGAAAATCTTGTCCATTGGGTTATTGTCAATTTTCCTCCAAATTCAAGCCTTGTTGGCCTGTCTACTTCCACATAATCTATTGTTGATCTTAGGTATTCCTCTGAAACACCAATACGAGCTTCACGGACTAAACGGGTAGTATCAGCAAGACTTCCATTAACAAGCTCATACACAGAGCTTACTGCACATGCTACACATAGAACATTGCCATAGAAACCATCTTTTAACGGTGGGTTTTTAATCTTCTGGCGAGAATTCACAGAAAATGTTAGTCTGAGTTTATATTCTTGCGGTTTTACATCAAGTGCTTTCACCCATGATCTCCAAATATGCGATGCTATGGCATCAAAAGTAGTGCAGGCAAACCGCTCATTTGTTTCAGCTAGCGCTTTCAGTTGATTTTGGAACTCATGGCTAATTCGGTAACACTTCTGGACAAGCTTTTCTTTCCATAAAGACATTGTTAAACTTGAGCCATCATCTATTCTCAAAAACTCAATGTGTGGATGCTTCACCGTCGGTGGGTTGCGAGGCTGGAGAAATTCTCTATCCCAACATGGTTTAGGATTTGTCACCAAGGTGCCTGACCTTGCAGTGGCTGCCCATGCGCCAAGAAACTGCATAGCACCAATGCCATCACAGATGCAATGGCAGAGTCTCAAGCCCAAGCTAAATCCACCACAGCTGAAGAGTGTTATCTGGGCAATAAGCAATGGCATATCTAGAACTTTGCAAGGCTCCTCATCGGGGAACCTGTAAATCAATTGTGACCATGCTGGGTTTGGTACTGTGAGGTCTCCTAGTTCAGCTAAGGACATCTCTGAGTGTGCCTCAATCATAAGCACACCTTGTTCCTGTCCAAAAAACACCTCTAATTTTCCATTCTTGGTTTCTCTAAGCCTGCCTGATAAAGGGTAGTAAGGAACTAAAACACAAGCTAAAGCATCTGATAAAGTTTTCATGACAGGTTTTTCAGCAGCATTCAAGTAATCTGCTCTGTAAAAATATATTGTTGGAGTAAAAACACGAACTCCAATTATATCATCCAGGTTTGAGAGGTAAAGGCTGTCGCCTAAGGCAACTGGTACAGGTCCGGCTGGCATAACTGGAACCAAATGGCTAATGGTTATGGGGATGTTCACGTGAGAGAAATGGAGCTCTTGAACCAAAGGAGCCATGAGAGCTCTGACTTCCGAGTGACATCAAATTACCAAGCAACTGCATTTGTAGAAAGAATTTTCTGGGGACATGTAAAGATACCCAAGCCATTTCTTGATAGCCAAGCTCTAGAGTTATTTTTTCATTTTTGTTTTTCTTTATGTTTCTTTGTTTTTTTAGAAAGTTTTGAAGTTTTGTTGGTCTGAAGTAGTTGATGGCGAAATTATTCATGCTATGTAAAAACAAGATTGTTATTGAATCTATCAGGCTAAGATTTCCTCTCGCCAAAATTGTCCTAATAAAGTTTTTCTCACTCTTTATTTGTTCTTGGAAAATTAAAAATATCACGTTCACGGTAGCGCACAACAAATGCATGAACAGAAGTCTAAATGAATCGCAATTCTCAAGTTCTAAGAACCCCTTAAGCGGAGAAATTATATTACGAAACTGTGATTCCATTAAATGGGCTAAAGTGATTCAAACAAGCCTGGTTCATATATAAAAAAAGGCCTATAAGATGGAGAAATATAAAAAGACATTTACATGACTATTTAAAAAAATTATTTTAAAAAATACTATAAAAATTAAAAATATTTACACTTTTATAAAAAATTAAAGTAAAATTAAAAAAATATCTTACACTGAATTTTTTTAAATACTTCCTCTCTTACTACAATCAATATTTTACTTAAATTTTTTTTTTCAAACTTCACTATTAAATAAAAATATTCTAATAAAATAATAAAAAGTAATATTTTAAATTATTTTTTAGTATATAAAAATCATAATTTTTTATAAATAAATTTTTTTTTAATTTTAATTATAAAAAATAAATAATACTAAAAAATATATTAATAAAAATTATCAAATTTATTTTTAAACAAATTTTATATATTATACACATAAAAATAATAAAAAATAGATCCAATTTCTTTATGTAGATATTGTTTAGATATTTTGTAGATATTATATTTATGTTTCGTAGATGTTGTGTGTATGTTATATATTTATTATCTAAGTTATGTATATTTTATGTACAAGTTGTTAAATATTGTGTGAATATTATGAGACTAAAAAATAAAAAAAATAAAATTAAACAAATATTAAAAATATTATATAGATGTGTTGCAGATGTTGTAGATATAGTTTGTATTGTTGAGTGTATATTTTGAATATGTTGTGTATATATATTTTTTTATGTATATATTAAAAATATGAAATAAAAAATTTTTAAAATAAAAAACATAAATTAAATAATTAAAAAACAAAAATAAAAATAAAAATTTACAAAAATAAAAAAAGAGATTTTTGTTATAGAGTTTTATTCTTCTTTATTTGAAGATTATGTATCATCTTCAAATGAATATTTTTACTTTTTTAATAGAGATTATTTTTTCTTCTCAAATGAAAGTATCCTTTTTACATATGGCATATAAAATGAATATGGAATAAATGTTCAATTAAAAGTCAAATTGTCTGTAATGTATTACCATTATTTACTGTTTATATCAAAGAAGTTCAGAGAGATTTAATAATTTTATTAGTTATATACATCTTATATATTTTAAAATTATATACTTTTATTTATTTCATTTTTTGATATATTAATTAAAAATTTATTTTACATTAAAAAAGAATTGTCGTTCCCAATTTTTTCCCTAATAAAAAAATTAATATTAAGAGTGACTATTTATTTCGAAACTGACAAATTGTTTTCAAGGTTGACTTTAATTTTTATTGTGTCATCCATCAATTTGTTATCTCTATTATATCTATTCTGCCAGTGAGAATATGTAAAGATTCGATAATGAAATTAAAAAAGAAAAAAAAAGAGTTATTCCAAGAATAAGAATTCGCTCGATCGATTCAATTCTTTTGCCATTTCAACTAATCATAAGATAGAATATTGTTGAGAAATTGACAGAATACACTGAGCGGAAGAGCTTAGCTTAGCTTAGCTGCCTGTCAATTGCACATTCTTATGCACTCTATCCTTACAAAAAAAAAGGCTAAAAATGTTGTCCTTTCGCATATCTGAAACAAAAGACAATGGCTTGTTGTTAGAATCTGATGCGCCTCTACTTTCCCTATAATTTTTACCAAATAGAAATTCCATTGGAAAGATTGATAAGCAAAACGTGGTAGCTAGAAAAGCAGCCTAACTAAAAGCCAAAACAATTTTCTTTTTCTTTTTCTTTTTCCATGAGAAAGAGAAAAGGACATAAAATATATAGAGACGATGATAAATGGATATATAAGCAATGATGTTTATATATTTCACTTATCATCTCTTATAATGTGTCATGGTTTTGGAAACAGCAAATTAAGCCATTTGTCGATGAATGGTGATCCAAATAATTTTCCTCTTGCAAGTCTAAGATTAGTTTGAAAATGACTAAGACAATTTCTATATATTTCATCAAATAGAGACTGTATATTGTAATAAAAGTTAACAAAACTGGAATTCTAGGTCATATATATATATATATTGCAAATCTCTTTGGATCTATTTTCATTATATATTTTTTATCAAGTTAAAAAACTAGACTCAATGCAACGCTTGATGAAAAGGTTTAATAATTTTTCACTGAACAGAAATTTTCTTTAAAATTATTAGATACAGACGTTTTCTAATCAAAATTAAATTAAAAAAAAATGCAGAAGAATATATTTGAAAGCTCAAACAAAAAAAGAAGATTCTAGCAAGAATATAGGACCAAAATTCAACTTAGTATTGAAAGAGATGAGCACTATCATGTGATGGTGAAATATTATTTTCCATGCAAAGATTTTTTTTTTAAAAAAAATCTTTTATTATTTACCATTCCAAGATTTTTTTTAAAAAAAATCTATTTTATTATTTACCATGCAAATTTTTTTTTTAAAAAAATCTATTTTATTATTTACGTAGCATGCAAAGATTTAAAATATTATATATTTAGATCAAGTGGCTGTTCTATTTTATTGCATTAGTGGCTTACATATTTTGAGTTTTTAACTGTTTATTACCATTAATTATAGTATGACAAAGATTGGCTTGAAATGAGAAGTAAAAAAACCCTCATAAAATGGCTCCATTTAGCAAAGGCCATGGGGTGTTGTAGTGAAATATCTTTAATTAAAAAGACGGCTCATCCTCATAGGTGCTTACAAGTCATTCTCGAATATGTTTTTTTCTTTTCAGGCTATCTTAAATTTCTTTATATTTTGCTGGAGTGTGAGTCTGATGTGAGGGTCAAAAATGAAAGTCTGATTTATTCGTTATCACTTATAAACAAGTTAACGTCTCATGCTGTACAGTACTACAGTGACCTAATAGAAAACGAAAAAAATAATAATAAAAAACGCAAGCAGCGACGCGGAAGAGTGGGGAGGTGAAGGTTTGGCATCTGTAGAACCACAGGACCATAGAATCATTCTATGTGAGCGGTTGATAATATTAGCATTTGGATTTTTTTTACCAAAATTTTTATTTTATTTTATTTATTTTTTATATTTAGTCAATGCTTTATTTTTATTTTTTCAGATTAATTATATTGATAGTATCTGATGTTTTACTATTATCGCATTAAAATTCTTAAATTTTATTTTATAAATATAAAATCTGTAAGTTTTTTTTATTTTAGTTTATTTCAATAAAATATCTAAAATTATAATACTGAGATCATTTTTAGAAAATGCAGTTTTAAATTAAAAATGACAATACAATAATCAAAACGTGCTCTATTTGAGGATTATTATCTATATATATTTTTAGCAAATATGATTGCTTGATTATAGCTACATTCAAAATTAATAATTTAAATTATGATATTTTAAACGTTACTAAATCAAAGAGAAAAATCAACCTAGCTAATCTAAAGAGCAAAATTTGAGGGAAAAAAGGCACAAAGAAAACATGGAGAAAAAAGAACACATTTTTAATTTTTATAGTGTATTTCATGAGTGAACTTTCACCAATAATATTAAATTTATCTCTACCATCGAATAAAAAAAAAGAAAAAAGAGTAAGCATTTTCGTATAGTTAGTTGTAATTGAAGATTGGTTTAGTACAATTGGAAACAAAATCCAAATGAAATAGGATTTTAAAATTTTACACAAACACACACATCCTAAATATAACCTATTTATTTATTTTTATATTTTATTTCTTTATTATTTCAATATATATATATATATATACAAAATTCTGCTGGGTAATAAATAAATTGGATTGAGTAGTTTAGAAATAAAATTATTTCGAATGTTGTTCTTTTTGAATAACATCATTTCGCATTATGGTGAACCATGCAAGTGGTCGATCATAAAAGAAAATGAAAATTTTGGATTAATTTTGATTGCATTTACGAGAATCATGTTATAATTAATTAATTTTTTAAAGAATATTTTTAAAATTTACTGTAAATTATAAAATATTTGCAAAAATAAAATATCATATAATCTAATTTCCTCTATTAAAATCACTTATAAAATTTCAGTTATCTTAATTGCTTTATGTTTATTAAAGTTTGAACCCACTAATTAATTCTATTAATATATGCAGGGAATGGACTCATCTTTTTTTTTTCTTTTTTTCTTTTTTTTGTGTTATTCATTCTTTTAAAGTTGAATTGAACAAGACTATAAAGATAATAAATTTCTCTTCATTAATTTTTAACACAAATATGTACTAGGAAATCGAATTCGAAATTTTTAATTAAACTGTAACATTCATTAATTGATCTACGCGTTGAGCGGTAAAAATTGACTAATCTTAATTGCTCTATCTTTGTATTATTGAAGCTTGGACCCATCAGCTGTCGTGGTCACATGCATGGTCGAATTCTTCTATTAATTACTTTTTTAGGATATTATATAAAAAAATATTCTTTTTTTTCAAAAATATGCAATCTTTACAATTACTTTTCAATTTTTAAATTTCTAAATTATCTACTTAAAATATACATTACTACTATATATAAGTATTAGTTGCTTTCTTTCTCTTTGAATTCTCGTAGATTTTTTTCTTCCTTGGTTTAAAAATAGGACAGCCGTTATTTCATTAACATGCAATAATCTCATCTGTCTTTCTTTTCATATATTACTTTATTTTTGTTTTTTTAGTTTTGTATGTTTTATTTTATAGTTCATACTCAAAATAATTTTCAGATCAAAATAGATCTAGGATTTAAAATTTATTTTTATTTTTATGTTTCTTTATCTTTTAGAATAAAATTGAATGTAATTTAAGTTTTTATTATAAAATTTTGTTCCTTTTTATTTAAAGGTTATGTGTCATTTTCAAATGGAGGTGTCCCTCTCATATGAAAAGTAATTCAATATGTTTTTATAGATGACAGATTGAATGAGTGTTTCGCTAAAATTCATATTGTCAACGGTATGTTATAATTATCTACTGTTTGCATCGAATAAGATCATAGTGGTCCAATAATTTCATTAGTTACATTTATGTTGTGTACTTTAATTATTTATACCTTACAATGTATTTTATTTATTTATTAATTAAATTTTATTTTGAATTAAAAACATACTATATATCAATATATTTTTATAAGATATTTTTTAAAAAATAAAAAATGAGGTTTGTAAAATTGTTTTTAAAAACCTAAGTCGAATTATGGTTTGAATTTAGATCTCCTAAACATTAAAAATTAGTTCAAAATTACTGATAAATTTTCCATTCATTTTAAGTTGCTGTATCTTTATTTGGGCTTGGCTTGGACCTAATGTATAATTAATTAGTTCTAAAAATAGGTTGAAGGCTATGGTTGTAATGGTCATAAACTAATAAATCTGTCATCTTTAGAGATACAGAGTTTGTAGACAAGAAACAAGCACTGCTTCAGGACTGGACCTCTAGGCTCTATATATACATACATATATATATATATATATATATATATCGCAGTGATACAGTGCATTATGGTACACCAGCCATGTGAAAACTTCAGTTTTGTTATATCGTAATTAGCTTTTGCCTGTTTGCACTAGTACTACAAAATTATTTTAACATAACTCATTCTGAACTAAAACTTACGATTCTTTAAATATCAACTAATAAATTCCATAGTAATTAATGTCTCATTTGAACAAACTTTTAATCACCAAATGGTCCAGAACTCTGTAGTGGAATCCTTCACATCACAAATATGAAAGTTTTGCACCATTTAAGTCTATAAAAGCCCAAAAATAAGGAATTTATTGTTAGGTACCTAAAAAAAAAATCATAGTTTTTGATATGAAATGAACTACAAGACCATACGACATGAAAGAATACTGAGTTTAAAACTAAAGTCTCATATCACAAGAAGATAAAAGTATAGAATGTAGCATGTAGTAAAAAGCCTGAGAAATGTCTGAGTCTATTTGAACGTAAAGAAAAAAAAAGCATAGCATTGGGAATTCTGCTACAGTGCACTGCTTGTCCAAATCAAAGTAGCAGAATTTTGTATAAGCATCGGTGCCGTACTCTCCATTGATTAAAGGGTGCAATAAAAATTGATGTGCCCTTCTCATGCTTCTGCCACTAGTAATGTGATCACTTGCTTTGCTTTAGCTAGTCCCCTCTCTCTCTCTCCCTTTTTTGTTTTTTCTTTTGATATTAAAAGAGAACATTGAATCCAAATCAATCATTCATCTTACATACACTTATAATTACCTTGTGTCTTGGTCGACTTTGTCCTCTTTCTTTCTCTTTTTGTTAAACACCATAACATGAGTGTAAAAAGCAATATGGTGTGCAAACGATTAAGTAATGTGTAAGATTCAGAAAAGGATCAGAATCTGAAATCTATCATATACAGTCTTTTCTTATATTTGCAAAAAAAAATTATTTGTATGACTCAAATCTATAACTTTAGATTACATATGACGACATCGATTACCATTACGTTAAGTTTTTCCATCAATCCTATAAAACGATTGTACAATGATAAAATTTTATATAAAATAAGAAATATAATAGATTTATAATAAGAGTGACAACCGAACTAAAATAACTAAAATTATTTAATTTATATTATAAAACTTAACTTATTACGAGTTTCGTGTAACTACTATTATTGAACTTTTATGACCAAGAAACTTTGACATTTTCTCTTGTAAAACAAAAAATTCTCAATTTTTCTTTGAGTTTTGTTGCTTTCCTGAAGACTAATTATATTAGTGCATTAGTAGACATTATTCTTCTTATATGTAGATAAATCATGCTAATATTTGAAAATGATGTATCATATATCTTGCGCAGACAGAAAGTTATTTAAAGGCTAGATATATATATATATATATATATATATTAGATAATAAGCTATTTTTTTTATTAACTAACATTAATAATAATTCATTGTTTTATGTGAGTAATGTTGTAAAAACGGACCAGATAAAGCAAGAATACAGCTAAAATTTTGATAAAAATAAAGATAAAAGAAACACAGAATTTACGTGGAAAAACCTTAAACGAATTAAGGTAAAAACCACGGACAAGGATATAAGAATTTTATTAAAAGAAAATAATAGGAATTACAATATAACTCTCTATTTTTCCTTTAATACTCACGGCCTCTCTCTTTTTTTTGGGATACTCTATGCTTAACATCCCTTGCCTATTTATAAGCAAGGGAAAACGCATATAATGAGAATTTCAGTTTGTCTTTTTTTTTTTTATGTTAATCAAAAATTTCGGCGCTGTTTACTCAACAATTTCGGCGCCTCCATCAAATTCTAAAATTGCTGCTGCACCTTCAAAAATTTCGGCGCCTGTATATTTTGATTTCCTTGGTCAAAGTTTGTTGGCCAAGGAAATTTTGTTGGCGGCGCCCACAATCTCCCACTTGAAGATTTGATTGTGGATCAATCATATCTTCACACCATTCTTTCTTCCTTGTCTTTCCATGCTGCTTATGCTTCCGTCAGGCCACTAGAGGATCAACACCAAATAAACTTGTCAGTGTTAACTGCTTTTATCAAAAAATCTGCTTGGTTGTCTTTCGTATGAATTTTATGCATATCCACAATGCCCTCTTCCACTTTCTCACGAACGAAGTGATACTAGACTCGTATGTGTTTTGATTTAGAATGGAAAGCTGGATTCCTTGCAAGATGCAAGGCACTCTGACTGTCACAAAATAGAGAAATTTTCTCTTGTTCATGCCCGAGTTCCTCCATGATTAGTTTCAACCAGACTGCTTCCTTACTAGCTTGAGTAGCTGCAACATATTCTGCTTCTGTTGTTGAAGTTGCCACAACTGACTGCAGTTTTGATACCCAACTTACTGCTCCACCAGTAAGAATGAACACATACCCTGTGGTAGACTTACTTTTATCAAGATCACCTGCATAATCTGAGTCAACATATCCTCTGACAATAAAATCTGATCCTCCATAACATAATGCAACATCTGAGGTTCCTTTAATATATCTTAGGATCCTCTTTACAGTACTCCAATGCTCTCTACCAGGATTCGCCATGTACCGACTTACAACTCCCACTGCATGTGCAATGTCTGGTCGTGTAAAAATCATTGCGAACATCAAACTCCCCACTGCTGATGCATACGGTACTCGAGACATTTCCATCCTTCCTTCTTCATTGCTAGGACACATACTGGAGGATAATTTGCAACTAATAGGAAGTGAGGTAGAAATTGACTTACAGTCTTGCATATTGAAGCGTCGTAAGACCTTCTTTAAGTAATTCTTCTGAGAAAGCCAAATCTTCCTATTGTTTCTGTCTCGGTGAATTTGCATCCCTAGAATCTTGTTTGCTGGTCCCAAGTCCTTCATTTCAAATTCCCTAGCCAACTGTGCCTTCAATTCTTGAATATGATCTTTGTTGGGGCCTGCTACCAACATGTCATCTACATACAACAGCAAAATAATGAAATCACTTTTATCAAACCTCTTGAAGTATGCACAAGGGTCTGCATTAAGTCTGTTGTATTCAAGGCTCATGATGAAGGAATCAAATCTCTTATACCAACACCTTGGCGCCTGTTTTAGACCGTATAGAGATTTGTTCAACCTACAAACCAAGTTCCGCTTTCCTTTTTCTTCAAAACCTTCTGGCTGGAGCATATAGATTTCTTCCTCAAGATCTCCATGAAGAAAAGTTGTTTTCACATCTAGCTGTTCTAAATGTAAATCAAGTGTAGCACACATTACCAAGACTACACGAACTGTTGACAACCGAACTACAGGAGAAAATATTTCGTTGAAGTCAATCCCTTCTTTCTGAGCATACCCTTTTACCACCAATCTTGCACGATACCGCTCCACCTGATCATCACTATTTCTTTTGATCTTATAGACCCATTTATTGCCAATAGCTTTTCTTCCTTGCGGTAATGGCATAAGCTTCCAAGTCTTGTTCTTATGCAAGGCTTCAATTTCCTCTTGCATTGCTGCCATCCACTGAGACGCATCTGAACTACTCATTGCTTCCTGGAGAGTTGATGGTTCTCCTTCCTCAGTTAGAAGACAGTAAGCAACATTACTGCCCATAACATAATCCTCTTGCCAGACTGGTGTATGTTTTGTGCGCTTTTCCTTTCCAAGCTCCGACTCTTCAGACTCAGTTTGCTCTTCCTCCTCCTCGTGCTCTGGTTCTGCTTCAGAAGAATCTTCTTCTGTGGACTTCTTTTCTACCTGTACCATTGTAGTCTCTGAATTTTCTTTCAAACTGCTATCACCTTCTTTTTTCAATTTATCTTCTAAAAAGATAACATCCCTGCTGACGATAACCTTGTAGGCAGTGGGCTCCCACAAGCGATACCCCTTTACACCATCAGCATATCCCAAGAACAAACACTTCCTGGATTTTGGATCCAACTTCGTAGTTTCTTGGGCATTGTACATCACATACACAGGACTTCCAAATATATGGAGGTTTGAATAATCCACTGGCTTCCCTGTCCACATCTCCATTGGAGTCTTTAGCTCAATTGTTGTAGATGGAGACCGGTTAATCACATAACAGACAGTGTTGACTGCTTCTGCCCAAAATGCCTTATCAAGACCTGCAGCTCTCAACATTGCTCTTGTTCTTTCTAACAGAGTTCTGTTCATCCACTCTGCTACTCCATTTTGTTGTGGTGTGTACGCCGTAGTGAACTGCCTTTTGATGCCTTCTTGTTTACAAAAGCTATCAAATTCATTCCCAGTATATTCTCCTCCATTATCTGACCTTAAACACTTGATCTTACTGCCTGAATCAAGTTCAACCCGCGCTTTGTATATTTTGAAAGTTGCAAATACATCTCCCTTGCTCTTGATAGGATACACCCAACATCTTCTGGAGTAATCATCGATGAAGGACACAAAGTACTTCGCTCCTCCCAGTGACGAAACCGGTGCTTGCCATACATCAGAGTGGACCAATTCAAGAATATTCGTGCTTCTAGAATTGGATATGCTGAACTTTAGTCGATGCTGCTTGCTTGTTGTGCAATGCTCACAAAAGGGTAATGACACCTTTGTAAGGCCTGGAAGTAACTTTTTCTCAGCAAGAATTTCCATACCTTGTTCAGACATATGTCCAAGCTTTTGATGCCACATCATTGTAGATCTTTCACTCGAACTGTTTGAAGCAACAGATGCTTCTGCTTATTGCACAGTCTCTCCCAAAAGCATATATAACTTTGCAGCAATCTTTTCTCCTTTCATAATTACAAGCGCTCCTCGGCTAATCCTCATGATTCCTTTTCGAACTTTGATAGTACAATCAAGATCATCGAACTCTCCCACAGATAATAAATTCTTCTTCAGACCTTCCACATGTCGCACTCCTTGAATAGTGCGAACTGTACTGTCATACATCTTCAATTTGATGGATCCAATGCCTATGATCTTTAAGGCATTATCTTCACAACTATACACAGATCCTCCTAAGATAGGTTCATAATGATGGAACCATTCTCTTCTAGAGGTCATATGATAAGTTGCTCCTGAGTCAAGAAGCCACACATTCACAAATTTCTTCCTGCTCTCCGTTGATATTGCTGCTTCACAACACAACACATTTCCATCTTCTGAAGTGCTTGCCACGTTCCCTTGAGAATTGGAATTCTTTAGACTCCAACAATCCTTCTTCAGGTGACCTTTCTTGCCACAGTGGTAGCATTTAAAATTCTTCTTACTCCTTGATTTTGATCTCCCATGATTGTGACTCCCACTTGGGCCACGTTCTGTCGATCTTCCTCTCATCATCGTCAAAGCTTCCACTTGTTGTGAACCTGCCTGCTTGTCCTCCTTGTTCTTCCGCCGATTCTCTTCTTCCAAGATAGCAGATGCTATATCATCAAAGACCAGAGAATCAGGCTGAACATTAGTTGTCAAGTTGATGACGAGTTGATCATACGAATCAGGTAGACTTTGGAGTAGAAGTTCTGCATGTTCTTGTGACTCTATTTTATGATCCAAAGATGTAAGCTGAGAAAATAGAGTATTCAAGACATTAAGGTGCTCCGTCACTGAAGTAGATTCTGACATCCTCAAGGTATAAAGTTTCCTCTTAAGGAAAATTTTGTTATGTAATGACTTGGCCTCGTACAGTTTGATGAGGTGATCCCATATCTCCTTTGCCGTTTTCTTTTCTGCTAAACTGGACAAGATCTCATCTGCAAGTGCTAGATGAAGGTTTGCAATAGCATTCCCATCCATCTCGTTCCATTTAGTATCATCTGTGAATCCCTGCGGCCTTTCACTGATTGCCGCTAGACAACCATCTTTTCTCAAGATAGCTTTTATCTTTAATTTCCACGGTGAGAAATTTCTCCCGTTGAACTTTTCAATCTCAAATTTTGCCGCCATGCTTTTATCTTCAAAAATTAGCTCCCACTATTTCACGTGAATAGTACTTCTGCTACAGTGATCCGCTACAGTATCTGCTACAGTTCCTCCGCTACAGTACCGCTACAGTGCTCGCTCACTTGATTGGTTGCTTTATGACCTGCTACAGTAATCTGCAATTACAATTCAAAATTTTTGCTACAGTACTATTCAAAAACACACGTGAATAGTGATGAGTTAATATTCACAACTTTCGCGTGTTTACGCCCATTTTAAAAACGGATCACACCAAAAAACTCCACGTAATTTTCTCTTCCTCGTGGTATATTTGGTTTTTCAAAATACCACAGCTCTGATACCACTTGTTGTAAAAACGGACCAGATAAAGCAAGAATACAGCTAAAATTTTGATAAAAATAAAGATAAAAGAAACACAGAATTTACGTGGAAAAACCTTAAACGAATTAAGGTAAAAACCACGGACAATGATAGAAGAATTTTATTAAAAGAAAATAATATGAATTACAATATAACTCTCTATTTTTCCTTTAATACTCACGGCCTCTCTCTTTTTTTTGGGATACTCTATGCTTAACATCCCTTGCCTATTTATAAGCAAGGGAAAACGCATATAATGAGAATTTCAGTTTGTCTTTTTTTTTATGTTAATCAAAAATTTCGGCACTGTTTACTCAACAATTTCGGCGCCTCCATCAAATTCTAAAATTGCTGCTGCACCTTCAAAAATTTCGGCGCCTGTATATTTTGATTTCCTTGGTCAAAGTTTGTTGGCCAAGGAAATTTTGTTGGCGGCGCCCACAAGTAATACCAAGTTCTAATTAATCATCTCTGTATAATTAAGTGGACTCATCAACTGCCCACATGTTTAGGTTTGAAAAAATCTAATCACAATCATTGAAATTCATTTAGTTAATCAAACTCTAATTACCTTTATAAGTACTTTTCAATGTTTTTCCTGTTTTTTCTAAATAATTTGATTATAACTTTTGCTATAAACAAATATCCATTTAAATAAAAATATGATAGAACATCAATATGCATAAAATGTAATAATATGTATGGTAAAATATTTTTTTTGAATCATCCGGCATCTGAGATATTGCTTAACTAATCCGGTTTTAAGTACTGTCGAGTCTTGAATGAGACGATTCTCCAAGCAAAATTTGTTTGATTTACAAAGCTCGAATTTGAGACATTGTTTAAGAAGCAACAAGTCTCTTATTATTTGTGATAACTCATGTTGATACAATAAAATAATATCTAATCTCACATAAAGTTGCAAAACTAGAAATTTACAGCGAAAGGGGGATGGAGCTAAATTTTCACAGAAAAAAAAAATACAGATAAGTTTACTATAAAATTAAATATTTAATATTACAGTGGTTCATTATTTAATTTATGCTATTAGATTAACTACGCCTAAGAGATGGTAATTGTATTTTATGACTTTACATATTTTAAAAATGTTGTATAATAGCCTATTTTTATTTTTTTAAAAATATTTTTCTCTACATTATACACCAAACAGTTGATTATTTATATATATATATGAATTTTGGCAAAATTTATGAATTAAAATAAAATTCATATATATAAATTATATATATATATATATTCACATATATATATAAATGAATGTGTATGTATATATATTTATATATGTATATTTAAATTCATTTAAATTTAAATATATAAATTCACATATAAATATAATAAATATAAATGAATTTAAATATATAAATGAATGTATATAATATAAAATTTATATATATGTAAATGAATGTATGCATATATATATATATATATAAATATTTATATATGTCTGAGAGGGTCCACTGTGAGAATAGCACTGCTGAATAAGGAAAGTTTGACAAAATCCTTAGTTTAAGGTATAAAATAAAGGAACGGAGCAATCACACTAATTGTGATTGATCCTAATTAGGATATTCCTAAATAGTGCAATGTAATCCTAATTAGAGTGATCCTAAATAGTACAATGTAAAATATATATATATATATATATGTGTATACATTAAAGACAAAATATATGTTTTTTCTAAATAAAAATTCTGTTCATTCAGCAAACATGGTATCAGAGCTGTTAATTCGGTCATTGGACCTAAACTAATCACAGCCTCATCATCTACCAAGAAACTTACCTGGCATGGGGGATGAGGTGAGCTCATCCACAACAGAGACAATGGAGACCTCCATCTCTGTTAACCAATTACTGCAGTTGCTTCAGCAACTAAACACCAACAAACCTACCATAGAAAATACCATCAATCAAACTGTCATTATTTCAGAAAAACTCAATAACCAAAATTACACAAAATGGTCCAGACTTATGCATCTCGCAATTAGTGGCAGAGGAAGGCTCAGGCACATCACAGCCCCTCCACCACCATTAAGTGATCCAGAATACCAAAAATGGGCACAAGCTGATTCAAATGTCATCACTTGGATCGTGGAAAACATTGAAGCAGATTTAGTTAATCAGTATCTCGATTATCCAACAGCAAGGGATCTATGGAAGGGAATTGAGGCTATGTACAGCAGTGGGAGAGATGGGCTGCAGATTTTCGATCTCATGGTTAGGGCAAATAATCTGAAGCAAGGGTCCGAACCAATTGAGGTGTTTTACAGCAAGCTCATAGCCATTTGGAAAGAAATTGATCGAAGGATGCCCAATCCCATGAAGGACCCAGAGGACATCACAATCTACAACGAATTGGTACAAAGAAACAGATTGTACCAATTCTTAGCGGGCATCAATGATGTATTAGACAAAGATAGAAGGGATTTGCTCAATCGAGAACCACTGCCATCAGTGGAGGTTGCAAATGCAACGATTTGAAGAGAGATAGCCATAAGGGAGATTATGAGTGGGGATGAACTATCATCGGGGGTTAACCCCTCAGGTATAGGGAGTGGTCTCGCTGCCAAAGGCCGGTCAGAAACAGCCAAAACGGTGGCTAGATCATCATTCCGGCGTGAGGATGACAAATCTAAACTGAAATGCTCACACTGTGGAGGGACGAGGCACACCATTGATGGATGTTTTAAGCGAATCGGGTATCCAGAATGGTGGCCAGACAGTAAGAAATGAGGAACCAAGGGGGTTGTCGCTGCATCGGTGGGCAATCCAGAGACCACCAGCACCGGCGAGGACATCCAACCACAGGGGTTCGGCGGGACAACCATTGGAACATCACAGAGCAGAGGCGGCAGCGAGATGGCTAAGGGTATAAACCCTAAGTCTCTTAAAGGGATCAGGCCTGGCGAATTTAAAATTGGTCCTCAACAAATTGATAATATGCTGATAAGTCCTGAAGTTTTTAAAAATTTATAGATTAGCCCCGTATCTTCTGTTTGTGGTGCAATTGACTCCAACAATTCAAATAAAATTCAAAAAGGTCTGATTTTTTAAAAAAATGATCCACCTGGTCCCTTATTTTTTGAAAAATCCAGAAAAATATCTTCCGCTTGCTTGGTAACTAAAAACCAAACCCACAAAAATTCTAAGTGGTTATTTGACTGCGGAGACACCGACACCATGTCCTATGATCCCTCAGACTTCCATACACCCACTAAACCAAAAAAATTCCGTATTCAAACAGCTAATGGGAGTCTTGCACCGGTCAGAGCGGCAAGCAGTATTGATTTTTCACCATCACTTAAGCTGAAAAATTGCCTTTATGTTCCCAATTTATCTCATAAGTTATTATCTATCAGTCATGTAACAAAGGAACTAAATTGTACAGTACTAATGTACCCTACTTTTTGTATTTTGCAGGATATTCGGACGGGGAGGATCATTGGGCGTGGCTCTGAAAATGGTGGACTTTACTATGTTGATGAGGTGGACCACCAAGGCACCGCAATGTTTGCTCACGGGACAGTTGATCGACAGGCCTGGCTATGGCATCGGCGATTAGGTCATCCTTCTTTAGGGTATCTCAAACTCTTGTTTCCTCAATTTTTTAATAGTAATAGTCATTTATTTTGTGACACTTGTGTTTTGGCAAAGAGTCATAGACAAGTTTTTTATCCTAATAATACTAGAACCGATAGTCCTTTTTTCTTGGTCCATTCAGATGTTTGGGGTCCTGCCCCAGTAACTAGCAAAAATGATTTTTCGTATTTTCTCTTATTTATTGATGATTATACCCGAATGACTTGGGTATATTTCTTAAAACAAAAATTTGAAGTATTTGACAAATTTGTTTCTTTTTATCATCTTATTCATACACAATTTCAGAAGCAAATTAAGATCTTTAGATCTGACAATGGGGGGAAATATATAAACCAGAAAATGCAAACTTTTTTCCGGAAAAAAGGACTTATACACCAAACTACTTGTCCACACACACCACAACAAAATGGGATTGCAGAAAGGAAAAATCGAATAATTCTTGAAATTACCCGAGCTCTTATGATTGAATCCAACGTGCCAAAATACTACTAGCCTGAAGCTGTTGCCACTGCAGTCTATCTCATAAACCGACTTCCCACAAAAATTCTGAACCTCAAAACACCCCTTGACACATTGGCCCATCATACCAATATACCTCCTACCTTAACACTACCACCACGTGTCTTTGGAAGTACAGTGTATGTTCACATTCCCAAAATAAATCGCACCAAACTTGACCATTGTGCAGTCAAATGTGTTTTCGTTGGTTATGGTGTTCATACTAAAGGTTACCGTTGCTTTGACCCAATCACTGGACATATGTACACCACTATGGACTGTGATTTTCTTGAAACAGACTATTACTTTTATAACCAACACAACGGTCAGGGGGAGAGTCCTAGGATTGACCTACTGAGTTGGTTACATAGTCCAGTACTGTCAGAAATTGTCCCAACAGAGCAGGTAGGAGAGGCCACCGGTTCTACTTCTGAAAACACAGGACAGACTACTATGCCAGAACACGACGTATCCTCTTCGCCCGATATTCTTGAGGTTAGTAGTTCTGATCCGGAAATACCTTTAAATATCTCTACTGTTGAAATTAATGATCCTGCAGTTCCGAAAGAACCAAAAACTGATAGATACACTCTTCCACCAAGGAGTAATCGGGGAATTCCACCAAAGAGATATGAACCAGAATATGAACCTCGCAGCTCAAAGTACCTAGTAGCAAACCTAGTCAGGTGGAGCCTATCCAAAGCTGTAAGAGTCTTTGATACATCGCTCTACTTAGTGGATGTTCCTAAAACAGTAGAAGAAGCTCAGAAAAGTCAAGAGTGGAGACAAGCTATGCAAGTTGAAATGGATGCACTAGAAAAGAACAATACATGGGAAAAGTGTATGTTACCAGCAGGTAAAAGGTCAGTCGGATGCAGATGGGTCTTTACAATAAAACACCGGGCAGATGGAACTGTAGAGCGGTACAAAGCCAGGCTGGTAGCAAAGGGTTACACACAGACGTATGGCATTGATTACTCTGAAACATTCTCACCAGTTGCTAAGATAGACACAATCCGAGTATTATTTTCTGTAGCAGCAAATATGGATTGGCCCTTACATCAGTTTGATGTAAAAAATGTTTTTTCACATGGTGATTTGAAAGAAGAGGTGTACATGGAAGCTCCTCCAGGTTTTTCAAGGGGGTTTAGAGCTAGTGAAGGCTGTCGACTGAAAAAAGCTTTGTATGGTTTAAAACAGTCACCACGAGCTTGGTTTGGGAGGTTCACCATGGCTATGAATAAATACGGATATAGTCAAAGTAACTCTGATCATACACTTTTCCTCAAAAGAAGAGGAGAACTGGTAACCTGCCTCATTATATATGTGGACGATATGATTATCACTGGAAAATGATAAAGAAGAAATAGCAACACTAAAGCAGAGACTCTTCAAGGAATTTGAGATGAAAGATTTAGGAAGGCTGAAATATTTTTTGGGTATCAAAGTTTTGATGTCAAAGAGGGGGATATTTATCTCCCAGAGAAAGTATGTGCTTGATCTTCTTGCAGAAGTAGGGCTAGTAGACTGCAAACCGGTTGACACTCCAATAATGGTCAATCATGGACTTAAAATCACTAAAGATGCTGAGTTAGCTGATCGAGGTCAGTATCAAAGGTTGGTCGGAAAACTCATATATCTCTCACATACCAGACCTGATATTGCTTATGCAGTAGGAGTTATTAGTCAATTCATGCATAAACCACAAGTGGATCACATGGAGGCAGCACTCAGAATTATACGATACCTGAAAGGTTCACCAGGAAAGGGAGTGTTGTTCCAAAAACATGGCCACTTGGAAATACAAGCATACACAGATGCAGATTGGGCTAGTAATTCGATTGATAGAAGATCGACTTCAGGATATTTTACTTTAGTTGGAAGTAACTTGGTTACCTGGAAAAGTAAAAAAAAAAAAGTGGTAGCTCTTTCCAGTGCTGAGGCAGAATTTCGAGGGATTGCATGAGGATTAGCAGAAGTACTCTGGTTAAAAAGGCTATTAACAGAGATTGGTTTTCCTCCTAAGGATTCTTGTGAGCTGATGTGTGATAATAAAGCTGCAATAAGCATCTCAGAGAATCCAGTACAACATGATCGTACAAAGCACATAGAGGTAGACAGACATTTCATTAAAGAAAAGCTTGAAGAAGGAGTTGTATGTCTTCCATACGGTCCGAAGAACAGTTAGCTGACATACTAACTAAGGCAGTTCCAATTAAGGCATTCAGCAATGCATTGATCAAGTTGGGTGTTGGAGATCCTACGACTCAACTTGAGGGGGAGTGTGAGAATAGCATTGCTGAATAAGGAAAGTTTGACAAAATCCTTAGTTTAAGGAACGGAGCAATCACACTAACTGTGATTGATCCTAATTAGGATATTCGTAAATAGTGCAATGTAATCCTAATTAGAGTGATCCTAAATAGTACAATGTAAAATATATATATGTGTATACATTATAGACAAAATATATGTTTTTTTCTGAATAAAAATTCTGTTCATTCAGCAAACATATATATATATATATATATATATTAGAGGAAGGACCACTAATGGTACCAATAATTGAGTGAGAACCTCTCAAGGTTCAGTGCCAAAAGAGACTAGCTATCACTAACCAGTCTAACAGCCGACAACAAGAATTAGGCAGATTCTTATTTTTTTTAATTATTTATTTTTGTGATAATAACTAAATGAGATAGGGCCATATTAGAAATAATATATACATGAAAATATAAAACTGATATTTATTGAGAAAAAAATAAGGGAAGAAAAATTAAGATGATTCGATCATTCGTGTGATAGGCCTTCAGAGATTTAGTTTAGTTTTTTATAAGGAAAAAGTATTTTAAAATAAATAAGAATACAAGAAGAAAGAAATGATAAATGAGATGATATGATATGAGATAAAGATAAGATGATAAAAGAAAAAAAAATTTAAACAGAAAATTGAATCTTACTAAAAAATGATTTAACCCAACTCAAATGAAATAAAAAAAATTATTTCAAATATATTCAATTTGTTATTTATTACGATTTACTGACATTTTTAATCACCAAAAATTTAATGATCAGGAGCATATATTATTTCCGCTTATAAGATTTCCGATTCGAGTTCCAAATATCGATCTTAAAAAGTTGGTTTTTAAACTTAACTTTTTCAATATAGTTTACAGAGGTATAGCAAAGACTTTTTTCCATAAACAAATTCATATAGTTCTTTGATAGAATCAAAAGAAGCCAAACTATAGAAACCCTTTTCTTTCTCTTGATAGTTCATTTTGTTTTCACTTGCACATACACACGACAAATATATAAAAAATACAAACTCACAAGAATATGCATTACGTACCTTTGTGGTCCTCTCCTCCTCCACCCACCTTTCTTTACTCTTCTGTCTCTCTTTCTCAGCCTTATATTAAATACTTCAAGTACTACTCTATAGCACCTTATTATTGGCCATTCCTCCAACAATGGATACTAAAACCCTTGAAGGAAAGCACAATTCAAGAGAGAGAGATCACATTGTTGAGGATGATTTGGAGGATGATATGGAAGAAGAAGAAGAGGGTTGTGGTGCTTTTGTTGATGATAAAAAAAAGAAAGGGGTTGCTGTTGTGTATGGGAAGAGAGGGACTAGTGGTGGCGGCGGGGCGTCGCCTTCTTGCCAAGTGGAGAAGTGTGGAGTTCATTTAACTGATGCTAAGAGGTATCATAGGAGGCATAAGGTTTGTGAGATTCATGCAAAAGCACCAGCTGTGACTGTTGCTGGTCTAAGGCAAAGATTTTGTCAACAATGCAGCAGGTACATGCCTATAATTTCTTAAATTTTTCAGCCGTCAAATCAATCTAGTGTCTTTCTTACAAATGAAAGATCATCATAAAATTTATTTCCTAGTATATATAATTTTATAAATTTATAATAATTATAGCATCTTTTAACTGCAACATATATATAGTAGTACTGTCTATTATAGCATCTTTTGACTGTCTATTATATACTTGTTGTTAATTACAATTTTTTAAAATAAAATAGGTCTAATCATCAAAAAAATTCTCAACATATTATGTTTTACAAGTTTAATTGAAACCTATTATTTTTATCAATTAAACATTAAAATTAATTTTTTACTGTCAATTCTATCAATACATAGTACAAAGTTATATGAGTCCACGCAGACAAACTAGATAGAATTGACATGAAAAAAGTTAATTCATGTCTGTTCATATATGAAAAAATTATATAATATAACCGTGATTTCTATTAATCACCTTATTTGAAATGCTAACTCAATTGAATGATGATATATTTTTTATATTTATTATAAATGAAAATTTGTGGGTTTCGCATAGAGAAATTATAAGATATATTTTTAGAAAAATATATCAACATGTTATCATCCAATTAATTAGTTTGTGATTCTAACAATGATGTTTAGTCAGAATGACGATAGTATCATAAAATTTATCATGCATGTGTGTCCTCCCACAATAGCATGCTATGTAGATTCAAGTAAAAAATTAAATTCAGTGTTTAATAAACAAAAATTATAAATTTGGATTAAACTGACAAAAAACAACATTTTGAGAATTAATTTTTGATAGTTAGAGTAATAAAATATCAAATGAAGTCAGAATCAATGTACATTGATCTCTCTATATATATATTCATCATAATGTGGGCTAACAGAACATTAACTAATTATGATTAATGTGTATCAAAGGTTCCATGAGCTGTCAGAGTTCGACGAAGCAAAGAGGAGTTGCAGGAGGCGGTTGGCAGGACACAATGAGAGGCGAAGAAAGAGCTCAACAACGGCTGAAAGCTATGGAGGAGAAGGGTCAAGCCGTAGCAAAGGGTCATTTAGTAGTCAAATGAAGGAAACCCAGTGCAGGCAAGTTGATGAAAGAGCGAAATATCAGATAACAATACCAACTGGGAATAATTCAAGTACTTACAAAAGATCTTAGATCAGATAAAAAATAAACCCTAGCTTGCATTAACTTATTGGATGCTCCCTCTCTTCTGTCTTTATTATATGACTAATTAATATTATTTTTATTAATATCTTATCTTATATATATATATAGTTAGTGCATTTTGATTTTATATGGAGGCTGCATTATATATTGTACTTTTAGAGTGCTGTGTCAAGTGTTTGCATGATGATGTTTAATTATAGGCATACTTTTTCATGTGCTTTTAAGCTTGTTATAATTTCACTCTTGTACTTGTTCTATAAGATTATATAAGAAGAATATTAATGATTGATTAATGTTGTTTTGGTCCAGTTACTGTATATATGTTCTTTAGTAAAAATATAAATAAGGTAGAGCTTAATTTTATAAATTGTCATATTTGAAAAGTTATAAAAATATTATATTCAAATTTTTAACTCAAAATAATAAGTCGTTTTAACTATCAAGTCTTGGCTTGATGGCATTGTTACTCTCACTTAAATCACTATATTTGAGTATTTGAAGTCTCTCTCCTCCAATGTAGTAAATAAAAAAATATTAAGTTATTTTGAAAAAAATAAGTAATATATAGGATGATTTTCAAGTATTCAATTCTTTAAATAAAGTTTAATACTAAAATTTCAAAATAATTTTATTTCAATTAAATATTCTACTCGAGACTATATTTTTAAAGAGATATAAAATCATAACATCATTTTGAATCACTTTTATCCAAATTAATTTAAGCCTACTCTTGTCTCTTCTAGATATATTTTTCTTGTTTAAATTACACATTATTAAGTCTTTATTTCATATGATCAAACCACCTCAATTTATATTATTATTTTTTATTCTCAGTAGAAACTTCCTCCACATTTTTTAATATAGCAGGTAAGAATTCTATTCATCTTAGTATATTTATACATCCATCCTATCCATTCTTTCTCTTAACAACATGAGTTTTATTAATGTATTCCAATGTCAACACTCTGCTACCACATGCCGTGATAAGTTGTATTGCAATTCAGTAGAATAATTTAAAAAATATATATACACTGGCTTTGTTTTTTAATTATTTCAAACAAATTTATTCAAATTCTCTTGCTTTAAAATTTATATTAAATTTAGCATTAATTACAGTAACTTGTGTCATATGATTTTTCCAAATTGGCCCTACAAAGATATACTTTTTGCTTTGACAACCTTTCAAATGATATTGCTTCTTAGCACATGAATTGCATCTTCCATATGGATCATAGTTAGTAGTGTTTGTCAAACATATTTTGCTGCTACTTAGTTGGAGGTTTTGAATGACCTTTTCTTACTTCAACCAACTGTTTTTTGCATGCTTACGACCAAAAAATAAGTCTAGTTATGATTTCAAAATCAAAAGACTATCCTGAAAAAGAAATCACACTTTCTATAATATTCACCCAGAACACACTTCAAAAACCATTTCATACGATCATTATCCCTTCAAAATATATAGAATTTTGACATCTCATTAGTAAATTCAATACCAACTAAAACTTCTCTTTTGTAAATTTATTTCCAATTAAGGTTCTTATGACAACTCCACTGCCTTCCAAGGTTTTCCCATGGAAGCTTGATAGAAGCTGCCATAAAAATTATTAAAGGCATAGCAAATTAGCAATTCAATGAAAATTTTTCTGTTCAAATAATAAGAGGAACAATGCAGCAGCAATTCTGCATGATGCAATCACTTCAGCATCTCATGTGCTTAATTTACCTCAATTTCCCCCATCATAACCACCTGATTCTTGCCCAGGTGGCTCTCTTTCAAGTGTTTTGAGGCGAAGTTTCCGATTTCATAACCTCCATATATTGGCATCAAAGGATAGCACTCATTCATCCATTTACACAGTCCTAGACTACAGTTCCAAGTACATCATCAGGCGTCTCTTCCTGCAATATGAGGCAGAACCTACCACAAACGTAGGCAGATAACACGGATGATGTTTATTGATGCACGCATGAGAGTTACATGTCTCTTAGAGTTCCTTATCAAACAACAATGGAAATGGGAATCCAGAGATTACTGAAATTTTACAACTATGCAAGAAATGTCATCTGTGCTCTTCCTATTAAGTGCCTCTTCTGCTAGGTGTTTTGCCGCAGAGCGAGCATCCTTCATGTTCTTGATAGCATCTGCCGCTTCCTGGTTTGACATCACCTGACATCATACAAGAAAAAGATTTTAGTTGGTACGTACTCTTCCCTGGGAAAATAACAATGACATTGCATATTTACAACTAAGATTAGAGCAGAACACATTGAAGATAACATCAGTACAAGTTTCAAATAGGATTAACCTTCCACAACCCATCACTTGCTAAGATGATAAAATCTGTATCATCATCAATTGTTTCCCTTGCAATATCTGGTTCTGAGCTGAGATGTTCTTTCAAGCACTTATCACCAAATGCTCTTGCCACTGCCAATTGACCATCAACACGTGCAACATCTCCTAAATTCATAGAATTTACGTTTTACTGTTGGGAGACAAAAGTTAGAAGAAACTGCAAAGATAACAATCAATCACAGGACTATACTCATAACTGTAACCCATGAAAGAAGAACAAAAAATAGTGCAAAATTGGTTCACAGAACTTCACCACTTAGACATACATATATATGACTGAGTGATAAGTGATCCCCTAATTGCAGCCATAGAATACCAGAAGCATAACAATTGAATTCATATTTTTATCAGGTTCCAGCACCTGTTCTTCCTGTAAAAGATAGGTCATCACAAAGCGCAAGCTATTTCTCAAAATTCCAATATTCATTGCATGAAGCAACTGCTAAAACCAAAGAAGAGCACTGGAAAGGGCTAACCAATAACAACACTAACGATCTCATTTCAAGTTCTATACTTTCATGATGAGATAATAATCATTTTTAAGTGCGAGTCAAATGCCTAAGAACAATGTTTCTTCTATCTTTGGAGAAGTTTTTACCTGGGAAGTTTGATACAAAACCACCTCTGTTCTCAATTTCCTTCCTTTCTGCATTCGGCTCATGGTCAACTGATAGTTGTTTGGCCACACCATTCCTGCAGATAACTGCTCGAGAATCACCAACATTAGCTACCACAAGCGTTTGACAGTTGATTAATATTGCTGTAACAGCAGTCGAACCCCCTCTACCCAAATCAGAAGCTTTATCTAAAATTGTAGTATCAGTTATACGATATGCTCTCCTCATCGCATTCTCTGGTTCTGTCCAGAAGTTTGGCTGCTTGCAGGAAAATTTTGGAAAAAGGAAAGAAAGAGAGTTTCCTTGATATTAGTTATATGAACTACATACTGAAAGGACAGGTAAGATGGAAACTAGTCACATTCAGGCACCATATGTATTGTGGAAAATATTTTACTACAGAACAATTTCTACATTTGCTACTGTTTGGGGCCAGCAAGAAAATTGGAAGATGGAATAAGTTTTCCCAATCAAAGCTAAAACTTCAAGGAAGTCATTGACTGGACGTTTATAAACATGAAAAAAAGCAGAGGAACCCACAAGAGAACCACATAAGCACAAGCACAGTAGTCCAACCAAAACTATTACAGGTGGTTCAAATGCTGCCATTAGCTACAGAAATTCACTTTCTATGTTGTATATTATCTTCTATATTGAAGCAGATAATACCAAGTGAAGATACAACTCTCAAGGTCCAAACATTCTCAAGACCTTGTTTATTGAAGAAAAGTTTTCTTTATTGAATATAATATATAACCATCTAGGTCAAAACACTCTCTTTAGTGAAGCAATATTTACTCCCTATTTTCCCAGTCCACTCCGAATGTGGAAAATAAATTCTGGTCGATTTCAAGTGTTAGACCAAACAGTAGAATGTATTCCAAATGAAGCTCTAATACGGTCACAAAAGTTAACAGAATGAAATGCAGTGGCAATTCCAAGCTCAATATTGAACTGACACCAGTTAGCAAATGCTTCACAGACTGCGCCTGACCCCCTTCTCGGTACCCTTCTTGGAACCAAAGGTCTAGCTCAAAGTTCATAACTAAAGTTCACAACAATAAAAATTCTAAAGCAGCTTAAAAGGAATGCAATACAAAAAGCAAACAGCACGGCTTACCTCTTTTAAGATGTTATCAAACAAATTTGACCTCAAATAATCAGGAATAATATGACTTAGATGACCATCAAATATTGCAAATAAACCAAGTTCATTATCATCGACTTGCTTAAATTGTGCAACAATGTAATCTTCCATGTCGTGATGTGATTTCCCCTTCACTAAATGATATCCATGCGTTACATTCTTTGAAATCTTACTCTTGCCCTTTCCAGAGTCTGCAGATGAGCCTAATCCAACTTTTTCCTGTGATTATGCATATTCAAACTGGTAATTCACATGGGAAATGTTCCAGTAGAAAACTGAAGCATAGCAAAAATATCAAACAGCTGAATAAACCAGCTAAAGTACAACAAAGATTTGATGTCCACTCACATTTACAACATAGATTTGATGTCCACTCACATTCTTGAATGCCCATTCAAGAAAAAATAAAAAAGAACTGACAAGTGAAAATGACAATTAAAAATTACAGCCACGAATAGGAGAAAGAGAGAGAGAGGCAACTGGACAAGTAAAGGAACAAATTTCATGTTCTTGATTCTTGATTTCTTTTATCAAGCATTTGGACTCCCATGGATGTCATAACTCCTGATTGTGTGTTCACAACTTCACATAATAATTTGTTCTAAACTATCTCGGCTGCGAAAGTTACAATGACTGAAAATGAAAAATGTTAAAAGTTCTTTTTTTCTTGTGCATTTGGAAAATATTAAGTTGGTAACACAAATTATAGTTAAAGATTGAAACTTCTCCATTTTCTGTGCAAATTAATTAATGAAAAAAAAACTAATTTTATCAGCAAAGCAATCCAACGTAGCATCAAAAGAGAGAGGCAAAAAACTAGGAAAAAAAACACTCAACTCCAATGACAACAGATGGAGCCACATGATTTACGCACAAGTCCTCAATGTTTATTCTTGTACTTGAATGCAGTTTCAAGTTTGTATTCCATACATAATTGTTTCCAAATTGTCCAACAAACCCCAAAAAAAAGGATTACCCTTGTAACTGGTTTTCCCATAAGCAAAACCCCATACTCTAGAATATTCCCTAGACTCAAAATTGACCAAACCCTTTACGCAAGATATTGAATTTTAGAGATTAATGCACTGGAAATTACAAGCCCTTAATTGGTAGATCAATCACATCAAATCACTATTTAGCCAATTGGGTTCTTAGTAATAACAACTACAAGTGAACCCATCAGAACATATGAACTCAAACAGTAACGTAAATCTAAAATCCAGTCCAGGTAAAGAAAAGAGCAAGCAGATATTTTTATAACCATAAAATCAACAAAACAAAAACCACCCAAGTCATTGTCAAGATTCAAGAAACAGCACATAGAAACAGAGAGAGCATACCTTCATCTTCTCCAATATTTCTTTGCCTGCCATTGCAGTTTGGATAGAGCTAAAAATATATATACTTGGGACAAAAATAGAAGAGAAAAATGAAAATGGAAGTAAAGATCACAGTGACCAAGAAAACAAGAAATTAAGAGGCAGAGAAAGACAAAAAAGTAGATGAAGATAAAGATTAAGTATTAAAGATTTAAAGATTTAAAAGAGAAGATAAAGACAGGTGTGAAAATGGAGGAGATGAGAATCTACAGTCTTGACAACAAACTTCAGAATCTACAGTCTAAACACACACGAGGCCTTCTGTTTCTTGTACTCATCTTCAGCCGCGTTTCTTGCTATTACCATGACGCGTTCTTTTAAGCTATGATTCACTGCAATAGTTTTTACCTATCATCGACTTGTCTTTTCTTTTTTCTTTTTTTTTCCTTTACATTCACTATTTAAAAAAAAAAACACTAAATATGAGAGGACATTTTACCTATTCAAACTTTAATAAATATAAATATATATATACACAATGATCATACGTTAATGATGTTTTATTAATGTTATTGAAAACTAATACATATATATATTGCTACAACATTATACATATTTAGCCATACAATATATTGTAGCTAAAAGTATAAATCTATGCTAATGAATGCTACATTATACTAATAAAAGTATAAAAATTAGTTATGTAATCTCTATTTTTATGACTAAGAGCTAATACTTTTTATCATATTTAAAAAAATTATATAAAAAATTAAATATTTTTATCATAATAATAATAAATTTATAACAAAAAGTTATTTCATTATGCTACGAGTAAATAATATCAATAGTTAATGCTTGTATATTAGCTACAATTATATATATTTATATTTAAAATTTGTAAATATTTGCTATAAAAATATTAATTATAGTAAATATGTCAAGTTTTTAGCTAGAGTATTTTCTAGATCCACCGGTCTATGTTAGATCTATTAGAAGCAAACGGAACTTGACCTCTACTTTTATACTCGTTTTATCAAATCGATTGCTAGATTTAACTCAAAATTTTAATTATTTATGAGTTCTTTTTACTTATATATAGCTCACTAAATATATCTTTTTCTGATGTGAGATTTCTTTCACAATATTTAAACAATATTAATTAAACGGATATAAAAATTTTATAACTAAACATTTCAAATCTTTTGATGTAGATATAATATATTATAACATTTTTTATAGATATATTCAATTAGCTTCTAGTTAAAGACTAGTTATTGCTACAATAATTAAAAGTTGAAAATAGTTAAGATTTTGCTTTAAGAGGCAAAGTTTCATTGCAAATGAAATTATAATTAGTCACAAATTATATATTTTGTAGCTATTATTATATATTTCAAGTCACAATTTAATTTTCATAGCTAATAATAAAAATTATTACTATAAAAATTTTATATTTATAGCTAAAATATTTAATGTTCTACTAGGGCAACAAGAAGATAACTAGAAGGTAACCATTGTTACGACAAATACTAGTTAAACAAAAGTTGTGAATTTATTTTGAAAGAATACTTTTCATCACAAATGAAATTATAAGTAGATATATATCATAAATTTCATTATTAATATTATACATTAGCTATTATCAAAAGTGTCACAGCAAACATTCATAGCTATATATATATATATATATATATCTGAATATAATTGAAATTCAATATATATTGTTACTGTTAATTTTTTTCCCGGATTAGGCCTACACAAATCAAACTCAAAGTCAAGTATTGTTTAGAAATATGTCCTATCACATTTATCAAATCTCTAGCTCTCTTCCTTAGTGCAACAGTCTTTCTTTATAATCTTACTGAATGGGTCAATCCTCCCCTCCTCTCTATTTTAGCAACTTATCTTAAGATCTACTCCCTACGCAAGAGCTCCTAGGTGACAACAGAGGAACCAACCTGCCTGCTGTGGCGAGATGCTATTTTGTTTCACAAAAAAACCTGGATGATTATCCATACCCTCAGACTTACGAGTTTACATCCATCCCTAGTTGGGTATAATTTCTTTTTGATTTCTCCCTTGTAGCCGATACTCGAATTCGTGCAAGTGTATATTTATTTGAAAAAATTATATTACATATCACTTTTTTAATTTTTATTTATCAAAACATACGTCATTATTTTGATATATTTTAAATATATTAAATTTATTTCTTTAAAAGTAAAATACGTTTTTAGTATATTAGATATGTTCTATATGTATACCTCTATAATATCTTTAAGAAATCTCTCTCTCTCTCTATATATATATATACCAACTATTAATTAAAGTAAATATTTTAAAAATTGAAAAAAAAAAAAAGAATGAATATTATCACGTGCCTAAAAAGAAAGTTTGGCGCCAGTACTGAATAGGTGAAAGCCTAATTTTTGCCAAATGTTTGATGTAAAGGTTTAATTTAGTTGTGATTCGAATCAATGTGCTTTAGAAATTGAAAGAGATCTATATCGATTCAAAATTCAATTTTTTTTAATGGAATTGGAGAATTCCTAAATGAAAAAATTTATTCCGAATTATTGCAAAATTACGCATCTATAAGTGAAATATTATATGATTTATAAATACAAAATAGAATAATTCTTATATGTATATTAATTTTTTTTATACTTGAAATAAATTCTATTAGTGTAAATTGGAAACAAGTTGATCAATAATAACCATGGGAGGTACTGCATCCCATGTAAAGGGCTTAGACAAAGAATCAAAAACCCAAGCCAAAGTATAAGCTACCTAGTTCGCAGAGCATTCTACAAAACAAACTTTGGTCTCCTTAATATCATGAAGGAGAGACTTACAGTCAAGAACAACTAGATCAAATTCAGACAAATCAGGAGAAAAAGAAGACAAAGCATTCACAAGTTGCAAGCAATCCGACTCAACAAGCACTTATGACCAGCCATAGCGCCTAGTCCAGCTCAAAGCTTCCCTGAAGCTCAATGCTTCAGCCAGAGGGGAGCCATAAAAAGCAACAACAGAAGTGAACAAAAAGTGCCCATCCTCATGACGAAGAACAAAATCTATACCATATTTATTCAACTTAGGAAATAAGGCCGCATCAATATTACATTTTACCCAATCTGCTGGTGGAAGAGACTAATGAATAACAGATGCAATGTTTGGACATGTCTTTTGCTGAGCTTGACTCCACTGTTCTAGCATTAAGGAAGCTAGAGAGATGATAATCCAAGTAGAAGAAAATTGTTGCTTCCAAATTACTTGTTTTCGATTATACCAAATAGCCTAAAGCAACGTCACCAACCTACATCTTTTCTCTTTTGCAAGTGAGAGCCACAAAATAGCCACAAACGCAAAATTAAGCCCTACAACATCCAAACCAGCACCACTCTAGACCTCCAATGTGAAAGGACATGATAAAAATAAGTGGGCAGTAGATTCATTTGCAACATTACAAATAGAATAAATGGGATTAACCTCAATATGCTTGTGCAAAAGGATATCCTTAGTAGGAAAGTAGTTAGAACAAACTGTTCAGAAGAACAACTTCACTTTGGGAGGTATAGGTAAATGCCAAAAGGACTTCCAAAAAGAAACTTCTTCTTGTTGTTCATGACTTCAATCGGAATGCACTAATTGCCAGTAGCAACTCCTTACGGTAAAAATGACCTTCTTATCCCAATGCCATACCCAAGCATCATCAACAAACCTAATACTAATGGGAATCTCAAGGATTAACGCTGCATCGCGAGCATTAAAGTATTCTAAAATCAAATCAACATTTCACCCTTCCCATTAGGTAATAACAAACTACTTACCATATTCTATTGTAATGGAACAATAAGCCACAGATGCACGAAGGGATTATCATTATCAGGAAGCCAAGGGTCTTTTAACAAATGAATCTCTGAACCGAACTTACCCTTCTCCTACAACCTTCCTTAAGAACAATGTGTATAACAATAATACTATGTCATACAAAGCTGGGGTTGCTTCGTATTTGAGCATCTAAAAAAGAAGGCAGCAAGAAATATTGTGCTTTAAACACTGGAGCCACAAAGCAAGTGAAGACAAGCTATAAACCTCCATCCCATCTTTCCTAGCAACATAATATTAAACTCATGTAAATTTCGAAACCTCAGACCACCATAGTTCTTAGTTTTGCACATTTTATCCTAATGTAGCCAACATATACCATCCCCTTGAGTTTTAGAATTTCATCAGAAACAACTAAGCATCCTTTCTAAATCTCTACACAGCCTATTAAGAGGAAAACACTTATAATGTATAATGGTATGGATTATAGCACAGGCTTTAATTAGTACTTCCTTACCTGCTTTAGACAGAAATAAGAAGTGAAGAAGCTCAAGCGCAATTACAACATTATCCATAATCATCCATCCATTAACAAAAGCACTTTGAGAGATGAAAATAATTTCAGATAACACTGCTTTTAAGCGGTTGGCTACTACTTTTGACACAATCTTAAATAAAATATGATAGAGGGTGATGGGGAGTAAATCATACATATTTTGGGTTTGGCTTCATAGGAATAAGGACTAAAGTAGTTAAATTCCAATCAGTTGGCAAAACTATCATACATTCTTGAATAATATCCTCCCAATAAAATGCCAAAATGATTGGAAATATCTAAAACCCATTCCATTTGGCCCAGGCGATTTATCCTTCGACATGGAAAATATAGCAGTACGTACTTTCTCTGCTGTAAAATCAACCCTCAGGTGATTATGGTGAGCCTCGATAACAACAGTATCCACAGCATCAATTATTGGCGCACAATCAATCCCTTGAAGCTTTTCAAAGTACCCCACAATTAAAGATTCAAGATCAGTATCCTAGAAACACCACCTTCTAAAATCATCTTTCAGAACAGTAATCATATTTCCCCCTCCCCCTACCCACCCCCCAAACAAATGACAAATGCTACCAATAACTGATTGCCAAATAATGGCTATCAAATTCTTCATTGCTTGAAAATTCACATGACAGGTTATCAACAATCTACCAACCACAGCACACTCTAAGAGATCATAATTTGCAACCCTAGCACTATCATCCATAGCCAGACCATCCCCATCCTCCTGTGCATGCGAGATGCGTGCACAATGATCAGCCAGATTGAACACTATGCATGTAGAACATAGAAAAGAAAAGACCCTAACTTATCACCAAGATAAGAAAAAGCAGGGCTTGTCAAAAGACAAGCACTCAAGGGTTAAAAGCATTTTTCTCCACAATTTCACACCAAATTTTTTGGAAAAAAAAATGGTTAGTACATCATAAATGTCAATTTTTTTTGCTTTAACAATTTTTCAAAAAATATATATTGAAATTTTAATTTATTAATTGGATGAAAACATCAATTTAAAAATGAATGCTGATGTTTTAATCTCATAAAAATTCGTACAACTATTAAAAAAATATGATTTTTCTAACGTGTGCCCTATGGATATATATTAAATAGAATTAGATATTTCATTTTGTTATTAATATGTATGTCATTTTTATTAAAATTTACCACAATCACTTTATAATATATGTAAATTTTTATTAATCATTTTCAAAAAGTGATCAACAAATTCAAATGAAAATGACATGCATCACAATGAAAAATAAAATATTTAATGTTATTTAATATGTGCCCTTAGGATACATGTTAGAAATATCCTAAAAAGAAACTCAAATGAAATACTATAAATTTTTTTTAAAAAAAAATATTATCAATAAAGTATATATTTTTTCTATTGATGTATGTAAAATCAATTATGATTATTAAAAATAATAAATCAAAATGTAACCTTAATAATTTTTTTTTTTGGTCATTCTAAAAAAAACATTTTTTGGTCAATATCTTTAATAACTTTAGTAAATGCAAATTAAACCAAAATTAAATTTCTGTAAGAAAATAAATTCAAAACAAAAGTCAGTAACAAACAAATTAATCTAACTGACGATAATCCTAATAGGATTAATACAATAATAATATCTCTAATTATCTTATAGTTTGGGAAGATAATTTGTTCTACTCGAGAGGCTATGGATTCGTCGACTTTCCCATTCTTTTTCTCATTTAAAAATTTCAATAAATGAATATTTTCCCCTTGAAAATGCAATAAATGATTTTTATCTTCCTCTGCCACAAACTTTAACTGCCACAATACTTAATCTTAATACATGTATTGTGTGATGTTTTGTACTTAGATTAATCTAATTGCCATTTTTTGAATTTTAAGCATAGAATAAAATCATTTTGATAATCACACAGTTATTGCATGTGTATATATTAAAAACACTAACAATAATTAAATGGCAATATAATTTATTTTTATTAAAGAAAAAAAAATCAAAAGCAATATTTTTGATAATATATATTTAAATATTAACTCAGATATTCGACCACAAATTTATAAGAAATCATTAGTAAAATAAGTATAGCTATTTAAGTAGCTTAATTAGTTTCCATAACATAGCCTTCTTTTCTTTCTGGAATTAACCATTGCGACAACGATGCATAGCTAAACACCCACGATTATATTCATTAACTTGTTCACGAGGAGCTTTGGGCTGGTGACCACATCCTGGAAGTTTATTTCCAGATCCAATACAGGGATCAAGAACTCCTGGATCAATAAATTGCTTTTGCGCCTCCACTTGATTTAGCACAACCAAATTCATGAAAATCAAACACAATAAAAATGATTTCATGTTACAGAAACTCATGATTTTGGCAAATGTTGTGCTAATCTAATTATTCTTGATGATTATCTGTATTAATTTTGTGATTTTATGATGACAAGATTGTAACTTTAAATACTTCCAATGTGGCTCAGTTTTTGGAATGGTTAAAAAAATAGAGCTCTATATATAAACAAAGTTTGTTAGTAATAATTAACAAGAACAGTTATGAATGGTTGGTTGTGATAAATTCTATTGTTGATTTAGTTATTTTATATATATGCTTATCTTTATTTTTTTTCCTCATTTGGTGCTAAATTACATTCAAATATTTAACCATTGGTTAGAAACTTCTTGTAGTTTCTATCCAATAATTGATATAGTCCACATAAACCATACGTTCATGCTTTCTAAATAATTTCCTAGGAAAACATATTAAATTAAATGAATAACAAATATTTGAAAATTTGGGATGAATTAGCTGAAAAAATTTAGTCAATAATTAGCATTTTAAAAAGTAAAAATTTTAAATAGCGATAAATTTTTAAAACTTATGTTAAAACTAAATAAAATAAAAATAATAAATAGCGACAAATCATAAATAGCAGTGAGGCTGGAGTGTTCTCCAGTTATCAAGTGAGCAAGCAAGTCCTGAAGTGGGGAAGAGAGAATAGTAATTAGCGTTTCATGGATAAAAGGATTACCAATTTATTTTTAAGTTGTCCCTTTTTTTAGCAATGAGAAGAAAATTTCATTAATTAAGAAGAAAGATTACAATAGATAAAGCCCAAAAGTACAAAAGAAGCATTACAATCTTCATTACATAAAGCATAAAACCAAAGCAAATATTTAGCATCCCTTTGTAAAACCAGGGCTTTAGACAAAAAAAAATAATAAAGCCTACAAAAAGAAAAAGAACGACATCATTCTTGAAACCAGCAGCTCCTCAGTCATAGTGAGAAAAATAAATACCAGAGTCTAATCTGCAAAAATCTTTAAAAAAACAGCTTAAATATGGCAAATGGAAAGAGTTGTCCAGAAGATATTATCAGCACTACCATAACTCGAGCTCCTTTATATGGCAAAGCCATAAGAAAAGCATAAAGGGACTATGCCAACCCATACAATCGAAAAGAAAAAAAAAGAGAAGATTGGAACACTTATGGCTACTGGATCTACAAGATAAACACAAACTATCATTAAAATAGCAAGCAAGAGAGCCATGGGAGGTAAGATTTGGAGAAAAAACAACTGAGAAACACAAAACTTATATAAAGAAAATTATAAAGATGGTAGATCTAGGGCTGCCACCAACCAAAAGATTTCTTCTTCCCCTTATCCTAATTCCCCATGGATTATGCAAGGTTCAGTTTTAAAAAAATCAAGCTTTTGTTGCTGGGGGGAGTTCTCATGCAAGTATACTTTCTCATGCAAATGGTCCACATGATAAGGGGGTTGTTAAGCCTTATGTCGTACTAAATAATAATATTGGGCCTTGTAATGTCGAAGACATTATTATTTTGCTTGATGCAATAAAAAAAGTGAGCACGTGATATTGAAAGTTTTTCTTCAGAAGATATGCATACACAAGAGGTTGTTGGCACCATATCCAATTCAGATGATTTAACTACTAGAGTGGCTGGTTTTGCTGGGCATACCTACCAAGAGCAATGAGTTTTTTAAAGTGGAACTATTGAGAGCTTGACAACCCTTGTACAATGTTAGTTGTTAGGAAGCTGGTGAAATTTTATAAGCCACGTTTGCTTTTTGTTATGGAGTCATTAGTTTTTTCTAGTCGGGTTATAGGAAGTTTGGTGTCTTTTACATTTTAATAATTGTTTTGTTGTTGATCGTGTTGGACGTAGTGAAGGGTTGGTTGTATTATGGAATGATAATGACAGTATTTGTGTTTCTAGCTATTCTAATAATCATGTTGATCTATATATTCATGAACCTAATGGGTTTAAATAGCATTTCACATGTTTCTATGGTTATTTTAAGCATTCACAAATATAAGATTCTTAGACTTTCCTACATAATCTATCTCAGGCCTCCTGTTTGCCTTGGCTATATTTGGGAGATTTTAATGATTTTGGCTATGTTTGGGAGATTTTAATGATCTTCTTTCTGTTGATAACAAAGTTGCTAGTATTCCTCACCTGGATCATTTACTGATAGCTTTCGAGATACCATTGAAAGTTATGCTTTGATTGATATTCCATTGCTTGGTTTCCCATTTACTTGGGATCATGGTATGCACATGGGTAACTTAGTATTAGAGAGGTTGGATAGGGCTTTTGCATCAAGGAGTTGGCTAGATGTTTTTTCAAGTGCTTATCTACATAATTTGACTTCAATTGTTAGTGATCATTTTATGTTATTATTGAAGGTTGTCTCAAATACTAGCCTACAACGAGCCAATGTTTCAAGTTTGAAAATGGATGGTAGTTGTATAATGGTGTTGAAGATGTATTTTCTAGCAGTTGGTGTCACATATCATCGAGTGTTTAGATATAAAAATTGCAAATTATGTTTAGACTCTAACTAATTGGAGTATATTGGTTTGTATGGACTTTAGGCAACGTATTTCACAGTTGCAAAGGCAGTTGTATGGTACTAAGAGTTAGAGATTGTTGGGGGAAGATTATTTTATTATTGTTTATAGTTTAAATTTGGTTCTTGAATAAGGCTTACTAGAAATAGAGATCAAAGTTATATTGGTTGAAATTTGGTGATTCTAATTCTAAATATTTTCATCATTATGTTTTAGATAGAAGGCAATTTAATACGATAAAAATGATTTTTGATGATGATGCATTTTGTCATTCTACTATGAATGGTATGGGTTCAGTGGTTAAACAATATTTTGTTTATCTGTTTTCAATTTCTAATGGTGGGTGGGAATGATGACAATGATTTTCTTTTTCAACCTTTTAGACGGGAAGAGTTTACATCTTCACTTAATCAAATGCACCTAGATAAGGCCCCTAATCCTGATAGGATGAATCCATCTTTTTTCCAGCATTTTTAGAGTATTGTGGGAACTGATATGGTGTCTAGCTATCAACATTGGCTGGCAATAGGTAGTTTTCTAGAATATTTAAATAAAACAACTATTGTTTAGGAACCAAAGAAGGATAATCCTATTACTATAAAGGATTTAAGGCTCATTGCCCTATGTAATGTTGTTTATAAAATCTTTGTTATAGTCTTAACTGACCGTCTTAAGGTTATTTTACTTAAGATTATTTCAGAGACTCAATTTGTGTTTATGCATGGTAAGCTCATTATAGATATTATCATAGTGGCTTTTGAGTTCATTCACTATCTCCGGACTCGTACTAGAGGTAAAAATGGTATTGTGACTCTTAAGATTGATATTTCTAAGGTTTATGATAGGGTAGATTGGCTATATTTGAAGAATCTAATGTTGAGTATGCTCCTAGATGGATAGATTTGATTATGTTGTGTGTTTCTCCTATTACCTATGAAATCTCTTTTAATGGAAGCACCGATGGGCCAGTTATTCCTGGAAGGGGCTTACGGTAAGGAGACCCATTGTCTCCCAATCTTTTTATCCTTTATGTAGAGGGTTTATCAATTTTGTTATCTGATGTTGAATGTCATGGTGATTTGCATGGTTGTAGGATAAATAATGCATGTTTTAGTATTCATCATTTGTTTTTTTTTTACAGATAATAATTTCTTCTTTTTCAAAGCTTTGGAAGTGGAGAGTGTTGATCTGAGAAGTATTTTAAATGTTTATGAGGTAGCTTCACGGTAGGATATCAATTTACAAAAGTCTAGTATTTTTTTTTTTTCAATTCTAATGTCCCTCTAGAGGTTTGGAAAACTATTCAGAATTGTTTATATGTTCATATTCCTTTAAATCATGGCAGGCATCTGGGGGCCTTCCTTCTCTAATTGACAGACCTAAGAAGCAAATCTTTGCTCTTTTTTTTTTTTTGCAAGAACATCTCTCTCATCTCATAAACAGTTGAAAAAATAATTTTATTTCTCATGCAGGTAAAGAGATTCTTCTTAAAATTATGGCTCAAACAAGTGTTGTATTAGTGTGTTTCATGTCCTAATTTCTATTTGTGAAAAACTACAAAAAATAATGAATTTCTTTTGGTGGGATTTGAAGCAAAATAACTTGAGAAGCCTAAATTGGTTATCTTAAGATCGAATGTGTTTGCCTCAGGAGGCTGGCAGTATAAGGTTTCGAAGTTAAAATTGTTTTAATTTAGTAATGTTAGCTAAGAAAGATTGGCATTTTATTTTGAACCATTCATCTTTGGTTAGTCAAGTTTATAAAGCTAAATATTTCCTACAGAAGGATTTTCCTAAAGTTGAGCTTGGTTCTTGTCCAAGTTTTATGTGGCGTAATCCTTGGTAAGAAAATCCTTAGTAATGGCTTACGATAGCATGTTGGTACTGGTAATAACATACACGTATGTCGTGACACTTGGATTTCTAATGAAGCCACCAAATTTAGACCTTCTTTGGTACCATCTTCAGGGGTAGAAGAGTTGAAGATAATTGATTTGTTTATGGTCGATTGTAAGCAATGGGATTATAAGAAGCTTTCTTCTTATTTTATAAATGTTAATAGAGATAAAATCTTATAATTAGCTATCCTCCTTTTTGCTTTAGAAGATAGACATATATGGCATTGCATGAAGTCTAGGTTGTATACAGTTAAGAGTTAAACATTTTTTTTTTTGGCAAATGGATTGGGATATATTGCCTACCAAAACCAGTTTGAATGGGCATGAAGTTTCTATGTGTTATGAGTCAAATGTTTGTACAACACGTGCAAAAAGCTATCTGTTTATATTAAATTAAGGATTAAATAAATAAATTAAAGTGTATATATGGTTAAATTAAAAATAAATATGGCAAAGTAATAATCATGTCAAGTTTAAAGAGTTATATATGTATTAAGTCAAAATTATTTATTTTTATATATTAATAATTTTATGTAAATAAATTAAGTGAAAAAAAAAAGAAAATAACTTTATAAGATAAATAAATAATTAAATAAATATATTTTGATGTATAAATATTGTGATTGACAATTTTAAAGATATTTTTTTATGGGTAATTTAAAAGATATTAGATATGATATTTAATTATGGGTAAATTCAAAATAAAAAAAAATTGAGGTCAAAACTTTGGTTGAATGGTCAAAGTTGTAATACTAAAACTATTAAATAAATGTAGACCCAGCAAAGACATAATTACAGTATGAAGAAAAGAAACCAACAAAGAAGTTGCTTGGTGGGGAGGAAAAAAGACGACTAAATCTGGCTGATGTGTGGTCCCTAAGGCATGATGACCTCAAACGGGCCCTTCATTTACCCAATTGGGAGACATTAGAATTTTTTTGTCCTCATTTTCAGGAGAGACTAAGCAAATGAATAATTAAGAAAAAATAAAAGTTTAAATTCCGCTAAATATATTTTTGGATAAAAGTAAAGCGATTTTTATCTATAAAATATTTTTAAATAGAATTAATTTTATATTTAGACTGTTAAATAAATTAAAATAAAAAAATTTATAGTATAAAAATAAATATAAGGTTGGACTAAGCTAAGTATATAAGTGAGTTTTTTTTTCTTATTTAATTAAGTAAAATTAGATTATTATTTCTTTTAATTTCTTAATTTCAATATAAATCATTCATATTATTTTAATTATTTTAATAGAGTTAATTAACTATAATATAGTTAATTTTCTTTTTTTTAAAATGTAAAAAATTATTTAAATTTGAATTTTCTATCATATCGTTCAAAGTATTTTGATTTATTGTCTCCTTATAATTGAGATAGAAGCGAAAACCAAATAATGTATGCATTAAAAATACTAAATATTGTAAAACAGATGTAATTAGAAAAAATAGAAATAAACTTAAATTAAAATGAGAAAAACTAGTTTAAAATATTTTTATAAACTTGCATTTTTCTAAAAATATAATTTATAATAGTCTAAAATTAAAAAATAAAAGGAATCTACACATCACGAAACCCTTTTTTTTATAGCAAACTAATATTTTAATTCATAGTATTATTTTAGTAAAAAATTATTAGCAATAAGACATATATTATATTATAACAGAGACGAAATCAGATGGGATTCGAGTGAGGGTTGACGATCCCCCTAGTCAGCCACCGGCATATATTTTTAAGGTAAATTTCTGTCAATCGGAGTAGCTGAGGTAGAGGCTCAGCCTCTCAGCCTCCATCTCTTCCTTACATATATTGAAGAGAAATTTTATCTCCTCCATCTCGAATGGCTGATTCCGGCGGCACTGTATTATAATATTAAAATGGTCCATGTACACATTATGGAGTCCCACGTTGCCTTTGCTCTCACACAAATCACAACATAAAGAATAGCATTTGTTGATCCCATCATAGCACGGCCCTCCCAAAGAGTCCCCCGCCCAATTAGTTATTGGTACTCGTGTTACTTGAGTAACTTCAATCTCCTTTCTTCTAGTCTCTCTCACTCTATTTTCTTTTTTATTTTAATTCAGACCATGAGAATATTCTGCATATTATTTATTCCATAATTAAAATTAATTTATTTTAAAAAAATAAGTTCAAGGTGCATTTCTTAAATTCGGTATATATTTAATTTTTTTAAAATATATATCACAAAAAATATTATTTGATAAAAAAATAATTTTTTTATTAAAGAAGTTATTTCTTTTTCCATTTTCTAGCATATATTTTTATACAAAGTTAAAGTTTTTTTTCTTTTGCTTTTATATGAAAGAGTATATTTGGGAGACTGTGTCCTTGAAGAAAAACAAGAGGAAATGGCCCAACATTAAGGTGAATTGAAATTCATTTCAAAATAAATTTAAATTAAAATGTATTTATAAATAAATTTTTATATTTAAAATAATATAATTTAAAACAAATAAAAATTTATATTTTAAATTAAAATAACTTTATAATTGAGTTATTTTTTATTTTTTTAAAAATATTCACATTATAATAAATATATTTAAAAATAAAAAACTAAAAACAATTGTATTTTATATTTTATAATTAATATTTAATATATAAATTTAACAAAAAAAATTGAAAATACGTAAAAAATAAGAGAAATACAAAAATAAAAGAAGAAGAGGAGAGATAAAAGGAAAGAAAGAGAAATAAAGAAGGGGAGAAGATAAGAGAGAAAGAGTATAAATAAAAGATGAAGAAAAATAATATTTTTATTTTTTAATATTATTTTTGTTACTTTTGTAGAATTTATTTGGAAATTTCATATATTCGGTGAAATTTTATTTGATTGTTTTTAATTACATGCAAAATGAATTCATAATTGAAATTCAATTTTTTAATAAATAATTTTAAAGAAAATGTAAAAATTTAAAATAAATTACTGTATAAAATTATTTATTGGAAATAGCATGTAAATAATTTATAAATAAGACTTTCTTTCTGTGAGGTTTCCTATCTTATAAGTACTCACCCAACATAAAAGGAGCACTTCGATATGTGTATTAGATCTTGTTTCATACTTTGGATCAATTATTAAGCACTACTGCTAATGCCAAACGAACAGTAACAATAATAATTACAAGTTGGCCTTTTGTACAATAGAAAATTCTTATACCTACATTATTTATATTTTTATTTATTGGCCAAACCAATCATAAATAATAATTTAAATAATAATATTTAAAAAAATAATTTAAATTAATTTTTTTTCAAATCACATTATGTGATTAACTTGGTCCATGAGTAGAATCATGGACCAAGTCTATCCAAAAATTTTTCTTGTCTAATTAGTTTATCACTAATAAATTTTTCTTAACCAATCTAGTCTATATTCTAATTTAAAACTCTAGTTTAAATATATTACATTTTTATTAATATGTGGAAAATATAATTTAAATTCTTTTTCGTATTAAACAAGAATTTAAATTTTATATACATATGTTTTATATATCATAATCATATTATACATTAAAGTCTAATATCACATTATTTTTCATCTTTTTTGTCATTAGATAGAAATTTTATTTACTTTTTTTTCCCTCTTTTAGCCTTTTTAAAAGAGGAAAGGGAAGGGGGGAGTGAATGTTAATTGGAGCTAGGGGAGCCTCTAATTCTTTTCATAGGCAAATGATCATTTAGGACACCATATCTTAGGAACATCCCACACTAGCCAAAATTATTATAACACACACATAAATATATAAGTTAATGTATAATGTTGAGTTGGCAAGTATTGACCTCATGATTTATATCATTCACAACCATAAGCTTATGAAATAAATATCCAATCTTTCATTTCTTATTGTCTTTAATTTTTTAATTTTTTTAATTATTATCTATCCACATTATAGTTATAAATACAAAACCCATAAACACCATTTCAAGCCCTCCAAACTCCCCACAAAAACACTCCCAATTTCCCAATTATGGACCGCCACCAAAAGACTAGCTCTAAAGACATTTTCTCCTTCCCTAGTACTCCAAGTCAAGATCAAGATTCTGATTTCGAATTCGGTAGTTTAACGCCGGATTCTCCTTCCGTTGGTGATCCATACAAGACTTCACCAGCTGATCATCTTTTTTACAATGGCCGTCTACTTCCACATTCTTTCCCACTTCAACAACAACAGCAAACTCCAATTGTTCTCAACGACAATTTGTCAAACACCTTTCGTGCATCAAGCAGAACCAGCAGCATGAACAGTAAAGATTCTCTGATGTCATCAAGAAGTAATAGTGTAAATAGCAGTAGAAGCAGTGTCAGCTCAAGAACAAGTTGGAGTAGTACGTCAAGTGACAATTCTGAAAGGAAATTATTGTATTATAGTGCAAGAATTGGGAGCAGATCCTTATCGTCAACACCAACGGCTAGTAAAGTTGTTATGGCACAGTTATATGGATCTTCTCAAAGGTGGCAACATATAATGCCCATTCCTGCAGCACCGGCGTTGAAACGTGAGAGTTCAAGAAGAAAAAATGGTGGGTTTTTTGTGAATCAGCAAGGGTTGATGAAAAACAGGAAAGAAACTAGTGATCGTCAAGAAAGGAACAAGAATAAAAAGTATGGGATTTGCAGAAGATTTTTGAGATCTTTTTTAGTAGCATGCAAAGAATGTCATGCCATGGAACCATCCATAGAGGATGATATAATGCAAGGAAATGTACACATAAGATAATTACTAGTATGCAAATTTTTAGAGGACATATCTATAACTCAAATTTTAAATATAAACCGAAATAATATATGCTTTTAATTACTAAGCTCCAAAAATTGGTGGTATAATATGCATTTTTTTTTTGTGCATGTATTTTTCTTGAAAGATGATAAATTATAACTCATAATTTTTGTTCATCGCATTAAGTTGCAGACAGGGGCGGACATATATAAGGGCCAATGGGGCTCAAGCCCCCACTAATTTTTCAAACACACATATATACATATATATATATATATATTATCAATGATTATTTTGCACCTTATATATACATATAAACTTATTTTGGACCCCTTTCAAAAAAAAAAAAAAACTTATTTTGGACCAGCTTAATTCATATAACTCATTAAAAATTATACTGTTTTTTGACTCCTCTATATTTCTTTCTTAGCTGATCTTTTTTCTTCTATGAAACTTGTTTTCTATACAAATTTTTTTATATTGATTTTTATACACCATTGAAATTTTTATGGTTACATGATTTCAATTATTTTAAAATTTTATTGCAAAAATTTTATTTTTATCCAATTCTCTCAATTTATTTATTTATTTATTGTAGTTTTAAAGGAATCTAGGAGCTCTTTATAAATCAATTTCTATATTATTAGATTTAATTTTTTTGTGTTTGTTTCTATATATATGGATAGCAAATATAGAATTATATTTAATTATTTATGAGTAGAATTACAATTGTATTATGTAAGAAATATTTTTTTTTACTTAATTCTCCCATCTTTTGCCTTTCTCTTTTTTGTGTGTGATTTTTAAGAAATATGAGCTCCTTCTATATATGTTCTTCAATTTTATTTTTATTTTATTTTTTATTTTAAAATATGCAAATTTATATATCATCTTTTTATTTCTATATATATATATAGCACATTTAAGAATTTATATATATATATATATATATGTGATTACGATTATATTATCCATGAAATACTATATGTTAACTTTAAATAAATATTATTAATTTTATTATTAATAAGCCCTCATTAGCTTCAAATCATGCGTTCTCCCCTGGTTGGTTGCAGAAGCATTCATATCAAAATTATGCAAAGCAAAAAATACATTTTGTATGATTTGTATAAAATATTCGAATTATGATGAGAGCAAATTTACCTACAAATAGATCAATTTATTGAAATGTTATATAAATGGACTTTTTTTTTTCTTGGAGGGTAATATTGTTTCTGCAGATGAATTGATTGGAATTATGAGTAAGTTTTTTTTTTTTATCAAGAAATGTGAAACTAGTCAAAGTTTCGCTTTGAAGCTGAAATCAGATCATTATCGAAGATCATAAATAGGTAAAATAATATTTGAATATTGATGGGTTATATGGTTTGATTTTGCCATGATTTGTCCAGTAAAAAAAACATTGATTGTGAGTGTGGTTTTGATAATTAATGTATTCTAAATTAATGTAAGTGTAGCTGCCGACGGGTTGCGGTGGAGAAATTGATGTGCAATGTTTAGACCTATTAATGGGTTGGGTTGCACAGGGACGGACCAGGATGAGATGTTGATGCTGGCTATACTAATAAGAAAAAAAAAATAAATTTTCATAATTAAAATTCTTTTGGACTTTTGATAAAAATATAAGAAAAATTAAAAATAATTTTAAATTTATTATATTTATAAAACATTTATCAAAATACTAAAATTTACAAAATATTTACCAAAATACCACATTTTTATTAGTTACAATGAATTTATAATTAGTTTACGATGATTTTATAAATTTTACACAGTTTATAATAAATTTATAATGAGTTTATAATAAAATAATTAAAATATCTCAGATAAAAAATAAAAATTTATAAAAATATGATGGAGGGTTTCATTTTTTTTAATTCTTTTTAATTTCATTAAAAATTTTGGCCAATAAAATGAGATAATATTATATTTTTTTTCAAAATATAGTTTAAATTATTATTTTATGTTATTCTTTTAGTTGAAAAAATAACATAAAAATTCAAGGTTATATAAAAATTAAATTTTCATATTTCTAATTATCATCTTCAGTTAGTTGCAAAATCAGCATAATTAATTAATAGTTATACTTAAATAATTAATTACAACCTCTAGATATGTATAATTAAAATTCAATAGGAGTGAAGAAATTATTTAAAAATTCAACACTGAAAATTTAAAGATGTTAAATAGGGATTTTAATAATCTAATAAATTTTTGATAAATTATTTTTACTTTAGAATGTTGATTTATTTTTACTAGAACTCAATTTTATAAATAAAATTAAAAATATATATATTTTAATCAAATAAAAATTCTAAATTTTTAACTAAAAATGGAAATAAATTAACAAAATTCAATTACTAATTATAGACATATTGATCAACTCTTTTTTAATACCTAGAAATCTTATTTAATTTAAAATTTTCCTTCAAACTTAATAGAAAAAAAAAAGAAAAAAGAAAAAAATGAATAAAACAATAAGAAAATGAAAAATAAAATAAATTGGAGGAGCCAAAACCTATTTGTAAAAAATAATAATAATATATATATGTTAAATAATTTAGAGAAAATTTTAAAAAGTTGAGGGCGCCCAACTATAACGTAGGTTTGCCCCTGGGGTTGCACCATTTAATTTGTTAAAAAACTTATAAATGTATAATTTGTGGTTTTTCATGTAAACTTCATAAATTTTACTCCATCATTGGCAGACAATTTTATAATAATTTACTAGAATTAAGAAAAATTAACTATTTTATTAAAAATATAAATTTTAAACATATTTTTTATTAATTTTTTTATTCTAATATGAGATGTAATCATATATAATATTTTTAAGTAATATTAAGTATAAATTAACATAAATGTGAATATAATAGATATTTAATATATTAAACAATTTATTAAAATTATAATTAAGTGTATTATATATAATTTATAATAACAAAAATAAAAAGAAAATGTACACATTAATTTTAGAAAAAATAATTAAGAAAAATTGCAGTTATTTTCAAACTCATTAATACTGAAACTATTTTAAATATTGCGAGTTTTTAATGATTTATTGAAAAATATATTGATGGAAAGAAACACATGTAATCAAATATAAAGACCAAAATCATTGAAAAAAAAACTTAATAATAAGTATGGTCAGTATCACATGTTGCAACATAATTCATTCTAGCAATTATTTAGATCAGCTTTTTTTCTAATCATTTAGATGTTTTGTTCATGTGGTCATGTGGCAAATCCCATTTGCAAGCCATAAAAATAATTGGTTACGAGTAATTATTCCCATATATGTACTTGTTAATGAAGTTTAATTATAGGACTCCACAGTAATATGCAATTGCATGTGAATTGACAACTTACATTGTGTCTAAGATGGATTTTGTTTTTTGGTTTCAATTTTTTTAGAAAAAAAAAAAATTTTAATGCATTACTTAATATCATTCAGTTTAAATTTTTAAAATTAAATAAAAAAACTATTTTTACATAAAATATAAAATGCATAAGATATAGTTTCAAGGGTTATGATTCTGAAAAGATATTTTATATTAATAAAATCTCTTTTTTATTATAAAATATTTTATATAAATAAAAATTTTAATTTTTGAACTAAAAATTATATATAATTTTGAATATACTTATATTAAAAATTAATATATGTATTAATATTATATATATTAAAATATATACATATTTTAAAAATATATATTATTTTTTATTTTTTATTTTTTATATTTTGGCCACATATTCGAATTTTAATTTCTATTCAAAAATTAAAAATCTGAATCTAATCATTGTAGACCGATCTTAATTTCAATTAAAGTCTATTGTTTTTTATTTTGATTCTGTTTTAATGAACCAAACCAGTGATTTATGATTCTATTTACGATTCACGCGAAACCATAGCCATGACTAAAACAAGTGACTGTCGAGAGAATGAAAGGGGAAGAGATGAATAAAGGAAATTGGTCTATATTATTAGGGCTGACAAGTCCACTTTTCCTCATAAATAGGGCGCTTTTTTTACTTTTACTCAAAATTACTCAATAAAAATTCTTGATAAAAAAAAGTGACTCATTAAAAATATTGATAAAATTCATTAGAAATAGTTTTATTATTTTTATGATTTTATTTGGATTCTGAAAAAATAATTGACTCATTAAAATTCTATAATAAAAAATATAAATATAATTTTTAAATAAAATAAAATAGAATATAACTTATGCATATTTGACAATAGTTTAAATCAGTGGCGTAGACAGTATTAATTTCAGGAGGAGCTGGTTTGTATGAGTTTTTTATTTTTATACGACAATAACCGCTATGGTATCGCAGTTAAATTAATATTCAAAAACCCAGTATCTCACCCATGCCCTTCATCTTTCTTTTCTTTTCTTTTGTTCTCCTTCAGCTAATCTCTTGTAATTTCTGGTGGCTCTCCTCACCAGTCATCACAGCCCACAGCCACAGGCCTACAGCAGAGGCTCTCACAAACCAAATAAAGGGATTTTTTGGCAAGCCAGGGTCTCAAGCCCCCTTCAGACCCCCCCCTTCCCTACGCCTCTGGTTTAAATACTCATTAAAAAAAAAAGGTTCTCTCTCTTGGAAGTTCTTTCATTCTTTATATTCTATCTTCTTTTTCCTCCTTGCTCCAATTTTAAATTTAGGGTTGTCACCCTAGATCTCTCCTCTTTCCTTACTTTCTTCTTTAATTTTTCTGATAATTATATTGTTTTTTTTTTCTTAGTTAATAGAAATGGCCCATTGATAGTCTTTTTATCTTCCACTTTAAGATAGTTTTAGGTTTTGTAAATCTAATGGCTTAGACAATCAACTTTAGATCCAGAAGTTTACTTTGTTTATATCTGTCCGTTATGATTTTTGATAGCTTGTAAGCTTTTTCAAGATGGGTACGAAGATTTCATCATATAATGGTCTTTATAGGGAATTTGGCTCCAATAATCTTAGATCCCAAATCACTCTCTTCATGTTTTCAGCAATATTTTTTCAGTAAGTTTTTTTTTTGTTGTGCCGCTTTTTGGTATAAATTTGGCATCTTTACTTACTATTCTATTTCATGGGGATTATGTTGTTAAATTTGTCTCCAGATGTATTTGATATTTGTGGCAAAAATTTTAGATTTTTATTATCGACTGTTAAAAAAAAGCTCATTTCCATATTTATGAGTTTAATGAATCTCATTTTTTTGTGTATTGAAATAAAACCGAAAGCTTTCACTTCCAGACTTGACACTCAATCTCAATTCTACATCATATAACAAATAAAAAAATAAGATTTTTTACATTGATTATAATTTATTAATTGTAATTTAATAATATATAATATTACACTGTATGGAATAAATTTGTAAATGATATTTATTATATTTGGAGAAATGATATGAATACAATACAGTTGAATAAACTTAATTTTATTTGAATTAATATTATTATATCATATTTTAATAGATTAAGAAAATGAAAAAATATATATATATTTAATATTAATATATATATATATATATATATATATGCATCGTGAAGTAGCACCATGGTTTGTAGCAGCTATCGAGAACTTGTGACCCGATATCATTCTTAGTCATCGGTACTGTACTCTTACGTTTTGTGCCATTTTATTTTCAGATAGTATCTGAAGAAGATAAATAGAAGATAAAAGCCTCAAGGATATATGGGAACCAAACAAAGATGGAAATTTTAAGGTGGGCTCACCTGAATTTTGATTATTTTTTCTAGGTTCCTTCCGTTGCTTCTAAACGAAAATGGGCCTAAAACAATTAATAAAATGGATTTTTATAAAAAATACCATAAAAGATTAAAAAAAAAATTAATTTACTATATTTTTTAAAATATTTTCAGATTTATCAAAATTTTTTTATAAAAATATTAAATTTAAATCATTTATTATGAGTTTATTATATATTTATTTTAAATTTATTAATTTATGTAATTTATTATGAGTTTATTGCAAAAAAAAAATTAAAATACTCTTAATAAAAATGAAAAAAATTTATAAAATATGGTGGAGAGTATATTTTTCTTTTAATAAAAAAATTAAAAATTAATTTTGTTTTTTTCTTCAAAAATATCACCTTTTTAATTTTTAATATTAAAAATATCACGGTTAGTATGCACTAATATATACAAATTACAAAATATTTTTTTTAAAATTAAGAAAAAGGCATTTATAATTTTCTAAAAAAAAAACAAAACTAAGTCATAAATGGTTCTTAACTAGAAATAGACATCGGTCAATTTGATTAATTAACTGACTAGTTAACTGAACCGAAATTTTTAAAAAATTTTAATCGAACCTACTGAATTTATATTTCGATTGATTCGGTTAATTAACCGGACTAAATAGGTCACCGACCAATTTTTTTAATTTTATAATAAAAATTTTATTTAAAATAAAAAAATTAATATAATTAAATAACTAAATAAAACTTATTAAAAAAACTAAAAAAATTAACTTTATTTTATAATAAAAATTTATGTTTATAGTAAAAAAATAATATAATTAAAAAATTAAACAATAAATAATTTTTTTAAAAAAATGTTCGATTAACAATTAATCGATCGAACTGAATCAGTTAACCATTAATCGAACCGAAAATTAAATTTTTATAACTTCTTCGATCGAACCGACCATATTATTCTAAATTCGGCTAACCGAACCAAATTTTCAGTCGGTTAACTAAAAATTTGATCGGTTAATCGAATTTTATTCACCCTTATTCTTAATTATATTCTCAATTTTATCTTCGATTCTTCATTCCTTTGTTTAATGTTCTTACCCATTGATCCCTTGCAAAATTGATGGGTGAATGTAGTGACAAATCGCTCATTAATTATAAATAGACTTAGATAAATATATGAATCTAAATTAATGAAAAATCACATGATGAGAAGAATTATTTTATATAGTAAAATCAATCACTAAATAAAAAATAAAATCTATCTTAACCCTACGTACCCAAAATGAATATATATATATATATATCAACATGAATCTAATATCTGCATAATTAGAACTACTCTAATTGATATAAACGTGCTTGTATTAAAAATTTCTTCCATAGAACATATGAGTCTAATTAACTTTTATAACTGAGTCTGTTAACTTTTATAAAAATATCATACCAAAGTGTGCATGACTACATCTCATAGACGTGTACGTATCATAATTTTGACATTTTTAAAATAGCATATTTTCAATCCTCAACTTTTAAAATAGCTAGCTTATGTAACTTCTTGACTTCAAAAATTCATATATATTTAACATAAAAAATTCCCAGAAAAGTAAAATTTAGAATGAAACATAGCCAAAGAGGTGGATGAGAGAATACAACCAAGACTTGAACTCATAATGTTTTGTCTGATGTATATGACGAAGATCTACATTATCTTCAATTATTGGATCATCATCTTCATCATCATTATGAGCAGGATCTAATGAAGGGATTGACGATTCTGCCATAAAAAATTGAGTAATATCAGCTTTAGCTTGATCAGAAGTATTAGAATTTTCATCATCAAAATCTTCTCTAAAATCATCTGAAGAACCAGGAGTAGCATTAAGAGCCATTTGTTGAAATGGTAGAGTAATTGATGTTGTTGTTGCTGAAACTGGGGCTGCTGTTGTAAAGATTGTTGAAGTAGATTCAACAGAAGTCTTCTTAACAAAAGTCACTAAAGGTACCGATGAGGATGGTACATAGGATTTATAAGGCCTTTTCGGAGGAAAAGAAAATAATTTATGAACTATTCCAAATTTAGGTATGACATAAGGAGAGGGTATGTATGTAGGTATAGGAGAAAAAGATAAAACATATCAAAAGTGGGGGTGAAATGTTTGGATAAAAGGTTTGTCTCCATTTGTTGAATTTGAGCTTTCAAGCTCCTTATCTATCTTTCTTTTTCAGAGAAAATTAAACCAAAATTTCTTTGTTGTATCATTAACCTGAGATCTATGTCTAACTGAATAATTCTAACAATAAGTCTATGATACAATTGTTGAATATCAGAAGACATAGTTTGCAAAGCTAATGATATTTTGTCTGATTGAGTAGACAACTAATCAATCTTGGAGTCAATTATTTTCAGATAATTGTTCTAAACTTGAGTATTCTGGGAATACCGGTTAAGAACTTCTGCAGCTTGAGATGGTTCTTGAAGTTGCTAGAGAGGTGAAATCTTCAGGTGAAGATGGAGAAAACATCATACATGGTAACAGAGTAGGTAAAACAAGTTGAGGGATAAGTGGGGCACATCTTTGTGATAAAAGTTGTTGTGGCTTAGGTTTAGGTTTAGACTGAGGTTAAGGTTGTGGTGGCTTGGGCTTTGAAAGTTTAGAAACAGTCAATAGTCATTTCTTCTTAAGGATGTTCAAGGCCTCATTATACTACTCAGGAGAAAGTGGATGTTATTTCTTCTGAATCTTTGGGTTAATCCCAATCCAAGATGAACACCATAATTCATTATCCATCTAATCCACCTTCAATCAATCCACCCACTAATTTGGGTTTCCTCCAAGATTTTTTTTCTAAAAATCCAACTGAGATTCAAGAATTTGCAAAAACTCATATGTTTGTGTATTTACCATACATTTATAACCATTTTCATATTGATTCATAATGCAACTTGCTTTATCCAAAATACCAATGGTTTTTAGTTTATTATTTATCTCCACATAATCTTCAGTTTCCAGCAGAGTTATAATTTTTATGGTGTCTCTCTATCTTATATAACCATGTTTTAGAAGTTTTTATCATGAAAATGATAAACTTTTTATATATTGAAGAAAACTCAAACTCTTCTATAGAAATTCTTAAGCTCGTATGATTCAATCCATTCGTGAAAGTTAGATGAATGACTATTTAATTTGACTATTAAAATATTCAATAATTTTTTTACGTATAAATACAAATATTTTTATCTAAACATTTTTAATGTATACAAAATCAAAAGCGCAGAAAATCAAATAGATCATTTTGAAAGTATAAGGTGTCACAAGGCTATTTTTTTTTTATTTTCAAGATACAATTAAATTATGTATTCAGCCCCTAAAACATTATATTCCAGACTCGGCTCATATATACTCAACCAAGAAAAACTAAGTAAATATAATTATTTTTTTCTATTATCAACTAAGTAAATGTAGTTGTTTTTTCTATTATCTCTTCTTCAATCGTTCACTATTGAATATGTGCAATAAACTAGGTCTAAGATAGTACACTAGGTCTAAGATAGGATTTTCTGTCTGAACAAAAAAAAAAGATAGGATTTTCTGCCCTAGTTTAACCAGCCTTTCCTTTGCAGTCCAAACTGGTAGTATTTACTTGGCGATGGAAAACCCCATTCAACACCTAATGCTTGGCCTTGGACGAAATCTGAGAGGGAAACTTATGCAGGGATGCTAACAGGTGCACACCAAGCAACAAAGCAAACTAAGAAATCACTAATATTCCTCCATCTCAAAGATAATCTGATCAGAGGGAAACTTATGCTAGGATCTACTACAAATTAATGATCAGAAAGTTGAGAAATGAAAAAAAAAGAAAAACACAAGTACTAGTAAAAGACCATGAAAACAAACACAAGAATCCCAGTGGCACAAGTGCACAAAAGCTTTTCCTAAATACAAATTTCCTCACTCCCTAATACAGGCTTATTATAGATTTCACTCCAAGAAAGTCTCCATCACATCTGAATACATCCCTGCTTCTGTATTCCTGTACTCGACCGGTTGCTGCTGATGGTGATCAACTGAAGTTGAAGACAATGAAGAAGCCATTCTTGCAGGCAAAGTAAAGCTCCTTTTGAACTTGTTTTCCATTTTCCTTGTGCTGTCTGGATGGCTGTCCAAGCTCAAGAACTCATTAGGATTTGCACCGCCAGCATTATGCATATTTGTAGCATCTCCATTTGGATTTGGATTCTTTCCTTCTAAGATAAGTGGGTGGTGATTTTGGTCTGATTTGTTTCCGAAGCTCTCAGGGTTAAATAAAAGTTTGGCATCATCTGTCCGTCCAGTTAGAGCATTGAAGAAAGACAACCCATTAGGCCATTTAATATCACTTTCATGCTCTCCCATCATCTCTTCCATTCGGGTTTCTGCTGAATGAGGAAGGAGGAACATATGTGGCTCATCTTTGCTTTCTGGAAATCCTAATCTAGCTTCTGGGTTTTGAAAACTAGGTGAAGAAAGCATAGAAGCTGCAGATGGTAGTGGCCTTTGACCCCAGTTAAAGAGGGGCGGAAGCGGGCGAGTTGGAATTGCAGATTGCTTAGAAGGAATTGAGGATGATGACGAAGTGTTTCTGGTTGAGGAAAATAGCTGAGAAAGATAGAAACCAGATTGGTAACCCAAAGATTCAAAGGTATGCCTCATTCTTAGCACAAAATGAAGGTCTTCAGGTATCTGAAATTAAACATGGCGCCTTTGTGAGATTCTACTTCCTTTTTCTAGTACATTGAAAACATTTAAAGGAGAAACAAGTGTGAAAATTTGATTAACTGACTTCCTACACCACACAGCAAATATTCAACTAGTCCAAAGGCAGGTTCTACTTGACTATGCATGTAATTTATGGCTCTCAACCATATTTTCCATGAAATAATTCAGCAATTCACCTATAACATAAATAAAAGGCAGTTTTCGAATAAAAGAAAAATATAATACAACTCACAATCTTGCAGGAACCCAATTGTAGAAGTCCATGGCCAGCTTGAATAACAGCGATAGTCTGGCCAAAATAAATTGTATGGAGGAACAAGAAGTAATAGAAAAATGGAAAGGGGCAAAGAAAAAAGACAAGACTAGCAACAATAATATTAGCCTTCTAGGCACTGACCTGAATGCCCGACTCAAACTGATCAGTCCATTCTGGAGGAAGCTGCAATTAATGTCATCAAATTGGGAAAGTTACAATTAAATCATAAATAGGAAATAAGGTTCCATCTCAATAATTATTCCCAATAATGGAGCAAAATAAATTCTCATATACAATATCCCATTTTTTTCCTAAAAAATGAAACAGAAGTCCAAAACCATTACTAATTGAGCAAAACATATTAGATTTGGAATTTGTGCTTTCATACAGCATCAAAAGAACTCTGCCAGTAGTTGGAGATATTTGGTTCACATTCAGATGGTTCTTTGAATACCCATTTATGACACTTATCTGAAGCAACTTTTCCCATTAACCTGTTCAAAAGGAAATTAAATTAAATAAAAGCAGATGCAAAGAAGATAAGGCTTCAATTATTTATTTATTTTTTACTTTGACCATTTTTTTTACAAGATGTATAGACAGAGAGTGAGATGTAAAGAACTGAAACAAAATAATAACACCTACCCAGTACCCACCCTTCTCCATAATTATATAACTGGATTGACATTTTGCTGAAAGCTTTTCTGACACGATCTTCTCCATCAATCTCTTCTAAACAATCTCCTACTCTTCCTCGGCAAAATCCATCTTCCCACATCAACATCCTTCACAAAAAATTCAGAAAATTATAGATAAAAGATACATCCAAATTATTAATTACCAAGTACCCATTTCACACTTTTTAGCATTTTCAGTAATTAAATGCTCCCAGTTTCTTTTCCTGTGTTTGTTTTATTTTTCTCTATTACTAGATGGAGGCAAAGACTAGCCCGTGTTGCTCATTTTGGCAACCGAGAGAAGTAGAGAAAAGGAACGGAATAGAAGAGCAGCAAAATGAAGGGAAATCTGTTGCATATAATGAAAAACCAAAAGAATTGATATTTGATAAGAGCAAAATTTTTCAGTTTCTTCCTTCATTTTCCTCAGTTTTCTCTGTAACCAAACAGAGGATATAAAAGACAAAAAACAGAGAAACAAACAAACAAAACGAAAAATCAAACTCACAAGCTTCCATTATCATCTCCAACCTTGCAGCCATTACCACCTCTGACTCTCCTGCAAAATACATAAAAGAGAAACAATAAGTGCACAAATAAAGAAAACAAAACAACCCATTTAAGGAAAGAACTCAAATCAAAGCAGAGAAAGAGAATTGAGGAAATAGAAAGTGAAAGTTTAAAAAACAGAGAGAAAGAGAAAGATTAGTACGGGCGAGGACGAATAGTCCAGAAAACAGAGTAAGTCCAGTCTGTGTTAAGACAGACGCTTCTGAGGGCCTCATGAAGGGCCATCATCCCAACAGCTTCTTTGCTCCTATCTGCTCCTCCTGAGCCCACCATCTCACTCTCTATCCAAAAGTCTCTCTCTGGATCTCTCTGTATGCGTGTGTCTGTGTATATATATACAAATTTTGTATGCTTTTTTTATTATTATTTCTTTTTAAACTTCACAGGTTCAACAATTAGACTTTAGAAAACCTGTCTTCTTTGTTTCTTGTTTTGTTCATCTAGTGTCAAGTTCTTGAAACAGAAACAGAAACAGAGCCACCGCTTATAACCCCAGTTGCCTCATAATCAAGTTATTATATATTTAAAATATTTTTGTTTCTTTTATGTGTGAAATAATGAAAATTTCTTTTCCTTTTCTTTTTCTTTAGTTATTACTATTTTTTATCTCTAGAAAAAGCTTAGCAATATCAACCACAAAAGGTGAATGGATCCTCTCTCTCTCTCTCTATACATTCTTTTTGTTTGTCCACAAGCGATCTTTGATTCTTGATTACAAAAAAAAGGAGAAAAGAAAAAGGAAGAGAATGTTTTAACCATGAAAGAAAAAGGACGAGAAATTAAAGCTATAATAATTTTTTAGGTAATTTGTATTTAAAATTAATATATTTTTAGAAAGGCTACGTGAGTTTGAGGATTATTCATTTTATTTTTTTTAACTTTTACTTTTTTTCATATAACCCTTATTCTTATTTTTTTTTATATTTTTCAAAAGGGCATGTGAAGTTAGAAGTTTAGTTATTTTAATTTTATTTTTTAAATTTTTAATTGAATTATATAACTTTTATCCTTATATTTTATTACCTTATAAATATAAATCTACTTAATCATATCAAGTCATTAACATATCTAATTGATATAAAAATATATAAATATAAAAAATAAAGTGAATAATATTCGTTAATATAAATATCTATTAATAAAAAATAAATTAGTATAAAAAAATAAAGTGATTAAAAAAATTCATAAAATAAAATGGTTAAATACTGTAAATCTAAAGAATTACATATATATTTGGCTTTTTAAAAAATATATAAGTTAGTATGCCACAATAAAATTATCATAATTTTTTGTGGTGTGTTCAATTATTATTTCATATTTTTTAAAAAAATAATATATAAAAATAAATATATTATAAATATGATAAAAATGTAAATAATATAATGTATAAGTGAAATAAAGACTTATAATAAGGTTAAAAATTTCCCCCTTTTTTTCTACTGTGAGGGGGAGCAGAGGAGGACAACTAATGGTGAGCGAGAGTGAAGTAGAAAAGTGGATTTGATATTTGCTAAGGGCAAATTTGTTATTTTTTCCTTTATTTATTCATTTATTTATTTATTTATTTTGGGTTGTGGGAAATTTGAGTTTGGGGGTGATGGGTTAGGTTGGATATTTGCTTTGACTTGGTTGCTTTTACACGTGATTTTTGTAAACCCTTTTTTTTATTTATGAAGAAGTCAAGGTTTTTTTGTTATTGGGGTGAAAGACATATAAGTTTTTAGACATTCTCTTTTATATAATAAAAATAAATATTAAAAGATCATTTAAATACTTTTTTTTTTTTTAGTATAGATGAACATTGATCGAATTGATCAGATTTTAAGAATCAGTTAATTTAACTACTATTAATAAGTTAAAAAACTTATTTTTTAAAAATTAATAATTATTAATTAATTTGATCAATTTTTATCAAAAATTCGATTAATTTTATTAATAAATTTATAAATCAAAATCGACTAATTCAGTCAATTTAAACATATTGATCAATCGAGTTGATCGGATAGTGATTAAGTCAGTAGGGTTTTAAATTTTTTTGTTGGTTACTAATTTTTAGTTATAGTAAAATAATTTCATAAATTATCAATTTGTTATTAATAGTCTAGAGTGTGTGTTATTTTTGCTTAAGTTTTGAGTTTAATTTTTAAATGTTTTACCTCTTTCATATTTAATTTAGAAAAAAAATATGATTCATATTTATATCTTTTATGAATTTATTCTAAAATCATGTGTCCAAAAATTTTAAAAATTATTGGAGTTTAGATATTGATAAACCATTTCACTTTAATAATTTTTTGTGATTGAAAATTAATAACAAATATTAGGTCAAATTAATCAAATTTTTAATATTTTAATCACTTCCATTTTTGTATGTTATTTCAATTTATTTTATTTTAAAATATAGTTCAATTTCATTTACATTTTTTAGACATTATCAGTAAAATAAATTGATGGATACTCACTCCTACCAATCTTAAAGTGCTTAAAAAAATCATCTGCAGAAGAAGTAATTTTAACTTTCTTTTTTTTTTTTTTTGGGTGGACTCAGAACTTGAATTTTAGTACAATTCCATTAAAATATTTGTTTGCTATATACTTCTTCTCAATCAAACATGTCACATGGACAACCCTTTTTTTATTTACATTCTTACTCGATTTAAATTAAAATAGAATTTTTTTTAATTTAAATTAAAATAATATATATGAAAATTTTTAGAGATTAATTTTTTTTTATATCATAACTTAAATTAGAATAATAAATATATAAAAATTTTAACTTAAAATAAAATTTGTTGAATTTAATATATTATATAATTTGATAAAAATACAAAAAAAAATATATTTTTTGAATATTAAGAATCAAAGTATTTTCTGATCCTCTCCCCTTACTTTTTTTTTTTTGGAAATATACAATTGTAGTTGATGTATTGAAATCAATTAAAATAGTCACATCCTAAAAAAATATTACTTCATTTTTAATTTAGACATATATTTTCATATAATATTATCTTTTCGATGAAAAGGAATTAATAAATTATTCCTTTTCAATATTAATTTATATTTTTAGTATATTAAAATTTAATATAATAAGAATTTTTTTAATTTTTTGCTGTCAACCCAATTTAAATTTAATGTATATAAAATAATAAAAATAATTTATATATCGATATTATATTTTGTCATGAAAACGTTGTTTGTTTGTGTTTTTTTTTTTTTTTCATGCGCCGTGCGGGGCTTTGAAAAAAGGCCACAATTAATATTCGATTAATTAAAATTAGTTTTGGAAAATTGAAGCCCTTTTGCGGGGAAAATAATCTATGCACATTCTGCCAATATACAGTTGGTCCCAAATTTATTTGAAATAATTTGTTATTTAACGCTTAAAATTTAAGTTCTTGTTTATACAAATTGAGCTGAAAAATATTATGATATAAAGATGATTTCAACTAGATATATTTTTTTATATTTTCACCGAAAAATTAAATAGTTTATCTGTAAAAATATTAAAATATATTTTTAAAAAATATTATTATATATTATTATCTAATTAGTTTATTATTTTAATCAAAATATATAGTTAAAATCAACGTTATAATGTATAATATCTCAATTGAACCATTGCATTCTTTTTTACCATTTTAGCATTTTTTTTCTTTTTTTAATTTTAATTTTACTATCTAATAATATTTATATTTATTTTTAAACAGATTTTATTTGATTTTATATTTATTTTTCTTTTAATAATTTGTTTATTTGCTTCTTTATCCCCTTTAACTTTAAGTTGCACCTTTGTTTTTTTTAGTATTGTTTTATTATTTAATTGACAGTTCAATTAGAATTATAAGGCTTATATTTGGCAATGAATTTATATTTATTATATTCATATCAATTTTATAGAAAAAAATATTAAAATAATTAAAAAGACTAACAAAAAAATAAAATAAAATTCAATCTCTGATTTTTCTGTTATCTTTAAGGGATTTTATGTGAAAAAGAACAATAATTTGTTGCTAAATCCGACTGCACTATCACTAGTCTACATTTGTGAGTATACGATACCAACACATTTTAATTTTGATTATTAAAATTAAATTTAACATTTTAAACAATTAATATTAAAAAAAACATTTAAACAATTATTAAAAAAACATTTTAAACAATTAATCAATAAACTGTGATCTGATTGGTCTTCTATTTTTTTTTTAAAGGGAATGAAGAGTTACAGGGTCAAATCTCACCGGCCATGAAAATAGTTTTCATTTAATTTAGTTAAAAATTTTAAAAAGCTATCCCTGTAAATAAAAATAATTGTTATACTATAAGCTGCAAATTTTGTTGGCGAAATTAAACTTAAAGTTCTCATTTTTTTTTCATTAATATGATGTTATCCATTAATTTGACCTTGAGTTTATTTGAAATATTTTTAGCATTTCAAATTATTTATCGTTTAATATTTTTATTTTACCCGGAATCAAATATTGAAGAGGCTAAAATTTAATATAAAATAATCTTAAATATACTTAACTATTAATTTTAATATATTAATAAATGCATTATTCTTTTAAATTATAAAATTTTTTTACTAATTACAATATTTTTAAACTATTATAATTGCTAAAAAAAGACATGATTAACTACACCAATGGTCCCTGATTTTGTCTTTTTTTCATTAAAATTTTTAAACTTTATTTTGCAAAGATAAAATATCTAAACTTTTAATTTTATCTCAATAAAATTCTTTAAACCATTTTATATGAACAGAAATATGAAACAATAGCAAAATATTATCATGTGGTAAGAAAATATAAAAAAATTATTTTTTTTCATCCCATCTCACATCCGTATATGAGAAATTAAGAATATAATAAATAATTTTAGATTTATTAAAAATATAATTTTAGGCTTGCCAAAAAAATATAGATGAGAATTGAGATAGAATTAAATTTTTTTTTATCATATAGCAGTTTGTAACTACCATATTATATTTTAATTACCAAAATATAGTATATATTAAATATTTATTGAGATAAAATTAAAATTTTGAGAATTTTATCTTTACGAATAAAAGTTAGGAATTTTAGTAGGACATAGGTAAAAAATAAGGAAAAATTAATATAATTAACCTGAAAAGACATCATAATTAAATTTATGGCACAAAAAAAATTTTACGATTGAATTTGCTTTTTAAAGCAACAATCTTTATAAAATCCATGCATTTTTAGGACTACAGAATAAATAGTTAAAATAATAAAAAAATACCTATTCTGGAGTTTAGTTGTTACCTTATTATAAAAAGTATGATAAAAAAATTTAATTTTCTTGTTATTAAAGAGAGTATTTTTTATTATTTTAAAATTACATGGTTGTTTAATTAAGAAACAATTACACTATCTTACTTTTTATTTTTTCAAAAATATTCAACTATTTTGATATATTTTAATATGTTAATTATATGCTATAAGTATACTTTTAAAAGGGAAATATATATTTAATATATTAAAAATACATTAGATGAATATATTTAAAAGAAGTATTTTTGAAATTAAAAGTTAAAAATAGTTATTTTTAAAAGAAAAAAAAGTTAGTATTTTTGAAAATCATTTTATTTTTTGGATTTTTTAAGAAATCTCAAAATTAGTATTGTTGGACTTTACTTAATAATCATAGGACTAAATATTTAAAATTATTTAATTTTTTTTATAATTACAATCACATAGCTAAACACTTAAATTATTAGGCCAAATTTATTACATTTACAGGTTGAGGGAACCAAAATCTATTTGTTTAAAAAATTTTCTTCATTAAAATTTATGCTTATAGTTATTTTCAATGGCATATGATATTAATGCATAATGATAAATCTATTGTTTATAGAAAGAAATAAATAATTTTTATATAATAAATGATAATTTTTGTATAATATGAAAAATAATTATATGATTATTACTCCCTTCGTCATAATAAAATTACTATTTTTATAAAAAAAAATATTTTATTAAAATTATCACTATATAAAATTAAAAAATTAATTAATTTTTTATTATATTTTTATTGTTAAAAAGTTAATTAATAAACTAAAAATATAATAATTTTCAAATTAATAAATTAATAAAATTTATTTTATTTTATTTATAATAATTTTATATAATATTTTAAATTTTTAATAGATATATATGAGGTGAAGACGCTCAATTTTAACGAGACATTAAAGAAAAATGATTCTGTTTTAAATAATCTGTGTACTTACCACTAATATTATATTGATTATTATCGCTAGATTAATAATGATTAGAAATTATTTTTTTTTTTACAAAAAATGGAATGACTGTTGGCATTGAATAGAATCTTTACTAGTCAAAAGTGAGATGACGGATTCAGAGGATTTGATTTGGATTAGTATTTTAAGATAATCAAATAATATTATTATGTCAGTATTATAAGGACTAAGTTAAAGAAGTAATCATAATTAAATTGTACGGCTACAAAAAGGACTACCAAACACTAAGTGCTCATTGCTTTGGCCTACCTTCGTACCTGAGCCAATCTAAAATTGTAATTTGCCCTTTCATGCATTTATATTAGCAAAAAAAAAATAATTGAAATTTGAAGTTTCTATTTAATATGATGTTGTAATTGGAATCTCCAATTATCATTAAATAATTATAAAAAGAATAAAATGTTTTTAAAATTTTATATTAATTAAAAATTTTAAAACTTATTGATGGCGGGGCTTTCCTCAGAAGTAGTCTTAGCTTTTGTAGTTCGAGTTTGGTATTACTGTTGTTGTAACTCTCGTACATGCAAGACAAAAGAGAAGAGGGACCTAGCTCTCCAAGAGAGACTCTAATACCTAAGTCAGAAGTCAGTTACTCTAAATAAAGAGAGAATAATAAGACAGAGAGGGGGATTCTTTACTTGTGGGGAGTAACTCCCTATTTATAGTTGATGCAGAAACACAGAGTCTGTTTTGTGTCAGCGTAATTTACAGATATGTTGGAGCCACATGTTGGTTATGTCAGTGGACTGTCGGTTGGACATAAGTAGCTTGGTGAGACTAAGAGTGCCCAAAATCAAGGTCTGTCATATTCTTGAGAGTTCGACCATGAGGATGACCGAATAGATAGCTCAGTGGGTGAGCTCGGTAAATGGAGAGGCAGCATCAGTAGTCTCTCTCTAGTTTTTTTACATTTATTTCAACTCAGTCAAGTCATGCACATAAGCTCTATTGAGCTCGGGATGAAGTGTTGAATTATGATGCAAGGAGACTATGTGATAACATGTAGCACTAAGTGTTAAGAACCTGTGACTCAGGAGTAAAATCAGGCTAACTGAGATGTACAAGGTAGAGCTCTAGGATAAACATGGAAGAAGAGAGCTCGGGGAGCTCGAGGATAGAAGAGGAGAGCTCAAGGAGCTTCACGGAGGAAGGAGAGCTCTTAGGCGATCAAGGGCAAGGCCCAATTTTTGAGGGGTAGTATGAATGGATAGTACCACTACTAGTCCCTCCTGAGAGGTCTTGGCATTTATGCCAAATGGAATCAATTAATATTCCAGAATGACACATGCCATGCAGAGGCGAGGTGGCGCTTCGAAAGCCATGGTAATTGTTCGGGCAAGAATTGAAAAGATGCGACTCCCACGTCATTAATGAATGACATCGATTCACATGCCCATAGTTCTCTATAAAAGGGAGAAGATGAATGTCATTGCATTGATAAGGGAGTACTTCCCACTTAAGAAGGCTCCAAAGGAAATTCAACCGGTAGGCCAAAATAGGTATACTTAATGATTTAGAACTAGTTTTTGTTTACCTACTGTGATGTGTTTATGTATTAACTTTTAGCACGATTATCCAGAGAGGGGCTCGAGGTCGATGAACAGAGAGTTAAAATGTCTGCCCGAGAAGGATACCAAAAGGGAGGCTCGAAAAAAGGCCAGGACAGCTCGTGGGCAACCGAGTGAGCAAGTTGCTAGGACCAATTCCACTCGGGGGGAAGAGCTTGTAATGGACTTGACTCTCCCCTCATAGGTGATACCGAAAATCAAGAAACCCAAAGAAATCCAAGAGCACATGCCTCATAGTGGGGTGGAGGAGTACTTACCTAATAGAGAGGTTGAAGAACTACTAGCCCGCCGATACAGTATAGTTCGACTAGTAAAATTAGTGAATGATAAGTTAACCGGACCTCACAATAACACTTACTCGATGCAGGACGCCAGCCCTTAGAAGGTGCTCAAATAAATATACCAAGTTATTCCTAAAGAGAGGTGTGAAAATGTGCAAAAGAGATGGTAACAATGTCTTAAATGATAAGAAATAATTGAAAACATTTGTACTTTGATTTAAAGTTTGTTATAGAAGCTAACTGAACAATATTCTGCAGGCTGCCAAGCTTGCCCATACCATCAAGGATCGGGTGGCGGACATGACAGCTAACTTCGTCCAGGCCTCTAAGAACTATAACGAAGAAATTGCCAAAAGGCTAAAAATGGAGAAGTCCTTAAGTGCTAATGATGAAGAACTGAAGCAAGTTCAGTGTAATACCCTAAAATCTAGTAGCTTAAATGTTGTACAAATGAATGAATAAAGTGAGAAAAAAATCTTTGATTGAAATAAAATTATAATGTGCCAAAGTAATAAACAAAAACTTTAAAGTATCTGAATTGAAAACTCTACAACTGTGAATCAAATCAATTAACTGTAAGTTATTAAATAATTAATTATATTTGTATATAAACTATTAGAGAAACAAAATGACCTATTAGAGTGATAAAGAAATCATTCATATACAAATAAGTAAAATTTATGTGTTACTAAAGCCACGGAAATGTAAATTTTAAAATACTTTAGCTATGTGAACCCGTATGTATAAAAATCTTAGGGTATTATACTTGAAATGTATTATAACTTAATTAATAATATCTTAATATAATAATATACATTAAAACCATATAAGATAAATTAAAATTTAAAATTAGAAGTGAAAACAATTTTAAAGAAATTAATTACAAGTGTAGATAAAAAGTTATGGTGTAAAATGACTAAAAGGGTATTTGAGTTAATAAAAGAAATGTATAAGATTGAGGGGCAAAATGGACATTTCACTCATTTAATTCTCAGCCAATTTTCTGCCAAAATAAGTGGGTAACTCATCTATTTTGAATAGTAATGGGTGCTGGAAAATGTTGACTAAAAGATGATAGGAATGGTTTGGTCTTATCTTTTCTTCTTTCTCTTTTCTTGTTACTATCAAGAACACCTCTTCTTTATCACGACCCTCTCTCATTTTCCAGCAGCTAAAAACCATTCCTAGGCTAGTTTCTTATGTTAAGAAGTGATCCAAAGTGAAAAATTAAATCAACAAAGTGATATAAAGGCAAAGAAGGCAAAAGAATTCCTAAAGGTAAGAATCTGAAAATTCTGGATCTTAATCTTTTATTTTGTTTTTCTAATTTTAAATCTATTATTTATTGAATCTGAGCTAAAAATTATCATTTGTACATATTAAGTAAGTATTTAGGATGTTAGAAATCGATTTGTATTGAAAGAAATTGAAAGGAATGAAGCTAAAAATCCTAACACTCAAATCTATCTAAATATTACAGCTTGAATTCTCAATAAATTAGCTACTGTGTTTTATTTATTTTAACATGATAACGAGCCTTAAAATTAATCAAAAATTATAGAAAGGTTTATTTGGATTTTGGGAAGGTGGTGGTAAAAGGCCAAGTCAAAATGATGAAGGAAGATGAGTGAGTAAATAAATAAACATAAGCTGCTCATTTTAATAGTCTGAATGAATACTATTGAGATTTTGCTGTTGTGTTTAAATTATTTACCTATATAAATAAACTCTATAAATTGTGAAAATTTACAGAGAGGTCATATATAATGTTGGGAATATGCTGGAAAAATTTCAGGGAAAATTAATTTAAATAAATTAATATATAATTAAATGAATACAAACTACTCAAATGCTGGAATTTAGGTATTTTGTTGATGTAGGACTGAATTGAGCATAATAAAATATATTTGATTTGGTCATAAATATAAGTATATTATAGATGAATATAATCTCTAGTATGTGTATTTAATGTTCTCAAAAGTATAAATATTAATTTAATAAATAAGTAAATTAAATAACATAAAGAAATCAATGTACGTTGTTATAGGCATATGACGCATATTTGAACTTACTCTATTGTATAACCCTATTATAATATAATTTGTAAAATTTGAATTAATAATTATAAAATAAATTTTTAGGACATATTAAGATATTAAAACAGGGCATAGGTTCCTAATAAATAATTAAGATAAAAAAATGATAAATTAAACAAAATAAACCTAAATGTGTTATTTATATGTGGATGTGAATGTAGGTCGGGTATTGCCATCAAATCAATCAAGTATTATCAATAACTTAGAGGAATCAAATTTGCATATTCAAGGTGAGTTATAGTGTCCAATCCTTGCTTTGTCACATTTGGAATTCTTTGATGAAAATTTAACCATTGTTGATATTTAAGCCATATGATATCATTTATTGTTAGTGATTCTGTATTTGTGAATTGTGAAAACTAATGTGGCCTCTTGGCCTATGTGATCATACCAAGCCATTTGATTAGCCAATGTGACAGAATCCCAACTTGATGGGGGCTATACCATCAGGCTATGTGCACATAGAAGTTTGTGATTTGTAGGGTAGAAGCTACCCTTATGTGAATGTGATGTGTGATAGCACTGGAATAATGATATATTGTCTTCAGTGTTATTGCTATGTGTTATCTGTCATATTATATAATTTGCTTTTGTGATTTTGGTCCAATTACTGTGGGCCTTTCTTGTGCATTAAATTTCATTGTTATACCTTTATTGTGCAGCCGCCTTATTTATTTATTATCCTTGATCCTTGAAATATCGTTATTGCATATTCTACCCTTGTGACACTGTAATTTCACTGAGTTGACGACTCACCCCATCGTCTATGGTTTCAGGTAGAGGTGACCCAGGACCATCAGCTTCTTGATTTCTTCTTCCAGCAAGAAGCTTGAGAATAATGTAATTAGTCAATACTATCATATGTAATTAAATAATAATGTTTGTGCTATACTCTAGTTGCTCCATAGTAATATTGTGAATAGCTTGATAAATTATGGAAATAAACCATAATGTAATACAAAAAAAATACTTGTAAATAATGTATAATATATATATAAAAAAAATACATGTGTTATTATGAGTAAATAATAAAGTTTTAAAATAAAGTTATAATTTACTAGTGTAATAATTAATTTGTATAAATTCATAAATTAATTGGGTTCTACGTGGTGTCCGGTGGCCTTAAGCCTACCTGGACCCTATGACCGTTACACTTCTAAAAATGGGGTGTGACAGAGGTGGTATCAGAGCTTAGGTTTATAATAATATATATAGGTTAAAGGTTCGTAAGCATAAATGTGTAAGAATACTATGGAGCTTAGGATTATTCTGTCATGTCTTGTTTTCGTTGTTATCTAGATCTGCGTTAATTCGTGCGCTAATTAAATAATTCTTTTTCTCTTATAGTTAAATATGGAAAACCGAAGAAGGAGATGTACAAGTTAAATTAAATAATTCTTTTTCTCTTATAGTTAAATTGGCTCGGTTAAAGCTGCAGGGTAACTGAGATGTACAAGGTAGAGCTCTAGGATAAACTTGGAAGAAGAGAGCTCTAAGAGCTCGATGATAGAAGAGGAGAGCTCAAGGAGCTTCATGGAGGAAGGAGAGCTCTTAGGCGATCAAGGGCAAGGCCTAATTTTTCAGGGGTAGTATGAATAGATAGTACCACTACTAGTCCCTCCTGAGAGGTCTTGGCATTTATGCCAAATGGAGTCGGTTAATATTCCAGAAGGACACATACCATGCAGAGGCGAGGTGACGCTTCGAAAGCCGTGGTAATTGTTCGGCCGAGAATTGAAAAGATGCGACTCCCACGTCATTAATGAATGACATCAATTCACATGACCGTAGTTCTCTATAAAAGGGAGAAGATGAATGTCATTGCATTGATAAGGGAGTACTTCCCACCTGGGAAGGCTCCAAAGGAAATTCAACCAGCAGGTCAAATAGGTATACTTAATGATCTAGAATTAGTTTTTGTTTGCCTACTGTGATGTGTTTATGTATTAACTTTTAGCATGGTTATCCAGAGAGGGGGCTCGAGATCGATGAACAGAGAGTTAAAATGCCTGCTCGAGAAGGAGACCAAAAGAGAGGCTCGAAAAAAGGCCAGGACAGCTCGCGAGCAACCGAGCAAGCAAGTTGCTAGGACCAATTCCACTTGGGAGGAAGAGCTTGTAATGGACTTGACTCTCCCCACATAGGTGATATCGAAAACCAAGAAACCCAAAGAAATGCAAGAGCACATGCCTCATAGAGGGGTGGAGGAGTACTTACCTCATAGAGAGTTTGAAGAACCACTAGCCCACCGATACAATATGGTTTGGCTAGTGAAAGTAGTGAATGATAAGTTAGCCGGACCTCACAATAACATTTACTCAATGCAGGACGTCGGGCCTCAAAAGGTGCTCAAATAAATATATCAAGCTATTCCTAAAGAGAGATGTGAGAATGTGCAAAAGAGATGGTGACAATGTCTTATATAATAAGAAATAATTTAAACATTTGTACTTTGATTTAAAGTTTGTTATAGAAGCTATCTGAACAATATTCTGCAGGCTGCCAAGCTTGCCCATACCATCAAGGATCGAGTGACGGATATGACAGCTAACTTCGTCTAGGCCTCCAAGAACTATTACGAAGAAATTGCTAAAAGGCTAAAAATGGAGAAGTCCTTAAGTGTTAAGGATGAAGAACTGAAGCAAGTTCAAGAGGCTCTGAGGGTGAAAACCAAAAAGTTAAGCTCGGCCAAAGAAGCTCTAAGAGCCAAAACAAATAGCTGCACTCGATAAAGGAAGCTCTAAAAATCAAGGATGCTGAGCTACGCCTAGCAAAGGATTCTCTCAAAACCACTCGGCAAGAGCTGGTTGCCGAGTCTGTGAGGAGCGACAAGCATTATACTCATAGTATTTATGGCTACCAAAAAGCTATGTCCGAGCGGTTACAGGAGGAGAACCTAGACATGAATTTGTCCTGGATGATGGAGATAGATATCTACCAGCTTGCTACTGAGCACGAGGCAGAAGATGATGAGGATGAAGGGGATGAAGATGGTTGGGATCAGGAGGACGAAGCCTAGGATGGCGAGGTCCAAAACTAGTATGATCTTATTCTATAGTTGTAGGGTGTTTATCTATGATCGGTCTATGAACAAGTTGTAAAGACCAGGCCATTTATGTAATAAAACTTTATGCTCTATCAATGAAATGTCTTTCTTTTGAACTCTAGTTTGATACTCGTATTTTATTTTATCTTTTACGTGATATGTTACTCATGAACTTAGTACTATGATAAAGTGCATGTTCTATATGTTGTGTTGTGTTGATTTGTTTATGACACTTATTCAATCTGCTTGAGTATGAGCATCAGAGTGCTCTGTTATTACAGTGTGCCTTGGGCATGATAATACAATATGCTTAAGTCACATTGCGCGTTATGGCACTCATGTACCAAGCTGTCTATTAAGTATGGTGGGTTAGTTAACATGAACTTCACCACATGCTTTGATATAATATGAATTCATACATGCACTTTAATAAAAATGAAAGACTAAAGTCATAGAGTAATTACTTGCTCGAGGTGTTATCTGCAATGGTCGGTTGAACGACCTATTCTGAAGTGCTACTCCAAGGAGAGCTTTCTTTAAACGTCTTTATGGTTCGGGAGGAGCTGATTGAGCTCTTATGTGCTAATCAGATTATTGGTTTTGGTAGAGCTGCGCAAGCTCTTCTGTTTTGAGCAGACTCTTGGCTTCTCTTTTTTGGTGTCAATCATTCGTCTATATTGTTGGCTTGACCATGGCTCGGTATATAGGAGTAGAAAATTCCTTTTTAATGAGCCTGAGTGCTAATGCTATGCTCTTGAATAAGCTTGAGTGCTTGTGCTTGGCTCTTGGATGAGCTTAGACATTAGGAATGCCATTACTCAGTATAATTAGGGGTGTTAAGACCTCCCCCCCCCCCCCTATTGCCTTGACATTTATGTCAAGTGGTCTTTTTAGGTGTGCTTTCAGAGGTCTGGCAAAGTGACTAGCTATATATATTCATGTTTCTTTTGTACAAAGATAGAGATTTAATTTTACAAAATAATAGAGGCTCATAAATAAATATAACAAGTGCCATTACATAGGCCCCCCGAATTTATAAATGCGAAAAATGAATATAAATTTTTATAATTATAGCATTGATGCTCGGTCAGAGTGTAGAAGTTCGGTCCTCTACAAGGGGCTACAATAATGATGCGCACAAAGGTGCTACAAGTAGATCAATGCATGAGCAATAAAGCAGTTTGGTGTGCATGAGGACACTATAACATACAAATCAATAACATAATTACGATGTGAGCACGGACACTATGACATATAAATGAGTAATACAAGTGCGATGTGTATACGGGCACTGTAAAATATAAATCAATAATAAATATTCGGTATGCGCAAGGGCACTAAACAGTTCGACATTATAAATAAAATAAAATAAACATGTAAGAAAATGCAGAACATTTTGGTATCGTATATTAAATGATTCTTATTACTCGATTTAACCCAATTCATTACTTTTATAAGCTTGTTCGCTTGTAAAGAGCTCGATTTATTTTGATGTAATGTGTTATGAATATAAAATATCACTTCCATATTGCAATATGGAGAATGGTAGCTGAGTGCACGACCAGGGCGCTATAAGGCTCAGTGTGCGAGGCATGGTGAATTGAATATTATGTGCTGAATTTTATAGTATGTGTGATAACATTGTAGAAGTTCGGTGTGAGAGTGCGGCATAAGAATTTTGTGCATAACAGTGTTATTGTATAAAATGTTAAAGTAAGGCATGATTATAGAGCTTTTCTTGCAAGAGTTGTGGGATGTACCTGAAGTTTCATTGTCTTTGTTGGGAAATAGCAAGTCCCACGCTTACCGCACCAATGATGGTGGGGCTTACCTCAGAGGTAGTCCTAGCTATTGTAGTTGAAGTTCGATATTACTGCTGTTATAACTCTTCTACCTGCAAGATAAAAGAAGAGAGGGACTAGACTCTCCAGGAGAGATTCTGATGCCTAAGTCAGAGGTCGGTTGCTCTGAGCAAAGAGAGAATAATGAGAGAGAGAGAGAGAGAGAGATCCTTTATCTGTAAGGGGTAACCCTCCTATTTATAGTTGATGGAAGAAGACAGAGTCTGACCTGTGTCAGCGTAATTTGAAGATTGTTGGGGCCACATTTCTACTATATCTGTGGACTGTCGATCGAACATAAAGAGCTCAGTGGGATCGAGAGTTCCCAGAACCAAAGTCTGGCATACTATTAAGAGCTCGAGCATGAGGATAATCGGATAGAGAGGTTGGTGGGTGAACTTGGTAAATGGAGGGGCAATATCACTTACTATTGCAAAAGAAAAGATAGTTCAAGTGTTGATTTAATATTTTAGTGAGTTTGAAGATGAAATTCAATAAAGGTAAAAAGAAATAGTGAAAGATGACTTCTTTTTTCTTAATATTAAGAGATCAATGAATATAAAACTATTATAAAAAAGTAATGAGAATAACCATATTTTTGTACATTTTTCCGATTGGTCCAATCATAATCATCATCACCATTATGGTCAATCAACACTTAAACAAGAGAAATGAACATAAGCAAAGAAATTTGCAGTGTATAACTATTTAAGGGTCATTTAGCCGTAAAAATATAATTTTTATTTTTCTCTATTTTTAGATTTTTAATTAATTTTAAAATAAAAATTAAAAATATAAAAAACAAATTTAGGTGATATTTAGTTTGAACTTCGGAAACGAAATCAGAATCAAAATTAGAATTAAGCGGAATTCAAATTGAAATTAAAATAATTATTATTCTTTTTATTTGATTTAATCTATAATAAAAATATGATTAGATGAAATCAGTCCAATGATTAGATGTTTGAATTATAGTGATGAAGTCTACTTCATTAACACCAATGTTATTTATGTCATCTTCATACCATTCATCCTCCATGATATTTGTAGACATACATTTTCTTATTAGGTTATGTAGTAGACAACATGCCATAGTAATGTATCCTTGAGTTCTCATTGGATAAAACGAATAACTCTTAAAATTCGACCAATGGCCTTTAAGTAAATCAAGATATTTTTTAACCACATTTCTAACTTTTGAGTGTTTTATATTAAAATATTCATCTTCCGTTTGTTCCGTTTGTGATTGTCTATCATTTCTCCACTTATTCAGATGGTAGTATTGCCCTCAATACGGAACAAAAAATTCTTCTCCATTATTATACCTAACATCAACCAAATAATAATAACATTCACATTTGAGAATATATACTATAAATTATTTTTTTTAAAAATATATAATGATATTTTAGTTATTAAATGAAAGTATTATGAATCAAAATTAAATTAAGAAATTTTCAAACTATTAGGTCTAGAAATAGCATCTGAGTACACAATCATTATGAGTTGAATCCATCCAACTAGGTAAAACATATATAAACTTTAGGTGAACACGAATCCAATACATTCATTGTAATGTTACTTTTTTCTATTTTGGTTTTTTAGTTTATCCTCATATGGTACTAAAATGTTAATAAAAGTACAGCATAAAAGCCCATAGGTAGTTATACAACAAAATATAAAATGATTATCCATTTAGTTATTAAAAGGTTTTAATATAAATAATTAAGTAAAAAATATATCTTAAAATATTTCCATCTATTATTTGTACAGTCATTTATTATAGACATAGACTTCTTAAGTAATTCGGTATGCAACTTTAAAATAGTCTTCAAACAAATGTTAAATTTTCTACTTATAATTTCTCCACTTCTATAAAATAAGTACCAATTGTTTTATTTTTTGTAGTAAGATAATATATGAATAAATTATTAAAAAGATTCAAAATTTTCAAATTTATCTAATTTTAAATTATTTTTTAAAATTTTTATTTACAAATAATCTAAAATTTTTTCAAAAAGTATATTATATTTGAAAATAATTTAATTTTTTTTCATTTTTTTTACATTTGAATAATCTAAATTCTTTTCAAATAACCCCAAATTTTCTTTTTTATTGATATCATTATTAATTATTATAATCTAAAGTTTAATTATTAATTATTTAAGAAAATTATTTAGTTAAGTTTAATAAATAATTATTTAATTATTATTTTCATTTTACATTAACATTATTCAAATATAAAAAAATAAAAAGAATTTAGATTATTTTTAAATATAATCACTTTTCAAAAAAATTTAGATTATTTGCAAATAAAAAAATTAAAAATAAATTTAAAAAATTGAATAATTTATCAATAGATTTGTTAATATAATTAATAAATTTTACTTAATTATTAGATAAAATTATTTTGTAATTTATAATTTTTAAAAAAATTATAATTAAAATATAAACAAAGCAACTTTATTTTATGAAATAAAATATAGCTTGATTAATTGAACACTTTGGTTTTTATATTAGAGATATAGAATTTGAATCTCTACGACTTCCATAATTTTCATATTGATTTTAAATAGAATTAATTCACCAATCATTTCTATAAATTTACTAATATTTATCGTTGTTATTTATTGTCAATGTATTCACATCGTAGTCTTTGAATTTTAAGGAATCATCTTAAGAACTGATATGGTGTATGATATGGTATTACATTATTTCTTATAATGACGTGATACATTATATAATTTTTCACGTCAAAATGAGATGATATAGTATCACATCATGTACCATATCATTTTTTTATTAGCCTTTCGAATGATAGATTAACAAAAAAAATAATAATGAAAACTTAGTGCATATTTTAGGGCCGGCAATAAGACAATTTGACAATAAAGGACTATGAAGGATATTAATATATTTGTTAAAGACGATGGATAAAATTTACTCTTAACCGAATAGTTTGTGTTAATATTAATAAACTCTTTGACTGTGGTGGCATAAATTAAATTTTTGCATCCAATAATGTTTAAATTAATTAAATTGAAAATAATATTTTTTTATTTTTTACATTAAAACAAAATTTTATAAAACCTTTTTTTACCGATTTATATATATAATATAGGCATAGTTAAGAGAAAAATTAGGTAAAAAAAATATGGTAATTAAACTAAAAAAAATGTGGCAAAGTTGTCATTTGACAAGCAAAGAGTGCTCAAATTAGCTGAAAGGCAATTTTTTTTTATCAGAAAGCAGAAAGGCAAGTTGGAAAGCAGGCAATATTATGATTATGATTATAAAATAATTAATTAGTAATAATAAATAAATAAATAAAGTTGAATAGAGAAGGTTAAAGGCATCACGTGTGCACGTGCCATGACAGTGAGTCGGTGCATCGTTTGTCATAAAGAAAACGAAGCGCACGAATTGCGGGGGATTGCGTCCTCCACCTGCGTCCTCCGCCCACGCTCTTTAGTCTTTTCAAATCCATATTACCTTTGCTTAATTTAGAATTAATTTTATAATTTTATAATTTTAAATATAATTTAGTGTAAGAATAACAAATTTTACAACATAAAAATATTTTCAATTTTAAATAAATTTTCATATATATATACTAAATATATAAATATGAATTTGTTAATCAATTTCATATAGCAAATAATTTCTAATTACTAAATTAAATAATATAAATATATATAAATCGAATTTAATTGATTTTAGAGCATTTTTAAAACCGACTAAACTCAATCTTTCATAAATATATACTATGAATTACTATTTTTACTTTAAAAAATTATGAGTATTTTTTTAAGTTAACTCCATGCATCAAATCCACATTAATTTTTATTTCAATTGAATTTAATTGTGCATATCTATATTTAACTCATCTATTAAATAATTAATTTTCGAGCATTTATCCTTGAAATAAATCATATTAATAAAAAATAAATAAATAAATTATCTCACCAGTCAAACAAATTCTTAAAGTAACAATGATTAGTTTTTTTTATGATCATTTTCCTTATCCCAATTTTTGAATTTAAATTGTAGCATGGAATTTTCAAATTATTATAATCAAATGGTCTCAATAAAAAATAGATGATTCCCAATATAAGCAAAATATTGGAGATTATAATTTTATATTTAAATGTTTTTTTATTACATTAATAAAGTTTCATAATATGATGTTGAAGATTTAAACTAATTAAAATTCATTACCTTCACTTAATATGATTGCCAAATAGTCTAGATGGAGGTTTTTTGAACAAAAATAAAAAATAAATTGGATGGAGTTACTTTAGGCTATATGCTCATTTATTAAAAGAATATAAATCTATTTTTGGCATATGGCTTATTGAATTAATGGATAATCATAAAGCTGCTATCTGAATTTTATTCAATTTATATTTGAGCTTTTTAATTTTTTTTAATTTATTTATCAATCAATTGCTTATATGTATGAATAAATATTTTTTTAATTAAATGTATCGACCATGATTCTTTACCAAAGTATAAAAAAAATGTATTATTTTATTTCACCTCTTTACTACATTTATTATTGTAGTTATTTTTTCAATTTATTAAATCATCTCTCATTGGAAATTGTTTCCTACAAAATGGAGAAATTTTAGGAGAGATTTTTGAATTATTTTTCTTTATACTAGAGTGTTAAAACAATACACTTATAAAAAAAAATGAAAGAGAATTTGTAGGTTTTGATGTCATTTATTTAAATAAAATGATACATCTTATTTTTTTATGACTAAAAATTTTAATCAAAATACTTTTAATTAAAGTAACTTATAAATTATCAATTTATTGGTTAAAAAGAATAAAATACAAAAACACAAAAAACTAGATTGAAATATTAAAAATATTATTATCTTTTTATATATATATAATTACAGATATCTCTAAACTCATTAAGTCAAGACTAATCATGTTCATACCGAATTAATCCACTAAAATGTAAAATACTCTCAAAAAATAGTATTTTCATTCACAATGATTAAATTTGCAATCTTTTATTTAAAGAATAAAAATATTGAATCACTCACATCAACTATTTATTGGTAATATTACTATCTTTTTTAATTCATGAATAATCCAAACCACTTTCAAGGGTGGTCCATTAAATAAACTATGAGTTAAAGAGTCCAATCAAAATAAAAATATATATGTATTTTCAAAAAATCTTCAATAAACTTATTAAGTTAAAATAAAAGATTTTTGTTAATTAAAAGAGAAGTTTCTTGGGTAACATCTCATTAAACTTAATATTTTCTTTTCCATTAGCATAAAAATTTGTGAAACTAAAAATCTTATATATTTCGTTGTTTGTCATGATTTTATAATTAATGTATAGTATAGTTTGATTTATTATTTATTTTGATTTTTATTTATCATGATATGATTTTCTATAATAATCTAATTTTTTAAAAATTATGAGTTTTTAAACCATCAATTTAGTAGTTTTTCATAGAAATATCTAAAATAAAATTTTCAAATATTAAATATATACTAATAGTTATTTTTTTTATTTCTATAACATATTAAAATCTTACATAATATCATTAAATTGAATAAAAATATTTTATTTAAATGTAATAAATATCATCTTTTTACATATAATAAACAACACCATATTATATAATATTATAGTATAATATATATTACTAAATGATGTTGTCAATTATCTAAATAATTATAAGGGTAAAAGGATTTTATTGTAAGTTTGTATCCAACAAATATTTTTAAATGTGCATTTTAGAAAAACAACTATATACATTTAAATTTTAAAAAATTAAATCAATAGCAAAGTCATATATAAACTGACTTTTAAATATAGGAATGAGTTAAATTATAAATGTAAATGAGTTTGAATTTTATAAATTTTATTTTATTTAATTTAAAAATAAATCAATATCACGATTTATGAGTCAATTTTTTATATTATATTTAAAAAAATTATTTATATCAACATTTGACTTTTGAATTAACATTTTGAATTGATAATTTAAAATGTTTATTAATTTTAATATTTATATAAAAATATATTAAAAAAGTAATTAAAATTTCATTTGTATCGATGAATACGGTATACTATGGTTTATGATATTATTATTTTTTAATAGATTAAAAAAGTAGGAAAAAGCGAGTAGGACAGAAAAAGAAGTGAGTTGGCGCGTGGAGCCGAAGAAAAGAGCAGAAAAGGACAAAAGCAGAGCATCCAATCTTAAATCGTTCTCTCTCCTCCGCATTGACCGGCTCAGCCATCGCTCCAACCTCACCCCCGGATCTTTTGCTGGTCCCACTTCCAAATCCCCCTCTTCTATTAATAATAATAATAATTAAAAAAAATTGTAAATGACCCATTTAACCTAACTCACCATGACCACTGTGAATCGGCGGCCTGATTTACTAAACTGAACTGAAATAAGAAAAACCGGTCTTGAACTGAAATCAAAATCAATTTATAATAGTAGGATTCAGATTATAATTTATTGAACTAATTATTTAGACATTGAACAGTAAAAAATAAAAAAATTAATATATATTCTAATATATATATATTAATGTATATAATATTGCTACATATATTAATTTCTAATATATATATATTAAAAAATATAATTTTTAGTTTAAAATTAAAATTTTAAAATTAATTTTTAATTTTTTTTACACTTCAACCACTTCTAATAAAAAAAATTTCATAAAGCCAACCTTAATTAAATTGAAATTAAAGTTTTGTTGAGTTTAATTAAATTTAATTGTAATATTAAATATTTAAAATTATGTAATTAAATACATATATTTATAATAAAAAATTATATTTGTAAAAATTTATAACTATTATTATTATTTGTTATTGCTAGCTATAATTATTGTTAATTTATTATTATTTTTTAACAATTAATATTATTCAATTTAACTTAATTAATACTATTAAATCTATAAGTTAAGTATTTAATTTCATAAAAAAATATTATTAATTACAGTTATTTTTATTAAAAAAATAAATTTTAAAAAAATCAGTTTTAACCGTTAAAAATTATATTTGAAAAATTTATAACTATTATTATTATTATTTGTTTTTACTAGCTAGATTAATAATAATTATTGTTAGTTTATTATTATTTTTTAATAATAAATATTATTTAATTTAACTTAATTAATATTATTAAATTTATAAGTTAATTGTTTAATTTATTGACAAATATTATCAATTATAGTTATTTTATTAAAAAATATAAATTCAAAAAAATCAATTTGAACCATTAAAAATTATATTTGCAAAAATTTATACCTATTATTATTATTATTTGTTATGACTAGTTAGATTAATAATTATTATTGTTAATTTATTATTATTTTTAACAATTAGCATTATTTAATTTAAGTTAATTAATATTATTAAATTTATGAGTTAAGTATTTAATATCGTGTAAAATATTATCAATTATAATTATTTTTACTAAAAATACATAAATTAAAAAAATGGTTTGAATTAATAATTTAAATTAAAATCAGAACTAGAATCGATCCGTTATTTAAGAATCTGAACTTTAATCAAATCAATTTTAACGATTAAGGTTAAAGTTTATAATTACCACGAATCAGAATTTACAATTTTAGTTAATTAAACTATGGTCATAATTAAACCTAACCCACAATTATTATTATTATTATTATTATTATTATTATTATTATTATTCCTTCAATTTCTTACCCAAAACCTGAATAATTTATTAAAATATTTTTATGATATATTTTTATTATCATTCATTGATTTAAAATTTCTTACTTGTTTGCAAGATAAATTATTATTCGAGGTTTTTGAAGAAGAAAATAAGTGTAAAAATAAATTATTATTATTATATCTTAGAAAAGATAAGAAAAAGAAAGTTAATTTTTAAACAATTTTAAAGACTACTGTAATAGGAAAAAAAATCATTGATTAATGAAAAAATATGAAATTGAATTAAATTATTAGACAATTGTAGCATCCTTTCAAGCTTTAATCCAAATTTAATAAATAAAAGTTGAGTTAGAATAAAAAAAAATCATTGAATTAAATTCAAATATTAAAAAAGTAGAATTAGAATTGAATTTATATAAAATATTGATTCCATCCCTAAACATTATGGATGCCATTGATCTATTTTACATTCTCAAACCACTCTTGTTTAAATATATCTCTTAATGAAAAATGTTCGTGTATTCCAAACACTAATAAAAATATTTCAAATTGAACTTCCATAGTAAAAAAAAAGGTAAGAATGACATCTCAGGTAAAATAATATATATTTAAAAATACAGTTTAAAGTAAATATTACCTATTCAAAAAATTACTTTTAAATTTAATTGTTGAATTGTCAAATAATATATAAATCAAGAACAATGCTTAGCTGCCTACTAATAATTAATCATTAATTACTTCTAATAGTTCACTATAGCTAAATTGAGCTAGCAAGAATTTTCCACCAATAAAATACCAATTCCAAATAAAGCATGTGTGAATTTAGATCCATTTTGTTGAGAATGTTGAAATACATTTTATAAATTTGTTAAATATATTTTAGACGTATAAATGAGTTGCAGGCATACTATATTATTGTGAATATATTTTAAAATGTTGTCGGGTTCAATTATAAACTAACCAAATTTAAATTTAAATTTAGAGACAATGTTTGAATTATTAGTTACGGTGCGTTTGATAAATTATTAAAAAAATTTATTGTTAAAAATGTATTTTATAAATGTATATTATTAATATTATATATACTGGAAAAGATTATAATATCATGTTTGAAAAGTGTAATAAATACTGAGAAAGTGAATTGATAAAAAATATAACTTATTTAGTTACAATCTAACTTTACTAGAAAATTTTAAATAATACTTAAATTAATCTTACATTTGAGTTATGTATAGAATTAAACCGTTGAAGCTAAGTGTATAATTATATTTTAATATTTGATTCCTCAATTTTATTTGTTGGTAAAATATTTTTTTTATACTTTTTTCTATATAAAATATTTTATCAATTAATTGATAAAATTTAGTGAGATAAATAATTTATTTCACATAAATTATTTGCAAATAAATATGTATTATTGGTCAAAAAATAATATATAACCAAAAATTATGGTTCAACTAAACCGACTATAACATACTATTAATAAAACCAAGCGCATATAGATTTAAAAAAAATACAGGCCAACCCACAATATACAAAAGTAAAAATACTAGAGAATACAAATTTCATATAGAACTCCAACTTATTAAAATAATTCCAGAATACATATTTCATATGGAACTGATTTATATTGCTCTGTTTATATAGAATGAAAGGAGATATGCTTAGTAGGAGGCTAAAGGTGTAATTAAATCTTTAAAATTAAATTAAAGGATCAATTAAATTTTTAAATTTATTTTTAAAGTTATTATTATATCAAAATCTGTAATGTGACCTATGTATAAAAATTAGATTTACACAAAACTTATACATATATAAATGAAGTGAATGTATTAAAACTTAAAAGAAAAAAAAAATAATAGTTGCTTCATAAAATCCATCTTAAAAAAAAAGACAAATTGTCTTCATATGAAACATTATAAAACTTATTGTAATTAGAAAAAACTTTACTCTTTTGCATTTTGATAGAAGTCTACAATATGAGAAAGAATCTGCCTTCAATGAGCAGTTTATAAATATGTATATATAACTGAGTTGTTAATTAATTAAAATTAAGGTTAAAACCACAATAAAACTGAGGCTAAAAGCAATACAACACATCACTAAAGGCAGATTTCAAAAATAATTAACATATTTATACAAAAAAAAGACTTAATTGGATGAGTTTTTTATTTTTCTTTTTTTGGGGGGCTAAAAAGGGTTGAGTTGGACTTAAAATGACTTGAAGGAGTTTATTTGTAGCCTTTGAATCTTACTAGAAATAATATATATATATATATATATATATATATATATATAACATGATGAAATGTTAAGTAATGCATTTTATTAAACAATATTTGTTATATAGAATTAAGAATTCTTATGATTCATTTATTACAAAACAATGTAGAGTTTCATTTACAATAATAGTTTATCAACTTAATTAAATGAATGAAGCCAAATTGGTTTGGATAAGAGATTTTCAACCAGATTGGTAAAAATTAGGTGGGCATTGTATTGTTAATGTTAGGCATTAGTCTTTCATATGAAATCAAAAATCAAAATTCAATAAGCAAAATTTCATAAAAAGCATGTGCCTTACAATACACAAAGTCAACGAATTACAGTGGGGAATTAGCTAATTTTTTTGTAAACGATAAATAGTGTAAAATTTTTTAGGATTAAAAATTTAAAATGCATGTGAAATTGACATTCCTAGAAACTTAATTTCCCCAACTTTTCATGCACATTTAATTATGACTTTTGAAGTTTAGACTCTTAGCTAATTGTTTGCTGTAAAATTTACAACTATTCAATGTATTTTATAACATTTTCATTCTCAATATTTTTTTTTCTTTTGTGGGATACATGCATCAAAAATATTTAATGGAAAATTAATATTAATAACTGTCATATTGATATATTTTCATCATATATATTATATATATATTTTTATATTTTTTGTAAGTTGAAATAATATATTTTATAAATATTTTTATAAAGAGGTATAAAAAAAGAAAAAAAAAGAAAAATCCATTAATTTAATATTTGAATAAATTTGTAGTTGATTGGTAACAACAATTCTTAAAAATAAAATCTCTACTTCCCAAATTAAAAAGATTCACTTAACAATCTAGGAATCAAATAAGGAAGTGGCACGTGCAAGTATCACAGCTCACTTTGATATTTTATTATTGTTTTATAAACATAATTTCAAATCAATCGTGGCAATTTTGTCTTTTGATATTATTATAAATTAGGAAGTACTAAACAAATAATATAATAATAATTAATAAAGTTTTTTTTTACATGATAATTAATAAAGTTTAAGAGAGAGGTTAAGGCGTCACGTGTGCACGTGCCGTGGCAGTGGTTCAGTGCATCGTTTGGCACAAAGATCAAAGAGCTTTCTTTACTCAATAAATAAATAAATAAAAAGGACATCGAATTGAAAATATGCACATTAAATAAATGAAATATTTGGTAAAGCAATAATAACAGAATATTCTCCAATTGTATTTAATTTCTAAGTTGAGCTAAATTTCGTGCTAAAGAAAACTTGAGCAAAATTTCCAAAAAGTAAAAAAATAAATAAAAAAAATAAAAGAGGCAACAGACTTAACTCTCAAGTATACAATACTCATAATTTAAAATAAATAAAAGAGTTCACTCAATTATTTATTTAAAAATAAAAATTTTAAGATATTAATATTTAATTATACTAATCAAAATAGTAAATTAAAATTCTTATTTTTTTTTCTCGTTTACATTAATATATACTAGATAAATTTGTGTGATCTTTTCAACATGAGACAAAACTCAAAATATCCCCTAAACTTTAGCAAAAGGAATCAACTGAATTCTCATATTTTAATTTTCTTCAATTAAATCCTTTAATTTTGATTTCTTAGTTAATTTGTTCCTTTTAACTTGGTTTCCCCTTAGGATCAATATGAGAATAAAATAACCTTTTACAGAGTCCTTAGAATAAATGAATGAAAAAAACAACAAAAGAATTAGGTTTTGAATTGAATATATTCTTAAAAATTACAAAATTGCTTATATTAAAAATTTGTATATTTCACGTGCTTGTGTTATAAATATTTGGAAAAACCAACAAAGAAAAAGAGTACATTAGCTCAACTTGGTTCAATTTATTTGCTTCCTGAATTTGAATGAGATGGTTAGATATTAAAAACAATTTATTTTATTGTATAACAAGCTAAAAACTGTTTTCTCATAATTTATTTTTATATTATTTTTACCTAATATTATGCATGTTTGTGAAGCATGCTTTTAATGAAATATGAATAATAAGGGGAGCAATTTGAATTATGCCTCCATCTACATCAATTACTCCTTAATCAGTGGCAAAAGTGCACTTGTCAACAAAACCCAAAAAGTAAAAAAAAAAAAATTCATGACTTTGCTAATTGCATGTTCATACTAATTAGCAAAATCCACATATAAAACAAAAATAAAAATACGAGAAATATTGCAGGAATGGTGATAACTTCCACGGCTAAAATGTGTTAAAAAAAATTGGAACTTGTTATCAGCAAAAGATACATGTAATAATTACTCAAAATATACAAACGCGCAAACATGCATCACATCACTGAATATTTAGTGACGTTTTTAAATGTATTTAAAAAATTAAACAATTTCTAAATTAAACTATTCAGTTGACCGCAAGAGAATTGATTTTACATGTACTACGTACGAAGGAATAAATGTACAAATGATACAAGATTGAATAACTGTCATACTCTCATGCTCTATATCAATAGCCAAAAAAATAATTAAAATAAATAATGGCCAAAAATTGTACAGCACAAGCTGCAGAGTTGCATTATCCTATTCTCAATGGCAGCAAACCACAACTCAATTGAGTAACAGAACCATAGAATTGTCGGCGGAATCAGACGGGGTCGTGTGGGGTCGCACGACCCCCTGGCCGGCCAGCCGAAAGCTAATATACGTAAGTCAGGAAGCGCGACCCCCCTCTTCTTTCTGGCCGTCCGCTGCAACAGAGCCCTGCAGCTGCACCGGTAAAAATTTTACCCCCCTCTTGCGTAGTCGCTGATTCCGCCACTAGAATTGTCCTGTGGATCAATAGCTCATGAACATACATATGTTACACCCGGCACGAGGATTGCTGTGAACTGTAAGTTCGGCGGTTAACTTGGTATCTGCATTCTAGCAATCCCTTCCATTGTATACATTCTAGTCATTTCCTAATAGAATTTGCGTATCTTCTTTAATCCTTCAACTAATAAAAAACTGAGTGGCCTAAACCTATTAGTTTATAAGGGGGCTCAGCCCTTCCCCTTCCCAACCAAGCTTGAGCATGTGATCAACTACTTTCAAACTCAACTGCAAGCAGAGATTGAATCAAGTCACTATAAGGTTTTACTTAAAAAAAAAGCAATTCAATCACGATGATAGATCTTTCACCATCATGAAATATTTCAGTAAAAACATTTAATGTAAAGCAAAATTTTCAAGTTTAGAAAGCAAAGGACACGCAAATTGAAGATGGAGCAAATTCAATCAACAATAACCATTTAATAAATGTAATAGCAAGTGAAACACAATTTTAGGCACCATAATTTTTTATTAAGTTAAAATCTGCAAGGGGTTGTATATAACACACTTTTCCTAAATGGGAGAAAAATATTGTAGAGAATAGATCGGAGAATTGAATTAGACTTACAGCTGGATCAGTGAAGACTATCAATTGTTTATCTGCAGTTGACACCAACAAATTTGTGTTATCATTGTTTAAAGCCAGAGCTGTAATATCCTGGCCTTTGTCAAGCTTTAATACATGGAATACCTGGATAACCGCAAATTTCTTGCTTGTTAGTAAAGCATAGCTAATTAATAGTGAGATATGGCAGCTACACGGTTAAAAGAAATTCACGGGATAACTTAGAACATGTAAAGTACCCATTTTAGACTCAAATTCAAACTTACATCTATAGCTAAATGTAAAAGATTTTAAACATATGACGTGAATGTCTGAGCCGTCACACTAGAGGTAACATAAGTAACATGAAGATGCATTCGAATCTTAAACTAAAATTTCTTTATTTTTCATACCTTCAGTGTATGCAAATCCAGGAAACAAACTGAGGGGCTAGGAACATCCAATCCCTTATTTTCCTCAGTTTTCTCTGATTCAAGATCAAAATGTTCAACTCCTGGTTTATTTAAACTGAAACCCCAGTTATTATTATCATTTCCCAAACACAAGTTCATTCCAATCAGTGCACTTCTCCCATCAACAGAAATTTCCATGCAACTGATACAACCAGTCAAAGGAAGTTGTGCTGTAACAATTGGCACACCATTAAGAGTGAAAGTACTTAGCGCATGCTGAGATTTGTTCCAAGTCAATATAACACCCTCTGAAGAAAGGCAAACTGCATGCGCCTCCACCCCAACCAGCCTTCTGATCAAGCGGCCTTTTCTTACAGAATGCAACAATACATCGGATGTAAGGGAACTAGAAACAACAATTCCAAGATCTGAATCGACACAACAACATAGTATTTCTCTATGATGTCCCCGAAGGACATGAACTGGGCCTTCAATACGACGCCTCCTGCTTTTGTCTGCCGAGGTGTTTGCTACAGGACTACTGGTTGAAATGGGTGTGCTTGTGCCCATTGAAAGATCTGGCGTGCTGCTTGAGCTTGAAGTGAATGCCCTATGTATCTTCCAGAGTATTACAGTTGTATCCCGTGATCCTGTGGCAAGATAGTTGCTATCTGGGGAAAGAGCAAGGCAAGTGACAGGAGCACAATGACCAATGGCTGTTTCTAAGGTTTTTGCTCCATCTGATGATACTATCTTGATACTATTATCCACATGCCCACCTAGATAGAGTCACAATTTATAGAATATGCACATTACTTTATTGAGAAAATACAAGAATGAATTCCAAAGTTGGCTATTAGATATTACGGCAAGCCTTTCTAACAGGAAGTTCAGGTACTAACTAAAGTTAAAACCCCTTTATACTTGATAAAGGATGGGAAAAAACAAATGAAAAAATGTAGGAAGGGAAAAATCATCACTAGCCCATAAAAACCCATTTATCTGAAAATACGCTGAGAGTTTGACTCAAACTGTCAAAAGTTAATTTGGGTAGTGCTTTTTTTACCATATAAGAAAGCAACCAAAGTATTGTTAATTAAAAAAGATTTACAGAGATACAAAAAGAAAGCTTCTCTTCCCCTCTCCTTTTGTTAGAGCGAGAGGTAACTTTCCTCTAAGATAAAACAAAAAAGCAAGGGAAAAAATGAATACTTCATAGCACAATCAGCAGTATCTCCCCCTCTGCCACCCAAAATACATACACACCCATAATCAAAGGATAAAGTTCAACCAACACAGGAAGGTGTAGAAGCAAACTTTTTTCTGGTTTACCCTCCAAAAAAAAGTCACTTGTTTTTTAGGCATGTCAAGTTAATTTATTTATAAGAAAGAAGATGATGAAGAAGCAACAACTAAAATCTCTATCTGATTTTCTAGACAATGATAGAGATAAAAGTTAAAATCATAACAGATGACCATTCCATATCCAACAGTTGCAACAGTCCAATTTGAATTTTCTACTTAAAAAATATCCACCATAATTTTGTGTGTGAAAACTAAGCATAAATTGATAAACAGAAATATCAATATCCCCATCCAACCAGTAAAAAGAAGGGGAAAGGGGGGAGGATGTTTACCAGTGATGATTTCTTTATCACATGTGATGGAGACCACAGCAGGGCTTCTGATTCCGGATGCAGAAAATGCGAGTGCCTGAGGGAAATGCCACTCATCAGCACCTGATCCTGCTGGTCCTTTGAACATGCGCATGAATGTTCCACTGGCAGAATTTACTGAAGGTTTTCCATGCTGAAAAAGGAAAGGTGTACCGTGGCCATCTGGGGTGTTAGGTTGCCATTTGTGCTGTGAAACATGTGCTGCTGGTGCATTGATATCGGCTATTATGACTGTATCTGAAGATGCATGAATGGCAGCAGCAGGTAAATTGCAGCGTTCAGGGGATGGAACAGCATATGGTTTGACTTCTTTTGGGTTCCGAAAGATAGTCTGTCATGAAAAATTAGTTCAGGGCATGGTCTATAAACTAATCCTCTTCCATAAGATAGACCCTAACAGTAAGTTGCAACCTCTATTTATATCATAAAGAGTCCAGAAAATAAGCTTAAATTTTATCAGAAGTACCATAAGTTTTATAAGACACATTACAACATCCACTCCACAACTGTGGGATGGATCAGAACTAATGCCTTTCAAATTCCTTGGTTTCTTATTGCATCTAAGTGAAATTCTGTAATTAAGATCTCAAGTAATACTCAATTAGAACAAATAAACCACAGAGTAGATAGACAGTAAACGCCTAAGTTAAACATGAGATTGGCAGTAAATGCTGAGTTAAACATGAGAAATCTGCATGCACACGACAAGAAGACATGCATCAAACCTTTATCAGCCATGAAAGCATAAATGTGTGGCTAAGATCAGACCTGCACATGAAGAACATCTGCTAATGGCATCTTTTTCAAGTGAGGAACTGTCAGAAGTTGGGATGGGGTTTGTCCAAAGTAAGCAATCTGGTCTTGGGTAGCTCGCTGTTGTACCTTTTGTTGATGGATATAAGAAGTAAGAAAATAAGGAAGAATAAATTAAATTAAAAGATATTGCTGCAAAGCAAGGAAAACTTACTGGATCTGAGATCTTATCAATATCTACTGTTCCTTCATAAGTAATGTAAAAGAAAACATTATTTTCCAGTATAGCTTCTTTACCACGTTGCTTATATCTGCATAAAACAATTAACAAGCATTTGAAATAAAAAGGCACAATATTTATTTAAATAAAAAAAGAAGTGTGATAAGTAAATATATTTGCGATTTGGTATGCACAAAGAGTTTAAAATGGGCAGCTTAGGTTATTCAGAATAAACTTAAGAAGATGAGTTTTTGGGGTATAACAAAACCTCTTAATGCAAGCTGGGCTATGAGACATATAACCAAGCTAAGTGGGAAGTATAAAGCTCTGTTTAACTAGGGGCTAGGTAGGGAGGATTTATCATTTTGGTCTGATCCATGGCTGGAAGGGCAAGAGTATTGCAGAAAGGTTTTCATCTTTGACTAGAGAGGATACAAAGAGTGCCCAAGCATGCTAAGGCAAGAATATTATTGGAGGAAAGGTAGGTGGTGCTTACCCGATCCAATTGATGAATTAACTCAACAGACTTGGGATCAAGTAAAGCAATACAGGGTGCATGAGGACCAAGATGATTGTATACAATGGAAATTTACAAAATCTGGAGTGTTCAACGCTAATAAAGCTTCGGAGGAATTCAGGAACAAAAGAGCTACGATTACATGGTGGAAGTTGGTTTAGGAGCAAATGAATATACCAAGGCAGAGCTTCATCTTGTGGTTAGCATTGAAGAATAAATTGGCAGTTAAGAGCATGCTATATAGGTGGGGAATCGTTGATTATGGTTGTTGCATATTCTGCCATAACTGTGTTGAGACTATAGGTCATTTGTTTTCTGAGTATGTGTTCAGTAGGGGGATTTGGCTGCAACTAGGAAGTGTGGCATTGACAGGAATGCAATGCCTTGGAGAAGGGAGATCAGCTGGTTTGCAAGGAGGGCCATTGGGTAGAGCTATATTGCTAAGACGAGGAGGAGAGCTTTGTTGTCTACTGTTTCTGCTATCTGGTGGGAAAGGAATCAGTAGTATTTCAACAGAAAAATGCAAACAGACCGATTATGTTTTAAAATCTCACAGGCAGTAAGAGATGTGAGATTCCTTAGTGCCGGGGAAGATAGATTAGTAGAATGTTATAGGTGGGATTGAGTGAGATGTGTATATAATACTGTACAAGGATACAGAAGCCATGATGTATAGGATAGGAGACGGGATGACATCCGTATACAGGAAACTGATCTTCAAGTCTGTTGCTTGAAGAGTCAGTGTTAAGAGTAGGCAATGAATTCTGTTGCTTGATTTGTTGGCATATATCCTACTTTTGGCAATAAAATTGATTATTGACCAAAAAAAATTTAAAAAAATAAGTGCCAAGAATAGAATAAGAGTAGTAAAGTATAGAATAATTATATAAGAAGCTAACCCAAATATGAGATCTATCCATTCATGTAAATGTGCAGATACATGCTCGCTCTCAAGAGCCATCCGATGCTTATGAATGAAATCAACTGGGTTTTCAGCCCAAGCAGGAAGTTTTACAGTATCTGAAACAAAAGAAAAAAGGATTCGTAAAACTGAACTTTATTTCCACAAACCATGAATAGAACTATGTTTTTCACTGATAAAATTAAAGAGTTTGAAAGGCATACCTAGCTTTCCTCCTAGTTGTGTCGTACCAAAGTCAACTGAATTTTCATTGGTTAAGATCTCCGGGAGATAAAACAACTCAGGAACCTAAGACAGCCAAGAACCCATACACAACCCAATCCCAGAGAACATTTTATCAATGGTTGATGTGCAAATAATGATGCAAGGAACAGACAGATTAGAGAGATATAAGACAAATAGTCATGGGATAACAAAATAAAGCAGTGCCTTCATGATAAATATTAGACGTACCAATTCCTTCACATCACTCATGTCCTCAAGAACCCCATTCCAAGTAGCAGCAACATCTGAAAACATCCTATCCGCATGATCAAATTTTCCACCTTGTAGTTGAATTGAGAGAGTCGTAAATGGTTCTATTCTAACAAGATAATATAATACCTGTGACAGAAATATCTAGTGATCAGCGCAAGTTAAAAACACATGGCACCAGAGAATAATTTGAAAGCAAATTCCTAATTGGCATTAAATTTATCAGTAAAAACAAAAGATTAGGATGGTTGCAATCAAAAAGAAGAAAGGACATGCATGCTTGTCAAACCCAATGGCCATTTGTAATTCAAGTAAAAATGAGCAGATCACTCTATTTAACGAAATAGGGCATTTAGCTGTATTATGGAACCAGTTTGGACTAGACTCAGATGCTGACCTGGACAAATTTGCTTATGAGGCAAACCTTATTGTTGTATTACTTGATGAACACAGAACATATTCCATGAAAAGAGGAAGGCCAATAGCATAATATATGACTGGTATGCAATCAACAACTTCAGATGATCAAATGGAACAGAAACTTACTGTCCCAGCACTTGAGTAATGAGAACCGTAATGGAACTTTGGGATAACTGGATCATCGAAGCTAGAATATCTCTCTTGAAATTTTTTTAGCCGATCAGGATTCAAAGCACCAACAGGCTACACGCAAGAAAGGCAGATAAAGAATAATAGACAAAGGACAAATGTACAGCAAGTGAAGAAAAATTATGAATTCCACCTTTGAAAGATCTCGGTAAGAAGAAGGATCAGAAAGATCCAAACTCTTAGAACTATAATCAGCAAGAATCCAAGGGAAAACCGGATACTGCAAGAAGACAAAAAGAGGTTAGTGGCAAATGTGCAAAATTCCACACAAAAACAGTTGCCATGAAACCCACTTGAGTTATGTCATTATAGCTACGCCCAGCCAAAGTATTCAGCTGCATCAGATATTCAAAATTGCTGATCTGCATATTGATTATATTTTAGTCATTAGTATTTAGAATTTAGGAGAACATTTCAGTTACAATTGTAGCAAAATTATAGAAATAACAGAATTCATTTTATACCTCCCACCTAGCCCAGCGCTCCATAAGTTGAGTTCTCATCAGAAGTTGTTGAGGTCTCTACAATAGAAAATCAATTACAAAATTTAATAATGAAAAAAAAGACTTGCGATTAGCCAGCCCAATTCCCAAACACAGGCAAACATCCCATAGTGCCAATGAGCACAAGAGTAATGAATCAAGTTGTTGAAAAAACATACAAGTCTAAAGACAAGAAGCAAACCTGAGTTGCAAGATAAACATTGTTCAAATGAGGAGGACGTAATTGAACAATAGCTCGATAAGCATTTCTTCGCCCCTCAGTACTCTGATAACCAACAGTTTAATCAATAAAGGTTTGTGGTCAGACTTAACAATCATCATCAAACTTTTATTGACATGGCAAAGAGCTGGGAAATAGTTAGTCATATTTCAAAATATACCCCAAAATCGAAGAAGAAGTTTGACCGGTTGACCATAAAAAGTTCAAGAGCACTCCTTCTAAGAAGATATCTGTGACAAAGACAAACAGGTAGAAGAGGAAAATTAAGATACAAAATAACAGTGACCATGAAGGCAATAACATAAAATAACAATTTATCAAGGACAATAAATTCATTCATATAGAGACCTTCATTTGTTGAAAAAATCCCACAACATACTCTTGCTACCAAGTTGTTGAAAAAATCCCAGAACATACTCTTGCTACCAAGTTGCAATCAAGCATTGTAATCCAGCTAGGGATGGCAATCAGGTTAACATGGCATTTGGAACATGTCTGGTACACCCTAGAATTGGAAATTAAATCCAATTCTTGGAATAGGATTCCATCATTTGCTTTGTTACATAAATCATCTAATATTTTTTCTATTCTTCTACATTTTAATAACTTCAATTTTAGTTGATATGATACGTGTTTTTAGGTATAATTATTAATCTAATCTATAAATTTTAATTAATTATTTAAAAAATTATCTTGGAAATGGATGTCTAAGGTTTTAGAATCTTATTTCACTTGGATTCTGATTCCAAGGTGTGCCAAGCAAGTCCTTCATGCATTGTCATGTTGGTTACAATGGATCAATAATACACAATACAACTAATTCATTTCAAAAACCCCAATAAAGTAGACCAATTTAATAAAGTAATAGCACAATAGACATGCATAATCTGTCTGACCATTAAAATGTCCAGACCCTTTCAACAGAATATACCTTAACACAATTATGTATTAGGTAGCTAGTTTCCTTTTTTGAAAAAAAAATTATAAATAATAATATATAACAAAAAACCAATAGAACAAAATTTTAACAGTTATTATAATATCTAATTAATTAATGTTAAAATTTAAGAAATAATAATATATAATTAAATATGAATAAAATAAATTTTCATTAAATATTTAATATTCTAAAAAAATCAATTTTATAAATTTATTTTCTAATATTTTTAGGGTGAGGATATTTCCAAAGGAAAATTTTATAGCAACTAAATTTTCTAAGATTATAAATTTCCATTATTATCCTTTCTTCACTTCCTAGTTTTTGGTCAATTTTGTCTCTCAACTCTCACGCCAATAGGCACAAACAGCCAGGAGTTTAAAAATTCCTTCCATGTTGTTTGTGACAAAATGTTACAGTCAAGGTCAAATATTAATAATGAAATAGGAAGTTGAATTTGGAAAATTACCCAGTGATAAATTGTTTGGAAAAATCATGGTTCCTTTTTGACACACTGCTCCACTGATCTGATATTAAATTGTTCACTGATATTTATAGGGTTGGAAGATATTGGCTAATGCTTCGAGAGATTTGATGATGGCCAGATATTTGGTTGAGAAGACTGAGGATTGCATGGCTTAGTTAATTCTAATTTGAGCTCATCACTTGCTCAATGAAATGTCTCAGGACAAGTAAAAAACTCAAATTGCTTTTAAAAAAGAAAAGAAAGAACAGAATCATGTGGCAGTATGTGGTTCCTTTTTCTTGGTGTCTTAAAACAAAAATTTCAGTAAAACAAAATGTTGCTGGATTTCCATTTCCAATTCTATTATTTACACCAGACACTTCCAATTTCATGGTAAGCCACATGCTAGCTAATAAAAGCTGCCATATATTACCTTCGGCTATAAATCTGATGAAGGGAAGACATCAACCAGCTGCGATCCTTTTCTTGGTCTCTTGATTCAGAAGATTCCATTCCATCCATGTCATCGCTTTCAGTAGCATCAACGATAAAATTAATTCTCCTATTTGTTACCTGAAAGAAATAATTTTTTCCATTCTCAGTAATAATTGGCCATATTAAAAAGTCAGGGCATCAGTCAGTTTTCATCATGTTCCAAAACAAGAAATGAGCATAGTGCTCTCATTCACAAACAAGCTGTTGGAAACATGAAATGAAGGTGTTTAGAACCCACTTTTAATAAGCAGTAAAAGTTAAAAAAGAATGATGTCCGCTTTTGGTATTCCTATCACCAGAAGAGAATTCTCAACCAAATCAGAAATAGCTTGCCATTCTCATTTGTTTAGACCCCTATAACATCATCTTACAGCTACCACCACACAGTGACACCATTACCTCATAACCTTTAGCAGATATAGCCTCTCAATCTTACAGTCACTGACATGATCCTTGTCAATAATTGTTCTCTTCACTCTTTGGTATGACCAAAACACTCATAAAGCAAGCCAAACTGAACCCCATGTTCAAGAGGACATAAATTTGTAAATCCACATATTCACGAAGTTTTGATAACCAAGGAAGATCTTCATGTAAAAAATTAATTTTGCAAATTTATTTGGCTCAAGTATGCAGCATGTAATATTTCAATTTTGAAAAGAAACCACCATAAATTTCAGTACATTATGATGGCCATGGTTTGGGTTTGGGCAAACCTGAACCCAACAGTATGAGTAATAATACCCACCCAGCTTCAGGTCGTTATCCCTGCCTCTTTTTTAAAAATATTTGTTTTTCCTTTTTCTCTTAAATTTTTCTTTTTTGTTTCTTTTGCATACATATATAAGTTGACTAATAAATTTTTACACCACATCCATACAATTGAATTTAATTTTTTTTTTAAAAAAAATAAACTCCAAATGAAAAAGGATGAATGTATGTAGTATATAATTATAAAAATAAAAATTAATAATATATAATCAGGTCAGGTTATACCATTACGTGAATTGAAGTCGGGTTTTACTTTTAAACTTGACTGTCCCATTTTCTAAATGGGTAAGCTATCCCTTGGGTTAGATAATATGGCCATCCCTCATAAAAAGGAGGTCTTTGGTTAAGCTGAGAAACTTACTTGAAATGTTCCACTTATAACCCTTAGGGGCCGGACCATAGATGAAGGAAGCTCAAGAACAATCCTTTCATCAAGGTCACTAGGAACATATCCTGGAGCAACCGCTGATGTACTTTCCAAGTCTTGGTCGCCTTTAAGTTGAGCATCACTTGATTCTGCAGCTGGCTGCAGGTTTTCTTCAGCTGTTCCTGATGATCTTGGTTGACCCTCCACATTTTGTTCTACACCACAGGCTTTACCATCTACATCATCAATTTCTACATGTTCATCATCCTCATGTATTCCCTCCACTGAGATTGCTTCTGCTGCCAGAACAGGAACATCCCCTTGATCATGTTTCCTCTCAATCTGATCCTCATAATTAGCAGCAGCACCAAAATGATCAGATCCTGCATAATCCCTCCTTAAACATCTTCTCATTCTTGAAGAACTCTCCATAAAGTCTAACTTCCAGAAGACCTACATGTTTGAAGTTCATTTTAAGCAAAGCTCAATATAATTTATGAGAAATCGATTAGAGAAAAGAACTTATGATATAATAATACAATAAAATAATGTCCCCATACATACACGTTCAGGACTGCACAATTCATCCCCAAGTGGCCCAAAAAGGCTCTTCATCTCCATCAAGCAATGGATAAGTTTACGCCATGCACGAATTCCATTGGAGAAATGATGTCGAGCTATTACATTGGCTTGAGCTCGCCTGTCAACCTAGAGAAAAACTAACAAGTAAGCAATGATGCTAAATCACCTCAGAGAGTAACTACAACAAGGCAAACACTATTCAACCTCTGAACGCTGCATGTTTCTAGCAAAAGCGAAACTTGCAACAAGCACTGCAATAAAGTTATAAGATAGAGCATTGAAATCTTTCCCATAGACTGATCTTGTGTCGAATGGTTGCATACATTCCATCCAGGCCACTCCCATGGCTTCAGTAGCATTCCATCTCTTCACACGCTCCATGTCACTAGCATTTCTTCGCTGTGCAGATGTGGCCATTGCAACTGCACTAAGGCCCCTTCCAGAACCAATCTTAGCATTACGTTCAAGATCCCGTGCTGCTGCCAATGCAGCTGCTTTTGCTGCAGCTTTATCCTTTGGAAAAGATGGTGCTTTGTTAGTTGCCTCCGAAGCTTTTTGGAAGCTTGAAAAGGTATGCAGTCTAGCTGATTTTCGCTCTAGCAAGGAAGAGTCACGCTTAAGCTGTGAGGTTGTTGGGGGAGCTGGGGTTTCCCCACCTCCAGCACCAGCAGCAATCATTGCCAATGCCATAGCAGCTGGTGGTGATGCAAATGCAGCTGCCCAAGCTGGAGAGATCATGGAGAGAGCAGCCTGAAAAAATATGATTGATATCTCTAAAAAAACTATATAGGCACAGCAATAACACAAGTAGTAGTTAAGCAGAATAACCTTAACTACCACTTGTCAGCAAGTTAGCAACAAGCTAGCGGGCACATCCAACAAGTGCAAAGGAAAAGACAAATAAAAAGGGCAAATATGTAACACCCCTCCACACTTCCTTCTTTGCAGCAGTGATGCCTATGATCTAATATTCCAAACAATGGGTGATGATCGACAATAAAAAATTTGAACTCGACTGACACTATGGTAACAAAGAGATTAAATCACTGCAAATAATCCAAGAGCTCCAAAGCTTAAAAACAAATGTATTCCAGGCGTGCGTCCTCTCTGGACACGTTTTAACAAATCCCAAGGTGAATACCTTCCCGTATCTTCTTTCATTTTGTATCTCCCCTACATCATAATAAACACCTTGAAAAAATGAAGTCCTGCACTTATAAACAGGCATACAACTAAGCATTCACCATTCTAGGACATGGGATAAATGGAATTGGTCCAAGCCTTAGCATATGAATACACAGGCATTACCATGATGCTGGAAGATTGGCGCAACAATCCATGAATCCAGCTTATATGAAATAGAAACCCTAAGGCGAAGCACCAAACAGCATATGAATCACCATATATTCATGGGCAAAAAGGTTGACCTTCTATAAGAATCAGCCCAAAAAATATCATGTTTCATAATAGTCATAATTTAATCAAAGGCAATAAATAATATGAGCAAAATGCAGCTAGTTTGCATTTTCTTCACTCCTGCAAGAATGGTGGGGCAGGTCAGCAAAGGGAAGGAGAGGACATATAAATTTCTCAAACCTCTATAGGGAGTGCATCAGCAGCCAATGCACGATCATCAACAATGAGAGGATTTAATCCATCAGCAGTAGCAAGCTCGTGAATTCCAGCTAGAAGCGGACGCCACCTCCGCAACACAGCAACAAATGGTGGTAAAATGGCTTCAAGGTATTGTTTACGTAGAGGTTTTCTATCTCTGCCAACAGCATGCCATACCTGCAACACAAAAGTCAAACCAAGCAAAGGTAACTACAAAAGTAATCAGCAAATCATGACAGCTGCAGCATCCATCTGCATGAAGAATGCAGAAGGCTAGCACCAACAGAACTTTTTAAAATTCAATACAACAAACAAAACTATTTAATATAAAGTAATTTACTGATATGCCACAGCACATCAGTTGCACATGGAACTAACCTCAGAGAAGAGAACACAAGATGCAACCAAAACTCTCTGTCTTTTTGAGTCTGAAATGGGCATATTTAGAATAGGTGAAAGCACACTGCAAAAAAATGTAAATTAGTAACCGACCTATGATGTTAAAAAATAAAATGCAGAACATCAAAAGATATTCCAATAATGACTAGAAGAGAAAAGACCCATATAAATGGAGTGATCTAGCTAAAAACCCTAATCATAAATTAGAATAGATTAGATGAAAAGAGAGAATAAGGGGACCATAACATCAACCAAATAGGCTGACACTTCTGGTTACACAATCAGGATTACTCAATCTCAAAAATCTATCTCAGAAACTACAATTCCAGCCTGTATATAGCATAAAATATAACCAGCAAGGTCTTAAGCAAAAGATCCTTCTAGAATAAAGTCTTAAACAGTAAATCCTAATAGTAGTAGGAATTAACTTTTTAGTGTATCAAATTATTCAACAAACCATATTTATATGAACTATACAAATTTCATATGCTTTTAGCAATTTTAGAGGGGCCAATGTAGTAAAAACTACAAAAAAATTTATTTTATATATTTCTTTTTTTAATATTTCAAGTTGAGTGGGGTCAATCATTGGCAGTTGACTTCACCCCTGATTGCTCTTATATGTATTAATTTATGCTAGCTTATTTTATTATTAAATTTCATCAATTTTAAACCTTATACGGTTAGAAAACAGATAGTATTTTATTTATTTGAAAAGTCTTATATTTTTGTGAAGTGTTATTCTTTTAATTAACTATTTCAGCAAAGAGATCATTCAAACTCAATTTTAATAATTTTATTTTATATTTATTTACTTAGTGATAGTCATTTTACTTTTTCTATTATTCCATTTATAAAAATTATATATACTAATTAAAAGTTCATAAAAATTATCAATATTTTGTGCAAAGCATGAGCATTTTGTTGATAATATAAATAGAAAAAGAACAAGATGATTACCTCCATAACAAGGCTGACCGTGGTTGCAGCATCAACATTCGAGCATTATTCTCTACGGGCAGAGTTCCTTCTGGCATCCTTTCCTCTATGCTAACATTCCTCATGAGAATACTGGTTTCCCCGTCATCTTCCTCCCTCATTGATAGAAGCACCATCCGAAGCATGCATAAGAATGGTTGATCACTGTCCAATAACTGGTATAGTAATGTCATTCCTCCCATGCCAGTTCCTGATCCTCCACCTATACCAAGGCCACCACCAAGTCCAGACTCATCTAATAATAAAGCTTGGAGCATGGAAACTGACTTCTTCACCAGAGTAAGTTCAATCCAGTTTCCATTGGTGTCTTTTTCTAAAGCAGACATCCAAGACTCCCAGCCACTGCCACCGCCACCAAAGACAGCTGTTTTGGAAGGAAGGCCAACACCATACCACAATCTGCTCCTATATTTCCAACCCTCAGACAAATCCATAGCAATGCTCCCATATGAAACAAAAGCACAAGAAACAGATTCATAAGGTTCAGCTGCTGCTGCTGCAGTGAGAAGCTCCATTACAGCTGCTGAAATTTGCCCATTTGCATCAGCCATTGAAGCAAGGACCTTATGGAAATATTATGTTAGTGCATAAAAAAAGCTTAAGTTATGTATAATAACAATAACATCCTGAGAAATAACCACCATAAAATTCCTAATACTTAATTTTTGCCAAGAGTTATTAGAAGGTAGCACATCAAAGGGGTACAAAAATTAGGATACATACATCAAGAGGTAGTCCACCAGATTCACTGGATCTGCGATCGCCTAGAGCTTCAAATGACTCCCGCATTGATGTCAATGAATTTGAACGATTATTCGACTGACTTCCAGGGTATACAAGTGATAGGGGAGATGGAGAACTATCAACAACATGTGATGCACAAGAAAGCTTACTTTGTAACCGTAAATGATCTTCAACAAGCATTAAAATGACAATAGCATTTTCAACCAATGCCACAGATAGCTGAGCAGCATTCTCTGCTTCTGCCTTAGCCTCCCTAGGTGATAAACCTTCAGCTGCAACACCAGCAGCAGCTGCAGCAATAACTTGAGTCTACAGCAATAGAAAAGTTTGATGTGCTCATAAGTTCACTTTTCTACCCCCTAGTCCAGCTTGAAATAATAAAAGTGAAACTGATAAGATAGTTCCTTCATTTTTGTTCTTAAAGGTGTTGATCACCACAATTCTGTATTAATCTTAAACTTTTCAAGTGTTAATCTAGATTTATACAGTTATTTCCCTCCCGCCCGTCCATGATTTTTGGATTTGAAATCCTAAGAAGATTACCTATGTATGCTGCTGTGTTTTTTCTGTAGCTATTGCTCTTCACACTAGGCTCATTTGTTTGCCCACACCGATTTTACTATCATATGTTGTTACTTCCAAATGTCATTCTTTAAGGCCTTCACATGAAGGGATGTCAAGTAAACCCCCTATTAGTTGAAGCATAAATTTCAATATTATGGGCTTGTATAACATGTGGCCCACATTCTACAATAAAGCTTTGAATGAGATACTTTAGCGTAATTAATTTGATTAAATGGAGAAAATTGAACAGACAACATGTCATCAATAATAAATCCATAAAGAGAATAAATGGAATGCAGAATGCAATCAATATATAGCGTGCAACTCATGGTCCATAGATTTTTCTCTATCTATTGAGTCTTGAGGAATGGGCAAAAAGATTAAAAATGTCTGTTCACTGGAGAGATAGGGAGATATGCAAGCAATCAAGTAGTGAAGATAGAATGGCATTATCCTTTTCCAGTTGAACAATACTGTTATTATGCCTAATTTTGAGCATTTACAGAGAGTAACAGTCAAACATTATAGGATTAAACTTCAATCATAGTCATATGACTATCTTCCATTTTTGAGACTGCATGTAGGTAGAGCAGAAAGAACTACATCCTTTCACAAGTCTAAAGTTCTACTTCTTTTAATGTACAAATGTGAATTACGTTTTGAGCAGCTGTCTCTTTTACTTTCCCCGTATATATTATGAGATTATGTAGCAAAAAAGTGAGGAAAAAAAGAATTTATAATTGGAGTGTTTATTCTGCACTCTTCCAGCTATAACTTTTCTTTCACATATGCCAAGTGGCTTTATTTTAGATTAAAGACTGATACATTACTCATGAATGCTTCTTCCATGCTACGATGACATCTACAACATTTAACAACTTCCACATTCCATCCAAAATGTATTAAAACAAAGTGGAATAATGTTTATCGGGCACAAACTATGAAATACGAAAGTTACCTGAACCTGCAGTTCTCTTGCAGCAAAATCCAGCAAGCCACCCAAAAGCCTTCTTTTAAATATAGGCAGTGATTCTTCACGTCTTCAAATCCCAAAGAAATTAATCAAATAGATAAATCAATTAGAAATTAATAGGTATGACCTCAAGATGAAAGATACAGTAACTACTGCTCAAAATTTTTTAATTTAGATGGAGAAATAAAATATCATTAAAAGCTTCCATAGACTTCCTATCCTGGTCAAACACCTATCAGTATTGCCTGGTCAGTAGCATGCCAACAAATGCCTATTGCATGATCCATTGATTGAGACATCAAGACACTAACCACAAAAAAATGTTTCAAAGCAAACAAACCTACCATTTTATTTAACCAATGAATAAGTTTGTTTCAATTTTGCATTATTGCATAATCCATGTATGTCCTCTTTTATGCCATTTTACAATAAAGCATTCCAATTTAAGCATATAATCATGAAATTCAACATAATGCCAGGAAAATCTACATTAGCAGCATACAGAAAATTGATAATTGTTTTGAACTGATAACTTCAAACTCTAGCACAATATACTCGAGAACAAAAAAGAAGTTACAAATAAAAAGCATGAGTCGCATATGGAGTAAAATAAAGTATGCTCAGTGTAGCTAAATACATAAACAAGCACTTTTTCCAATTGAGGTTCTCACAAATGTACAAGGATGTAAAAGATGTTTCACAGTTCATTCAAGCAACAGCAATGATAGTCATGATGAAATCAAACTTAAATGATAAGATTAAAAAGAGAAAAAAGAAAAAAAACTTCAGAGAACATTGCCAATTGGATACAGTAATACCTTACACGTTGGTCTCCTGTGCTAGACCCCCCCACAATAGAAAGCCATTCTGCACAATGAATTGTTGCTTCAATATCCTGTAAAAGCAAAGTAGTAGTAAATGAAACTAATGCAGAGTGGGAAAACATGTTGAACATGGGACTAGGCACATATTAGCACAAGTACAGGTACAACAGACAGGAAAATATGTACCCTTAAAATACTAGATAAAATGTAAACTCAACATACCAAGCACTTATTGTAGAAAAGAAAATAATAATAATAAAAAAAAACCAATAATAGATATCATTACATGCATTAGAAAGTCACTTGTAAAACTTGATCAAATTAGTTGGCAAGACCAACATCTCACTCTTGGTTAATGCAGTTTCACTAGTTTGAATAAGGTCCATCCTCCAAAGGAAAAAACTAAAATAAATTTTAACCCCAAACTAGTTGGAGTCAACTGTATGGATTTGTATCCTCCATTCCACCAGGTTTTGGGCTCAGAAGATCTAGAGTCACTGAATCCTCTCTCTCTCTCAACAAGTCATCCTCTGTCCACCCTCACTTTCTTATTTTCAACAACTTCAACGCACTCAACCTTCTGTGCTGGTACATCTGTTACTCTTTAATGCACATATCAAAACTATCTCAATCTCCCTTCCTCAACTTTTCCTCAATAGGTGCTGTTGCCACCTTCCTACAAATGCATTCATGACTTATCCAATCCATACTGGTATTTCCACATATTCATCTTAACTTTTTAATTTCTGCCTTGCCAATCTTATGAATTTTTTTTTCTGGACACCCTGACCACTTCCCTATTGCTAAAACTGTATCATGCATTGTTCATTTCAGTTCTACTTAACTCGAAGCCCTAAAATTCAAGGTGCTCTCCTTAATTCCAATCTTCAAAATCTAGGCTCTAAAGAAAAGAGAAAAGGCAATTCTAAAATATCTGGACTTTTCTGCTTTTAAAATGTACCTCCACTTTCAAGTATACCTTAACATATTTCACATATTATGATGGAGGATTCCATGTCCTCGACAATGCACATATATTTCTTTCTTTCACATATCCTATGCACAAATTCTTTATGTTGGCATATAGCAGACGCACTCAGTTGTGATTATGTATTTATACTGCCAAATTAAATATTCCATAAACAAACTAGAACAAGAATTTAACTTTCCTGGTGCTTCCATTCTTCAGATAATTCTGAAGATATTAAGCTGACAAATAAAAGATATCCATAACTAAAAACTGGGAATCAAAAACTAATAATAAAGCAAGCATAACACAACATGACCATGCTTTCTCACTAGGAAAGTATTACTAAAATTATGTCACAAGATGGATACACATCTACCTTCCAACCATCCTTCTGGCGCATTGAGTGCTCTAACATTATAATCAAGAAGTTGTGCACGAGGTCCTCAATGTCCCTTATTCTTACCGAATTAGAATTTTTGAGCTCACCAATCTGCAAAAACAAGCACTTGAAATGTCTGAAACATAGAATTCAAGTACAGCTCAAAACCTCAACAGACAAATCATTTGCTCTCTATTACAGAAAAAATGTCTCACAAAAAGAAGCCATGAATCAGTTGACAAAATTAAATCCAGAACAATATCAAAAAATACCTCATAATTAGAGATTAAAACCTCCAGAAGCCACTCAGGCCATTCCTCCATTTTTGTCAAATAGTTTCTATTTTCTGGATGACTGCAAGCCAAAAAGAGAAGATCCTGAAATCATATAGAACGCAGAAGCTCAGAAGCCAAAACAGAATATCAAGGCCCCTAATCAGGAAACTAGAAATGTGAAAGCGTAGTATTGCATTAGGATTCGAATCAGGATGTCCCCTACTTCTAGCAATTCAAAACACAATTATTCATTCCTCCTACAGCCTAGCTTGAAGCATGTGTGGATACAAATTATAGTAACTGAACACATATATAAACAAATTGATTGAAATAATTGTAGCCAACCACCTATTTAAATCAACCACAATGACAAAACACTTCCACCAGTTTATTACAGTGTTCTAAATATCGACCATTTCGTATCAGAACAGGAGATATTTAACGGAAATCACCGATTTAAACATGATATTTTAACCATAAAGAAAATCACACTAAATTGCCAAGAAAAAAGGGCGAATCAAAGAACTGTCCGTTTCTCAACCATTTTGTTTCTATAGAATTGAAAAAAATGGGTTTGCTGCTGCCACTTCAACATATTGAAAGAGAAATGAAAAATAATTTCAATTTCCTTTTCTTCTCCATTATTCAATATGTATACAGTGGCAAGAAGAAGAAGAAGAAGATGAGGAGGAGGAAGAAGAAAGAAATGGGTTTGCTGCTGCCATTTTAACATATTGGCAGAGAAAAGAAAAATAATTTCAATTTCCTTTTCTTTCCCATTATAATGGCAAGAACTAGAAGAAGAAGAAGAAGAGTGAATATCAACTTGTGAACAGAAAGGAATTCTTTTGTGGTTTGAAGATAAGACAAAATGGATTAATGTGTTGGATGGAGAAACCATTGTGCTGTCCAAGTGTCCATGATACCCATTATTTTTCTTTTTTTTTTTTATAGAATAGTAAAATAATAAGAGTATAAAAATTATGTGGATGGATGTAATATGTAGTGAATCCATGGATAAGAATTTTAAATTTATTAAAAATAATATAAAATCTTATAAATTTATTTCTTATTTTTTTCAGTCTGATTCATTTTGTTTCATCAATCCCATTACTCGGTTCATCTGATTCTGCCATTTAAAATGTATTCATGATAGCAGTAGCCAATTCAAGTCATTTCAAGATAATTCAACACACTTTCGTTTCACCGCAACCATTTCCGATTTCATGACTGATTGTGCGATTTAAAACTCTGGTTTATTATTTAAGCAAGATAGTGCAACCATTATAAGATAAAGGCCCCCAGGTATAGCTCTTTGACTACCATATCTTGCTAGATCTAATTTGCAGAATCTGCTAATGATGGTTTAGATCTACCTTCCAAAGGCATGACTCAACTCAGCTTTAAAGTGAATCCAGTTCCTATGATTGATAAAATCATTCATGATCAGAGTTAAAATTCACATTTCTCAAGAAATTGAAGTAATAGAAAACTCCATTACTCTAGGGCTGGCCACATCAAGCTTCTTTACTATGACCACATTTCGTACATAAACAATTGCATCTCCTATCCTTTTCTTTTCAGTATCTAGCATAGTTGTTAGAATCATACAATTCAAACTTCGAAACGAACAACTTAATTGTAAATTGTAATGAATCAGGTGATTGAATCTAATGACTCAAGTCAAAAGGCTTAAAATTCAAAATTCAGCTTTAATTCAAGATAAGAGGACATCCTAAACCCCTCCGTAATTCAAACTAAGATTAAAAAAATAGTGGATAAATGCAAATGACAACCTATGGAGAAGGATCTATTCTTCAATTCTACTTTAATTTTGATATTCACTCGATATTTGTGTGCTCTCCCAACCTCATAGTGGACTTGCAACAACTGCAACAAATCCTCGTTATTCGTCATCCTAGTCTCGTATTTCATCTTCTTTCTCTATTTTTGTTAGGTAACAGTTTTTGCATTTCATTCCATGTACTAAGGCATGTGTTAGTACATTTTTATGTTTAATGGACAAGTCACTATCCTTTCAAGAGTACTATGATATATTTTTTATGCATTTTGTTTATTTTACAAAGATATATTTTATATTTAATTTATTTTGAGAATTCATATGAATCTTACGATTTGTTATGTGATTTGCAATTTGCAATTCTCAATTCAGAAAATAGGCATTTGATTCTCAAATTAATAACTATGATATCAAAGAGGAAAAAAACTGGTATATAGAACAAGCCTATTCATCCTATCTTCCATGGTTAAAAGACAAAATTGAGGCTGACACATTAGGATCATCTTCATGGATGACATACAATTAAGCAACAAACAATGACAACAATTCATGCGTAACTGAAATTCCACATGTGATTATCCTGCAAGTAATTAAGATCTTTTCTTTCAATTCCATACACCAGAAAAAGCTAATTGCTTATTACAGTTTGCATGAACAACATCTATAGCAATTACAACATCTGATCAACACAGGCAGATGCACACAGACAAAAAGCACAAGATAAATAAAATACCTGCAATGCTCGACTTTGTAAAGCCCTAGTTGCAGAAGGCAGTGAGCGCAAAAGAACCAACAGAAGCTGTGAATGTTCAAAGCGGTGACCAGAATCATAAAAGTTCAGCCCATCTTCAGCTGAAGAAGCATTAATCTGAAAAATATGAAGGGCAGATTCAAACTTTAGATACATTTAAATGGGCACAAAGCCAAGATATCATACTCATGTTAACGTAACTCAAGAATAATGAATGTCCCCTTAAAGAAATAGAGCTTGCACAATGTCATAGGTACAATAGACAATCAAAGACTTTTTATGTAACAAGTCTTACAGTTGCATGAGTGGATGCTAGGTATTAGATGACACTGTTTAACAGAATTTTTCATTGCAAATACAAAGGTGCTGACACATGAAAGAAAAATAACACTTTACAGCTCCACTTAAAATGCACAAATTAAACCGTTGACTAAAGCAAAAGCAAACACAGAAGACTGACCAAATAAAGAGTTCAGAAATTAGTCACAGCAAAAAGAGCAATTTAATGTCTTTAAAATCCTGGAATTACAACAAACTGACAGAACTCATTGAACCTGGTAAGCAAATTCAAATGCCCAAAAATCATGTGAATGATTAAAACAATTGGATGTGATGTCAAATAGTGACCACCCTATGTAAAGAAGAAAGGTTCCACCCTTAAGGCTTGATTTCCAGCATAAACACATAAGAGAATGGATTTATGTATGTATGTGGATGCCTCCTTAAACCCTCATAGCACAGAGTACAAACATATAATTATGGTATCATGAAAATAAGCTGTACATGGAAGAAAAAGGTCAAATTATAACGATGATTGAACCACCTCTCTCTTCTCTGTTTTTTCCTGGCTAAAGATATTTGATAAAGGACAAAAGAAAATCATAAGAAAAATGTTGTGGATCTGTATTTTGTGTAGAAGATAAATTTTATTTATCAATAAATTAACTAGAATAGATGAATAGATAAGACTAAAAAACCAAAAGAATACCGAGGCTGCCAACAAAGCTGTGTAAACAGTTGTAGTCATAAGCCTATTTGGAGCTGCTTGTAAAACCTTCTGCAATGCAAAAAGTAGCAGAGAAATTTTATCATCAAACATTGAACCACCTCCTTCTTGTAGTCCACCACCCAACAAGTTGCTGGTAGTATCCAAAGGTGCACATGAACCAAATTTCACATGCCAAGATATCACTGGAGCACCTAGTAGCCCAATGATGGCAACAACAATACCATCACTTTTATCAACATTGTAAACATTATTTCTTGCATTATCAGCACCAATTGAAAGACTGATACCGCCCAAATTCTTAATAAAAGGATTTTCGGAAACAGATGACGCTCTTTCAATTCTCGCAATAGTGGAAGAAGCAGCAGGGCTGCCACCGCAATCAGATGGTTCACATTCACAATCTTTCTCATCTGAAGTGAAATTCTTTGCTTCATCGTTCTGATGTTTTTCTAGAACCTCATAGCCTCCGTCTATCTCACTTTCTTCAACAGACAAGCTATCATCACTCTGTGTTGCTAATTCTGGAATACTATGATCACCAGCTTTAGCTTCCCGTTGCAGCAGAACAAGAAGTGTTTCTATCCCACCACAATTTATAAATGCCTCTGAAAATGACTGGGCCCTAGCTGTATTTGGCTGTACTATGAGTCTGTATATCAGATGCAACACCCTGACAATCTGGAACAAGATATTTGTAGGGATCATTTTTAGAAGATTAGAAGTAATGACTCAAAAAAAGTACCTTCAAATTAATAATTAAACCATAAAGTGATTCATATTCATAAATTGAAACTGTTGATATTCAGGTTCTATCTTAATCTAGTTGTGTGTGTATATATATATAAAAGATCACAATGAGAACTCATCCCCAACCCCCAAAAGAAGAAAAAATATCACACCAATTCATTATCGTAAACTTTTGTCTTCAGAAACTAATGCACTTCAACAAGATATATTGTTTAAATTTTGCTGACTGATGCAAAGAACACAAAATTATGATGTATGATACATTATGGACCTTCAAAAGTAGAACATAGCATACTTCATACCTTCAGAGAGGGGAGAAAAAAAGTGAATATCCCCTCCCCTCCCAATTCAGATTTCAGTTTAATGCAACAACTAGTAAATACAAATATGAGGTGACTTGGCCTGACGTCAATATTAGAAGAAGAACAGTTTTCCTAAGAAACAATAGTAATAAAAAATTGTATGCTTTTCCTAAGAAACAATAGTAATAAACATTGTATGCATGTAAGTTGATTATGTATGAGCAAACTATTCAGCACAATCGAATATAGATACAAATGAGATGGTGATTCATATCATCTAAAAAATCATTGTAACCATTAATTCGCAGAACACTGTTAGCCAATAAGCAAAAAGAAATAAATATAAGCATTGTTGATAACAAAGCATCTTGATACAACAAGGTAAAAACAATTTAAAAAAAAAACTAAAGTTATATATTTCAAATCAATCTTCCATGAAATAATTATGCCCGAGTTAAAACAATTTTCTGCAAAGCACACCTGATTGGGTTGAGGACAATCAACAATGAAGCCAAGTAGACAGTGGATATCATCGGCAGCCATTGAAGGAGGTGCTGCTCCTATCAGAAGTTCAATGATCACTAAGAGTTCATCAACAAGAGCATTCAATTCGCCCATAGGACGTGTTGCCTTGTCCAGTGAAAAAGTGTTCACAGAGTCCTTCTCAGGAATTGTCCAATAGCATCTTCTACAGCTATCAAGAAGCATTTGAATAGCATTCGCATCTCGCATTACCAACGACTCAGAGAAAACCATGTCAGCTAATGATGATAGAAGTTTCTTTTGCAATCCATAGTTGCACAAGCTCCAAATCTTGAGATCCAATAACAGTGTACTAAAAAGTTGCACTTTGAGTGCATGATTAAGCTTCTGGGATTGGCATAAGGAGACAACAGCTGCAACAAGTTCCTCATCTCCTACACCATTATGCTTTCCAGTATCAAATGAAGACAAAGTTTGGAGCAGATACTTCAAGATTTTGGAAAGAATCACAGGCCCTCTAGTTCGGCAAAATTCTTCATTGTTTCCAGGGTGTTGAATAGCTATAGAAATAATTCGGAATACTGAGGCAGCCAATGAAGCAGTGGCTAAGGACAAAGGAAGGCTTCCTTGCTCTGGTTCCAGACTATCTTTATGCACCTTGCTTACTGCCAGAGGAAGTAAAGACATAGGACCTCCATAAGCCAAGGCCCACAAAGCGTCCACTGGTCGCATTCGTGTTGCAACATGGACTTGTCCAAGAATCTCAGCTGGTCGCCGCATCATGCCTAAATCATCAAAAACAGGAAGTTTCATAAAAGATGAACATGTGACCAAATTATTGTGGCGTTTTATGAAAGGAGATATTATAGGGTCTTCAACCATATACAAAAGGATACTGTTAAAAAACAAGAAAAAAATAACTTAATGGCCTTCCAAAAAATAATAATACTTCTGTGAAGATAAAATTTTATTCACAAATTCTATCACAATCTGGTATCTACTGAAACTCAAACCTGATAACAGAATAGGAAAGAAAAGGGGAGACAGTCCAAATTGGCATTATACTAATAAGAATAAGGGGCAATAGGCATTGGGAAAGTGAAAGAGATTATAATAAAAAATAAATATCACATTACTGCAATCATTCAACAATTCTCGTGTAGAGAGTAAAATGGAATGATTGGATAAGAAAATCAAGGAAAAACAAGCAAAAGAAAAGAGATGAAAATAGCCATACTTTACAAGCACAGGAGTCTTAGTAGGACATAAATTTCAGATGAGAATATAGTTGGTAATATGGTGCTAAATTAGATCAAATTGCAAATGCATTAAAAAAAATGGATGTGAACCCAGCAAAACTGCCAAATAATTCACAAAAAAAAAAAGTGGTGCATATATCAAATTATAATATGAGTAATTATAGTTTAACTATTTCACTGTCCAAAAAAAAAAAACAAAGAAATGATGTACTCACCTGCAGCACCTGAAGGGGATGCATCTGGACAGAAACGCCCACTAAGCAGACTGGGGTGATAAAGAAGGTGAATGCACACCCCAATCTCTGCATCAAAAAGTGAACTTTCCTCTGCCATGGTTCTAACATAGTCATTTGTTGCTAGCCAAGGAAGTCCCGCACCATTGCCAAAAGTAGGCAGCACATCCCCTCTAGAGGCTAAGCGGGCCATCCTTTCTGGGCCAATTGGCTCTTTAAAGATATAAATAGGCCCCATCTCAGCAAAAAGAGGGCACTGCCGGCGTCTACGTTGTAAACCAGCCATTGTAGGAGGAGGGTTTGTCCCAATGCAGCAAAATGCAAGTGACTTTGAGATTCGAGGAAACTCAAAGGGTCGAGTTTCATATAATGATCCATCTATGTACAATCTCAGTTCACTCTCTGCTTTTCCAAGTAGTCCCTGTTTGCAGATGTGCTCCAACCCAATAAAATACCAGCACTGAGGCTTGAACGCATGAGTAAAATGCAAGGAAGCCTTCTTTCCCTTTCCACTACCACATTCAACAACCAGAAATTGTGCATGGAAGTACGCCTCTACCCCTTGGTTATCAGCAGATAAGAAACTAAAAAGTCGTGGCATGTGGGCTGTGCCTTCACCAGCAAGTGCACTGGCAGCAGCTGCCGCTGACATAGCAGATGATTTTCCTGATTTGGCTGCAGCAGCAGCAGCAATTGCAGCAGCTGCAGTAGCTGTGTTCAATGTGTCTGCAAATGATTCAATATAGATCCATGTAGCAAATGCGTAGCCATTGGTAAAAGGCCAACGGCTTTCACCTGGACCAAGCAAACCAGAGCTTTCACCATCAAACTCAAAAGTACATGCTGGTCCCTTTGACTCCTTTCCACCCATTGCCTTCTCCATGGCATGCATTAAGCGAGATGCCCATGGAGAAGTAAGCATTCTTGTAATGACTTGAAACCATCTACGCAAATCAATAACATTAAGTGAATGCCCTGCCATGTGTTGGATGCAGTGACACAAAGGAGCTCCATCCCATCTCATTGAGGTTGTTGAATCAACATCCTGAGCAAAAATCTTCTCTGCTGCCCCCAAAAGAACTCCTAACAGACCAGCCATAAAGCACATTGCTCTATTTCTTGTGCAAGCCCGCAATATAGCACGTAACCCCCTTACCATCCTTGTCCTAGGGGACATGTAAATCTCGCTATCACCCATCCAAGGAAGCCAGGGAATAAGTTCACCTGCCACAATGGCGGCCCGAGAGTTCAACATCACACTAGGAGGATTGTTATCCTCATCCTCAAAACTTTCAACTCCACCCATTGTAGCCAGAAGTGAATCAACAACCAAGTAAGCAATGGACTCTGCTTCCTCCCCATTTCCAAAAGTCTCAACTCCACTGACAATGTTCTTCAGCTTGTGCAAGCTTTCAGGCTTTCCCATGATAGCAGAATCCACTAAATGCAATAACTCTGGAGATACATTTGGCATAACAGCTTTTGGCTTAGACCTATGTGGTGAACCAATAGGAGAGAATCCAACATCTCCAAAGTAAGCAGAATCAAGGCTGGCTGATGAATAAGATTGCTTAATTGCAGAACCAAATTGTCTCTCAGGGCCAGGGCTTGATATTGAGCGATCATGTCGAATTTCAGTCATTGGAGGAGAATCATACTCAACACCAAAAGTCCTAGATAAATTTTGAGGGACTTCATCAAACTCCTCAGATGATCGCATCTCATTCTTTAAATTTGAAAAATGATTTGAATCCAAATGTTGAGCCTGTACCTCACTAGCAGCTCTTTCTTGGTCTTTCAAAGATACCTGTTCAAACTTATCTCCATCCATAACTGTAACTACATAATCAACCCCTGGGGTAACTACATTTTTACTTTCTATCTCCTTCTCACTGCCACCAGTGAAATTTACATTTTCTTGATGAGATGTTCCTACACTATCTTCTACAACACTGACTACTTGAGGCATGTTCAGAGCAGTCCCAGAGATTCCTCCGGCATTCTTCTTTTCTTCATCTTCTTCCATTACCAAGACCTAGCAAATACTCATCCAAACTATTTACAAACCGAGTACCTATAAAAGGAAAATCGAACACCATTCTGGTAAACTGAAACAATTAAAAAAAGAAAAAGGCAAGCGTATAATTTCAGCTTTACATGTTCTTTTGATTTCACTGCAAACTCTCAGCAGCCAAACAATCGATTACGCAGTTTGTTGCTGAACACTCCAAATCAAAAGGATAATAAAGCAAATTAATGATCTGAATCGCACAGGTAAACTTACTAACAGATCTAGTTCATGAGGCACCTACCTTCATTTCCATACCTAATTCCCTCACAATATATACGTTTGTATCAAAATTATCAAAGAAAATGTCTATAAATAAACCAATGTAGCCGATCAATCAAGTCTCTACCATGCTACCAACATGCATATCTCTCAAAACGTATAATAAATAAAAAAAAATTAAAAATTAAAAAAAAGATTGAAGCTAATTTGAAAAGAAACTAGCGAACACAAATCAGACACAAATCGCCATTGTTGAGAAACGTAGTGAACGTACGTACCTTTGGAAAATGAATCGGTCTGGTCCGATTTTTTTTTTTTTTTTGAATCGCTGGATAAATGTATTGTTAATCGAATTGAAAGGAAAAGGAAAATCGAGGAAGAGAAAATTGGAAAGGGAAAGAGAGAATCGGAGAAGACGAAAGAGGAGGCTATCTGGGCGCGAAAGAACGATGGATTATTAAGCCAGTAATAGAAGTATAGAAGATCCTCTCCTGGTTGCCCAGTCAAAAACAATACAAGGAGTGGTTAATTGCTTAATATTTTTGCTATATCCAAGCTTTTCTTTTTTATTCTTTTTCTGGAGAAATCTTTGTCCCATCTTACCGTGTAAGTGAAGGAAATGCAATTTATATTTCCATTGACCGCTCCGTCATAATATATATGAGAAATTTAAATAATTTATATATCTGATATAGATATAATTATATTTAATATATAAGTCAATTTATAATTTATATTTTTGTTTAATTAAATAAATTCTAGATATATGAGTTAATTTATTATTTATTGACTTAGTTTTTTTTATAAAATTAAATTTAAAACTTACATGATTTCTATTAAAATATGTATTAAGTTATCATGAAAAATTTTAATATTTTTATTTATATTTTTATACAAATAATTAATATTGATGTGAATTAATCTTTAATAAAATTATTATAAAAACTAAAAATTAATTATTAAATTTATTCTTCTAATTTAGAATTTAATATATATATATATATACTATAATGAATTTAGTAATTATTACTATACTATTAAATTATAAATTTTATTTATTTAATTAATTACTTAAATTATTATTTAAAATTCATTTGAGCGGAAATCAATTAAATTAAATAAAAATATCACGTGTCTTGATTTCTTAAAGCAACCAAAAACAATGAAAATGAGAAGATGTTAAAAAAAAGTAAAATAAAAAAAAGAAACAAAAGCAAAAAAAAAAAAGTAAAATTGGAATAAAAAAAATTAAGTAGGGGGTAAAATGGAAAAGTCAAAAAATAAGCATTGTTTAATTGAAATTTTATTATTTATTTATGTGGATGTTTTAATATATTACAAGTATATAATTCGTTTGTGCTATGCTACATTATGATATTTTATATTATTTTAAATAAATAAATAATTTATATATTAATATAATTAATATATAAAAAATAGCATTATATATAAATATATATTATTAAAATTTTTATATTTATATATTATAAAAATATTTATAATAAAATATGTCAAATATATTAAAAGTAAATTGAATACTAAACCTTACTTAGTTATAGAATATAATATTATTTTTAAAAAATTATTTCAATAAATTATACAATAAATTCAATGCATAATTGTAAAAGAAGATGAGTATATCATTATATTATGAGTTTAAATTTTTTTCTTTAATAAATGAAAACTAGTTTGCTTTTATTTTTTTTTTATTTTTTAAGATAAAATAAAATTGTATTCAATTCATACAATGAGGAATATAAATTTTTATGCAAACTATTATTTATTGGTATTTTTTTATCTTCAATCCTTTTTTAAAATTATGAAAAATAAAAATCTTATATAATCTAATTATTAATTATTTGTTCATTTTTATGAACTATAAAAGTAAAAAAAAAAGTAATTTTAGATTAGTCATTTTCATGCTATTTAATTGCAAAAATATATTGCAAAAAAATCTAACATATCGACACACATAATATATTAATTTATTAATGTAGTGTTCTAAAAATATTATTAAAAATATAAAGTTAAAAATAAATTAAATGAATGAAAAATATAAATTATATTAATGATTATAATAAATATAATTTTATAAAAAAAATTATTCTTTTATATAATTTATTATATTAATTTATTTGTATTTATTTAAATATAATTATATTTTCTTTAAAATAACTTCTTATTTATATAATTTATTATATTAATTTATTTGTATCAAGGACTATGGTATGCCTGGCAAGCTTGTATTAGGAACATCAAAGTTGAAGTTGATAGTAAGAGTGTTGTTGCTTTGATACTTAGCTTGAAGAAAACAGCTAGCTCTAATCCTACGCTGGTTAATAAAATTCAAGAGATTATTCACCGTGCATGAGACGTTGACTTGCACCACATCTACAGGGAGGCTAATCAAGTTGCAGCTTTCCTAGCTACATATGCGGCTAAATTTCCAGTTGGTGTTCATGAAATAGTGGATCCTCCTATTGATGTTTTTGGTGGGTTTTCTCATGATAATTTGGGTTTTGCTTACCCAAGATCAGTTGCTGTTTAGGTTGTTGAAGATTTAGTTTTCATCATTTCTCTTATTAAAAAAATATTATTAATTGAAACATAAAAACATAGTAATGCTGACAATATTAATAAATTGGTAAAGATAAAAATCAAAATTATTTAGTTATGCTACATAATATATGGCATATAATTTTAAATTATTTTGTCATATTATTCATTTTTATTATGTATAATAAATGAAATTATTTTACATGAAATTTATTGGATTGAATTATTATGTAACATCAAATTTATTTTTTATATGATTTAATTTATTTATTGCATACAATATGTAATAATAAATTATATAAATTAAATTAGTTTATAAAATAAAATATGTAAACATATGCTTTAAAAGTATAACTTGTAAATGAGTTAGCTCATGAGCTTTTTAAATAAGTTAATTTACGAGTATAACGAATCGAATATCTTTTAATTTATGTTTATCTCATTTAAAATAGAAGCACTTTGAGCTCCTGTGACACTCTTATATCTTATATATATATATATATATAATACAATAGTACTATAGAAGCTTAAAAAAGGTAAAAATTCTAACTTTAACTTTAATATAAAAATTCAAGCTTTTTCAATATTTAAAATATTATGTTCAGTATATAATACAAATAAATAATTAATACTAATTAACCTATAGTTTTGATTAAACTACGTACAAATTTTTTAAAGTTTCATTTATAAAATCATTATTTTTAAATCTTCAAAGTTAAAAATCATGTAAGAAAAGTACACTTTTAAATTTTAAATTACAAAAACTCCACTATTACTTCAATTTAATCAGCACAAAATAAATTTATTATCAACCATATAGCATTAGACAAAATAATATATAATATTTATATAAACATAATATTTACAAAACCTTAAATAATTTACCAAGTTATAATTACAAAATCAGAATATATTGGCAGCATCAGTTAGAGTGGTATCGTGGAAAGAACTTTAAGCTTTTTTCAAACTTATTAGGGTTTCTTCTCTTGTAATCCTATTACATATGAGATAAAATTTAACCGTGCTAAGTTATACAACTTAGAGGTACTTCAAAAATAAGCAAATAACTAAATAATAAATAAAATAAAAATATCTATTATAACAGAATAAACATAAATCCTTCTATTAAATGAAATAATCAATAGTTAAAAAGAATTTCATAAATTTAAACTATAATTTAAAGAAATATCTATATTTAACATTTCAAAACACTACTCAATTTATCCACTTATAAAAATGTCTAAGTCTCGGTAACATTGTAACACCCTTATATTATATATATATATACCGTACACATATTTCAAGTGCATACAACACGTATATAGTCTATAAGAATGTTACGTTACAATTCAATTAACAATTCTTTCATTCAACTATCAAATAGTTAAATAATTGATAAAAGATAATATCTACACATTAAAATAAGATTTTCAATGAAATATAACATCTTAAAAATTTATTATACTTTATACATATTTTGAATTACATATTTATATATTCTCAAAATATTGATCATCGAATTAATATATGAATGCAACACTTTTTAAGTTGGTCTCATAATACTTCAATTCTCCTTGTGGCAAAAGTCAACTCATGTTCTAAGCAGCAATTTACTAACCTGTGCGATTCATATAACTGCGCTAAGCTTGAAAGCTTAGTGATACACATAAATAATAAATAAAATAATGTATGATTCACTTAAAATGCATTATGCCATCATATCATCATTCATTCAATTACTCTCATTTTTCACATTGTTTATTCGATTCTAGTTCAATTTCACAATACACATCACACATTTTCATAATTTATACATAACTTTAACACTTGTCATAATTCTATGGCTCATTCATTTAGCAAAACATTTCATACATTCATATTTCATAACAAAATGTTAATAAAGAATATCATTTCTTATGAATGCAATATTTTAATGTTTTTCTTAGCATATTTTAATAATTCAATTAATAAAACATACCAATCAAGGTATGTACTTATATATACTTACATATACTTACATCTAGTAGTCAATTTAAGTCCAAACTCCTCAAATCTTCTTTTTCTCAAACTCTTCATAACTTGATTTCCTAATCAATATATGGATACACAAGTTATTAGAATCATCATTCCACAAATCTCAATTATTCAACTTAAATAATCTCTTTCTTCTCAACTCACAACACTTAACTCAATACTTTTTGAGTTTCTTCTCTAATCAAGCATAAATTAAGCTTTAAGCTAACAATACTATTAGAATAATCTCAACTTTATCACTTAATATAGATGCAAGCTTAAATTAATTAATAACAAGATGTCTCTTTAAACATATTGACATCTTTCTTCTTCCCAAGTCAAACTTAAACTCCATCTCTCTTATCACTTTAACCTACACATATATAGTTCAATAATAAACAACATTATATATTTAAAGTTACTTACATGCTCATTGTATATTAAATTTCCATTATATATACAATTCTCATCAAAACCACATTAAATTATCTAAATTCACCACTTACTACCTTATTCAAACTTCATTTTACTAATCTTATTTTCAACATTTAACCTTATCTTGTGAAGGTACAAGGAGATAGAGATATGCATGGGCAAACACATGACTATACGAATGATCATGCGCATCACTGCTGAAACATCTTTTTAGAATTTGAAGGGCAGAAAATTTGCACATGCAATTGCATGATCATGCAAGTGATCATGCACATTACTGCTACAATTTATTTTCAAGGTTTTAAAGGATAGAAATGTGTACAGGCATATGCATGACCATACGGATGGTCAAGTGCATCTCTTTTGGAATTTCATTTCACGATTTAATCAATTTTTTTCATCAATACAATACATACACATCACATGAGCAACTCAAAATCATATTAAATTAAATATGTACAAACTCAAGATCATATATACAAACCAAAGAGATTATATGTACAAACCTTGGCCACTTTCAAACTCACCCTTCTCCACTTGATTCCACTTAATCTAAACACAAAATCATAATAATAATCATTGTATAATTCATTCATACAATCATCCATATATCAATTTACTCAATTCCCAACTTATTTCTACAAAATCCTTATTCTTTTCCATATCACCCTTATTATCCATGCTCAACAACCAAAACTCTAATTCATAACTTGAGTTCATACCCATGATTTATCCATCAACTCAATACATATATAACTCCAACATATCATAGTTATCATCTTATTCTATTAATCATCGCTTTCTCTCACTAACTATATTAAATATATATACTTAAAATCCATAAAAACAAGCTTAAGGAAAAGAATACTTACTTGAATTCTTTGTCAAACCTTCAATATCCACCTTCAAACCTCTTAAAACTCTTATAATATGGTATGTATATAAATAAAATCAAGCTCCCCTCACGCTCTTTCAATCTCACATTTAAAGAGGAAGAAGAAGAAGGATGAAGAAATATATCTCTTCTTTTTAATTCCATCCTTATCTATATATGTATATAATATAATATATGTTAATTAATTAATTAATAACCCACCAATCATCATCTTTTGACTTTGTCTTCTTCTCTTTATTATTATTATTATTATTATTATTATTAATTTTTCCTAAAACTAATTATACACAATATGTATGTGGTATATATCTTAGGTATATGTAGATGTCTTATATATTCCATTTATATTTTTCATATATTTCAAATACATCTAATATATATTACATTCATCATACATATCTATCTCTTATTATATTCTCCACTCACCATACATATCATCTCCTATAACTACTATTTCAAAGTACATCAAAAAATCGGAGATTTTCAAACATCGAACAAGCATATCACAACTCATATGTCTCGACACTAGAGATAAAATGTCGCGATACTGAAATATCTCACCTGAAAGCATATAAATATTATATCACTAGTCTCTTCGATACCGTAATACTGTAGTATCTCGTTTGTAGGTATAAATATAATAATCACGTCATGTCATCTATAATTGTTAGCATGTTAACTCGATAGTACCAAACTTAATATTACAAATCAAGAATATACGTAGTGCACTAAATCAATAAGGGTTCAATTCTTCAATTAAATACATATTCATACTTAAAATACTCAAATTAACTCTTAACTATACTAATCCTAACTAAACCCCATCAAAAACCCTAAATCTAAAAGTTTCATAAACCATAACTTCTTGATTTCAACTCAAATCAATCAATTAATCAAAATTTCAACATATAACCATCATATTCTCTTCATTACCTAAGTTATTTCCCATATAAATCATCTTTCTCGCTTTACTTCTGACTTAAATAACCAAAACTCACAAAAACAAACTTAAAAAAACATATCTTACTTGAATTTTCAATACCCCTTCAAAATCAATATGAATCCTTTTGATCTTAGGTGAACATTTGAGTATCTAAATAAGAGTTTTTTTTCCTTAAGAAACTCGCTAGAAGAAGAAGAAGAAAAATTATTTATTATTCCTTTCATCATTATCATTTTCTTTATAAATGTAATATCTGTGAATTTGGAAAAATTAAATAAATAGTTAAAGGTATAAGAGTTGTATATAGCTAATGTATACCTAGCGCATACATAATATATATAATATATATATATATACACACATATAATTTATGTTGGTTATATGTGTATATATATATATATATTATATTTGATATGTATATGTATGCAGTATACTAGAAGTATACATGGGACACACATGGTATATATATATACATGTGGGTAATGTATATATATTAAATATATATATATATTGATATATTAAATAAACATGTACATAAAAATATATATAATTTATAAATAACATATATATGACATATATTTATACATTAAATATATGTAACATATAAATAAAGTATAAATAGATAGTGGATAATTATGGATGGAAAGAGATAGTTATAATAATTAAAAAAAAATAAGAAAGAAAAAGAAAGTCAAAGGAGGAAAGAAAAATACTTGGTGGATATTTAAAAAAAATGAATAAGTAATTAATTAATTAATTAATTAATTAATATATGTATATTTATGGATAGAAATTGTAAGACAAAAATAAAAATATTATCTTCTTCCTTCCTCCATGATGGTGAATGAAATTGAAGAAGAAAAAGAGAGGGAGGGAGATTTTTCTAAAAAGATCAAATTACTTCAAAAAGCTTAAGGGAAATCAAGTGGATTTTGAAGGAAAAATAAGGTTTCAAGTAAGTTTTTCACCTTTAAGCTTATTTTTACTAGTTTTCGAGATTATGTAATTGTGAGGGTAAAGAGAAATTGATTATAATTATTAAAGAAGATGGATATGGAGTGCTTGGGATGCGAATTTGTTGAATTTAAGATTTAATGGTTAAAGTAAACTTTCTTACCTTATTTTGAAGATTTATGGATATATGTGATTATGTATGATTTGAACTTTTGCAAGAGTATGTTATAATCGATTTTAAGGTTATGGAACATATTATTTTGATAATTAGGAAATGATTTTAAGGTTAGATTGAAGAAAATGTTGGGTTTGGCTAGAGTTTGGAAAAGATAGTATGTGATTTTAGGATTTTGGAAGAAGTTGGTTAAAGTATGCATGTTTATTTGGTTCCATGATTTAAATTGAGTTATTAAATGATTTAAATGATGGAAATAGACTCAAATTGATATTTGGAAGTGGTTGGAATGAAAAATAAGAATTGAAGTGAGTTAAAACACATTTTAGGTTTTGGAATGAATGTTTCTAAATTGAGTTTAATTGCTAAAAGTGTCTTGAAATAATATGATATAAATATAGTTAAGCTTAAAACTCAATTTGAAATTAATTAAATTGTAGTTTTAATGTTAAAGTGCATAGGGCAAAAAAATGATGGAATGTATTTTAATTTATATCTTATACTCTAAACATCTTAAAATGTGATTCTAATGTATGGTATACATTCACATTTTGTATATGTGTTGAGGAAATAGTTATTACACCAACTTAGTAGTGAAAGGTGATAAGAAATTTTGAAGTGAAGTGGAGCTTTGGCTCACTTTTGTGCATTAACGAGGTATGTACATAATTTGACACTTAATAATATTGATTGCATTATTTTTATTCATAACACATTGAATATGAAAAATGTGTTATGACACTTGATTGACAATTTGTATGTATGTATGACATTATTTGAAGTAACAATGCTTGTTTTAAATTAATGTTGTATGATATGACATTTAAAAATGAATAAAAGGATGATATGTGAAAAATGAGAAAAGTGCAAATATTGTACTAGGATGTAAAATAAGCTACATTTGTAATGTATGGGGAAATGATGTTAATTATGAGCAGTAAATAATGAAATATAATTATATGTTGCCTTATATACAGTTTGATTTTAGAATATTGTTATTGGATAGTATGACGCCTTCGGACGAGATATGTTGGTTTCACAAATGAATGAGATAGGCCAAAATAATAGTTTTGAAATTAGAACAGTATATAGGCTTATATGGGCTTATTGCGTGTGTGTGGATGATTTATATGTTAATAAATTGTATGTATACATTATATGTTATTGATACATACTGTATATTATGATATCACATATATAACACCATTCCTTGTTCGTTTATACCAAATTATATACTACTACGCTTTCGAGCTTAGTACGATAGTGTATCGCGCAGGTATTAGAAGTGTAGATCATAGTATAAGGACGATGATTGGGACTTGGAGATTGAGTATTCCATGAGACCAATCTGAAAAGGGTTACATTCATGTATAATTTTTGTACTGAGTGATTTGGATTGTGCATAGTAAAAACATCGTGTGCATATTAAATTGGGTTTGTATAATCTTATATACACATATGACATTTTTGTTTATAAATTGATGATGTGATAATATTTTTAAAGAAGTGATGAATTTTGTAAATAGATATAGGTATATTTTGGGAGTGTGATTTTCTATCTAGATTGTGATAATTGAATTGGGATTTACTAAAATTACAGATAAAATTCTGGCTAAATTTTTTCAGAGATTTTCTTTATAAGCTTATAATTTAACAATTTACAACTTAAGTATGTATTATTTATCAGTAATTATTTTTGTTAATTAAAAAGAGAAAATTTTAATATAGAATTTATTATGGCACTTTTATATTATATATGTGTATTTTATATATTCGGAATATATGTATTGTACGAATATAGGGTATAAGAGTGTTACATTTATTTTGGTATCAGAGCCTAAGTTTGAGATTATCGATCTAGATGTGTTTCAAAAATCAGAAAATTGAATTTTAAAATAGTAATTTATGTTTTAATATTTACATATGCATTGACACATGTATTGGTCTCTGATGTGACAATGTTCGTTTGATGTAATGGATATTACTGTTTATTTTTAACAAAGAAAAATGGAGTGTGATATGCTCATGTATGCATGATATGCATAGATTATACTTACAATGATTCCATTGACTCATAGACCGAGGTGATCAACTGAAGTATTCTCATTGACTCCTTCCAGGTGCCCATTCAGGTCTTGCTTTGGAATGACAGGATGCCTCACATTTATGGCTTTTATCTTAAATATGTTGAAAATATGAATAATGGAGGCCATAAGCAGCAGAGATAAATCCATTTCAAATTATAATTTAGTAGCTTCTTTATAACCTTGCCATTAATCATTTCATTTGCCCAATGTGTCCTTCGAGGTTCTATAGTTCAATATACTCCCCTTAACTTGATTTTTTTTTTTTATAAATTTTCAATTTTGAATTTTGATTTTGAAATCAAATGTTGTATTTGCCAAATTAATGTTAATTTACCTCAGAACTTGATTTTTCAAATTAACATATCTATAACATGACAACCCTAGTTGCCGTACTAAACTCAGGAATCATTTTTATTTAAGCAAGAATTATTGCACTTCAGATAGGCACATACACATTACTTGGCCAAAGGTTTCATTGAGTTTAAATATTGTCTATCTCATATGCATGCTTACTCAAACTATCTCCACTAATATACTCTACCTACCAAGAGAGATTAACAAGTCTTTGATAAGCTTGAAATAGGGTCTATAAGGGACACAGGTTAAATGAAGGCCATTTGTAAGTTGGAAGCAACCATAAAGCGAGTATAGAATTAGGGGGCATAGAAGACCCATTGCTTGAAGAAGCTCCAGTCATTTTACAAAAGAAAGGAAGAAATGCATACTTGTTTGAAAAACTAGATAATCTACAAACATCAACTAAAACCCGCATAGAAAAATCATGGGGGGGCAAGGAGAAGATTTGAAGGTTAGCTAAAATGGCTGAAATTTTTTTGTAAAAGTGCAAAGGAAGAACAAAAAAAAAGAATGACACATTAGAACTATCAAAAGAATGAAGACACAAAAGACAAAAGATCAGTCCAGCTAGAAGAGCTAAAGTCAATATAGGATAAATTTCTAAGGATGAAGATCCACTTTTAAGGGTGAAGACCTGATTTCTAAGGATGAAGGTCCAACTTAAAGGATGAAGATTCACTTTCAAGAATGAAGACCCGATTTCTAAGGATGAAGATCCATTTTCAAAGGTGAAGACCCGATTCCAAGGATAAAGATAAGTTGAGGTGGCATTTGGGACACATAAATCAGAGTGGCACAATGAAAATGTCATTCTGGAGATTATATATTAAGAATTCTTGAAACTTTTATTTAAAATTAAGATTTATAATTGGTTCAATTGATGAATAAGTGATAGTAAAAAAATAATTTAGATGTGAAATAAAAGTATGAGAAATGAGTATTATAGTTACTGAAAATTCTGCATGTGTGCTGTAAAGTGATATTGTCTACATATTTGGACTAATCTAGGGGTGTTAAATGTGTTTGAAATTTTACTTAAAGTTTTTCTATGTGTTAGAATGTAATTTATAAAATTTTATAATTTTTAAAGATGCATTACTATTTAAGAAAAATAGAAGAACACAAATTATTAGAGCAATTTCAGCAACTCAGAATCTATATAAGTTAAGAAACATATTTAAAAACTATATCAAACGAACTCAGAAAAATCTAAAATTTTACATATAATATCATGTGTGTTTCTGGAGTATATAGTTAAAATTTCATATATTTTTATTAGCTTTGGTACCTAAAAAAATAGATAATCAGGTGCTGCCAAAGGAATTATTAAAGAGATAGATTATATAGGTTTGGAAGACTTAATTTTTAAATATAGTAAATCAACTTGAAGAAATCTAAAATTTTAAACATAAGTTCATATATGTATCAAGTACAAGTGGTTAAAAATTTACAATCTTTTGTGAAGATTGGATGAGGAATGAAAAATGAAAATTTGAGATTGACAAGAAAGTGAGGAAGTCATGCAAATTTTTGTAAGGGAGTAATAAATTAATTTCATGTGACAAATTAATGAAAAAAATTTTGAAAATTTATATATGGATGAGTAGAGGTATGAAGAAGGAATATGAAGTTTTTAATAAATTGGAACAAAGATTTCATAATTAAAATTAAAGAGAGAAGCAGTATATGACAGTGAATTATTTATTATCAAAGTATATTGAGGATTTATTAATATGATGTATAGTATTGGTTAAGCCAAGATTGACTATGAGTAAGTAAAAATTTAAATGTTATTTCTTATATTGAGCAATTAAAATATAAATTTATATAAACGGATTACTAAGTTAAAATGAGTTGAGGTTATGTATACAATTCATATTTAGTTACACGATTGATATATGTTCATTAATGTGCTACATTAAAATGGATATTATAAGAAAGGATAATAAATGTGTTTTTGAAATATTTAAGATGAATGTAAAAATTTAGTAATGGATATAAGATGATTGTATAATAAATGAATTTTTAATTTATTTCATGAATGGTAGTTAATTGGCTAATCAAGATATGATCTAATGGATTTAAGTAGATGAAATAAATTTAAATATAAGAAGTAAATTGTGGGAGTACTTGTAATTGATATTAGATTATCAAAGAATTTGAAAGCTAATGACAGAAATAATTTAAAATACATCGGTGTGATATTATATTGACATGGCTGAGTTTTTAAATAAAATTTTGAATTGGTTTATACCATATAAATGGTTAGTTTAATGCTATTTAAATACTTAATGATAGGTAATGACTTGTAATTGATTAATGATTGAAGTATGAATTTGGAATTTAATTGTATGTTTGGAGAACTATGAACTATATGTACATTGGATATACGTAAGTGGAGAGTTAATATTTATTATTGATCTTGTTAGCCAAATGATCTCAAATTTGATTCTTGACAACTCAAATTGAATGACTTATTTAACATGTGTTTTAAGAACCTTGTTGCAGGATTAGATTGTTTCAAAACAGGGCACATTGCACAGTCGCACAACCCTGGAGACGACCGTCTCATTGAATTGAAGGATGAAACTATATCACAGTATGGTTCACGGTTATAATCTCGACCACAGTAGTGACCGCACATCAATATGAGCGACCGACCAAAAAAACAAGGATGACCGAAACATGAGTAACCCAAATCATCCAAATTCTAGTAAGGTTCGCGGTGATAAGCACGGTGAAAAATACGATCTCGCTTACTGCTTTAGCGACCATCCTTCAGAATCCACGATCGCTCTGCTAATTCAAGAGAAAATCACTCAAACTGATAGTAGTGTTAGCGTCCTTAGGTGAGCCCAGAAGTTCGACGCGAGTCTCTCAATTCGACTGCTAATTGGCACCTAGGGCGACCGCAACATACATATTTTGGCGAAAGTTTATTTTTCCCAGTTAAAGAATGTCACGTGAAATAACCATTATAAACCCACTTCAATATTCAAAAAGGGCAACCGCACCTATATCATGAGCGACCGTCCCGACAACCACAACATGGATAAGATTTCAGCAGCAGAGCACTTACATTCGACCGTTGAAGCAAATTTAAATGTAGCGTCCGTCCCAGTATCAAGGACGACCGCTACCTGCTTCAAATAGTCTATTAACACAAGGTCTAAACTACCAAGACTTATTTCTCACTATCTATAACGGCTAGTTAGATCATATTGGCAATAAATTCACACATTATTATTCTGTTAAGAAGAATCCCTTAATTGAATAGCCAAGCAACATATTTTCTTTTATTACTACAATTAACATTTGAATTGTAATGAGTGTTTTGGGTGTGAACATTAAAAATACCATTATAAAAGTTTGAGTGTGAGCTTGAAAACACTTAGGTTGTAAGAGTGAACCTGGGAAAAACTCTTGTAAGGGTTGTGAGGCATATGATCTCAAACCAATTGAAAAGTTAGAGTTAAGCTTGTAAGAAGAAAACTCAAAGTTAGTGGAACCTTAACAAGTTGTTAAGGAAGTGGATGTAGGATTGAAGTAAATCCGAACCACTATAAATCTTGTGTGTTCTTTCTTCTACTCACTACTCAACCATTTATTTCTTCTACATTTCTTGTTGTTGAGTTTTGAATTCTTTGTTTCAATTTGCCATCATTTCTCAAGAAAACCAATTCATCCCCTCCCCCCCTTAGTTGCCATCTTGGGACAACAGATCTTTATTATTGACATTATAAAAATGATTAAGATTATTTCTAAAGGGGAGTATAAAATATTATATGGTTAGTAATGATGATAAGTTGTGACAATAATTTGATTGTTAATTATACATGAAATGAAGATTAGTAATTAATTTTAGTGCAATTTGATTACTACAGTAAGTAATTTCGATGACGAAATTATTTAATGGGAGAGAATTATAATATCCGTGAATCTAGAGAAATTAAATAAGTATTTGAATGTATAGGAGTTATATATACCTAATGCACACCTATTGTGTACATAGTATATACATAATATATATATATATAATGTATGTTGGTTATATGTATATATATTATATATTTGATATATATATAAATATATATATATGTAGTATACTAGAAATGTATGGTGTGCTTGGGATATAAATTTGTTGAATTTAAGATTTAATAGTTAAAAGTAAGCTTTCTTACCTTATTTTGAATATTTATGGACATATGTGATTATGTATGACTTGAACTTTTGCAAGAGTATGTTATAATTGATTTTAAGATTATGGAACATGTTATTTTGATGAGTAGGCAATGATTTTAAGGTTAAATTGAAGAAAATATTAGACTTGGCTAGAGTTTGGAAAAAGGTAGTATGTGATTTTAGGGTTTTGGAAGAAGTTGGTTAAAGTATGTATGTTTATTTGGTTCCATGACTTAAATTGAGTTATTAAATGATTTAAATGATGGAAATGAACTCAAATTGATATTTTGAAGTGGTTGGAATGAAAAAAGAGAATTGAAGTGAGTTAAAGCATATTTTAGGATTTTGGAAAGAATGTTTCTAAATTGAGTTTAATTACTTAAAGTGTCTTAAAATATGATGTTATAGACATATTTAAGCTTAAAATTCAATTTAAAATTAATTGAATTATAGTTTCAATGTTAAAGTGCACAAAGCTAAGAAAAGAGAAAAATGGTGGAATGTGTTTTAATTTATTTCTTATGCTCCAAACACCTTAAAATGTGATTCTAATGTATGGTATACATTCACATTTTGTATAGGTGTTGAGAAAATAGTTATTACACCAACTTAGTAGTGAAAGGTGATAAGAAATTTTGAAGTGAAGTGGAGCTTTGGCTCACTTTTGTGAATTAAAGAGGTATGTACACAATTTGACACTTAATAACATTGATTGCATTATTTTTATTCGTAACACATTGAATATGAAAAATGTGTTATGATACTTGATTGACAATGTGTATATATGTATGACATTATTTGAAGCAACAATGCTTGTTTTGAATTAATGTTGTCTGATATGACCTTTAAAAATGAATAAAAGGATGATATGTGAAAAATGAGAAAAGTGCAAATATTGCACTATAATGTAAAATAAGCTACATTTGTAATGTATGAGGAAATAATGTTAATTATGAGTAGTAAATAATGAAATATAATTATATGTTGCCTTATATACAGTCTGATTTCAGAATATTATTATTGAATAGTATGACGCCTTTTGGCAAGACACTGGTTTCACTGATAGCATGGCGTGTTCAGGTAAGACACGTTGATTTCACAAATGAATGAGATAGCACAAGATAATAGTGTTGAATTAAAGTAGTATATAAGGTTATATAGGCTCATTGCGTGTGTGTGGATGATTTATATGTTAATAAATTATATGTATACATTGTATGGAATTGAGACATATTGTATATTATGTTATCACATATATAATAATATCATTCCCTGTTCGTTTATATCAAATTATGTACTACTAAGCTTTCGAGCTTAGCGCGATAGTGTGTATCGCTCAGATATTAGAAGTGTATGACAGAGTATCCAGACGGTGATTGGGACTTAGAGATTGAGTTTGCCACGAGACCAACCTAAAAAATGTTGCATTCATATATAATTTTTGTACTGAGTGATTTGAGTTGTGTATAGTAAAAACATCGTGTGCATATTAAACTGGGTTTTTACAATTTTATATATGTATATGACATTTTTGTATATAAATTGATGATGGATTTTGTAAATAGATATAGATATATTTTGGGAGTGTGATTTCCTATGCTGGTTGTGATAATTGAATTGGGATTTACTGAAATTACAGATAAAACTCTGGTGAAATTTTTTCAAAGATTTTCTTTATAAACTTGTAATTTAACAATTTACAACTTAAGCATGTATTATTTATTAGTAATTATTTTGTTAATTAAAAAGAAAATTTTTAATATGAAATTTATTATGACACTTTTATATTTTATATGCGTATTTTACATATACGAGATATATATATTATATGTATATAGGGTATAAGGGTGTTACAATAAATACCTTTATTATTATTATTATTATTTTATATGTTTTTAAATTCCCAACATTCATCTTCTTTTTTCTTTTCTCTTTTTGTTAAACTTATTATTACTAGTAGCAGTGGTAGTATATTAAAAATTACGGATATTACAATTCTCTCCCCCTTAACAAATTTCGTTATCGAAATTTACCTATTTTTTAACTTTGAAAAAGCTATGGATATTAGCTCTGCATAACCTCCTTGAGTGATTCCTCTATAGCACTTTCATCAAAGGAATTTTCGTGTGTTGTAATTCTTTCACCTCATGCATCAAAATAGTCACCGGTTCCTCTTCATAAGTTATATTTGGATCCACCTCAATCGATTCAATTGACAATACATTAAATAGATCTGATCTATACTTTCGAAGTATGGAAAAAAAATATTATGAATTTTTTTTAACTCAAGTGGCAAAACCAATCTAAAAGTAAAATGTCCAACTCTTTTAAGTATTTGATAAAGCCTAATAAATGGAGAACTTAGCTTGCCTTCTGACTCAACCTTAAAATCTTCTTCCATGGTAACACCTTTAGGAACACATTGTGATCTAAATTATATTATATATCCTTCCTCTTTAAATCAAAATATGACTTTTGTCTATATAATGTTGCTTTCAATCAATCTTGAATAATCTTCTCTTTTTCCTTTGTCTCCTTTATCAATTCAAGACCCACAATCTTCTTTTCTCTAACTTCATTCCAGCACAAGGATGTTCTGTACCTTCTACCATGTAATGCTTCATATGGTAACATCCTTATACTGGACCAGAAATTGTTATTGTAAGCAAACTTAATTAAAAGTAAATACCAATCCCAACTCCCTATAAAATTAATCACACAACTCCTCAGTATGTCCACAACACCTATATCACCCTTTTACACTGTCCACCATTCTAACAATGAAAAATAGTGCTGAAATGTAATCGAGTACCTAAGGCATCTTGCAAACTCTTTTAAAATTTCGATGTAAACTGTGGATCTTGATATGATACTAGAAAAATTAGAACACCATGCAATTGCATTATCTCATTGATATATAACTCTACCAACCTATCAAGGGAATAATCTATCCTGATTAGAAGGAAATGTGTTGAACTTGTTATCTTGTCTACTATAACCCAAATTGCATTATGTTTCCTTTGGGTGAGAGGATGTCTAGACACAAAGTTCATTGTCACTGGCTCTCATCTCCACTTAAGAAATGATAAAGGCTGCAATAAACCCGAATGAACCTGGTGCTCGGCCTTAACAAGCTGACAAGTAAGGAATCTAGTTACAAACTCTGCTACATCTTTATTCATCCCTGGCCACCAATAATGCTCTCTTAAATCTTAATACATTTTAGTACTTCCACAATGTATAGCATAAAGGGATTGATGTGCTTTCTCCAAAATTATTCTCTTTAAATCTATATTATTAGGAACACATAATCAACTTTTATACCACAAATTGCCATCATCTCTAATTATAAAAGCCCTGCTCTCCTCCTTATGCATCTGCTTAATTATCTTTTATAATTTATGATCCTTCTTCTGATCTTCACTAATCTGAACAAGTAAAACTGGCTTAACTTGCAATTGAGCCATAATAGCACTATCATTAGCAATCTCTGTACTATCCATAATTTTGATATACATAAAAATAATTAATATGATAAAATAACTAGATGTGTTGGAAGGGGGGATACATAATATATACACTAGATATACATGATATCTATATTGGATACCTAATATATACACAAGGTATACATAATATATACACATATACATAAAATACATATAACAGTTGGAAAAGTGAAAAGTTAATAAATAAATAAAAGTGAAAGGAAGATTGAAATTATCTATGGATAGGAAATTAAGAAAATATCTAACTAATTAATTATTAAAGTATATAAAGGGGATAGAGTTGGAAATTCATTTAAAAATTAAAAAGCTATCATCTTTTTTCTTCTTATCCGCCCATGACCAAATTTAGAGAGAGAAAGGGAGAGATTTTTTTCATTCAAAACACCAAATTTCATTAGAAATCCAATGGTTTAAGTTGGTTTTGAAGATTAATCAAGATTTTAAGTATCCTTCACTTTAAGCATGTTTTTTTTATTTTTAAGATTATATAATAATATGGGTAGAGAAAGAAATTGGTTTTAATTGAAATAGAAGATGATTATGAAGTTAATATAATGTATTTATGTTGATTTTGATGTTAAAATGGTTGGAGTGAGCTTAAAGTGTGAAACTAGGGTTTATGAAAGTTTTGGAAGTTTAGGGTTTTGGTACGAATTGACTAAGATTAGTATAATTAATGATTATTTTGTATAAATTGAATATGAGAATGATATTAATTGAAGGATTGGACCTTTGTTTAGTTTAGGAGTATATAAGCATAATTGAAGCAAAAGGGCAAAGTTTATGGTTTTCCTAATTTGAAGTTTGGAAAGTGCTTTTGATTGGATTTTGGGGCTAAATAAGGTTTGTACATACTTTGATAATTTTTTACTTAAAATGTTTATATTTTAGCATAAACCATTTTGAACCTTTTTGGAAATTGATAATTTATTTTCAATCTGGTTAATTATAGAATTTATGCATTATCAACAAGAATGTGATTTGAGCATGAGTTTGAACAATAAAAACTCTTATTTTATAGTGAATTGCAATATTTCATAAAGTATATTGGTATCATGGAAATAAGGCATAATCTTATTATGATGATGGAGATTACGTACAATGTGGATGAGACTATTAGAAATGTTGTATAACGGTCTTGTGAGAAATATTGAAATTGATGAAATGAGGTGAAAGTATAAAAATGGGATATGACATTGTGTGATTATTAGCCTTGCATAATTACTTATTTCAGAATATTGAGTTTGGAACTGTCGAGTTGGCATGCTAACGATACATTATGATTTTTTATATGCCTTTGGGAGAGGCACACTGGTGTCGGACACTTCGGTGTTAAGGAGACGACATTCGAATGAGAGTGATATACTGGTATCACATGACACTTGATTTTCGGTGTCAATTGAGGAGACGACCTTTGGGCGAGATACACTGATATCACATGATACTTGATCTCTAGTGTCGATGTATCACATGATACTTGGTCTTCGGTATCAAATATTTGAGTCGCGATAGGCCAAGTTAATCTTTCTGGAACTTAAATATTGTGTAGGGATTGTTAGGCTAAATATGTGTTGATGTATTATGTTTATAGTATATGAGATTAAAAATATTGATTGAGCATTGCATTATAGTTGGAGCTAAATGCATTTTTATGCCATGAGAAAAAAAGTTTGTTTTAAAAATGTTATGTTATCAAAGTACATACTACTAACCTTTTAGCTTTGCTTGATAAAATTATATTATGCAGGTGACATGGTAAATAAGAAAAGTTCTAACATATCTGAATAATTATAAGGTTGAGGCTATATTGAATTTAATGTCATTTGCCATAAGACTTGTTTTGATTAGGGGTATCAAAATGAATTATGACACGCCCATATAATACGCAAAACACATAAAATAAACGGATTAGTATTGACCCTTAATAGATTCGAATATATAAGATAATAATAACCTAACCCTAGCATAATAGACTCATTATTTGACAATTCATGCCGTTTCTCATATTTCTCTCACCCACAGCAAGTCAAGAACCACCTTCCTCTTTGCTTTCTCTCACATCTCAGCCACGATTCATCTAGTTTCAAGTTTCAACTTTGAAATTTTAAGTCCACCTACGACTTATAAATGTTGTCTACTTCCTGATTTCTAGAAATATATATTACTATTGAGATTTTGTGAGATATTTTGGCTCGCATTCCATATAAATAATTTCCATATTCTGCTGCAAAAACAACACTTTTCACTTTTGTTTTTTCTTCAAATTCTCGCTCTCTCTCCATCCTTATACCACACATGTATCTCTGTCTCCCTAATCTTTCTCTTAATTTTTCATTCTTAATTGATTAACAATTATTTTCTTTTCTCTCTCTGTTGTCCTTGATAATAAGTGAAAAGAATGAAAATATGATTCTGGTTTGGGTTTTTTATTTTACGAAATCGGGATTTTAATATACTCTTACATTATATAGATTATGATTATTTTAGGCATTTTTTTTTCATTTTGTGAGGGATTGTTGAATGATTTGCAGAAGAAATTACTTTTCTACGACCCACGAAGAAGAAGATGATGAAAGGAGATAGTGTCTTGGGACTTTAAAATTAAAAAAAAAAAAAAAAAGTTAAGTGGCTTAAATAATGGTGCTTTCTGGGACTTATAAGAAAATGTTTTAAAAAAGAAAACTTTCTTTGTATTTGTAAGCTTTATAATTTAAAGCAATATCTTTCAACGTTTAACAAGTCCAAAGTCCTTTTTTTTTTCTTCAGTATGGTCAATGATGAATATTTTAAAATAAATTAATTTTCCTTTTTCTTTTAAATTTATGTATAAATTATAAATATTTAATAAATAAATTCATGTTTTGAACTTGTGATATTAAATGTAATTCATTAAGGTAATTTTTTTATTTTCTTTTGGTTTAAAATTAATATATAAGTTATAAATATTATAAAATAAATTAATAATCTTTTTATTTGAATAATTTTTAATTTATAAATTATATTGTGATGTTAAATCTGATTTATTATTCATTAATTTGAAAATTTTATTATTTATTAAATTGTGAGTTTGAAAGATCATTATTTATTTTTCATTAATTTATGATTGATCAATGATAATTAAATTATGATTAATTAAGATTAATTAAATTGTAAATTATTTTTCAAAATTGTAAAGTATTAATATCTACATATGGTTGATATTGAATCAAACTCAATTGAGATTAATGTGGAGAATCTTATTATAGAAGAAGATGACGAAGTTTTGGAATTAGAAAAACTTCCTAATAGAACGATAAAAAAAAAGATAAAGAGGCCAAGAAAGTTGTCTTCAATTGTATGGACATATTTTGAGATTGTAGATGGAAAGAACAAGAAAAAAACTGCAAGATGCAAAGCTTGTGAAAAACTTTATTTAACTAATAGTGAGTATGAGATAAGTAATATGAAACGTTATATACCTGATTGTCCTAGAAGATATACCAAAGATGTAGATTAAACTTTAATATCTTAAAATGATGGATCTATTGTTAATATGAAATTTCGTGCTGATGGGTTAAAGGAATTAATTGCCATTATTGTTATTATGCATGATTTACCATTTCAGTTTATTGAGTTGATGGGAATGAAATTTTTGTTGTGTTATTTAAGGCCTGTTTTAAATCTTATATCAAGAAATACTTGTAGGGCAAATTATATGAAGATATTTAATAGGGAAAAGATTAGAGTAAAGTCTATATTGGAGTTAACATTTGGGAGGATATGTTTAACTTTTAATTGTTAGTCTTCTGTTTATTACTGATGTATATATTTGCTTAACTAGCATTTTATTGATAAGGATTGGCACTTGTAAAAGAGAATTTTAAACTTTTGTTATATGCCTCCTCCTCATAGTAGAATAGCTTTATGTGAAAAAATTCATAATTTCTTATTTAATTGGCAAATTGATACAATAATTTATTTCTATTACTTTGGACAATGTAACTGCCAATGATGTGTGTGATCTATTAAAAAATCTTTTGGTTGCTAAGGGAGGGCTATTGAGTCAAGGAGACTTTTGCCACATGAGATGCTCTGCTCATATCTTAACCTTGATAGTTCAAGATGGCTTGAAAGATATTGGTAATTCTATTATAAAAATTAGAAAAAGTGTTAAGTATGTAAAGAGTTTTCAAGCTAGAAAAAATAAATTTTTAGAATGTGTTATTCTTTGCGGTTTAGATTCAAAAAGAGATCTAAGACAATATGTTCCTACTAGATGGAATTCAACATATTTGATATTTAATAATGCTTTATATTACCAAAATGCTTTTACACATCTTCAAATGAGTGACTCTAATTTCAAGCATTATCCATCATTTGATGATTAGGCTAATGTAGAAAAATTGTAAGTTTTTACAAATATTTAATGACATTACTTTTTCTCTTTTCTGACAATAAATATCCAACGGCAAATTTATATTTTTCTTTAATTTTTACTGCCCATTTGACTCTGAAAGAGAGTATGTCTAGTGACAATGTGTATGTAAAATCAACAGGGGAGAAGATATTTAAAAATTTTAAAAAGTATTGATATGAATATAGTCTAATTTTGGCCGTTGTTGTGATTTTAGATCCTAGATACAATTTGAGTTTTGTTGAGGGGTGCTATAAGAAGCTTTATGGTGATGAGGGGTTAGTTGAGATTTCGAAAGTTAAAAAGGTCTTGTTCTCCTTATGTTCTGAGTATGTGAATAACATGGTCCAAAATATGGATGTTGAGACAAGTAGTGGAACTTCTAGAGCCAAATCAATGTAAAGAATGGTGTACGATGCAACCGGATCTTCTTTTGCAAAAGATGTATTAAAGGTATTCAAATATGAATATTTTACTAAAATTTTATTAGTTTATTTTATATTCCTTTCGATTTCCTATATTAAAAAATGAAAATAATTGATGTAATTTTTTATGTTTTTATAGGAGTTTGACTCTTTTGAACATAAATCCTTCTGTTAGATGAAATAATCAATAGTTAAAAAAATTCATAAGCTTCAACCATAATTTAAATAAATGCATATATTTAACATTTTAAAATACTACTTAATTTATGCCTTTACACAAATGTTCAAGTCTCAATAATATTAAACAGGCCTAGCACGACCCACGGATCTTGATACTAGAGATAAAATATCATGATACCGAAGTATCTCATCCGAAAGCATAAAAATATCAAATCACAAAATGAACATAAATCCTTCTGTTAGATGAAATAATCAATAGTTAAAAAAATTCATAAGCTTCAACCATAATTTAAATAAATGCATATATTTAACATTTTAAAATACTACTTAATTTATGCCTTTACACAAATGTCCAAGTCTCAATAATATTAAACAGGCCTAGTACGACCCACGGATCTTGATACTAGAGATAAAATATTGTGATACCGAAGTATCTCATCCGAAAGTATAAAAATATCAAATCACAACTCTCTTTGACACCATAATGTCTCGATACCAAAGCATCACAATACCGTAATATCTTATCTGTAGGCGTAAATATAATAATCTCATAATGACGCATTCATAATCATCGATATGTCAACTCGATAGTACCAAAATCAATATTATAAATCAAGAATATTTGTACGGCGTTAAAACATAATAATATTTCCATCAATCTTTCAAAATCCACTCAAATCATCATTTCCATAATTTTGTCACAATTCATCAAAACTTACATAATCAATATATATAAAATTTCTATAATTCATTTGATAAATAATTTAATATTTAGTTTAAATTTAACATTCATATAAATAACTAAACTTAATAGTCAAATGACTTTTAAAATACTTTAATCCATCTTATAAGCTTCAAGTTCTATAAAATAATGGTCTTCTCTTTAATAAATCAAATCAAAGCTCTCTTTATATTTATATTAGAATTTATAAAAAATTTCTTTTGAATTTTACAGACATAATTAAGTAACAGCTTTAAAAAGAACCAAAGCAAGTTTATGTCAAAAATATAATAACTTTAATTAAATATTTCTAAAGTAAGTACGAACCTCAAATAGCACAAAAAATCAACTCAAACCTTTTCTAAGTCTCAAAATAAAGAAAATAATTCTCCTCCACCTTGAATAAAATTGGCCAAAGTATACACTTAAATCAACAAGAGTTCAATTCTTCAATTAAACATATATTCATATTTAAAATTATCAAATTAACTCTTAACTACACTGATCCTAACTAAACCCTATCGAAAACTCTAAATTCAAAAGTTCCATAAATATGAAATTCTTGATTGCAACTCAAATCAATCAATTAAACACAATTTCAACATATAATCACCATATTCTCTTCATTACTTAAGTTATTTCTCATATAAATTATCTTTCTCTCTTTACTTATAACTTACATAACTAAAACTCATAAAAACAAGCTTAAAAGAACATATCTTACTTGAATCTTTAATATCCCTTCAAAATTAACTTAAATCATTTTGATCTTACGCGAAAATTTGAGTAACTAAATAAGAAATTTTTTTTCCTTAAGAAACTCATATGGAATAAGAAGAATAATAAGAAAAATTCTTTCTTCTTCCTTTCATCATTATTCTCTTCTTTTTAAATACCTTTATTATTATTATTATTATTATTATTATTATTATTATTATTATTCTATATCTTTAAATCTCCACAATCCATCTTCTTTCTTCTTTCCTCTCTTTTTTTTAACTTCTTCTTCTTCTTCTTCTTCTTCTTCTTCTTCTTCTTATTATTATATTAAAAGATATGGATGTTACAGCTCCACTCACAAGTCTAACATGTCGATATTCAAACAATTTTTATTAAATTGAGATTCAAATTGAATTCGAATAGTTTAATTGACTTATTTATAACTCTAGATAAATATATGATGTAAAACGATGTCTTTTTAGATAAACTAAAAAAGCACTATTTTGTAAATATTAAAAAATTAAATATATAAAAAAATTAAATAAATTATAAAATTTGGGAAGCACGGCATGCTTCATTTTCATACCCTTGATTTCCAATTTGAATTATAATAATATATTACTTATAAATAATTTTGCACATACATGCTAATTTTAAAAAATAAAAATAAAATCTATTTTTAAAAATATTAATATTTAATATTTTTTGACAAATAAATATAAAATAATATTCATTAATATATTTATTCTAATAAAAAACACATTCAATATTATATGGATATTTTTTACATTTATTTATTAAAATTTTATTATATATTAATTTTCTGAAAGAATGTCAAAGAAATTCCATCAACCACGAAAATGTCTGGCCACGATGACAGTGACAGGGGTGTTCAAATTGATCCAGCTCGATTGCGTGAGGCGCAGCAAGCTGAATTTACACGTTTATACCGTGTTATGGAGAACATAACAGAAACATTGGAGCGCATGGATTCAAGGTTGCAAAATGTTGAAAGAGCCACACCGGAGCGCAATGAGAGGCAAAGAGGTGGCAGAAATCAAATACAACAGCCTGAACATTTGGAAGATGAAAATGAGCTTGAGGATGATAATGCAAGTCTGGTTGGAGGAGCTTTACATAGAGGTGGAGGTAGAGGAGGCTGTGGTACTGGTCGAGGTAGAGGAAGGATGAATAATAATGCTTTCTATGGTAGAAATCATGGTGATGATGAAGTCGTTGATAGGAGCTTGTGAAGCATCAAGCTGAAAATTCCTAATTTTCGTGGTAAATCAGATCCAGAAGCTTATTTGCAATGGGAAAAGCAGGTTGATCTCATATTTGATTGCCATCGATGTACTGAGGAAAAGAAGGTCAAGCTTATTGTTACTCAATTTACAGATTATGCTATAGCTTAGTGGGATCAGTTAGTGACTAGTAGAAAAAGAAATTTGGAGTATCCTATTGAGACTTGGGCTGATCTTAAATCGGTCATGAGGAAGAGGTTTGTGCCCAGACATTTTCATAGGGAAATCATGCAGAGACTTAAGGTTCTCAAGCAAGGAAGTAAAAGTGTGGATGACTACTACAAAGAAATGGAGATGTTAATGACTAGAGCTAATATAGATGAAGACATGGAGACTACTATGGCACGTTTCTTGGCTGGTTTGAATTCGGACATTGCTGATCAGGTTGATTTGCAGCCTTATGTGGAGTTAGAAGAGATGGTGCATATTGCCGTCAAGGTGGCAAAACAACTCCAAGGAAGACGACTATCAAGGTATCATTCGAAACTTGTTTCTAATTCTATTTCTCCTTGGAATAGGGAAGGAAGACGTGATTACAAGGAAAGAAATAAGGCTGGTCAAGATAGTGGGAAAGCAAAGGCCGAAACAAGTTCTAAAGACAAATCCAAAGTTGAAGAGCCTAAGCTGCGAAATCGAGATATTAAGTGTTGGAAGTGCCAAGGTGTGGGAAATATCAGCAAAGAATGTCCAAACAAGAGAGTTATGACCGTAAGAAATGGTGAGATAGTGATTGATGAAGAAGAAGGTGACGATGAGAGTGAAGATGGAGAAAAGCAAGACTTGGAATGTTGTAGTGATGGGAGCATTGAAGAACCAATAAAGGGAGACTTGCTGGTTGCTAGGCGTGCTCTTAACATGCAATTGAAGGAGGAAAACCATGAAGAACAACGAGACAACTTGTTCCATACAAGGTGTCACGTTCAAGGCAAGGCTTGTATTGTGATTGTGGATGGTGGAAGCTGTACCAATGAGGTAAGTACACTCTTGGTTCATCAATTGGGGCTGCCTACAAAACCTCACCCCCGACCTTACAAAGTTCAGTGGCTGAATGAATGTGGAGAGGTTAAGGTACATCGACAATCTAACATTTCTTTTTCCATTGGTAAATATCATGATGAGGTGTTGTGTGATGTGGTACCAATGCATGCTGGAGAGATTTTACTTGGACGTCCATGGCAGTATAATAGGCGAGCTATGCATGATGGATACCTCAATCGGTATTCATTCACTAAGGATGGACGAAAGACAATTCTGACCCCACTCTCTTCAAAAGAAGTGTATGAAGATCAATGTAAAATGGAAAGAATGAGACTTGAATTTGAAAAGAAAGAAAGAGAGAGTGACAAAAAAATGAGTGAAAAAATCATATTGCAAATGAAAAGAAAGAGAGAAAAGAAAAATCAAAACAAATTCAGTTTGAGAAAAATAGAGAATGAGAGAAGAATGTGCGTTTGTTAGCTAGTACAAGTGAGGTTAAACATGCTTTTTACACCAATCAGCCTATGTTTGTGCTTTTGTGCAAAGAGGCTCGTTTAGATACTACTATTTTTAACCAATCTTTGCCTAGTGTGTTTGTTGATCTTTTGCAGGAATATGCGGATTTGTTTCCCGAAGAAATGCCTGATGAATTGCCGCCAATCAGAGGCATAGAGCATCAAATTGATTTCATTCCGGGAGCTTCCATTCCCAATAGGCCAGCGTATTGAGCTAATCCTTTCGAGACAAAGGAGATACAAAAGCAAGTGGAGGAATTGCTAGCTAAAGGATACGTGAGGGAAAGTTTGAGTCCTTGTTCAGTTCCTGTTATTCTTGTGCCAAAGAAGGATGGGACGTGGAGGATGTGAGTGGATTGCAAAGCTATCAATAAAATCACTGTAAAGTATCGTCATCCTATTCCTAGACTAGATGATATGCTTGATGAGTTACATGGTTCTTGTTTGTTCACGAAAATTGATTTGAAATCTGGTTATATATTATTAAATTCGAATGAGTGTGGGTGATGAGTGGAAAATAGCATTTAAGACTAAATATGGGCTGTATGAGTGGTTGGTTATGCCGTTTGGTCTTACTAATGCACCTAGCACATTCATGCGTTTGATGAATCATGTGTTGCGTGAGCACTTGGGTAAATTTGTTGTTATTTACTTTGATGATAATCTTGTTTACTCTAAGTGTTTGGATGATCATATCATACATGTGCGTCTTGTGTTAGACATTCTTAGGAGTGAGAAGTTGTACGCTAACCTTAAGAAGTGTAGTTTTTGCATGATAAGGTTCATTTTCTTGGTTTTGTGGTGTCTAGTCAAGGTATTGAGGTTGATGAGAAAAAGGTAAAAGCTATTAGGGACTGGCCGAAACCTAAGAATGCTAGTGAGGTGAGGAGTTTTCATGGACTTGCTGGTTTCTATAGGAGATTCATTAGAAATTTCAGTACTATAGCTGCACCTTTGAATGAGTTAGTTAAGAAAAATGTCGGTTTTGTTTGGGGAGATGCACAAGAACATGCATTTAATGAACTTAAGGATAAATTGTGTAATGCACCCTTGCTTGCTTTGCCTAATTTTGATAAGACTTTTGAGATTGAATGTGATGCAAGTGGCATAGGAATTGGAGCTGTTTTGATACAGGACCAAAGGCCATTGATGTACTTTAGCGAAAAACTAAGTGGAGCGGCTTTGAAGTATCCGACATATGATAAGGAGTTATATGCATTGTTTCGATCTTTGCATACATGGCAGCATTATTTGTGGTCAAAAGAGTTTGTGATACATACTGATCATGAAAGTTTAAAGCATTTGAAAGGTCAAGATAAGCTGAACCGTAGACATGCCAAATGGGTGGAATTCATAGAAACATTTCCATATGTGATTAAATACAAGCGAGGTAAAGAGAATGTAGTGGCTGATGCGTTGTCGCGAAGGTATGTTTTACTTAATTCTCTTAGTGCTAGATTATTGGGTTTTGAGCATATTAAGGAATTATATGTTAGTGATGTGGATTTTGGTGACATATATAATTCGTGTGGAGATGTGGCTGTTTCAAAAGACTTTCATTTGTTTGATGGTTTCTTGTTTAAGAGAAATAGATTGTGTATTCCTAAGTGTTCCATGAGAGAGTTGTTAGTTAAGGAAGCACATGGAGGAGGTTTGATGGGTCATTTTGGGGTAAGTAAGACCTATGATGTGTTGATAGAACATTTTTATTGGCCTGGTATGAAACATAATGTGCATAAAGTTTGTGAGCATTGCATAACATGTAGAGAAGCTAAGTCTAGGATGAAACCGCATGGTTTGTACACGCCATTACCTGTTCTTAATGGACCTTGGACTGATTTGTCTATGGATTTTGTGCTTGGATTACCTAAAACTAGGAGAGGTCATGATAGTATATTTGTTGTAGTTGATAGATTTAGTAAAATGGCTCATTTTATACCATGTCATAAAACTGATGATGCTAAATTGATTGCTGATTTGTTCTTTAAAGAGGTTGTTCGTTTGCATGGCATACCCAAAAGCATTGTTAGTGATAGAGATGTTAAGTTTTTGAGTCATTTTTGGCGTGTTCTATAGGGAAAATTGGGGACTAAGTTGTTGTTTTCTACTACTTGCCATCCTCAAACCGATGGTCAAACTGAGATTGTGAATCGAACATTGATTACTTTGCTTAGGGCAGTGATAGAAAAGAATATTCGTATGTGGGAGGATTGTTTACCATTTGTGGAGTTTGCTTATAATAGGGCTGTTCATAGCACTACTAATTGTTCTCCATTTGAAATTGTTTATGGTTTTAATCTGCTTACTCCTTTGGATATTTTGCCATTGCCATCTAATGATTTTGTGAGTGTTGATGCTAGCTCAAAGGCAGATTTTATGAAGCAGTTACATAAACAAGTTAAGGAAAGGATTGAAAGGCAAAATGCTAAAGTAGCTTCTCGAGTGAATAAAGGAAGGAAGCCAATGATTTTTCAGCCTGGTGATTGGGTTTGGGTTCATTTTCGCAAAGAACGGTTTCCACACCAAAGAAAGTCCAAGTTAAACCCACGAGGAGATGGTCTTTTTCATATACTTGAAAGGATTAATGACAATGCATTTAAAGTGGATTTTCCAGGTGAGTATAATGTAAGTGCTTCGTTTAATGTTGCTGATTTAAGTCCTTTTGATGTAGGTGATACTTTTGATTCGAGGACAAATCCTTTAGAGGAGAGGGGAAATGTTGTGGAACAACCAGCACACCGCAAGGATGAGGAAGAGTTAGGACGTGGGGAACAAGTTGAGGAGATCATCAATCCAATTATTTTGCCACAAGGTCCTATAACTAGATCGCGAGCCAAAAAGATTCAGCAAGCACTAATTTGCCATTTGCAAGATTTGGTGAATTTGGCTAACTATAGTTTGCAAGGAATTACAAGCTTGGAGACAAGACCAAAGGAAGTCAATTACAACTTGCTACAAGTTGTAATTCATGAATGAGGCTTGTAATTAATATGTATTAAGGCCCACTAGTTATGCTTATTTAAAAAGTAAGGGCCCTGTTTGTTTTGTATTAAATTAGAACATTGTTTACTTTATTATTTCTTAAAATTTGATTAGAAAGCCAAACGCTACTTAATAACCCTAATTAGGGTTTAGCTATTTATATCTCATTTAGGGTTGTAAGACATCAGTTTTAGTTTTGACAAATTATTAACCTAAAAGCCGAATTTGCTTTTATCTTTGTGTTCTTGAGTAGAATGCATGCTTAGAAACATTCAAGTAGTTTGATCAACTTTCTTGTGGAGTGTTTCGATTTTGGGGTTTAGGAACTAGTTTGTTTCGAAATCTTAGGACTGTGATCAATTCAAGATAATCTGAAATCTAACCTAATCCTTGGAGGTTGTGCCGAATTCGACTAGGGGTGTTCAAGTTAATGCTGTGGGGGTTTGAAATCAAGGGGTTCTTAGGCTTATTCTTGGAGGTTCCGTATCATTAATGATGTGGAACAACCAGCACACCGCAAGGATGAGGAAGAGTTAGGACGTGGGGAACAAGTTGAGGAGATCATCAATCCAATTATTTTGCCACAAGGTCCTATAACTAGATCGCGAGCCAAAAAGATTCAGCAAGCACTAATTTGCCATTTGCAAGATTTGGTGAATTTGGCTAACTATGGTTTGCAAGGAATTACAAGCTTGGAGACAAGACCAAAGGAAGTCAATTACAACTTGCTACAAGTTGTAATTCATGAATGAGGCTTGTAATTAATATGTATTAAGGCCCACTAGTTATGCTTATTTAAAAAGTAAGGGCCCTGTTTGTTTTGTATTAAATTAGAACATTGTTTACTTTATTATTTCTTAAAATTTGATTCGAAATCCAAACGCTACTTAATAACCCTAATTAGGGTTTAGCTATTTATATCTCATTTAGGGTTGTAAGACATCAGTTTTAGTTTTGACAAATTATTAACCTAAAAGCCGAATTTGCTTTTACCTTTGTGTTCTTGAGTAGAATGCATGCTTAGAAACATTCAAGTAGTTTGATCAACTTTCTTATGGAGTGTTTCGATTCTGGGGTTTAGGAACTAGTTTGTTTCGAAATCTTAGGACTGTGATCAATTCAAGGTAATCTGAAATCTAACCTAATCCTTGCAGGTTGTGCCGAATTCGACTAGAGGTGTTCAAGTTAATGCTGATCAAGGGATTCTCAGGCTTATTCTTGGAGGTTCCGCATCATTTGGTATCAGAGCCTATTATCGGGTCTGGTCCCACTGCTCCAAGTTCGAGGACAAACTTCCTTAAAGAGGGAGGGAATGATATGTCCAAGGGTTTGGAGGGTTGTGGATCAGGTTCGATAAAGGTGGCACATAAAGTAGAAAGAGACTGGTGAGCCCATGTTTGATCCAAATAAAGGAAATGGGTGTGCCTCTGCTGACAGCTTAAGGTTTTGGTAGAAATGGTTAGCGTTCTTTCCGGTTAAGCATGCTGGTGCAGGGTCAGTACCAGGATGGGTGACCTTTTGGGAAGTGCTTGGCCTAGCCGTGTTGGTGCAGGGTCAGTATCAGGAGGGGTGACCTTCTGGGAAGTGCTTGGCCCAGCCGTGCTGGTGCAGGGTCAGTACTAAAATGGGTGTCCACCTGGGAAGTGCTTGGCCCGGCCGCATCAATGTCAAAGAAATTCCATCAACCATTTTTTGGGTAAAAAATGGAAGTGCATTTTTAGTCTAAAATGGAGGTGTCTAACTTAAGTAATGGAGTTTAAAATGGAGGTGTCTAACCATTGACAAAATTTTATTAATCCATTTTGAAGTCTATATAAACCATTTAGCTCTTATTTGAAGTGTATCCTAAAAAAATTAGAATTAGAGAGAGTTTGAGAGAAAAGCTTAAGAGAAAAAATTTATAAAAAAAATTTTGTGAAGAAAAATTATTGGGTATAATTGGGCATGGGTTGTAAGTTGTAAGTATTGTAAACACTTTGTATATTTTCTCCTTTCAATAAAATAATTTGTAGTAAGTCCAGAGACGTAGGCACAATTAGTCAAAATCCGTTATCAAATTTATGTGTGTATTATTTTCGCTGTTATTTCGCATTCTCACTAATTTAATTTATAAGAAAATTTGCATAATTTTTTCAACAACTGGTATCAAAGCTGCTTGTTATGAATTTTGTATTTGTGAGACGAATGAGGTGTTCTAATAATTTTCTACGAGGTTCCTATTTATATAAATAGTGAATTTCATAAATAGTAAAATTTTGTATTTATTTGATGAATGAGGTGTTCTAATACACAGTGGTTTTCAAGAATTATCAGAAAAGATTTCAGGAAGTCATATTCAATTGAGAGTGATAGTTACAGATGAAGGAAATGTGAAAATTAAAAATTTTGATGGTGCATATTTCAGCTTTTGAAAGATGCAAATCAAAGATTATTTATATCAGAAAAAGATGTATCAACCTCTCTTAGAAAAGAAGCCAAAGAATATAAAAGAATAAGATTGGAAACTTCTACATAGATAAGCTTTTGAAGTTATTCGATTGGCATTATCCCATAATGTTGCTTTCAACATAGCAAAAAAAAGACCACAATGGGTCTTATAAAAGCTCTCTCCAGTATGTATGAGAAGCTATCGGTCTCTAAACAAGTTCACTTAATGAGGCGGTTATTCAATTTACGGATGACAAAAGACGCATCAGTAGCTCAACATCTAAAAAAACTCAATACAGTCACAACCCAGTTGAGTTCAGTTGAAATTGAATTTGATGAAGAAATATGAGCATTAATATTTTTGTCTTCTCTATCAGAAAGTTCGAATGCTACTGTTATAGTTTTGAGTAGATCATCGAGAAGTAATAAGTTGAAATTTGATAATGTTCGTGATTTGATTCTCAGTAAAGAGATCCGACGGAGAGAGTCGAGTGAATTGTCAACCTCTTCAGTTTTGCATACAGAGTCAAGAGGAAGAAATTCAACTAGAGAAAATAGGAGTGACAAATCTAACCACCTAAGTAGATCAAAGGACAGGAGGTCAAAATTCAAGAATTTCAATAATTCTCATAGCTAGAAGACCATCGAGTGTTAGAATTGCGGAAAGATCGGGTACTATAAAAATCAGTGCAAGAGTGCATCGAAGGACTAGGAGGCGAAGGCAGAGGCAAAAATTACTTCCACCTCAAGAAGAGATGATGTGTTGATATGCCCTTCGGAGAGTAATGACGAGTCTTGGTTGTTAAACTCCAGAGCATCATTCCATGCCACTTCGTAAAAGGAATTCTTCAAGAGGTATGTCCCTGGAAACCTTGAAAAGATATAACTTGGTGGTAATGATCAACCTTGTGCTATTATTGGTAAATGTGCAATGAATATTGAATTGAATGGGTCTATTTGGGAGCTGAAGGATGTCACTCACATTCTTGACCTTAGAAAGAACTTAATCTCAATAGGATAGTTGGCTAGTGAAGGCTACATTACAATCTTTTATGGTGATGATTAGAATATTTCAAAGGGCGCATTGACTATTGCTTAGGGCAAAAGAGTAGTACTCTTTACATAACAACAAGGGCACACTGTTCAATTATAGTTGCAGTAGGAGATAAAAATCCTAATTTATGGCACTAAAGACTATGTCACATTAGTGAGAAAGGGATGAAAATTATGCACTCAAAGGAAAAACTTCCAGGTCTACAGTCAATTGAGATAGACATGTACCAAAATTGCATACTTGGAAAGCATAAGAGGGTCAACCTTCAGACAAGTGGCAGAACCTCAAGGAAAGAATGGTTAGAGCTCATTCACTCTGATATTTGGGGACCAACGATAAGTTCATCCATTAGTGGGAAACACTACTTCTTGACTTTCATAGATGATTACTCTCGAATAGTATGGGCTTACTTTCTAAAGCATAAGTCTGAAGTGTTTGAGACTTTCAAGAGATGGAAAGCTATGGTGTAAAATGAGACAGATTTGAAGATTAAAAAGCTCAAAATCGATAATAAAGGTTAATGTGAAGACGTCAAATTCAATAAGTTCTACTATGAGCATGGAATCAGGATATAGAGAATCATGCCAGGTAGGCCTCTCAACACAATGGTGTAGTTAAGCATATGAACCGAACATTGATAGAAAAAGCCAGAAGTATTTATATACAGTCAAGTCTACCAAAGCAGTTATAGTCATAAACAGTCAACACAGTAGCTTATTTGATCAACCAAGGTCCATCTATTTCGTCAGAGCATAGAATACCAGAGGAGTTATGGAGTGAAAAAGAGATATAATTATCATATCTAAATGTTTTTTATTGTGTAGCATATGTGTATATTAGTGATTAAAGTAGGAATAAGCTTGATCCTAAATCTAAGAAATGCATCTTCATCAGCTACGGTGAGGATGAGTTTGGCTATCGCATTGCAGCACAGATGTAACTTTCAATGAAAAGTGATGTACAAGAAAATGCATAAAAACAATGCCGATGATACAGAGCAGAGTGAGCCAGTATTTGCATATATAGATGATGTCCCAAATAGTCCTATGATGGAGCTAATTGGAGCAAGTCCTCAGCTAGAGGAACTCGTTGGGCAAAGCAACGTGCAATAATCCAACACACTGCATCCTTCTACTCTAGCTCCTATATTGAGAAGGTCTTCTCGGCCTCATGTGTTTAGCAAGAGATACATGAACTATTTGTTGCTTACTGATGAAGGGGAGCTTGAATGTTATAATGAAGCTTGTCAAACTAGAGATGCTAGTAAGTGGAAACTTACCATGAAAGATGAGTTGAAGTCTCTGATTTGTAATCAGACATAGGAAATAGCTTATTTACCCATGGGGAAGAAGGGCTTCATAACAAATATAGATGTACCGGGTGAAAGAGGATGTTTTATTAGTTTCTGTTATAGATTTGTATCTTATTTGTTATGATAATTATTATTTTATTTAGGTATTTTGGTATTTTGATAATTATGATGATAACCCTGATTCTGACATGGCATGGCAATTAGCAGAATTAACGAACCAACTTAAGATGCTAAATGCAAGAGGACAAACACCTATGCCTATTCATGAAGTATGTTCAGCATGTGGCATTGCAGGACATAGCGCAAACATGTGTTCATTTGATAATGGACAATATCAAGAGAGGCAAGAGGAAGAATATGCCTATGACAGTTTCCAGCAAAGAGGTAGAAGTAACCCATATTCCAGTCCTTGTAATCCAAATTGGAGAAACTACCCAAAATTTTCTTGGGAAAACCAGCAGCAGATTCCACCTCCAAATTTTTTTCAACCTTACCAAAGAAGTTTTTACTCTCAAGAACAATATTCAAATCAAGAGTACCTTAAGCGACCCACATTAGAAGATAGTTTGAATGCCTTCATTCAAATTAGCGCGCAAAATCAAAGTAAACTTAAGGAACCCACTTTGGAAGATAGTTTGAATGCCTTCATTCAAATTAGCTCACAAAACCATGATAAATTCGAGAAATCCACAGTGGAGGATGATTTGAATGCTTACCTTAAAATTAGCACAGAAATTCAGGAAGGAAGCAATGAGAGATTTGATTCTTTGGAGGAATCATTGAAGAGGGTGGAAATGCAACCTGGGCAATTAGCACATCAACTCCAAGCACACCAAGAAGAGGAATTTCCTAGCCAATTGGAGCAAGTCAAGGTAATCACAAATTTGAAGAGTGAACAGGTAATATATAACAAATTTTGTGATTCCTTAGATGCAGGCACTAATCAAGAAGATAATGGCGAGGAGATACAAACCAACATAGAGAAGTTCATTCAATCAACAAGAGGAGGAGAATTTGGAAGCATCGACTTCGACAAAATTGCATGAACCTCCAAATCCTTGTATGCCACCACTCCCATTCCCAAGTAAGCTGAATGCAGAGAAACAATGTATGCAACTTTCTGAACTCCATAACATGCCCTATAGTAAAGATAGTGTAGATAAGCTTGAGGTGGCTATGACCATAGAAGTAGAGCCTAATTCTTCCAAATTAGAAATTGATGAGAGCAAATTACTAGTGAATAATGAGATTGTTAAGGGAGAACTTCAAATTGCTAAAGAGAATGTAGAACACATTCAACCAAACTTGGTTGAACTTAAAAAGACCCCAGAAATTTTGAAAGATGTTTTGGTTGGGGAATACAGTATGCAACAAATTATCATCTCTCCCACTCTTGGTGGTGAGAACGAGCAAAACCAATATAAAACCATGTTGCAAACTGAAAAAGGTTCTTACTACGTCCCTATAGCATTAAAAAATCAAGCTAAGACAACCCTCACATGTTCTTTTTGGACAATTGCTCCCTAAAGAATGCTACCTAGGCTTTTCAATACATTGGGCACTTTTCAAAGTTGCATGGTGTTCATCCTCTCAGTCATGGGCTCCAATTGCATTATGGGTGGAAGGAGCCCCACACATCGTATATGGGAACGATGGAAATCAGGTATATATCATTTAAACTCCCTCTGTAGTATGCATGCTCACATTGAGGACAATGTGAATTTTTAAGTGTGGGGTGCATTTTGCATTTTATGTTTTTGTGTTTTTACTTTTAAGTTATTTTTGTTTAAGTTTAGTTTAAGTTTTTAATGTTTTTCGTTGAATAAATGAATGTTGAGAAGTTCAATTGTTTTAAACATTGCTGATAGATGACCTTTGAATTTTTGAAGCATGATTTGGAGAATTGAGTAGATTTGGTGCTTATTGTCAATTTTGTTGGTTTTTCCTTGTATTGCCATTAACCTTGTGAGAAATTGAGCCATCAATTTATTATTCTTTTTGTTGGTGAACATCATTGATTGATGAATTGCTAGAACTTGCTTTGACATGCATTTTAAGACTACATAAAAAATTTCAATTTGGCATCAAGATGATTAAGGCAATTAGGTGAACCCACTTTGGCTTTAAAAGACCAACTCTATATTCAACCTTAGTTAGCCAATTTTGAGCTTATTTTATTTTTCCTTTTCTTTCTTTTTCACAACACAATTAGCTTGAACCTTGTTGTTTAACTATTATCCTTTCATTAGGTCAAGAGCATTTTAAGAGCGTTTATGACCGAGTGTTGTGTTGAATTAAGTGTGGGGTTAAATTTAGTAGGTTTAAGGGTGCAAAGAAAAATAATAAAATAAAGAAAAATAAAAAAAATAAAAAAAATAAAAAAAAAGAAAAAAAGAAAGAAATATATATATATATATATATATATAATAATTGTTGTTCTTGTTGAAAGGGTTGGAATGTATCATTGCAAAATGTAATAATTGAGTTCCCTTGAAAAGCTCTTTAATGTCAATGGGTATATGAGAGGAAGGTGTTTTGGGATTGTTAGTTATACATATGATCGGTTACTTCACTCTTGAAGTGCTCTTGAACTTAATGATTAAGATTACATTTCCTAAATGTCATGCCTTTACCTTAGCCCCATTACAACCAAAGGAAAGACCTTTTGATTAATGCTTGATTGAAATTTGGTGGTGGAGATTTGATTGATAAGTAAGCCTATGGTAATAATCTTTCATTGATTGTTATGAGTGTAAACACCACCATGATCAAACACTTGTAAGAGTTGGTGAGGGAGCGACAACTTAGGTTTTGCATGGAAAACCACTTAATTGCATGAGTGTCGATTTTGTTTGATTCGATATTGATTGTGGATTTAGGGATAAGGAAGTCTTGATGCATCTTTATAACTCTTGAACTTAACAAAATTCATCTGGTTAGTGTGTTTTGATTTTAGCCTTGCTTGGGGACAAGCAAGGATTTAAGTGTGGGGTAGTTGTTTTATTAGTTTTTGTTATAGATTTGTATCTTATTTGTTATGATAATTATTATTTTATTTAGGTATTTTGGTAGTTTCAATCGGTTTATTTAGTGTTTTCATTAATTTTGGTAGTTTTAATTTATTTCAGTGTTTATGTCATTTTTGTTCTAGTTTTTAGTTTGGTGTTTATTTGTTGTTGGTTAATGTTTATTTGATTCTTGTTTAAAGTTTGTTTAAGTGTTTATTTTAGGTTAATATGTAAACATCATCTTAAGACAAAAACAAAGGAACCAAGAGAGAAAGAACAAAGAGACAGTGACTGACACACTCAGAGGACACGACCAAGCCACTGGCCGTGTCACATGACACACCCAGGAGACTTGGCCGTGTCCCATACCAAGCCAAGGAAGAAAAGAAAGAAGAACAAAGAGGCAGAAGGTGACACACCCTCCAAAAAGCTCCAACACGGCCAAGTTGCTTAAGCTTGGCCGTGTCTCACTCAAGTCTAAAGAAAAAGAAAGAAGAAAATCAAGCAGTAGAAGACACAAGCAAGGGACACGGCCAAGCTTGTGGCCGTGTCCGTGTCCCGCCAAAGACCTCCAACACGGCCAAGTTTCCTCCAACTTGGGCGTGTCTCTCATGGACTAAAAGCAACGCGGATTTTTTAAAGCGGAGGTTTCATATAAATAGGAGAATTAGGGTTTTCAAAGGGGGTTGAGAGTTTGAGGGACGGCTAGGGCAAGGGAGAGGACACTCTCCTTGGTCCTTCGTCTTCAACCTCCATTCTTATCCTCTTCATCTTCTACATCTTCCATTGACAAGCTTCAATTTGGTTCTTTGGGATCAAGTGGGTTAACAAGCTCTCAAAGGTTGAAGAAGCTTCATTGAAAGGTTTGGTGACTTGAGAAAGCTCCAATCCATCTTCCAAAGGCATAATCATCCAAAGGTTTGGTAACTTGAGAAAGCTCCATCCTATATTGCAAAATGGAAATCAACCATTGAAGAGGGCTTGAGTTCTTCATCAAACATCAAAGTGGAGTTAGGAGGAAGACTAGCAATCCTACTCTTGGCATCTTCACAAGGGGTTTTTCTATTCTCTCTTTTAATTCATTTCAATATTGTTTTTGTTATATTAAGAGAATTGATATTGCAATGAACAATTTGTATTTGATTTATATTGAGTTGAATGAATGTTTTAAATTGATGATGTTGAGCTAAATACCCATGCTTAGGGTTTGTAGTATATTTAATTGAATGCTTTGATTTGATATTTCCATTGATTACCTTGTTGTTGGTTGATTGCATTGGATTGTATGCTAGGTTAATAGATTAGCTACCTATTGATCTCTAGATATTGAATGAAGGACCGAGAGGTGAAATTTGATATTGGAATTATACAATCGACTACCCTATGAATGAATTAGAAATATAAGTTCTAGGGTTTCATTAATTTGGTAATGTAACATAATTGGTTATTGCTAATTCATGAATGTGAGAACTAATGAATTGGTAATTGATTAATTAACCTTAAGGAACAAATTAATTACAAGGCTATGTTAATGGATAATTGAGAATTGAGCTTTGATTGAATGGACCTATAACCCTAGGCACTTTCCCAAGAACTGAATTGATCTTGTGCACCCATCACACACATCAAACCCTACGTACGTTAATTTTAGGTTTAAATTGTTCTTTTACATTCCAAACAACAAACTCTCGCTTTTAATTTAATTGCTTTAATCAAGCTATTACGAACCACACCTTCTTAGGGAAAACGACCTTGGGGCGATCACCTTTGCTACAGCTACCTCGTATACTTGCAAGTGACGCTTTGTAGTAGTATTTAATTCGAGCACAACAGAGGAGCATGATGGTTCTAAAAGATACAAAGCCCGACTAGTTATCAAAGAATTCCAGTAGAAGGAAAGAATTAACTACACTGACATTTTTGCTTCCATTGTGAAGATCAATACTATCATATCAGTATTGAATATTGTAGCCATTGAAGATTGTTATCTTGAACAGTTAGACATAAATACCATATTTCTTCATGAGGAGTTGGATGAATGGATATACATGCACCAACTAGAAGTTTTTTCAAAAAAAAGGGAAGAAAATATAGTATGCAGACTTAAGAAGAGCTTGCATGGCCTGAAATAAGCTCTAAGACAGTGGTATAGAAAGTTTGATGGCTTCATACACAAGGAAAGATTCCAAAGGTGCAACACCGACCACTGTTGCTATTTTAAGATATATAACTCTAGTTATATTATTTTACTACTTGATGCCTATAACATGTTAGTAGTAGATTCATATATGGACGATATCATAAGGTTAAAGTAGCAATTATCAAAGGAATTTAACATGAAAGACTTAGATCTAGCAAAGAAGATTTTTAGAATGCAAATCACAAGAGATAAGCATAAAGGACTCTTACAGTCATCTTAGGCATAGTACATCAACTGTATTTTGCAAAGATTCAACATAGGTGACGCCAAACCAGTTAGCACACCATTGGTCAACCACTTTCATCTATCCAATGATTAATCCCCCTTAGACGAAGGAAGAGAGAGAACTCATAGCTAAGATTCCTTATGCCTCAACCATTAGAAGCTTGATGTATGCAATGCTCTGTACAAAATCAAACATTGGCCATACAGTAGGAGTTGTAAGCAAGTTTTATGTTAAATATGTTAGAATTAATTTTATATTGTTAAAAATAATCCTCTAATTAATCATAAGTGTGGACTAAATATATTTAAATATTAAATGTGTATTGCAGTCAAATTAAGATAGTCAAATTAAAGTTTTGATCAAATTAGGATTATTGACTATTGAGGTGTCCCACTCGTAATAGAATTATAAGTGTAGAGACCATTGAGTAATTTCTATTTTGTTGAAGGACCAAAATAGAAATTAATCAATTTATTCAGTTATAAATAAGGGGTTGTGGTCTCCGGGGGAATATAACTTTTAGAGAACATTACGTTTCTTCAGTAGTGCTTCCGCATAACCTAAAGTGTGTATCCCCTGGAAGGCTACAAACCCCAGAATTGTCTCCAAAATCAACAAACAATGATGCCAGGTACACAAATTCTGCCCTTTGCAATTTAATTTGAATAATCTAGTGATCTATGCATGATTTAGGCTTTAGAAAAATTAAGTTTTCTCCCCCTTTCAATTGGTATCAGAGCTCTGTGCTAGGTTGCTAGATTTTCCGATTAAATTGCGGTATTGATTATTGTTTTGATTCTAGAAAATTAATTCGGTGATTGTAATTTTCTAGAATTAATTTAGAATCGAATTTAGTAATCTGAAATCAATATTGGTTTGATTTGTTTTTTGGTTAATTAATTAGTTAATTAATTTTAAAAAAATTGAAAATGTTCTTCGTGTTCTTGAAGAACAGTTTCAAAAATTCTTTGAGTTATGCGATTTTGATGGTCTTTTGGTCGGATTTGGACCGACGGTGGTGTAAGGGAGGGTTAACACCCTCATGCGGTGGTCACCGGCCGTGGAGAACAGCGGAGAGAAATCGGGGTTCGTCTCCAAAATCGCAGCGATTTTCAGAAAAATTGCAGTTCGGTTTTTTGCAATTTTCAGGCGATTCATCGCCGTTCATCTCCGATAAAGGATAGCCGGAGATTGTTCGGTAGTCGAGCAACCATCTGGAGGCTGTTACCGGCGGTGGGTGGCTCTGAATCGAAGCTGAAGATGAGGCGACAACGAAGCAATCTGCTTCGGTTTGGAGACGATAACCTAGCTCAAAAACGGCACCGTTTTGAGCCAAAGCGCTGCGTTTGGAGCAGTGTACAGACCTAGCTCAAAACGGCACCATTTTGAGCCAAAGCGGTGCGTTTTGAAGAGCGAACCGTGCGTCTCTGGACCGGGGTAAAAGAGAAAATAATATATATTTTTTTCTATTACAAACAAGTCCTCCAACTTCTGATAATCCGATTTTGACCCTGAAAATTTTGTAATTCTTGTTTTCACCTACAAAACTTTTAATTTATTTAATTTTAAATTTTAATTTATTTAATTTTATCCCAAAATTTTCTGTTTATTTATTTTTGGCCCAAATTTTTTTTAAATTAATTAAAGTTTATTTTTACAATATTAAATTTTAATTATTTTTGAGAATTTTATTAAATTGAGTTTAAATTATGGTAGTCTTGATTGTGTCTGATATTTTTTTAATAATAAATTAATTGAAGCAAAAAGTTACCAAAGTGACCTCTATTGTGTAAATTAATTTATTTGGAATATTAGACAGGTGTATTAAAATTCATTGCAGGTAGTAAACCGGTCTAAAGGGAAGTTGCTATCTGGCTGAATTGAGAATATATGTGCAGTGATAAATATGTGATAATTATTATGTTTCCATCCATGTGGATAATAAATCGGCCCAAAAGAAGGTTTAATATTTGATAGGATGGAATTGTCAATATTTGATTACCTCATTGAGATGCCAATTACAGTTAATATTTTATGTCCAAAGATAAAAATATTAATATTGTGTCGGTATATTGTTTCCATTATTTGAACTCTATTATTATTTGTTTCAATTATTTTGTGGATAGTGAACTTATGTTAATTTTTTGTCACTTTCTATGATGCCAGCTAGCATGCCGTATAATCCTAACATTGTCCCTATGCTTGAGGGGTCAAACTTTGGTTCATGGAAATCAAGCATCATGATTTATCTGGGTTGTATGGACTTAGACCTTGCGTTCAGAATGGACGAACCTGCTCCTCTTACTGAAGTGAGCACAGACGCTCAGAGGGTTCAGTATGAGAAGTGGGAGTGTTCTAACCGCATAGGTCTTATGATCATGCAGCAGGGAATCCCAGAGCATGTTCGGGGAGTCATTTCTGCTGAGGAAAGTAATGCTAAAAAATATCTTGCTAAGTTGGAGAAGGTCTATGTCAAAAATGACAAGCCCGAAGTGGAGATGCTTTTAGCAAAACTCGCCTCCATAAGGTATGCTGGCAACGGTACTGTTCGGGAGCATATACTGAGCATGTCTCAAATAGCCAAGAGGCTAAAGGTCCTGGATTTGGTTTTACCAGATGACCTTTTAGTCCATCTAGCTTTGAATTCTCTTCCACTACAATATGGGCAGATCAGGACTTCATATAACTGCCAGCTGAGCAAATGGACTCTTAACGAGCTCATTGCTCATTGTGTGGATGAGGAGGAAAAGATGTTGGCTACTAAGAGAGAGAGTGCTCATCTGGTCTCTTCAGCAGCTAAGGGCAAAAACAAGAAAAGAAAGAAGACTGCTGAGAATAAGACTGCTGATAAAGGTCCTGTGCAAAAGAAGCCTAAGGAATTAAAATGCTTCTTCTGCAGCAAGTCTGGACACTTAAAGAAGGATTGTCCTAAATATGCCACATGGCATGTCAAGAAGGGTAAGTACTTTATTTTAGTCTGTTCTGAGGTTAATTTAACTTCAGCTCCTAGAAATACTTATTGGATGGATTTTGGTGCTACCGCTCACATAAGTGTTTCATTGCAGGGTTGCCTGAGCTACCGAAAGCTAACTAACGGTGAAAGATATGTCTATGTGGGAAATGGCGATTCGGTGGAAGTGGAGGCAATTGGGCATATTAGATTGTGTTTAAGAACTGGATGTTTTTTGGATCTTGTAGATACTTTTGTTATTCCGACATTTAGACGGAATTTAATTTCTGTTTCTTATTTGGACAAATCTGGTTTTACTTGTTCATTTGGAGACAGTTCATTTACTTTATCTATGGATTCAAAAATTTTTGGTATTGGCTTCTTAAATGCATGCGATAATCTATATATGTTGGATATTAATGATTCTTATAATGAAACCCTGCAGGTTAGTACTATAGGTACCAAAAGGAAGCTAAATATAGATAATTCAGCTGAACTTTGGCACAGACGTTTGGGTCACATATCCAAATCTAGAATAGAAAATCTTGTGTCAGATGGTATCCTAAACACACTTGATTACACAGATTTGGACTCCTGTTTTGAGTGTATTAAAGGTAAACGGACTAAACAAAAGAGACTAGGTGCCAACGAATCATCGAACGTCTTAGAATTGATACATATGGATATCTGCGGTCCATTCCCTACAGCAACTAGGAATGGCCAAAGATACTTTATATCATTCATAGACGATTACTCACGTTAAGAGTACCTATATCTCATTCATGAGAAATCTGAGTCTCTGGACATTTTCAAATCTTATAAGGCCGAAGTTGAAAACCAACTCGGAAAGAAGATTAAATCTGTTAGATCTGACCGTGGAGGTGAGTACTATGGTAGATATGATGGTTCAGGTGAACAATATCCAGGACTATTTGCTATTTTCCTATAGGACTGTGGTATAGTTCCTCAATACACCATGCCTGGTACACCCTGTATGAATGGTGTATCTGAGAGGCGTAACAGGACTCTTATGGATATGGTAAGGAGTATGATTAGTCATTCTTCCTTGCCCGAGTCTCTGTAGGGAGAAGCATTAAAAACAGCAGCTTATCTTCTTAATAGAGTACCAACTAAAGCAGCTGCAAAAACACCTTATGAGCTTTGGACTGGACGCAAGCCCAGTCTAAAGCATCTTCATGTTTGGGGATGTCCTGCTGAGGCTAGGCCTTATAGGCCCTATGAAACTAAATTGGACTCCAAAACTGTTAGCAGCTACTTTATTGGATATTCTGAGCGATCACGGGGTTATAAGTTTTATAATCCTACTACCAAGACTATTTTTGAGACGGGAATTGCAAAATTCTTTGAGGATGTTGAGTTTGGGGGGAGAAGTAAGGTTAGAAATATTGTCTTTAAGGAGGGATCGAGTCAGGAACACTCAGTGTCGATTCCCATCATTGCTCCTAGCAGTGTTCTGGTTCCTACGCCTGTCACTGTTCTAGAAGCACATCAAGTTCCAATACAAGACAATGTTGAACAACTTCCTCATCAGGATGAAGAAGTCATTCTTCCTCAAGTACAAGCTCAACAACCTCAAGAATTTGAGCCAGAACCTGTGCCTTTAAGGAGGTCCACTAGAGAGAGAAAAAATGCTATTCCAGATGATTATGTAGTATATCTTCAGGAACATGAGGACACTGTAGACATGGTGGAAGATGATCCAATCAGCTTTCATCATGTCATGCAGGATCCTAACTCTCACAAGTAGATTGAGGCAATGGGTGAAGAATATAAATCTATGCAAGATAATCAAGTTTGGGATCTTATCCCATTACCTGAAGGAAAGAAACCTATTGGTTGTAAATGGATATTTAAGACCAAGAGGGATTCTAATGGTAATGTGGAAAGATATAAGGCTCGTCTTGTAGCTATAGGCTTCACTCAGAAAGAAGGGATTGACTATAAAGAGACTTTCTCTTCGGTATCATCGAAGGACTCTTTTAGGACAATCATAGCTCTAGTTGCACCTTTTGATCTTAAGTTACATCAAATGGATGTGAAGATTGCATTTCTCAATGGAGACATTGATGAAACCATCTATATGGTGCAGCCAGAAAACTTTGTGTCTGGAGACCCAAAGCGACTGGTATGCAGATTAAAGAAATCCATTTATGGACTCAAGCAAGCTTCTCGTCAGTGGTACTTCAAGTTCCATGAAGTAGTTGTCTCTTTCGGTTTTGAGACAAATGATGTGGAAGATTATGTGTATCACAAGTTAAGTGGGAGTAGGTTTATTTTTTTGGTCTTATATGTGGATGACATATTGCTTGCTACTAACTGTAAGGACTTGCTGCACGAGACCAAAGTCTTTCTCTCAAAACACTTTGAGATGAAAGATTTAGGTGAAGCTTCTTTTGTATTAGGGATTCAAATACATCGAGACCATACTCGAGGTATTCTTGGATTATCACAAAAGGGCTATATTAAGAAAGTGTTCAAGAGATTTAGTATGCACAACAGTAGACCAATTGATAACCCAGTTGCTAAAGGAGATAAATTCAGTCTTGATCAGTGTCCAAAGGGTGAACTTGAGATTCAGGAGATGCAGAAGATTCCTTATGCGTCAGCAATTGGGAGTCTGATGTATGCTCAAGTTTGCACTCGTCTAGATATTTCATTCATAGTTGGCATGTTAGGGCGATATCTCAGCAATCCAGGAATGGATCATTGGAAAGCAACCAAAAGAGTCTTGAGATATCTTCAGAGAACGAAGGGACATATGCTCACATACAGGAGATCAGATCAGCTTGAGATCATTGGGTATACTGATTCTGATTTTGCTGGATGCCAAGACAGTAGAAAATCCACATCAGGCTACATATATCTCTTGGCTGGTGGTGCTATTTCTTGGAAGAGTTTGAAACAAACTCTAGTAGCTACCTCCACCATGGAAGCAAAATTTGTAGCAAGCTATGAGGCATCCAATCAGGCAATCTAGATGAGGAACTTTGTCATAGGGCTGCGCATTGTGAGTGGCATTGAAAGGCCATTAAAGTTATACTGTGACAATAACTCAGCAGTTTTATTCTCCAACAACAACAGAAGCTCTTCTCGATTGAAACATATCGGGATTAAGTTTCTGGTTGTGAGGGAGAGGGTACAGAGTGGACAGATATCCATAGAGCATATTGGAACGAACTCCATGATTGCGGATCCACTCACTAAGGCTGTGATACTGAAAGTTTTTCATAAGCACACTGCTTATATGAGTGTTATATTATTTGAGACTATTTAGTTTCAGTGGGAGTTTATTCATTAAGTTTGCATTATATTTTATGTATGCTCTGTTTGGCATTGGATATATTTTATAAAGTACATTCAGTTTCTGCAGAAAAAATAAGTTTTTCTTTCATTTTATTATGTGTTTTACACTCTGTATTATATTTATGTTTGATCTCACTTAAGATTGACCAGTTGGAAACAGACATGATTGGATCATATAGCATGTAGTTTCCATGCTACACTCCTATTATTGATCTATGTCATTTGAGAGTATTGGTAATGTGATTGATGGTGGTTCGAGTCACGATGAATGTGGCGACTGGCCCTTCAGTCCTTTATCGATATAATCAATGGACGAGATTGTTTGAGGCACCTTCAGTATGACTGTTTTTATGAGCTCATTAAGGTATATACATTTATATTTAATATATGTTAGCCCAAGTGGGAGATTGTTAGAATTAATTTTATATTGTTAAAAATAATCCTCTAATTAATCATAAGTGTGGGCTAAATATATTTAAATATTAAATGTGTATTACAGTCAAATTAAGATAGTCAAATTAAAGTTTTGATCAAATTAGGATTGTTGACTATTGAAGTGTCCCACTCATAATAGAATTATAAGTGATTAAGTAATTTCTATTTTGTTGAAGGATCAAAATAGAAATTAATCAATTTATTCAGTTATAAATAAGGGGTCGTGGTCTCCGGGGGAATATAACTTTTAGAGAACATTACGTTCTTTCAGTAGTGCTTCCGCATAACCTAAAGTGTGTATCCCTTGGAAGGCGATAAACCCCAGAATTGTCTCCAAAATCAACAAACAATGATGCCAGGTACACAAATTCTGCCCTTTGCAATTTAATTTGAATAATCTAATGATCTATGCATGATTTAGGCTTTAGGGGAATTAAGTTTTCTCCCCCTTTCAAAATATAGGGAAAGCTCATTAATAAATAGTAAAATTGATTTTGAGATATCTACGAGGCACCATAGAAAAGTGTTTGTACTTTGGTAAAGTATAGTTAAAAGTACAAGGCTATATAGATGCAGACTTTGGAGGTGAAGTTGATCACCGAAGAAGCACCACTGATTATATATTCACTGTTGGAAATACAACTATTAGTTGGATGTTGATGTTATAAAAGATTGTCACTCTATCCACTATAAAGATTGAGTATGTAGCAGTGACTGAAGCTAGTAAAGATATGATATGACTTCAAGGTTTGTTAATTGAGTTGGGATTCAAGCAGAAGAAAAATGTCTTACATAGTGATAATCAAAGTGTGAAACACTTGGTGAAAAATTCAGCATTTCATTCTAGAACAAAGTATATTAGACTTCGTTATCACTTTATCAGAACTTTGTTGAAAGATGAGGTATTAATACTAGAGAAAATCCAAGGAAGCAAGAATCCAGCATATATGTTGACAAAGATAGTGGCTATCGATAAACTGAAATTGTATTCAACTTCAGCTGGCCTGAAAGAGTAGCAAGACTGGAGAGATCTGCTACACAGATCGAGGTATAAAGACATATTGAAATCAGTCTTCGAGTGGGAGATTGTCAAAAAAAATTCAACAACTATTTTTTAGGATAAAAAATAGAGATGTATTTTTAGTTTAAAATGAAGGTGTCTAACTTAGGTAATATAGTTTAAAATAGAGATGTCTAACTATTGACAAAATTCTATCAACCCATTTTAAAGCCTATATAAACATTTTAGCTCTTATTTGAAGTGTATCCCAAAAAAAAAATAGAATTAGAGAGAGTTTGAGAAAAAAACTTAAGAGAAAAAACTTGTAAAAGAATTTTGTGAAGAAAGATTATTGGGTATAATTGGGTGTGAGTTATAAGTGTTGCAAACACTTTATATATTTTCTTTTTTTAATAAAATAATTTGAAATATGTTCGGAAATATAGGTACAATTGGCCGAACTTCATTATCAAATTTATATTTATATTATTTTCGCTGTTATTTCACATTCTCATTAATATGATTTATAAGAAAATTTAGATAATTTTCCCAACAAAGAGCATGTAACTTATACTAGTATTTTGTTCTAAAAATTAACATGAATGAGCAAATTAAAAACTCATAGTTCTTAGGTAAGAAACACCTAGTAAATTATGTTGAACTCATGCGCAGCTTCATTTGGAGAAGCAATTAAAAGTCTCATTACAACTAAAGTTAAGTAATCTACTAGCTTGTTGGCTTCTCTATATATGTGCTTCAACTCAATATTCCAATCCCTCTGAAGCAGTTCTCCGATTTTATGAGCCAAACATGCATGTTTACTTTTCTCTACTGTAGCGAATTAATTATTTTAAGCTAACATATTATTTGAATAAATTGTGTAATTCAATTTATATTTTTAACTATCATTATTGAATAGTTATATTAAAATAACTATTCTATTATCCATCTAACGTAATATTACGTTCAAATTTCTAACGAATAAAATTTTTTTTAAAAATAAGTTACACTTTTTGGCCAAAAAACTATCTTATGAGTTAATAGTTGCAATGGCTTTACAAAAAATAATTAAAGTTTTCATGAAAAATATTTATGAAATGTTACATCACATACACTCAATCAAAGTAATAAGTTCAACAGATGGTGCTAATAATAATATGAATGACAATAATTATTTTATAAAAAATAGTAACATGTATAAAAAATATTTTTATTATTGCTTAATAGTTAAATATGATTATTTTGTAAAAAATAGTATTTTTAAATAAAAAATATATATTAGTAAAATTTCACTATCATGTAAAATTAATCAAAATGTGTTACTGTTACGGTCTTAAGTAATATAAATTTTGTAAATAGTTTTTATGAATAATATTAGTAAAAATAATTAGGATAAAAATTCAAACTATTTAATTAATATACATGATATATAATTTCAAAATCATTTTGCATGTTGTTCATTTTTATTATTATATATATGAAATATATGAAATAATTTCATATAAAATTTATTGAATTAAATTATTATATAATATCAAAATTACTTATTTTTTATATTATTTAATTTATTTATTACATATAAAATGTAATAATAAATTATAAAAGTTAAATTAATTAATAAATTAATATTTTTAAACATATATTTTAAAAGTTGCAATAGATTATTCAATAAAAAATTAATGCAATACAAAAGAATGAATATACATGAGAGAAATAAATAAACATACAAAATATTTATATTTACTAAGCTTACTAGAGTAATAAAGGGACTAGCTTTCACATATAATAAATGAGCCAGCTAGCGAGTCTATAAATAATTTAACTTACGAGTTTTTTAAATGAATCAGCTCGTAAATATAATAAATCAAATATTTTTTTACTTGAGCTTAATTCATTTAGTAAAATAGTACTTTACTTGTTTCTAACTAAGGGTAATCTTAAATGAGCTTTTATTAAGTCGAGATTTAAGCCGGATTTGAATAGTTTGATTCATTTATAATCCTACTTATTTTTATAAGTTATTAAAAAGTTGTTTTTTATTTGTTAAATAGGTCAATTATTTTGTCAATCTTATTATTTTTAATTTAATTTTAATGGACTTATAAGAAAAAAAAATGGACTATTAACCAAAAAAAATCTTTGAGAAAATTGCGTGCTTACTAGATTTTCCAAAATTTTTCTTTTGAGAAATACTGATTACAGCCACTTTGAGGAGTGATTGTTGGACAATCTCATTTCTATTATCTAAAAAATATTGATTATAATATTTCTCATCATAAATGAACTTATAATAAAAAAAAATTTAGCCAATAGAAAGGAGATTTCTAACAACCACTTTTCAAAGTGACTGCACTTAGCGGTTCTCTTTTCTTTTTTTATCATAGGTTTTTTGGTCATTTTATGAAGTGTATAATAAACTTATAATAATCTAATAATAAACTTATAAAAATTTTCATATGTATAATAAACTAATAACAAACTTTATGCATCCTCTATACAAAACCAATAAATTTGTAAGTTGATAAAAAAAATTCTAATTAATACATTTAACAATATTTTTTTGAACTGATAAATTTATAATATTATAGTTTTTTGGCAAATTTGTAAAAAATTCATGTAGATTAGTGGGCATCCATGATGGGAGCCCACTTAATTAATTTAAATTAATTAAAATTAATAAAAAATAGAGTGTTAATTGCCTTAGAAGTTATCATAATCCCATGAGAGATAATTATTAATTTGTATTAAAAGATAAAAAAAAAATAGATATGACTCTCTAGCTTTTATTATAATAAAAAAAAACTCAAAAGAAAAACTCTCTTACTATTGAGAAAGAAAAAAGACATGTGTTCCTTCAATTCTAAGTGGTTTTAAAAGAAAACTTGAGAATTTATAAAAGGTATTTATATTGTAATTTTATAATTGTAATTCATTATTTTATTTAATTTGATTATAATTTTGAGTATTCATATATATAATCTTGAAAATTAAATGCATATAATATTTGTGATTTATTTTTAATTTAGAGAAATTTATATAATATATCTATCTTTCAAATTATCTTTTCAAATATACTAGCTTATATTTTTATTTTTAAAAATAATTCTTTTTTCTTTCACTTTTAGTTTTCTTAAATTTTTTTTTTTACCTTAACTGTTAACAGAGTTAACGACTCCTAATGCCTCTCATCGTTTATCTTTGACGTTGATTTTTTTTTAATTTTTTTAATTTTTATGTTGTTTTATCAATAAATATTTTTTTTGATGTTATATTCTTATTAATATACAACCTATATCAAATATCTAATAAATATACACCCATTTACTAAACATACACAAAATATCTACTAAATATTTATGAAATTTACTTAATATTTATTTAACTTTATTTTTTTAACTTTATATTCACACAATATACACTCGACATACATACAATATTTACATAACCTATTCACAACTTACACAAATAAAAACTCAATTTACATACAACATCTACCAAAAATCTATAAAATTTATCAAACACATACTAAATATCCACCAAACATCTATCAAGCATTCTACATAACAAAATTAATATTTTTTTATTTTTATTATGTATTCTTCTAATATTCAAAAAGCATCTACAATACATCGACACTTTTATTCTGTATTTTTTTAACACATACTAAATATCTACCATATATCTACTACATATTAATAATAGATTAATATTTTTTATTTTGTATTCTCCTAACGCAGTCAAAATTAATAGTACATCAATAATTTTCTTCTCGTCGTTTTTTTTGAGTTTTGATTAATGATCTGTATTTTTTAATAAAAGATGAATATTTGTTAAAGAAAAAAATAAAGATAAAGAATTTATTGAAAAAGGAGATAAAGATTAATATTAAGCTGAAGATGAAGATGAAGATTATCTTTTTTTCGATCTGCTTTGTATTCAGTTTTTCTTGAGTTATTATGCTTGATTCTTCTTTGTTTAAGATTTTTGAGCTTTAAATTTATGATTCTATTTTTTATTGTTTCAAATTTTATATTATGGATAGAGAAGTATGAAGATTTTAGGTTTTATGAAATTTGCATGCATATTTCTTTTATTTTTTCTCCTTTTGCTTTAATATTTTTAAAGATTTGTTGAAGAGAAAGATGAAGATAGATATTTTTTTGAAGAAAAAACAAAGTTGGAGATGGAGAAGAAGAAAATATGAAGATGATGAAGAGAACGTGAAACCTTCGTTGAAGACGTTGAAAGCTGATTATATGTGTGGTTTAGGAACTTTTTTTTAGATATGTAAATATTTTAAAGGATCTATGTAATTTTATAATATTTTGTATTTTTTTAGTTATTTTTGTAGATAGCCCTTTAATTTATCCAACAACCCAAAATCTTTTAATTTAATGGGCTTCTAAGAATAAAAGATAAGATGAAAACTAGTCAGACTTTTTGAATAGGGACATTTACATAACTAATTAAAAAAATTATTACAAAAATATTACAAAAATTAAAAATATCTATACTTTTATAAAATATTAATACAAAATTTTAAAAATATTTCATTCATTACTAAAATAATTTTTTTTTTCAAAAACGCCTCTTTCCTCACTACAAATAATATTTTACTTTAAATTTTTTTTAATTTTTAAACATTATCATTAAATAAAAATATTCTAATAAAATAATAAAAATTAATATTTTAAATTATTTTCATCATATAAAAATTATAATTTTTTACAAAAAGAAAAAAATTAATTTTAATTATAAAAAATAGCACTCAAAAAAATAAAAAAAATAAAATATACAAAATTATATTAATAAAAATTATTAAATTTATTTTTAAACAAATTTTATATATTATACACATAAAAAAATAAAAGACAATTTCGTTATGTATATGCGTTGTAGATATGTTATAGATGTTATGTGTATATTATATTTTTGTTATTTAAATTATGTGTATTTTATATAAAAATTATTGAATATTGTGTGAATGTTATGTGGACGTTGTAAGAATAAAAAATTTAAAAAATAAAATTAAATAAATATTAAAAATATTATGTAATTGTATAGTAGATATGTTGTATATGTAGTTTGTATTGTTAATTATGTGTTTTCTATATATTATATTTTGTGTATATATTAAAAATATGATATTAAAAAATTTTAAATAAAAAATATAAATAAAAGAAAATAGAACAATAAAAGAAAATAAAAAATTGCAAAAATTATAAAAAAAAAGAAGAAAAAATAATGTTGCAAAGGTAAATTCAAAAAAAAAATTGTATCCAATATTGTTGAAACGTCAAGTTTTTTTAAGGTATACAGTGTAAATTTCCCTTTTGCATAATGTACAATGAGATTTGAGATTGGTTTAGATTTGTAATCTAATGTCCGAGTTGAATGTTTGTAAAGTTTGAATATTTAGACTCCAAACCTACCCGCTTACATAATAGGAAAAATTACACAAAATACTGTAATTTAAGTTTTACTTTTTCAAAAAATACAAATGCTACAAATTTTTTTCAAATCTACGGATGTGTGCTTTTTTCTTTATTTTTTCGCTGTTTTTTCTTGTATTTTTCTATTTTTTAATTTTTAAGATTTAATTTTTATTTATATTTTCTTATTCATAAATAATTTTTTTATTTTTATATTCTCATTATACACACAAAAAATAGATATATATATATAATATATCTGTAATATATCCACAGTACACATAAAATAAACAGTAACATATATACAACATATCTGCAATATATCCACAACATATACATTATAATTAATTAATATATAAATATCAGAAAACATATATCTATTACATATATACTATAATTAAGTAATATAAAAAGATTTTATGATATATATAAAGGCTAAAACATAATATATGCACAATGTATACATGATGTATCTATAAAATATATACAACATATCTAAAATATATAAAATTATGTTACGAAATGATGTTTTTTAAATATTTTTTGAGAAATTTTTATAAAATTATATTATTTTCTCTTAAAGATATTATTTTATAAAGTAATATTAGAAATAAATTTAATTTTTATATATTTTTTGAAGAATTTTATAATATATATAAATTATAAAAATATGATGATGTAAGATATTTTTATAATTTTATAAATTTTTTAGGTATTTTTAAAATTTTTTTATATTAATAGTATTTTTGAAAAAACTTTTGATTTTGTATTTAGTTTTGTAAAAAGCCGTGCATAGTAAGATACGCATAAAGGAATTTAGCATGTACATGCTATTTCAATTTCCATTTTCAATAATATGGCCCATTTTTTTTCATTTCTATACCGTGCGTAGGATTTTTTTTTTCAACTTGTATTTTTATTTTTATTTTATTTATGTTTTTTATTAAGAAATAATTCTTTTGATATTATATTCTCATAAATATATGACATACACACAAAATTTACCTAATATTTATAATATATACAAAATATCTATCAAATATATATAAAATATTTGCTAAATATCTATATGATTTATTTAATTTATTTAAAATTTTTTATTCACATAACATATACATAATATCCATATAACATTTACATAACATATACACAACATATACAAAAATACATAATATATAAAAACATCAATCAAAATATTTACAAAAATTGCATAACATCTATATAATATACACAAAATATATATGTAACATTTATAAAATATCTAAATAAGAAAATTAATATTTTTTAAATTTTTTATGTGTATAATATGTAAAATTTATTTAAAAATAAATTTAATTTTTATTAATATATTTTTGCTTTTTATATATTTTTGTGAGTGTTTATTGATTATTTATAATTAAAATTAAAATTTTTCTTTATAATAAATAATATATTTTATATGCTAAAAATATAATTTAAAATATTAATTTTTATTATTTTATTAGAATATATTTATTTAATAGTGCAATTTAAAAAAATAAAAATTTAAGTAAAATATTATTTATGATGAGAGAAGAGGTATTTTTGAAAAAAAAAATTATTTTAGTGAGGGAGATAATATTTTTAAAAATTTACTTAAACTTTTTTTAAAAGTGTAAATATTTTTATTTTTTATAGTATTTTTGAAATAATTTTTTTAGATAGTTTTGTGGGTTTCCCTATAATATACCCATATATCTATTACCCCAATATTTCATTTAAATAAAATTTATTTGTTAATTTTGAAAAGATTTGAACTCATATCCTCAAACAGTATGTTGACTTGGCATTAGACCATGCCAACAACTCTATATTATTGTTGTTACTTTATTATTATTATTACTGTTATTGTTATTCATTCCAAACTATATATGTAATTTATATCTTTTAATTTTTTTGTTATTCTCTCATTTGCAAAACTATAGCATATTTGATTATCATATATGAAAAGTTTAAGCATATTTGTCTAAAATTATTCATTACCCAGCAAATAAGAGGTTTTCACCTTTAACTGATTTTCAAAATTTAAATTCATAATTTTAGTTCGAGTTTATTACTTAAAAAAACATTAATTATGGCAAACATAACATAAATAATTTTCAAACTTTTAATTTAAGTTTTTGGTTCGAACTAATCTTTTCAATTATCTATTGATTTTGTAATTAGAGAATCATTCATTTCTCTTTAAGTTTCTTTTGAAATCTTTAAATTGTTAATTTGGATTTGGAAATTTTCTTTTAATTTTGAAAAACACCATTAAAGAAAATACATAACAAGTATTATTTATAAAAAAAATATCTCAATAGATTACAAGGATGAAAGGCAACTTTTAATTTTTTGAAGAATAGGTTGCATTGTAATGTTTTTTAATGGCTAAAATTTAAAGCTGAAAGATCTAATGGTGAAAAACTGATAATTATACACATGTATATTAAGGGGGTGTGCGTTCGGTAGGTTAATTAACCGATTAAATTTTAAATTAATCGAATTCTTTGAACGTATAATTTTTTTACTGAATCGACCGAATTTTGATTTTAGTTAATTTGATTAATTAACCGAGCCGTTTTGGTCAATTCGATTAATTGTAAAAAATTATATTTAATATAAAAAATAAATTTAATTAAATAACTAAATAAAATTTATTAAAAAATTAAATAAAATAACCTTATTTTGCAATAAAAATATATTTATATAATTAAGGAATTAAATAAAAAAATTAATAAATAACTAAATAAAATTATATTTTTTAAAAAATTATTAACTGGTTAACCGACCTAACCAAATTAATTAACCGTTAACCGAACTGAAAATTAAATTAATTAAAATTTTTCAACCGGACCGAATCGAATTTAACAATATTGGTTAACTAAACTAAATATTCAGTCGGTTAATCGAATATTTGGACGGTTAACCAAAAATTGCCCACCCCTATATATATTTGCATAGGAAAAAGATGAGAAAGCAACACTATAAATTTTATGATTGAATTATTGAATTTCTTAGCCTATGACTTTATAGGCAGCAAAAACAAGTTAAATTGAATTAACAACTAATTAGTCTGATTCAATTTAATGGTTTGTATTGAACATCTTAAATTAAGTTTGTTTAACTTTGGTATAGATGTTAATAATTAAGGTGTAACTTGGTAGTCAATAGTGTATTTTATTTCTGTCTAGATTTCAGATTCGAGTCTTTTAAATATTTTTCTCTTATATATAATTTATAAAAAAATTATTTATCTTTACGATTAAATAAATTTTTTAAATACATCTTTCCTCACTGCAAACAATATCTTACTTTAAATTTTTATTTTTATTTTAAACTTCACCATTAAATAAAAATATTCTAATAAAATAATAAAAATTAATATTTTAAATTATTTTTCATCACATAAAATTTATAATTTTTTACAAAAAAAATCAATTTTAATTATAAAAAATAAATAACACTAAAGGAACAAAAAAAAATATACAAAATTATATTAATAAAAATTATTAAATTTATTTTAAAATAAAATTTATATGTTATAAACATGAAAAAAAAAAAGAATACACACAATTTTATTATATACATGTATTGCCAAAAATATTATGTAGTTGTGTAGTAAATGTGTTTTAGATATAGTTTGTATTATTAGGTGTATATTTTCTATATATTGTATATATGTTGTGTATATATTTATTTTTTACGTATATATTAAAAATATGACATTAAATTTTTTTTAAATAAAAAATAAAAATAAAAAAATAGAAAATAGAAGAAAATAAAAAAAATACAAAAATCAGAAAAAAAAAAAGAAAAAATAACATTGCGAAGTAAAATTCGGAAAAAAAAAATTTTTCGTCTCCCGTATTGTTGAAAGTTAAGTTTTTGATGAGAAACACAGTGTAAATTTCCCTTTTGAATAATATACAATGGGATTTGAGGTTGGTTTTGATTTGTAATCTAATGTCAAAGTCGAATGTTAATAGTTTGAATATTTAGGCTCCAAACCTACTTATCATTCTAAACCAGCTCGTACAATAAGGTACAAATATAACATAGAGGAATTTACCATATACATGCTATTTCAATTTCCATTTTCAATAATATGGCCCCCCCCCTTTTTTTTTTTTTTCAATTCTATACTGTGCGTGGGATTTTTTTTTTCAACTTGTATTTTTTTTAATTTTATTTATATTTTAAGAAATAATTTTTTGATATTATATTCTGACAAATATATAACATACACATAAAATCTATCTAATATTTACCATATATATAAAATATCTATTAAACATATACAAAAAATTTACTAAATATCTATATGATTTATTTAATTTTTTTAAAATTATATATTCACATAACAAACACATAATATCCATATAACATTTGCATAATATATACACAACATGCATAAAAAATACATTATATATATACAAAATCAATCAAATATCTACAAAATATACATAACATCTATGTAACATACACAAAATGTATATGCAACATCTATACAACATCTAAATAATGAAATTAATTTTTTTTAATTTTTTATGTGTATAATATGTAATATTTATTTAAAAATAAATTTAATAATTTTTATTAATATATTTTTATATATTTTCACTTTTTAAATATTTTTGTGAGTGTTTATTTGTTATTTATAATTAAAAAATTAAAAATTTTCCTTTATAATAAATAAATAATATATTTTATAGGCTAAACACGTAATTTAAAATATCAATTTTAATTATTTTATTAAAATATATTTATTTAATAGTAAAGTTTGAAAAAAAAATAAAAATTAAAGTAAAATATTATTTCTGATGAGAGGAGACATTTTGAAAAAAAAATATTTTAGTGGAAGGTGAGATGTTTTTTAAAATTTACTTAAATTTTTTTTAAAAGTGTAAATATTTTTATTTTTTATAGAATTTTTAAAATATTTTTTTTAGATAATTTTGTGAATGTCCCTATAATATATTCATATATCTATTACCCGAATATTTCATTTAAATAAAAATTATTTGTTTATTTTGACATGATTTGAACTCATGTCCTCGAACACTATGTTGACTTGGCATTAGACCAGGCAAACAACTTTATATTATTATTGTTACTTATTATTATTATTACTGATATTGTTATTCATTCCAAATTATCTATGTAATTTATATCTATTAATTTTTTGTTATTCTCTCATTTGCAAAACTATAGCATATTATTATCAGATATGAAAAGTTTAAGCATATTTGACAAAAATTATTCAGTACCCAGCAAATAAGAGGTTTTCACCTTTAACTGATTTTCAAAATTTTTAATTCATAATTTTAGTTCGAGTTTATTACTTAAAAAAACATTAATTATGGCAAACATAACATAAATATTTTTCAAACTTTTAATTTAAGTTTTTGGTTCGAACTAATCTTTTCAATTATCTATTGATTTTGTAATTAGAGAATCATTCATTTCTCTTTAAGTTTCTTTTGAAATCTTTAAATTGTTAATTTAGATTTGGAAATTTTCTTTTAATTTTTGAAAAACATAAAGAAGATTCATAACAAGCATTATTTATAAAAAATATCTCAATAGATTACAAGTATGAAGGGCAACTTTTAATTATCTGAAGAATAGGTTGCTTGTAATGTTTTTCAATGGCTAAAATTGTAAGTTGAAAGATCTAATGGTGAAAAAAACAATAATTATACACATGCATATTTGCGCAGGACGCAGATCAGAAAGCAACACTATAAATTTTATGATTGAATTATTGAATGCCTTAGCCTATGACTTTATAAGCAGCAAAAACAAGTTAAATTGAATTAACAATTAATTAGACTGATTCAATTTAATGGTTTTTATAGAACATCTTAAATTAAGTTTGTTTAACTTTGGTATGGATGCTAAAAATTCAGGTATAGTTTATTAGCCAAGAATATATTTTGTTCTTATTTATATCTTAAGTTTGAGTTTTTTAGATATTTTTTTTTCTTAATATGTAATTTATCAAAAAAAAAAAAAATCGTTATGGATGTTTATTTAAAATTAATTAGTTAGCTATTAATTTTCAGTTTCAAATAATATTTTCACAATCAAAAGTTTGCCTTGATTTTTATTTTTTATTTTTTAATTAGTTCACTAATTAATGATAATTAAATATATTTCTTGATATTTTTGATATTTTGTTGGGAATAATAATAAAATATAATATGGGGTTGATTTAAAGTGCTTAAGAAAATTGAGAGATTCAATGATATAAAATTAAAATATCATTATAATAAACTTCAAATCATATTACAAATCCATAAATGAAAAATTAAAATTAACTTAATACCATTTTAAGTATGTAATAATAAACCATGTTATATAATAAAATAGTGTATTAACAAGATTAAAAAAATTTGCAGACTAGATATAACCCTTTCCTCCTCCCCACAAAAAGAGAGTAAAACACATGTAAATTTAATAATAGTAATAATAATAATTGTTGCATACTATCAATTTGATTTTAATTATTTTTTATATTTTTAAATCATTATCAAAACCAAATATTCAGTTTGCAAAAAAAAAATTAACGAATGTTCAGACGAAAATCAAAACACCGCGTTTTGACATTGACGGATTCGGTTCAAAACCGGACCCGTGTACAATAGTTCAAAAATTATAATAATTAATTAATTAATAACAATTATTAGGCGTTAAACCGGAAATAAATACCCAATAATATTAATAAAAAAAAACAGCCATTAAACACACACGTACTCTCTCTCTCTCTCGATCCCTTGTTGCTCATAGCCTTTCTGCAACGAGGCCCAGAAAGAGACAATAGACAGAAAGAAAGAGATACAAAGCCAGTCTCTCTCTCTCTCTCTTTCTTCTTCTCCAAACAGAAACAGCAAAAGATCTATCTGTTCAGTCTCTCTCTCTCTCACTCGCTCGATATTAACAGGTAAACAGATTTCGGAATCTATTTCAAATCCTTTTTTTATCGAAAATGGAAACCCAATTCTGAAGCCACGTGTCTGTTGTGATTTCGCTATCGTTACTGGGAATTCTGTTGTTGTTGTTAGTATTGGAATTTTCATTCTGTTGTTGGGCTGTCACTTTACCATTATCTCACTCTCTCCTTCACCTAACAATAATCAAATCAATTCATTTACAACTGGGAATTTTGTATTTCTTTCCGTATCCCCATAATATTCCTTTTTTTTTTTTTGCTTTTGCTTTGAGTGTAAAATTTCTCTGTTGCATTGTTCAAATGCATTTTTATATATTTATATATTTACATTCCCTTTTTTTGGATCTCAGTTGTGTTTTTGTTAATGGGTTGTTGTGAATCATGTTACAGAGTTGGTTTTTGAAGACAAAATATGGATTGATGGATACCGTTTTGGGGTCATGTGGATTTAGAGCGGCAAATTTGAAGTGGGCTTTCGGAGAATGTGGAGATAATTTTGATTGAATTGGTATTGGGGAATTTGTATTTGGGTCTAGAAATGGCTGATGCAGCAGGGTTAATGGAGGCTGCTGGGACTAGATTTAGTTCCTTGGAGTTGATTGGGAGAGGATCATTCGGTGATGTCTATAAAGCGTAAGTGTCTTTGTCTTCAATAATGCCATTTATTTTATTTCGAATTAAGTCCTTTATGACTTGCTTGCACTTTGTTTTGTTAGTACTATAATAGTGATAGCCGTCTGCTCTCTACGTTGTTTAAGACATGCCATTTGAATTTACATTTTTAAATTCTTACAAGACTAAATACGTGTGATTGTTCTATTTTTTTTTCAGAATATTGTATGTTGTTTCAGGTGATGAAGTTAGATTATGAAATTTCTCAGATTCAAACCATTGACACTTTAACCAGAAACTAAAAACATATTGCTGCTATTATTTACCCATAATTTTGTCAAACGTTGCAGGACCGCAAAAATCTTCATTCATTTCTGTCCTTTTTGCATGAATTTCTCATTCCCAAATGCAGTGTCGTCCAATTTGAAGATTGTTTGCATTTTAAGCTGGTGTTTTCTTCTGTGATCTGCAGGTTCGATAAGGAGCTTAACAAAGAAATTGCCATCAAAGTTATTGATTTGGAAGAGTCGTAAGTTCATAGTGTTGTTTATTTTGCCTTCATATTAACTGATGACTTGCGCATAATCTAAAATCTCCCTCTCTCTGGCTGCATTTTGTAAATCCCTGGACTGAGAAGAGATGAATTACACACTGCATACAGTTTTCTCATTCTGTATCGCGTAAAAAATTTCTGCTGTTCTCCTACCTATTTGTAACCGGAGTTTAGATTTATATATAGGTCTCAAGTTAGTTTATATCTTGGAAATGGCAATGGCAATTGAGTTGATAATATAAAGTTGCTGTCCGGTGCAAATATTGATAATATAAAGCCAAGGAAGTATCTCTCATGCTTATCTGACTAAATATGGGATATAGGCCTGTTATTAGAAATTTAAATAGTTCAAGAGAAGCTATGCTGACTACGAAATTATGTGAACTTACTGTTTTGATTTCTCATGTATCATGAAGGTGAATGGTAGCAATAACATTCATGTTGCAGAAAGTCCTATATGTCTGTAATCATGTGCACAATTTAGTATTCTTGGTCTGAACTTTCACTATGCTGTGCCTTGTTGCGTGCTATTTTGGCACTTGGAAAATTCTTCTCTGTGTAGTATATCATATGGCTTTTAGGTTCCTGTTGAAGAACAAAAAAAATGAAATAATAGCCTTTTCATAATCGCAAAATATAGTGCACCTACTGTTGATTGTTTTACTTAATAGCATTGCAAGATTTTTAGAGAATATGAAACACTTCACACTTCTGCTTAGTCTTGATTTGGATATTGTTATTTGATATTTCTAAAACATGATTGTCTTCTCCAGGGAGGATGAAATTGAGGATATTCAGAAGGTATTACCTGTTATTAAAGCCTGTCTAGTTTCTAATGCTTGAATAGTTAAATGATTCAGTTGCTCATATATCTACTTTTTATGCCAGGAAATTGCTGTTTTGTCACAATGCCGTTGTCAATATATCACAGAGTACTATGGTTCTTATCTTAACCAGACTAAACTATGGATAATAATGGAATACATGGCTGGTGGCTCAGTTGCTGATCTAGTAGGTTACTTCGCTGACTTGTTTCTTTGTGGCGCATGAGATGTTTATCTTGAAAGATTCTTCATAAATCAAGTTCTTTTTGTTCCTTTCTTATTATACGTTTGCCTGTGTATGCAAATACCATCAACTTTCTGCTTACAGGCAGAGTTGCTATGCTATTCTTCTATGATAGATTTGCCAGTGAATGCCAATGCTTCTTTTTCTCTGCAGCTCCAATCAGGACCTCCATTAGATGAAATGTCAATTGCTTGTATTTTACGTGACTTGCTGCGCGCTATTGAATATTTGCACAATGAAGGAAAAATTCACCGAGATATTAAAGGTTTTTTTACCTCCTGTAATACCTGAATCTTGTTATGATGTACATACTCAGAAATGACTTTGAATATTTTGCCTGTCTGAAAAAGTGTTCTATTTATTTTGATTTGAGGTTGCACCATTTGTTTGCCTGTCATACTCTAAATTTCTTGGTTAAATTTGGCAGCGGCAAACATTTTGTTGAGCGAGAATGGTGATGTTAAGGTATATCCTTACTTCTCAAATGGGCTTGTAAAGTTGTTCTGAAATTATTCAAGAGTGATGAAGAAAGACATGCATATGGAATTATGTGCTTTCACTTTTAGTAGTCAAAAGTTGACTTTGTAACCTTGTGACAGGTTGCAGATTTTGGTGTTTCTGCGCAATTAACAAGAACAATATCTAGGAGAAAGGTACAACAGCTTTTCAGCTAAACATCATTCTTATGGCTGAATCAGAATTGATGTAGTAATTATTTATTTATTTTTAAACATTATAGTTAGTCTACCTTATGAGGACTGTTTCTCATTATTTCTAGTCTTTCATTCAGGGTTTTCATGGTTAACTTATTGTACGCACCTTTTTCAAATTGAATCAATCACTTCAATTCACACTTTTAACTAACCAAAACTGAGCCATAGATAACAGTTGCTGAAGTTTGCTTTAGCTGCAAATATCTGGTTGTTGCTTGTTTATTTGATGGTTCCCCTAGTCCTTGACAAATTCAAGATAATTAAAAGATAGAGCAACTTCATTCATGCTTAACTGAAGGACATGGGTCACAAGCCTGTGAAGCAAAGCGTCTGGAGAAGCATGACGCTAATGGGCATCCCTCTATTCTTTGGAAGAGGAGGTCTTGCCTCCCTTGCATCTTTTTTATATGGTCCATATCTAAGGATACACCTGTCCCCTTTTGTTGTTCCACAAGGAGAACAACTGAGGAGGTGCTCTACCTCCTTCCTTATTTATGACATAGTTAACATTTGAAGCTAACACAACTTGGGTGTCCTCTGCAGATGAGGCACATGAGATAAAATTGAAGTCCAAGCGCATTAATTAAAATATTTGTGTGTATCTGTTGCATTGTTATTAATGTGGCATGTAATATCAGTAATATCAGTTGGTTTGATTAATTGCTATTGTTAGGTATTTAAATTTTGAACTAAAACTGAACTAAATGGACAGGTTAATCTTCTTGGAACTATTTTTTGGCTTAACATTTTTCTCTTTAGTGGGCCGTCTTTGTTTCTCGTTTGTATGTGCCTGCCACTGTTTGTCAATGCAAATGTGTTGCTTATCATTTAAAATCGCTTAAATTTTAAACAAATAATTGTCAGTGTATAGTTGTGATTATTTTCAAGCTATACTGCTCATACATTTTTGTGAATTTAAGTTTCATCAACTGTTCAAGTACTAAGCTGCAGGATCTGCTCATATGTTTTTGTGAATTTAAGTGTCATAATCTGTTCTAAGTACCAAGTAGCAGGATGTTATGCAATAACTGTTTAGATGATGGAGAAGTTACTGGTCTTCCTGCTCCATATAGCTGTGTCTTTGTGCTTCCAGTCACATTGCTAATCTAATATTGTGGTCGTTTTGGGCCACAGTTGTGTCAATATTTTTTTTGTTTTTATCTCTTTTTTCATATTCAATTTGATAATACTTGCTCAATAGTTGGAATCATCCTCTTTTAATATTTATAAAAATCATCCTCTTTTAATATTTATAAAATTAAGGGCATTCAAGTTCATGATTGAAAGTTTTTTTTGCCACAATGTGCTAATTTGGTTAACAATTACAGACTTTTGTAGGAACACCATTCTGGATGGCTCCAGAGGTAATTCAGAATTCAGAGGGATATAATGAGAAGGTATTTTTAAGAAAGGAGTCTTGAGCTTTTCTTTTGGATTTTTTTGATTTGTCTTGCTGCCATTGTACATCAGCTCCCCTTTTTCACCCTTCCACATTTTAGAGAACTGTTTATCCCTGTTCCATGTCTGCTCAACTTTGTTGATCTTGAGCACTGCATATAAGTCTTTTGATTCATGCAGGCGGATATATGGTCAATGGGGATAACTGCAATTGAGATGGCAAAAGGGGAGCCTCCACTTGCAGATCTTCACCCTATGAGGGTTCTTTTCATCATACCTCGAGAAAATCCCCCACAGGTTTCTAATTATTCTTTGATAACAAACTGTTTAATTACTGCTTGTATTTTATTTAGAATGATTGCAATCTTTTTCCAGATGGAAATCCGTTCTTCTCAGTTTAAGAGAATCAACATTCTGTGTTTCTTGTACAGCTGGATGAGCATTTTTCCCGTCCTATGAAAGAATTTGTTTCATTGTGTTTAAAGAAAGTCCCTGCTGAGGCAAGTACTTATTCTATTGGTCTCTTTTTTCTTGTGAATTCTGTGGACCCTGAATGATGGAGTTGTGATGATTTTTCATATGGTATTGCATATTCTTGAACTGTGTGACATGTAATCAGCATTTTAGCCACGATACCCATGTTGACCCCGAATCTGAGTCCAACCTGTCACCAGATTTTACAACATAGATTCAACTGCTATGGTTTTACTTCCAGCCATCAAGTATCACAGATGACATCATTGATTACGCCTTTTGAAGAGTGTTTCATAAGCAGCTAGTCTTTCTTTATTTTGGAGTGTCTTTAGTGTCCGTGGCATTTTCTCTCTATTGACAATTCTCAATATTTTTGTGCTTGGAAACTGGGAAAGAACTATTTGCCTAGGGTAGAAGTGCTTAAAAAGTAACCTAATGTTTAACAGTTTGCCTGTGCAATGAAAACTTTATGCATAAAGAGAGCTTTACATTGACAAATTCGATAGTTGAATCATGTCAAATATGGGGCATTTGTTATTCAGGGAACAGTTTCCATGGGGTTTATTCAGGAATTTCAGCGTGCCATGCACATCTGTCGCCTAATTTAAACTAAATTCCTAAATGGTCTAACTTCAAGGAAAATGTTGAACTATACAGCTATACATTCAAAATATGGTAATGCATTAAAATTTGACAACAGGGACAGTTCCTATTCAATACATCTGCAACAGGCAATTGTACACATTGGAATGAAGAGTTCTCTTGATATATTTGATTGGATAATTATGGTTCAGGGAAGTCTTTTTGCTGATGAAAAATAGATATATTGATATAGGATATGACAGTGATATGCAGTTTTTCTTGACTTCTATGTGATTAGTACTCATTTTGCAATCCCCTTATTGGTGGATGGAAACAATATGGCCTTTATTGCCTCTTATCTCGTTGTTTCTTTCTTGGTTTTGAGATATTTATCCCTGTTTATATTTATTATCTTTTGCATATGGATTGAGATAGTTGTGTGAATGCTAGATTCTATTATTATCTAACAAAGAATTCTTTATTTAATTTTTATTTTTTGTAATTTAGTTTTTATTCAATTTAATTTCAGAGGCCAAGTGCTAAGGAACTTTTGAAGCACCGGTTTATTAGAAATGCTAGGAAGAGTCAGAGGCTTCTGGAAAGAATAAGGTGTAGTATATTGCTATAACCCTATTTCATATTCCTACTTTGCAAAAGATGATCTTCTATAGTGAGCATTTGAATACTGTACCATGCCATCTAACCTTTAGATAGTTGTCAGTGGCATAGGGTGCTTACATGGGGCCTAGGCACAAGTTGCTGGCACCTGACTGAAAGATATTACGCACTCATTTATCAAAATGTGTTTGGTGATGTTTTCAATTTTGCAAGTTGAAATAACTGAAAGCAGAAAAAGCCTAATTTTCTAATGCTGCAGTTTATACTCCCCAGGCAACTCATAGAAAAACAAAAAAAAAAGAATTCATCATTATTTAAACCATTCTTCTTCTCCATTAAAGTTAACAACCCCAATATCATATTCCTTTTCATTTGTCTCATTGAAGCTAGTCTCTCCATCTACCCCAATAAAAGGGCCCTAAGCCTGGAAACACTCGGTGTTGCTCCAAAAACTCAGGTTGATTAGAAGGAACAGAGGCAGCTTCAATTTGAGAATGCGTTTCCAAATTGTATTATGACCTCTTTAATAGTTGTTAAATGTAAGTGTTCTTATCATTATCCACAGTATTACAGTGCCATCCACTGCTTAGAACCAAATCCAGCGTCATCAGACTAAATCATCTAATGCTACAAGTCAAAATCCTCTCTCAAGGGCTCAAGCCCTTCTAATGGTGCATCACTTAAGACCACTCGAGCCACAAGACTTAGGGCTCTGGTGCACCATAGTTGTGGCATGCCTTTGACAACTATGCATGTGAGGTGCTGCAAGAAAACTTAAAACCATGACCTTACCTTGTGTATTATTTCCTTAAAAGCGTCCTGTTAATTTTTTTTCCCATGACTAAATGTTAAATTAAAGTCATTTTTGTAATTGGCGAGCATCATATTTACTGTCTTGTCGTCTTCTTGATAGAGAGCGTCCAAAGTACCAAATAAGGGACACAGAAAGTCCCAGAAATGCTCCAAGAGCAGTAGGGGAGGGATCTGGTACTGTGAAAGTGACAAGAGATGTAGGAGCAGAGGGAACAGTCCGAGCCAGGTGGATTGATTTGTTTATTGCTATGGATTGTGTTTTATGTGTTTTGTTCTGATCTAAGAAGGGTGTGTTATTCTAATTGACTGGTTTAATTCGCAGTGGTCCGGGAAAGCCCTTGAAAAATGCTGGTTGGGACTTCAGTATTGGTGGATCGCAGAGTACTGGAACTGTAAGAAGTGCTGTAAGACCTCCTCAGGTTAGAGAAAAGAAAACAGAAATTTCATATAATAAAGATGCCTGGCGAACTTCGGAGGGTGTTAACCATTTGTCATCTGCATCTGGAAATGCCCCTCAGGAGTCATTAGAAATGTTTGGTAAAGATGCTAGGGGTCCACATCATGATGAACATCAGGATAATTCTCATGAATATGTAAGCCTGTCTCCCCCGCTCCCTCTCTCTCTCTCATTCATTTTTCTGTTATAGACTGCATCAGGAATATTGTTCTGTCTCTCTCTCATTCCTTTACTCATTTGTTATTGATTGTATCATAATGCAATTTTTGCCTGTATTTTTTATGGACCAAGTTGAGTTTGAGAAAGAAAAAAAGTTGGAACTCAAGATATCCTCAATATTGAGTTGGTCAGCTGCCTTGTTAGTAAGATTGGAAAACTGAGGCCTTGTTTATTATGGAAGATATTTTCTATTTTTCCTTTTTTATTTCCCAATTTTATATTTTCATTTTCCAAATTGAAACTTAGAAAAAAAATATGTAATGATTTATTTTCACAAAACTTTCTCTATTTCTTGATTTCCATATTTATTTTTTAGATTCCTTGTTTTTATTAAATACATAGCTATTTCTCATGACTCTTTATTTTAGAGAAGAGTTGAAAACATCATATAGTAGTTTTCCATGATATGGTGTGATTTTGTAAAATTTGAAAAATAGTTTTCAAATTCTCCATTAGAAAATTTTGACAACTAAACACCGATCTGATTATCCATTTTCTTGGAATAATTTTTATGGAAAACAAGCATTGTTTTTTCACAACTAAAAATTACCTGAATGTTTAAAGTTCACAAGCCAAGGCATCCTTTTGTGGTACCTTCATTCCATCTCAATCTAGTGCAATTTTTTGATAGAAGTACAAGCCTGCCTTCTCCAGCATTTGTTTATCTGATGCCAACTAGAAACTTCATCCTGTGTTTAGTTTGGTAGGCATAATACACTCAAAATGACAAAGCAACTCAACTAACTGGAACTCTAGATTAATTCCTATCTGGGTATCTCTTTTGAGTCCATTTATGTGCTTAATTCCAGGATGACTTATCTGTAAGTGGGTCGGAAACTGTTGTTATACGAACTCCCAGAGGATCTCAGTCATCTGCAATGTTTCGAGATCAAAGCAGTCTGGTATGTCTAGTCTCCATTTGTATAACAGGGAGATGGAGGAGATACGTATTTCCTTTCCCTTTCTGCCAATTTATTTTGATGAGATCTTTAATGTGCTTTGTAGTCTAGCAACACGTTCACTTCTTTTGAAGATGCTTCTACTAGTGGAACTGTTGTCATCCGTGACCATCATGATGATTCTGATTCTCCTCGGACTCCAAAGTCCAGACTGGGAATACAAGAGAGAAGCTCAAGTGCATCACTGGAAGATAGTGCTGTAAATCTTGCTGAGGTTGTTTCTTTTACTGACTAGTTTTATTAGATACCTGGCAAATATTGTTTATTAGCAGTCTGAACCTTTTGAGTTGTCGTATTTTTAAAATTCTTTTGATGTTTCTTTATTGAACACACTTGTATTCCTGAACTAATCATTAGGGGTTGCACTTTTTTATATTGATTTTCTTTGGCATTCCTACTGTAAACTCGAATTGCCGCCACAAACTCTATTTTTAAGGAGTCTATCCCTGGAATTTCCTGAGAAGTTGTTGTCACTAAATGTCTTTTATTATTGATTTACATTGTGTTGAACTTCTTATGTTTCTTGTTCATGTGGAACTTGACATAGCTGCAGTACCTTAATAAATCTGAAATCTGTTAACATGCTTGTCTTGAGAAGCCTCTTTTATCAATGTCTGTATAGGCAAAGGCTGCAATTCAGGCAGGCCTACGAAAGGGAAATTCCAGAGAAAGATCTGCTCTAAACAAGTTCAGCAACGATGAGTTCGAAAATAGAAGAAGAGAGCAAATGACAAACAGTTCTGATTCTTCGAGGTATATATTATACAATATGCACAGCTGATCTTTCTGTTGGAACAAAAGAATAGTTGTTTCTTAAAGTTTCTAAAGGATAATGCCCCTATTTTAGAAGTTCTCGTGAATACTTTGATGCACCGAGAATGCTTGCAAGGTCACGCCAAGCAAGTGAAGATGAAGAAAGTGCCAGAGTAGCTTCATCATCTGCACCTTTATCAGTTTTGCTTATGCCATCCTTAAAAGAGGTGAGCCAACAGATTAGTGCTATCCATGTCTTTTTTCCTAATTGGTAAGATAAAGATAGTCTACCGCTGTTTTTCCCACAAGTTATTTTTTAATTTGTGGGTTATACAAAGCCTGCTTGGACATATACTGAATTTCGTCTGTGCCAAAAATGTCCATGCTGGGTTTTACATTTGTAGACGTAAGATTCAAGTTCCGTGCGAAGTTTTCATTTACATTAAATTAATTCAAGCCTTTAAGTTGGTATATAAAAGAATTTTGTTGCAAAAAGGTAATATTTGGCAAAAGAGACAGGAACTAGATTTTCTCAGCAGTTATACCATGTTACATTCTTGCCACCCATAGTAGGGAACTTAGCACCATTTATGTGGAAATATGGGTTTTTAATCTTTTTTGTGTTGAGGATTAACATGAAAGATTATGGTTTGATTTTCCATCGAAATAATTACATGGAAATTGTTAGTTTGCTTTTAAGGTCAGGTCATAGGATTCTGCCCAATTAAAGAGAGCACCTGATTGCTGTTGAAATTCATGCATTCAGAAGTTGGTATTGAACATCAGGAACAGGTTATTTCTGCTGAAAATAATATAGTTGAACAGCCTCATCCCAGGAATGGCAATGAGAGGGGTGGGTTTTGAGATTCCTATCCCTGCTCTATTAGGAATTTGAGTTAAGGTTGGGTGGGGTGAGAATTGTTGGGAGCTAGTTGTGTTGGTGTGTTTCTTTTTTTAGATTAAACACAATTAACATTGCCATTGTGTCGTAAATAGTATTTTTTTTTAAAGAAAAAAGTTCCTTCAATGTAAATATAAAACTCTAAAATAATAGCATAAAGACATGTATTTTTAATGTCAGGGCAAACTCAGGGAGGGACAGAGAGGGAGACGTAAACTTGTCCCTGTCCCACAATCACTTAAGAGGATAATAGGCATGGCATCTGCATGAATGATTGGACACAAGGGATGCAGGCAGATTTTAACTAATCTACACCTGTGGGCTTGTGGGAGGTGGGGCACAAATAAAAGTTGGAATATTAGGGTTTGGCAGATTGGGTTTTTTATTGACTTATTATGCAAAAAATCAATGGGAAAAGGGGGGAAAGAAAAGAAGACTAGTGCAGCGTAAAGAAAGAAAAACAAATAAGGTATTAGGAATTACAAGAGAGAATGTGATGTGGGAATCATTCTATAGGTTTGGGCACCTTCAAAATGGACCGAGTAAAAAGCCACATGCTTTTACATGCCTTTGTCAAAAATCTAAGGAATTGACCAAGTATTATATATATTCCTTGTCTGCAGAATTTCAACTTCCAAATAGGAGTATTCTTTATAATCACTTACTAATATGAATTTGTACCTCAGAAAAAAAGAAGGTAAATAAATTTGTGAATGGAAAAAAAAAATTCTTGTTGAATATCCCTGTCCAATATTGGAATAATTTCAAAGGTTTTCCTTGACTTTGTCCGTGTCAACAAACAATTCGAAATGCCTTTTCCTAAATAGGAAGTATTATAATTCACTTGAATAAAAAAGTTGTGTGAAAATCGGAATTAACCCCAAGCCAAAGCAAGGACAAACCATAGACTTGGTCTTTTATCAATGTGTGGTATATTTACCTTTTCACTTTCTGCATCAGGGTCACATTTTCTTTCTTTTTTTCTATTTTAATTTTTTTGGTACATAAAGTTAAATAGGGAGAGGGATTAGCTTTTCCCTTTCTATTAACCCTCCTATCCTCAAATAGTGGAGATTCAAACCTGAAACCTTGTGTAAAGATCTCTAGCCTTTACCATTGGGTCGTGCTTGGGGACTTCTCCTATTTTTTACTGTATGTATGTTACTTATATCTAATATATAAAAAAATTTGTTGTTCAAGAGCTGACCCACGTATTTTCTTGTGTTTTCATTTAATGTCTTAATGTATCAAAAAGAGTGTAAATGTGTGTTGTTTCAGCCACCTTTTTTTTTCAAGTCTTAGCTTTCACTTTGGTTTTGTACGGTTCACCTTGTTTCTCCTTCCTCCTTTTCTTTTCTTCTTTTTTATTTGATATTTATATTGTTTGCACCAAATTCTGAAGTACACTAGAACCCTATTAGCCTAACTTGAGGGAGCAAAATAATTTCGCAAAAATAATTTTAGTATTAAGACCAAGGGAGGATACTAGCATCTTTTTTATTTGACATTTATATTGTTGGCGCCAAATTCTGAAGTACACTAGAATCCTATTAGCCTAACTTGAGAGAGCAAAATGATTTACCTCTTGTTTATTTGATATTTATATTGTTTGCTCCAAATTCTGAAGTACACTAGAACCCTATTAGCCTAACTTGAGGGAGCAAAATGATTTCACTAAAATAATTTTAGTATTAAGACAAAGGGAGGACACCAGAATCTTTTTTATTTGATATTTATATTATTTGCGCCAAATTCTGAAGTACACCCTATTAGCCTAACTTGAGGGAGCAAAATGATTTCAAAAATAATTTCAGTGTTGAGACCAACGGATATCAGCATACCTGAAGGATGCAACTTAAAAGAGCCCCATCAACAAAACTAACAATAGCAAAACAATTTATACAAAAATATCCAATGATGATTATCTTTAGCCATAACAGTTCCCATACGTCCAAATTTCTCAGCTTTATAAATCACTTCTAATAGCTTGGTTTATGTAATGCAGGCAGTAGCTGATGATCCAGAAGGATTGACTGTGCGTGCTGTTACAAATTCTCTTATAGATATGGAGCGAACAAAGCCTGGATCTGCTGATGTCCTTGTTAGAAGTTTGCTTCAGCGACTAGCAAGGTTTATAAGTTTCTCTTGAACCCTGAAAAGATAAAACGCTATCATATTTTTTAGATCTGCTTTTCCTTCTGCAATTAATTAAAACTATTGCTAATGTTAGTTCAAATTACTAATGTAAAAGTTGCTTATGCAGTTCAAAGGAATCTTCAATGAAAGACCTACAGGAGCTTGCAGCTCACCTGTTCAGTAAGGGCAAGGCAGCTCCTGAAGAAACGCAAAATGCAAACACTGAAGCTGAAAACAAGAAGAAACAACAAAATAAGGAATTGAATCCAAATGCCAATTTAAGCCCTCTGGCTAGGTTTTTACTCTCAAGGTTGGTTAAGTGACTCTCTCAAACCATTGTTACATCCTTTAAAGTTTAGGCTGGGAAAAGGTTTAAATTGTTTGTGTTTTAGCCTATTCTTCTCTTCTCCTCCTCCTTACCCCCGCACTCGACATGAAATGTGTTGATCTCTCTCTAAACTGACCCTAATTGCACACAGACACACAGCCAACCCCATTGAGTTGCAAAGACTTGTAGAAAGAATCCTACATCTGAACTGGTTTTTTCTGGTTAAAGAATCTCTTTCCATAAATTGAAATGTGTTGATGTATAAATTGATCCTTCTTTTTTTCTTTTTTCTGATTTTTTGTCTGCAGATGGCAAGGCCAAGCTTCAAGGGATGTCAATCCAGCTTGAAATAAAGAGGTTGAAGCTTGGTTACAACTTTGTTTTGTAGCGTATTACTGTTTATGCATTCTTTCATATTTGATGTACATATCATTGTAAGGAAATTGTGAATTAAATTTCTAATTTTATATATTATGATTATTTTCCTTTTCATAGTTTTTTTTTGCAGTAGCCAATTGCTGTATAATTAGGGGTTTGCTATTGTTAAATCTATAATGTAATTTTAGTATAACATTAATTGTATCTAGCAATACATTTTGGTGAATTTTTTTTTGGTATTAATGTTCCTTCCAGTGTTCTACTAATTCTTTTTTTGCGCTTTCGCTATGAATGGAGTTAATCATGCCAAATAAATTTCGTAAGCAGTTAATTTGTTTGGGGGTGGAACTCTTCATTCCCTTCCCTTGCATGACCAGCCGGTTTTTACAGTTTAGCAAGTGTATTTATTGCGGCGATAGACAGCCATCATTTTTTTTAAGGTTAAGGGACATCAGATTTTAACTCCCAGCTCTTGTATAAGTAATTATATTAAATCTCACATCTGATAAAGTAAAATGTATAATCTAATTAATAATACAGAAATTGGCTCTCTAATATTAACAACTTGCAGTCTCAAAATTTGTTTTAAGTCGAAGAGCGTCTCATGGTTCAATAGTCTCAACAATTTAAATGTTTTTTTTTTTGGCCTCAACTACATTTGCCATTGCTATGACTGAATGCATCTTGTAAAATGTAAGATTTCAACTTAAAATAGCAAAAATTGCTTGGTGTCAAAATTTTCTCTACTCAAAATTATCAGACCATCACTGCCTTGCTGCTTTTAAATCGACAATCAAACTCAACTATTTTAAGTTTTGACAATCGATTCCGAAATCGACAAACTCCACTCCGAAGTTTAAACAATTGATTTTGTGCGCATGAATTATAAACAAATTAAAGCTTTCAAATGCATTTCCACCATATAAACAAGATCCCAGCATTTACAAGAATCAGAATTTCAATCCCACCATTTTATCTTCGCTGAGAAGGTTGCTTTGCAAGAGTCAGCTTCCTAAATGCGGCATGCAAAATCATGACTACAGAGAAATATGGAAGATATCAGCTCAAGAGGAGCAAAATTGGATGATAACAGGAACTAGTCAGATTTCCCTCATTCAAAAACGGAAAAGAGAAACCCGGACAAAATTAAACAAGAAGATCTAATTGTTAACTGCATAATTTACACCAAGTGCACAGAAGAGAGCCATTTGAACATTCAAACAAATAAGAATAATTGCAGTTGCTGCAAAGAAGACATAGATAATCCATTAATAGCAAGTCTTTCTGAGAATAATGTCCCATCATCAATCAATTGACTTGCAATAGTTACTCAAATTACAAGAGAGAAAATATGGCCATGAATAAGGAAATTTTAAGTACAAAATGATAAAGAAAAAAGGCAAAATGGGGGTGAAATAATGAGAACAGCATTATTTTTTAAATGCATAATCTTAGTTCTTGTACTTTTTAACCAAAAAAAAAAGAGAATTTGATCCTTGGATCCCTCCTTTCCCAGTTGATGCCTTAGTCCCCAAGTCATCGATAACTTCACCTATTCACATCAAAACACGATTTAAGAAGTTTCTCGCGTCTTCCGTTGAAACCAAATGGTTCTAATGGAGGCTGAAGTTCTTATAAGATTTTTTTAAATTTTCATTTCAAATTTCCTAGCAAATAAAAAATGCTAGTAGATTCAGCAACAGGCAGGTAATCAAGTCCCCTGCATAAATATTGTTCCAAATTTGTCACTGTTAACTTGACTTTTCACATTTTGCTCCAACATGTTCTTACAAAAATAGGGTTCTCTCTAATAATCCTTCCTTCCTTTCACTTTCCCCTCTTATCAAGTACCCAATTTTCCTTTCACACTCACGCTCTAAGTTGTGCATGTTTATACGTTTTCAGTGACAACTATGACAAAGCACAAAAATTGCGCTAAAGTATCTGTCATTTGAAAAATAGACAACAGAAGTTGCACAAAAAACTTCAATCAGTATCTCAAAACAAAGGTAAAAAGTGGAGTTGTCACCATATAAGGTTATGGTATTCATCTCTGGGAGTACCTTAAACCATAGAGTTTTAAATTACATACCCCATTGCAAAAGAAATAGTCATACTAAATCAAAAGTGAGAAAGAAGTTGATCACTCACCACATTGGGCAAAACGAACCAAAACGAGCCGACTTATAGGGTATCGATCCCATCCCCATCTGTCACTACAGACCTTGAAAATATCTCAAATTGCCAAACTTGATATCAATCCAATGAGAGCAAGCGGCATTTGATACCTATTACGACCATAAGCAAAAAATAATTTAAAGGGAAAAGTGCCATTTAGCATGAAATAAAATAAAAAATAAAAAAAACAACTCCTAACTATCTCTATCAGTATCACCTAAAAGATACTAATTAGGAAGGTCCATAGATATATTAGTTCATTGTTTGTCTACCCCATCTAACGACCACTGAATCTCTACTTCCTTGCCATGTATAGCATTAAACTCAATATAGCAAAACCAATGAAGAAATACAATTCAAACCCATGCGAGACAAAATAAATAAATAAAAAATAAAATCCTCGCTGAACTGTCCCATTCTCGTCTAATCAAATATAAAGAATAAAAATTCTATTCGCTCTAAGCCTGAAACAATCAATTGTTGCTTAAAACAGAAAACAAAGTGACAAACCCATACAAATTTTTTTCATTTACTTCCTCTGACATACACAGGCTAACAAACACTTAAAAGAGAAACCAAATTCCCAAAAAAAAAAAGCATACTAAACTAAGAGAAAACTAGAATATCCCAAATTCAAATATTCAATAAATTTCTTGAATTTTCTCAGCTTCCAAACATAAAATATAACATCACAAAAACGCCATGAATAACACAAGTGAAGAGAAACAGAACATCCAGTGTACAAGCAAAGAAAAGAATAAAGAGAGAGGCATAGTTTCTGGCGAAACGCTTGACATTCTCATGAACCCGGAGCCTGGCCTGGTCCGAACCGGAAGGGAAGGACTAGGACCCAGAATCCCCGAAAAAAGCGCGGATCCAGGAAGAGGTTTGACCGGAGAAATCATCGGTGGTGAGCTTTGAAAGGGGATTTAGAGTCAAAAGAGAGAGAAGGGTTAAGATATGGGAAAATAGAGAAACAAAAAAGCCACCAGCTATTGTTGTGGTGGCGGCGGTGGTGGTGTTAGAGGCGGCAGTAGTGGAGGCGGAGGGAGCGGTGGTTGTGGTGGCGGAGGAGGAACAGTGGTCGAGGATTTCGAGATAGCCGGAGTCGCGGAGCCATGAGTCGAAGGTAGGGTCAGGAACGCTTAAAGAAAGTGGGTTAGTTGAGAAAACCACTGAAATGAATTCTTTGGATTTGGTAAAATGAAATCATCCAATTCCAGCCTTCTTTCTGTTCTGTCTGTTGGTTTCATTACATTAGCGCCGCAGTCTATTTTTTTTTACTGTGTCCCCTGAAATTGCCTTTTAAGAAAAGATTTTTTTCCACTCAAAATATCATATTATATAATCCACAAAAAAATTAATTAATTTTTTTTATTATATCCCCATCATAAATAACTCAATTAATAAAATAAAAATATAATATTAAAAAGTTAATTAAAATTATTTTTTTTATAAAAATTAAAATTATTATTAATAAAGCAAAAAAATTATATCAAAATTGATAATATTTAATAAAAAAAAGAGGGTATTCTTCTATCCAAATTAAATTCTCTCGACTCTCAACATCAAAATTTGCTAGAATATGTATGGCTTTATTATTTGCTCTAGGTGTGAATATTCAATTGTAAGAGTTAAACATCCATTGGAGATTACGACAGTCTTCTAGAATAACACTCAAACCATTTCTGAGCAGTATTTGCTCACAGAGTTTGTCAACTACAAATTTGCAATCAAATTCCACTAAAATTTTAAAAAATGCTAGCTCTAATGCTGTTTGAAGACCAAAGCTAATTGCCATAGCCTCAACAATATAAGAATCGAAGCTTCCTACCATCCAACGATAAGCACAAGCCATAACTTTCCCTTTATCATTTCTGAAAATGCAACTCAATCCGATTCTATTATTATTCAAGAAACCAGCATCACAGTTTAGCTTTTATATATCTGGTGGTGGTGGACTCCAGCTCAATGTAGTGGTTACTCGCTGATGGTTTCTTGTTTCAGTCACAGGCAGGGCTTACCATGCAGCCATGTGGACAATCTGGATACCAGTGAAATTAACTCCCTCATAATATTTTTTGTTTCTTGCTGTCCAGATGGAGTAGCATACATTTGAGAAGGTAACCACTTCTTCGTCATTATACTTATATAACACATCCATAAATCAGTATTTAAAACTGGATCCTTGTAACACCCTTATATTTTATATATATACAATACATATACTCCGTATACATATAATACGCATATAAAATATAAAGAAGTTACTTTATAGTACTGTTTAAACTCTTACTTTAGTCCTCACCAATTATATTTTTAATAAAAGAACATTTGCAAAATCACTATACTTTTCATTAAATTACATATATATAAATTGAAATTGTCTTTTCTGAAATTCACTTATGTACAAATATTTTTTTTTTAAAAATACAATATAATAAAATTATACATGCATGTATTACCTTCTAGTTGGTCTCGAAACACTTTTACTCTTCTCATGACACAACTGTTTGACTCCCACAGATAAACAATCTACTCACCTGCGTGATTTACACAACCGCGTTAATTTCGAAAGCTTAGTGGTACATATAAATAACATACAACATACATACATATATTACAGAAAATCACACTCACATCATTAACATCATTTATCATCATATTCTTATCATGTTTCTCATTTTCAATGCACTTTTCATATATTTTCACTAATTTCATAATTTATACAAATCTTTAACATAAGCCATAATTCGATGGCTTATCATAACATTCATGAGACAATACACACAATTTCCATAACCATATACATATTACACATCACATTATATTTCTATAATCTCATTTTTAATATCAAGACTTAACCCTATTCAAGTCTTTCAAAAATTCATTTCTCATCATTTAGCATATTTTCTTATGCCACATTCCTTTTCAGTAATTTATATATGTATTTTGATCATATCATTCCATGATCACCATCATATATCTCATTTAACCATCACATGTTTTATATACAATAGGTACCACAACATCACATACACAAGCATGAGCTCAAACAACTAATACATTATTCAAATCTCAGAGTTACTATTTTGGCCCATAATGACACCATGTATCTAGCTCCGAAGGTAAAATATCAATATAACAGTCCAACTAAGTATGGGCTTACGACCCGGTCTTTTCACCCAGCCCAGCTTCAAGGACCTGTTTCTAAGGCTTACGACCTGGTCTTTTCACCTCAAAATATTTTCACAGTGACGCCAAACGTCTAGCCCCATAGGCAAATATAGGCATGCCTCTAAACACAAAACTCTGCAAATTGAATAACATATTAGGCACACAATTATTTCATATTTCCATTATCAATCTCTTTCTCATTTTCTCATGATCAAACTAGGCACATTGCATCATTTATCTCATTTATATCAACATCATCATATAATCATAATGTATCTAATTTTATACAATATAGCTATCACTAATGACTTTACATAATATCTTTAATATATACACAACAAACTACATTACTCAATCATTTTGGATTATTTTTATATTTTGCACATAGTTCGCATTTCATTCAATTTAACCATTAACAATGGCTTTTCATAATGCATAGTAATACATACATAACAATTCATATGTTTTAGCATCATATTCATGAGTACTTAATGTATCAAGTAGCTTAACACATTTTTCATTCAAAATGTGTTAGGTCAAATGTAATGCAATCATATTCCATTTATCAAGAGTTTGTAAATACCTTAAGAAACACTCCAAATAAGCTTTAAAACTTCCTCTAATCTTCTCTTCCAAGTTGTCCTTCAACACTAGAGTTGGGCAAACTACTCTCTCTCAATGCCTATACCAAATGTGATCATAAATACCATTTAATATCACATTCTAAGGCATTTTTTAACATCAAATCATTTAAATAGGAATTGCAAATAAAAAATAAAAAAAGTTATTCTCAAGTGACACGCCCAAAACCACAGGCGTGTTAATAGCCGTGTCATTAACGCATTCATATAGAAACATTGACACGTTCAATGATATGGGCGTGTTATTGCCCATGTCATTCATTCTGCCTCACAAAAATTTTGATATGCCTAACAACATGGGCGTGTTCATGGCCGTGTCAATTATTTTATCTCACAGTAGCTACGACATGCTCAGAGACATGGTCGTGTTAATAGTCATGACTCACCATCGTTGACACGCCCAACGACATGGCCGTATCACTGGCAGTGTCAAGCAAAAGTTCTGCATTTCGAACTCTTAACCATATGATCACAATCATTCCAAACTCAGTACTACAACATCCTTAATCATCATCTTAGTTTATATCCATAATTCACCCATCAATTCAACACTTATATAATTTTAACTTATCAATACTATTATCTTATTCAATCAATCATCACTTTTTCTCATAACACATTCAAAGAAGAAGAAAGAAAAGAAAAAAAAAAGAAAAGAAAAGAAATCTCTTCTCTTTTAATCCAACCTTAAAATCATCATTAGCTACTCACAACAACTTTATACATACCCAAATAAATCATTAAAACATGCTAATACACAAATCTCAATTTCTCCAAATCATATTCTTCCATAGTATTCCAAGGAGATTGTAAAATTGATAAAGAACTTACCAATTGATGAAGAATTCTTAAAATCTTCACTTGAATCCTTAAAATCCCTTGTAAAACTGGTGCATGGAAGAAAAAACTCTCCTTAAGCCTCTCTCTCTCAAGCTCACGTTCAAAGGAATAAAGAAAAAGAAGCAAATTTTAACTTCTCTTCCTTTCCATCCTTATCTATCTATATATTAATTATTCTTTTATAAGTGTTGTATATGTTTGGTATATGTATATGTCATATATGTGACATGTTTATTTCAAATATATTTCTTGTATATGTTTGGTATATGTATATGTCATATATGTGACATGTTTATTTCAAATATATTTCAAGTATATATATAACATATACATATATTATATCTATCATACATATTCATCTTATATTTTCTCTATCCATTACACCAATATACTCTCCCATAATTACTATTTTAAAGTATATTGAAAATCGAGATATTACAGTCCTGTCAAGCTCAAGACCACAGATAAGTTTGTAAGTCTCAAAACCTGTGAGAATGCAGGAAAGTTCCTGCATAGGTGGACAAAAGTTTCCTCTTCGTTACAGTAGTTACAACAATTGGGAATTCTGTTGATTCTTCGGTGAAGCACAACTTTAGTCGGCAAGACATCCAAGGAAGCTCACCATAAAAAATTGCAAATTTTAGGTGCAATGGGAAGCTTCCATATTGATATCCAAAAACGGGTTTCTTGAGATTGATTGTCCCCTCCTCCATTATCAGGGGTATATTTCTTCTTGTAAGCTAATCGGTAGCCACTTCGAACCTCGCAGCTGCCCAGGCTAACGTATCATGAATCTCATAACGGCTTAGTGGAATCGTCATGATATTGTCCATATCCTCTGGTAAAAAAACACGGGATAACAAATCCCATCTCCAACTTCTAGTCCCATTATCGATTAGAGCTGATACTTTTGCATCTAAGGGAAGTAAATTTGGTGTGGTGTTTAGACAGAAGTTTTGAGCGTTTGGTACCCATTTGTCTTGCCATATGTGAGTTGATTTCCCATCTATAATTCTCCAATAGACTCCTTGATTCAAAATTTTTCTGCCTTCTAATATATTACGCTAGGTGTAGCTTGGGCTGGAGCTAATTTCAACATTAAAAAAAGAGGAGTTGGGATAGTACCTTGCTTTTAGCACCTTAGCGACCAATGAGTCTGGATAAATGACAAGCCTCCATCCTTGTTTAGCTAGGAGAGCCTTGTTAAAACAAGAAAAGTCACGAAAATTGATCCCACTGTCTTCTTTTGCCTTACATAATTGAGCCCAACTGCAAATATGTAGCCTGTTTTCATTACTCCTTTGCCCCCACCAAAAGTGACTAATCATTGATTGCATGTCCTGGCAGAGTCCTTTTGGTAGTAAAAACCATTGCATAACATAGGTAGGTATGGCTTGGGCTGCAGTTTTGATTAACAATTCTCTGTCTGCCAAAGAGAGAAATTTTTCTTTCCAACCTTGCAGTCTGGCCCATAATCTGTCCTTTAGTTTATTAAAGACTAGTCATTTAGAGTGACCCACCATAGTAGGAAGTCCTAAATAACACTTATGAGAATCCACCATTTTGACACCCAAGTATCCCGCTAAGCGTTCTCTTAATAGAGGTGGAACGTTAGCGCTAAAGGTCAGTTTAGACTTGTGGAGATTAATCTTTTGGCCGGATAGAGATTCATACTGACAGATGATATTAGACAATGTCACAGCTTTTGAAAAATCTGCTTGTATGAATAGTATGCAGTCATTAACAAACAATAAATGGGAGATGTTGGGAGCTCCTTCACAAATTTGAATGCCATAAAGCTGACCCTTTTGTATTGAAGCATTGAGAAGATTTGTCAACCCCTCCGTGCATAACAAGAACAGGTAGGGGGAAAGGGGATCACCTTGTTTGAGACTGCGAGATGGACGTATATAACCTGTTGTTTTTTCATTAATGAGGATGGAGTAGGTTGAAGATGATACAAATTACATAACTACAGTAACCCATTGATCTGAAAAGCCCAAATTTTGCATTATTTCCTCGAGGAAGTCCCACTCAACCCTATCATACGCCTTTGCCATATCCAATTTAAGGGACATAAATTTCTTTTTACCATTTGCCTTCAGCTTCATGAGGTGAAAGGTCTCAAAGGCTACTAATACATTGTTGGTGATGAGTCATCCCGGGATAAAGGTTTGAGATTCATCAATTATGTCACCCAAAACCAGTTTGCGCTGATTAGCAATAACCTTTGTAGCAATTTTATAGATCACATTACAGAGGCTAATTGGCCGAAATTCTGAAATAGTTGCTGGCTCTTTCGATTTGGGAATCAAACAAATATTAGCATGATTAAAGTCCTTAGGCATTTCCTTCCATTCAAGAACATTGAGCACAGTAGAGACCACATCATATCGAACTATATCCCATTATTGTTGATAAAATAAGGGAGGTAGAACATCAGGCCCTGGTGCTTTGACTAGATGCATCGTCTTCACAGCCGTATAAACCTCATCCGCAGAATATGGCTTATTCAACCAGAGATTCATATTTGTAGTCACCTTACTCGGGATGTACTCAAGATCATCCAAGTGCACTCCCCTGGAATCAGAGGTAAAGAGATTAGTGTAAAATTGAACAATATGATCATTGAGTTCAGTACCTCTTAATTTCCTGCCGTGCAAGTCGGACAAAGACCAGATATGATTGGTTTTCTTCCTCTGTGAAGCAGTTGCATGAAAGAATTTGGTATTACGATCTCCTTCTTTTAGCCACTGGATCCTGGATTTTTGGTGCCACATTGTTTCTTCCCTAAGACAGATTTCATTCAGTTCTGCTTTTAATTTCTATTGTTGGAGTCTCTACTTATCACCCAATCCCGATAAGTGGGTTAATTACAACTGAATATCCCTTCACCTTTTATACAGGTTTCCAAAAACTTCGTGACTCCAAGAAGAAAGGCGATCAGAGTAGTATTTCACTTTCTCTTCCCACGACTGTTGGCTTGAGTTCCAGCTATTTTGAATCACTTCCAAAAACCTCGGTTCAATCACCCACATAGCTTCAAAACATAATAATTTTCTTGGTTGATAGATGCTAAGAGTTTGTTCTAGGTTTAGAAGAATATGTATGTGATCAGAGCCCGGGTGTATTAACCGGTTAATGTTAGCTTCCCCAAAGATGTGAAACCAAGCTGCATCAGCCAAGCCTCTGTCAAGGCGTTCTTCAATGAATTCCTTTCCATCTCTGCGATTGTCCCATGTGAAAGGATAACCCGAGAAGCCTAAATCAGAGAGCTTACAATCCATGAGAGAGGATTAAAAGCGCTAATCATAGGTTCAGGTCTTAAATTTCCACCCACCTTCTCATCTTGGTTTAAGATTTCATTAAAATCCCCCATAACAAGCCATGAAATATTAGATGCCGAGTATAATTGACGGAGAAGATTCCAAGATCGTGCTCTAGATGACCAGTCAGCCCATCCATAGAAACAAGTTAAACACCATACATGGAACTCATCAGTTGCTGCAATCTTCATATCAATGTGGTGAATAGAATAAGATTTCAAAGATGCTTGAACATAATCACTCCAACAACAAGCCAACCCACCTCCCCTGCTTTCACTTCTGACTATAAAACTATGCTCAAAATTTAAACTTCTTCTGATAAAATTCATTCTCTCCACCGACATACGAGTTTTCATTAAGAAGAGAAAATGGGGAGTTGTCAACCTTATGAGCCGACGCAGATTCGCCACTGTCAGGGAACTCCCTAACCCACGACAGTTGTAACTTATGAGTTTCATGGTTATTGGCAACCGTGGCTCATGCCAACAGTTGCCATTTGAAAATCCTCAACAGTCTCATCAGAAGCAAGCTTCAATTTTTTTGAAAAAGACTCATTATGCACAACATCAAATTTAGTACACTTACCAAGTGGTCCCGATTGTTCTCCCTACATCTGATCCACAGGCCTGCGTTCTTGTTAGACTCTCAACCAACCCCCTTTAACATATGTTCGTGTGTTTCTCACCTCATTTTTTTGAGTCATAGTGCGGTTGTCAGGCAGCCCCATGTGTGACTCCAGGGACTAAAGTTCATCTTTATTTGATATCGGGTTTGATTGTTCATGAGTGACATCCGCTGTCATAGTAATGTGATGGGCGGGCACATTATCCTCAGCTGTTGCAGTTGGTGTAGCTTCATTAGACTCCTTTGAATCCTTTGTGTTTAAAGCTTCCAGAATTTCAATTAGAGACTTGAAACTACTCGCTTTTGGGTTCTCTTTTTCACTATTACCATCCCTGGTGTTATGGTTCGATGAACTGCTCCCTTCCACTAGGGAATCAATTAACTTATCCTCTTTGGCTTTCTCAGCAGTGTTCTTCAATTGAAAGGGTTTCTTAGGTGTCGCCCGAAGACAGTCTCCATATTACTGAGGTGGATTTCCTTTGACAATGGTATATTCAGAATAACCGTGGCCAATCATGCCACATCTATAGCAAAATAAGGGCAATCTTTCATATTTAAGGTTCACCCAGATGACAGTGTCCTTGCTCAGGCGAAGGAGAACTCCCCATCGCAAAGGTTTGTCCACTCGAAGCCAAACCTTAAATCTCAAGAATCGGCACCAACTTAAACAATCATCATTATCAACTTCAACCCGATCTCCAACTATATCAGCAACAGTCTAGGCAGTATTAGGGGTACGCCATCTAAAGGGGATTTCATAAGCTCTAACCCAAAAACATGCTTTCGAGAAATCGATTATCGAGGGAGTATCAGTTTCATCCATTTCCTTTAATATCAAGAGCTGATCATCGAAACACCAAGGGCCGATTCCCATCACATGATTTCGATTTGCTGCTATATAGAACTGGAAGATGAAGATATTATCCCCTTGTTCTTGAAGACTAAATCCCTTTTGTAGTTTCCAACTCCTAAGCATAGTGGCACGGAAGGCTGGGACATTGAAGCCCTTTTTTGTTATAAGTTTGCCGATCAAGCACAATTTAAACTTGTGAGCTTGGTTTTCATCAATCGTGTCCTTACTTTGAACTTCACCAATATTATTCTCTGCATCTGTTAACTGTAGTAAGGCCAGTAAGTTGTTAACTGATTTTGGGTCTGTCATAGCTAATAATTAGAGAGAAAGAATTGAATGAGAAGAAAAGTTATAAGAAGAGAGAGGGAAGAGGAGGGGTGGAGAAGCAAAGGAAGAGAATAGAGGGGGCCTTGATAGATAAACTATAAGGAGGCTGAAAACCCTAGATCTTAATGCTAGGGAGAAGAGAAAACCCCGCTGTTGAGGGAGAGAGAGCCTCTATTGTAAGGGGAGTTTAGTGTTTATAATTAAAGTTATTTTACTCTATCTAAAATAATTTTATAAAATATCTAAAAAATTTAATAACTTTGGTTAAATTTTATAATGATTTTGGTTAAAAATTTTAATAATTTTAGTTATTTTCTAAGTATCCATTTTAGAATAATTTTGTTGTTTAGATGTCCAAGTAAAGCGTACTCTCTCCCTTCTTTTCTCTATTGTTCAAATTAATTCATATCAACTAGTCCTTGAAAAAGCAGCCCATTCAAAAAAAGTGTCTGCTTATGTTGATACCAGCTTTAATGTAAAGCCAATCTTTAAGCAAAGAAACTGCCTTAATTCTACGGAGCATCATTAAATATAAAGTTCAAATTGCATCTTCCTGCAAATGCTTTTGAATATCAGGTGTCATGTATTGTCTCAAAAGTGACATTTTTTCACTATTATTTAAATTCAAGCAGACATAGCAACCGCAATTGCGATTTAGAAGCTTGCTTCCTGTTAAAATCTCCTTCATTAAGGAATAAAAGCTGCTACTGGAGTGCTTAAACATAATGAAACTATATATTATTATTATAGTTCAAAAGAAATACAGGCATGTCATCCTTCAACAACTCCAACTACTAAGCTTGTAATTAACATCGGCATCCCCATGATCTCAGACAAAAGTTAAACACACTTGGATATAAAAATTAAAACCTTGTTAGCTTTTTACTTGAATATGGCATCACATTGCAGAGCATTCATTCCATTGTACTGTTAAAGGTAAAACAGAAACAAGATAGTCTAATTCATTTATTAGTAGAATGGAGCTGTCTCCTATACAAAATATAACATTTCATAAAAAGTTAATATCCCTCGGATAAAAAATAAGTTGCTCTAATGTCATTTTACCTTCAACTGGTGCAGGTGCTGTATATAACAAAAATCCCATAATGTCTCCATGAAAATTCACATCCTATTTACTCGGTTAGAAGACACCATTCTTTCAAACAGAAAAACAAGATGATGTGAATATGCCAAGCATTTTACATTTGAGAAACCATCATTAACATCACCGCTTGAGTTGCCTCCTAGCTAAAGCTGGAGCTTTTTTAGGGATGTAGACCTTGTAGCTCACCTGGGCCAGGAAGAGAGAGAGAGAGAGAGAGAGAGAGGATAAATAAATGCAGCCAATAACTTGATGCATAGATGAATAAATATTTCACTCAATAATCAAAGCCAAGAAGGAATCTATGACAGGATAGAGCACTTACCTGTACCATTTCACCACCCCTCATCACTGACATCGTCTTCTGTTCCAATTGTGAACGCTCCTTACCATCATCTCTCTCTTTATTCAAGCTCTTATCTCTTGCTGCTGATGCAATTTCAGAAGAAGGCTCTACAGAACTAGAGCCAGAGGCATTATTAATTCCACCACCATTACTAATGTTGCTTACTGGTACTGTAGATGAGCCCTCCTTACCTTCATCTTTCAATGTATTCATGATAGCATCACCCACAGAGGCATAGCATGAAACAGAACCAGAAGCATTGTTTATTTTGTCATCATTATTATTGCCACTTAAAGGGGCTGTGTTATTCTTACTTGCACTACTCCCAGCCACCAATTTTGCTTTATTAGATACCCGTGAATCTGGTACTTCCATCATGGTGGTGGTAGCCTTTGATAATGCTTGCTTAAAAGCTGATGTAACCAGACTTGGCTTGTTAATACCAGAGACAACCTTATCCCTACTAGAAACAGCCACCTGCTTGGGAAGATAAGCGTTGTTCTTAGCAGAAACAGGTTCATTGCCGCTATTATTTTCACTAAGAAGCTTCTCATCTTTTTTCATAGAATGAGCAGAATTTCCCATAACTCTTAGAGCACCATCATCCTGGAAGGACTCAATTTGGCTTAGTTCAGCCTTTGTGATGGATGGTGACTTCAGACCACCACTTTTATCTTTCTTATTAACAGCAATCATTGTATTTGTCTGGAATCCACCACGGAACCTCCTTAGGTTTTCCAAAGCCTTTTGTCTTAAAATTGACTCCAAATCATCACCATTGACACTAGCAGTAGCCTCAGACATCTCATTATTCTTTTCCTCTACAGCATCACTTGTCCCAGCCTTAGCACAAGCAGATGTACTTCTCACACATTGGTCATCCCCATCCTTATAACTGTCTGGGAGTTTGGTGGTTTTAATGTTACAAACAGAAGAATCTTCTATTTTCTCAATCACTATGGGCCTCGCCCTTTCAGATGCATCATGTAATTGATGAGCAGATACGCTCTTATTTCCCCCATCGTTACTATCATTGCTTCTGCTAGATGGGTAATCATCATGATCATATATCATTTCCTCTTTATATCCATCCGAAGTGAATTCTCTTCCCTCCTTGTCCTCCTTTTTAAGGGTAATAACTGATTTCAGCCGCTTTGAAATGTTCCCACCACTCACTTTCTCCTCACTCCAGTCATCAATACTTCCGCCATGCCTACTACAAGAAGAACAACTCCTAGACTTATATCTCCTCCTTTTAGTTCCACTTCTAACATTCTTCACTTTCCTTGCATTTTTCTCCCTTCTTTCAGACATCCACCTAAGGCTGTCATGTTCACTCTCATCACTACTACTACTTGAACTCCAGCAAGTTGAACAACTCAATGATCCACTACTCCTAGAGCTAATACTTGCATCTCTCTGAACCTTCTTCTTTTTCTTGTTCCTAAGACTTTGCTTCCTCACCAGAGAATCATCATTTCTCCTTGAACCTTTTTGCTTTCTTTTGCGAGGAGACTCCTCACTGCTAGAAGACGAGTACGAGCGAACCCTCCTTTTAGTTCCCTTTACATCCTTATGAGTGCGAGATCGAGACCTTCTACTTCTGTACTTATCCTCAGAACTTGAGGAATCAGATACTGAGCTCAAATCTTTGCTAGAATAAGCAACTAAATTATCACGATGCCTATGCTTCTTTGATCTAGTTCTCCTAGTCTTACTTTTCTTCTTTGCACAACCCTAAATATGCAACATACAGTTTAGGGCACATATATAAATGGGATTGAGATCATTAAAAGAGAAATCAGAATCCACTTTTTTAGGAAAATTATTCTGCACCATTGTAAGAAGTTAAGGAATACTTCTTTTTTTTATCATTTAGAAACAAATCATAAGATATTGACATCAGATTTAAACCCAAAAAAAAATCTTAAGCTTTGATGGCTGAATTTGCTTAGATTTGTTCCTTATTACAGATTGTCCTTGCTACAAATACGCATCAAAACCTAAATATGCATAAATCACAGGCACAGCCCCAAAGTAAAGATCTTTATCATGGTCTAAATTAATTAAGGGTAAAATTGAGTATAATCTAATTAAAGAACCCACCCCAAAAAAAGCAAAAAGCATACACATTTGAAGCCCTAAAACACAATTAAGTATTGAATTAGAAAAAGTTTAACAAACATGAAATTAAATCAAGAATCAGAACAATAAATAAAACAAAAAAAAAATAAAAGATCATGAAGAAAATAACAAGGAGGGAAAGAGAAGTAACCTTAGATGAATACTTGGAGGTTTTCTTTTTATTAGAAGAAGATTTTCCCATCTAAGTCTTCCTTTGTTCTCTCTCACTCTTTTTTCCTCTCAAATCTTTCAAGAACCTGCAACAACCAAAAACCAAACAAGAAAAAAAAAAGATAAAAATAAATTGAAAAAAGAAAAGAACTTTTAATTTGAAAAATAAACAATTGGTCAAAATTAGAGAAGAAGAACGGAGAAATAGAAACTGAATTTTTTGAGACTGAAAAGCATATAAAGGTTAGGTTCCCTTTAATGGAATTATAGCAGAGAGACGTAAATAAACGACCTGTCGGAGCTATATACAAACGTAGTTTTGGTGCTCTTTATCTAAATCGACTTGTCGTTCACTGCATGCAAGAGAAATTACATTATATGCTATTTTGTATATTTTAAAAACTGTCCTATATTTTTTTTGCATTAATAAAATGTCCTAAAATTTTAAAAATATATACTTTTAATTTGATTGAAAATATATTTTATTTTTTAACAAAATTTAAGAAAATGAAATAAAGTGATTATTTTTAAATTATTTTCAATTTTTAAAATATATTTAAAAAAAATATTTTATAAATTGTAATCATTCTTCTAATTTGTAGACAGTAAATTTTACTTATATACTGTGTTCTCAACCAAATAAATATCAAATTTATTTTATTTTTAGATAATTCTTATACATATTTTACATTTTATTGTATAATTTTTTTTAGATATTCTTAATTTCTTCTTTTTATTTTCAATGGTTAGATAGGATAATAATAAATTATATGAAAGTAAGACTTTCTTATGAAATTTCTGTCCAATTTTCTTATAAATTTTTATAATTTTAATGAAATAGTTCAGTTTTTATTCTACTGCAAAGATAAAAAGATCGTGTGTACTCAAAATTCTTGCAACAGAGTTGCCGCAAGATTAGGCACATCCATACATTAAAAAGACAAAGCAAGCAGTACTGTTATTTATACAGCAAAATGATGAAATTCCACCCCAACAAATTAAGAGTTTGCACATTTATGCACATAAGGAAGTTCCCTTCCTGCTTCCATATTATTTTGCTCAACTACGTCTACATTACAGAAATGAAGTTAGATATTATGAATCCTCAGCATCGATCATCCCAGTATTAGTATCGATAAAGACTGCCGGTGACAAGTCCATCTCATCAACAATCCTCCCTCTGTTGGATAGACAAGGATTCACGTTTAGTCAAGAGCATGGAGAGAGAGATGAATCTAAATTTATCAAATATAGAGGCATAGAGCTATACCTTTCAAGAACAAACTTTCCTTCTTTATACTTCTGGCTCTTTTCTTATGCTGCCTGCTGAATGGGAATGACAAAGTATGTTCACAGTTAGCAAAAGCTTGCACTGTGTGAGATAATGGGAAAGAAAGATACAGATGGGCATGTAAGAGTCTCGAGAAAGCATGTGAACACAAGGAGAAAGGAAGTACATATTTCCAGCCTACAATTTGTCCACAACGGCAGCAAAATATATCTGCGACAGTATGCATTCCTGAAAGCATCATTCTCTCTTCCATGGCTCCAATTGTAATATTCACCCTGAAATCACAAACTCCATGGTATGCAGCTTTATTGCTTTTTTTTTTTTTTTTTAGACCAGCCTTATTGTCTATAGATTGGTAGGCCAGACAGCTTTCTATTTTTAGTAGAGCAAGATGCTAAGATATGTTCGTGTATGTGTGCACATCTGACTTGTGTGTGTGAAAATTCATGTGCTCGAATCCTATTGCAAGTCTCTTCGGTAATATAGCACGAAATGCTACTTTTTATTTTTTCTTTTCACATCTTTTTCAATGTTACAACTGCATGATATTCAACCTAAAGTTATTTTATAATGTTGAAGAATAGCACTTTCAGATTTCATGAATAGCGGAAGAAGAATAAAAATGAGATCTAAAAACAGAAGATGTAGAAGAAGCTATCTTGACAACAAAAAAATGGAGGAAACCATTTCTGTGAATGATATGATCAATTACAATTGGTAAAGCAAACACATATCGTTTTGTCCTAACTTATACATTGGAACTTAGGCAAGCCATTGCAAAAGCTTAATGCCAAAAATGAATCATGGTTTGGTGACAATCTCATAGCGCTTAGAAGACCATTAAGGACTCCGCACTAGAAAGGAAAATAGCCAATCAATACCACAGTATCCATATTATTGTTTCAATGTTTTATAAAAAAATGTAACACTATCTTTGAGAAAAGGTGAATTGCGGAAGGAAAGAAGGTGAAAATAATAGAACTTGTTTTCCTTCATTAGTTTGGAAAAAGGAAAAATAAGTAAGGAAAACGTCCGATAACCTCCCAATATTTAATTTCCCCCTAAATTAGAGAGAAAGTGGGTGAAAATCTTTTAAATTACATTTATAACTCTATAGATATTATTTTTATTTGAAACTAATAAGGGTAAAATAAAATAAGGATTATACTATTGATAAAATAACAATCCTTCTAATTTTCCTCGCTAATCAAATACTAGGAGGAAAAGTAATTCTCACATCTCTTTTCAAGTTTCTGGTTCCTTTCGTTTTAATTGATTTCAGATTCCAGAATTTGGTTTTCATTTTTGTTGCTTTGAAGTGCATTTCTTGAATACATATTTGGATTGTAGTTTTCACCTATTTTGGTTCTTTTAGTGCTCTATTACTGATCAATAAAGACGAGAAAAGACATTATAACTACTGCTTTATACAACTGAAGACATAATTTTGTTCTGAGAATCACATAAGAAGATGTAAAATTTTCAAGTATAAATGAAAATCAAGTTCATAATGATAATAACCAGAACAATGAAAGCTCATTCAACTAAGAAAATGATCTAAAAAGAAAAAAGCCCACCTCAAAATTCAAGATATACATATTTTCTATTGCTTACATTGCAAACACACAAACTTAGCCTTTCAAGGAGATAACATCACATTCAGCCGAATAATACTGAAATACGCAAAAAAGAACAACACTTCAACAAAAGTTGATAGCTTGAAATTTTTCAGCTTCATAGACAATCAAGGCAAAAACTTCAGAATATCAAATAAAATGAAATTTTGGCCCCGCAAAGAAGTGCCAAATTGTCTACAGGTGGGTTAGTTAATAAAACCGCAATTAGTATATAATAAAGATTAGGCTTAATGAATGCGGCATCACAAAAATTTAGTAACCAACCAAAATCTACAGAGAACTCACACATTATTGAAGAGATATGCCTTTCCTCGGCGGCAATGAAAAGACTGTACAAACCCAAAAAAGAAAAAAAATAACTGAGACCAAAAGGAATTAAATAATCCACAGAAAAACTGAACAGAATCAGCAATTCAAAGAAACACTGCACTACTAAAACTTCTCAAATGCTTGCAAAGATTCAAAATTTATACTAAAATTTTTATTTTTTATCCTCATCCAAAATGCTAAAGATCTAAAGCGTAGACAATAATATGAAGAAAATTTTTAAAAAAAAAAGTGGGAAAAGCTAATTAAAGGGTCGAACTTACTTTGAAACCAAATCAATAGGAAGGGCTAAGTGGGTAGCACAAAACTTGCATCTATAAGACCTGCCCTCTAACTCCACCACAAAGATCCTTCCCATTTCTTCTTATTTTCAATTCTTGATGGTTGATTGATACCCAGTGCGAGCTCTGAATCAACTTGGAGGGAAAAAAAAAAAGGACAAGAATAGGAGTAGTTAGAGTTTGGATTAGATCAAGGAGAAGGATGTAGCAGTGCTACTCTGAGTGGCACTTGCCTTTTTGTTTTGGCACAACTTAGGCCAAGTATTGATTTGGTAGATTAGAGATTAGGCTATTAATTATTATTATTATTATTATTATTATTATTATTATTATTATTATTTCCTTTTCTTTTTATTTTAACTCTTCGGTTTCCAATTAAAAAAAAAAACCTCTTCGGTTACCATATAAAAATTGTTTAGTGAAAAATTGGATTGCAAATAAATCAAATTAGTTAACAGTTAAATTTGAGTCATTAGATATTTGAATTAAAATTGAGTGGATCTCAAAATTTTTTAATTATAAATTATATTAATATTAAAATTTATAATAATATGTACTTATCATTTTATTATATGTTAATTATAAATAAATAAATAAATTTTTTATAATAATTAAATCTAGTTATAATATTTTTTTTGTCCATTCAAGCAGAATTTAAATTCTAAAATAAAATTTAATGAATTTTAATTTTTTTCAATTTGAATGGTTCTTTTAAAATTAAGTTGGATAGAATTATAAGAGCGATAAAATTTTTTATATTAAATTTTAACGTAATTATATATTTAAAGTTTAAATTTAAAATTTTTAATTAAATTAAAATAACTATTCATTAATTAATTTATGTGTTTGATGATTTAAATATCAATTTTTTAATATGGTCAGACTTGTCTGCTCTAAGATATTTTTATATTTTTAAATACTTAAAAATAACTATAAAATTGAAACGTTGAGAAGAAAAAGAAAGAAAGAAATTGAAATGCATTTTGCTTTAACACGAGAGACAGAGACTAAAAGAGGGCATTGTTTGTTCTTCGATCGTTTTCATAACTTGCGTGGAATTTGAAATTGAAAATGGTTCAATCAAGATGGTTAGTTTCAACATCATATACAAAAAAAAAAAAGAATGAAAATAAGGTCCTCTAATAAGTATTTCTCAAAGTTGATTTTCAAGAAAGCAACCTCCATTTTTCCAAGGTTTCATACATTCCAACAAAATCAGCTCAACTTTCAATTTATTTTTTAAATTCAAGAAAAAAAGGTCAATTAAATTTCATCTAAGTGTAGACTCTTGAAATTGCATCAAAGAGAAGCTAATCATGCGGTTGGCTAATTGTTAGCCAATCAGCCAATCTCTTAGTGTCTTTGAGATTCTCAATAGGTATGGAGTTTCTTAGTCTTGGTGAATGGTGAGTTGTTTCTTGGATTTTAGGTCAAAATTTACCATAAATGAAATAAATAAATAAATCAAGTTTGATTGAATTCTTCTTTTCTTTTCTTTTTTTTAAATAGAATATAGAGACAGTGATAAAAAAAATCTATAATGAACCCAAAAAAAACTATGATGAAATGAAGCCCGAGAACAAAAACACATCAATATTTAACTTTGGGATTAAATCCCACAAAACAGGACCTATTTTTATGCTACATCGATAAATTATGTCATAAAATGAGACTACAAGAAAAAAATGAAACTTAATCCTTCAATGATGAGGACAAAATTCCACTTTAATGAGTCCCAAATTATTTTTTTTTTAAATTTAAATATTTATTAAATAATTTTTAATAATTCAATTTTAACTATTAATTTATTTTATGATTTAATAATAAAATTATTTAATTATGCATATAATTTGTTTAATTAAACTATTTAATTAATTTATTAAATACTTATTAACTATACAAAGTAAAATTTTAATTATGTAATATAATTTTTGGTGTAGAATAATAAACAAAATATTAGAAAATTTTAAATTATTTTAATTGAAAATTAATTCTTAATAAATAAAATAACATTTTCATTATATTAAAAATTATATGATTAAAAATAACATATTATAATTTCAAATTAATTTTAACAACACATTGTAATTTCAAACATCTAATAATAAAATATATTATAATAGCAAATAACATTACTTAATTGAAAAGTTAGGTAACTATAAGCCCAAATTTAATTGATATTATACTTTATCTTATTTTTTTCTAACACCTTACCATGAATCTCTCAATGGGTTGAATTCATTGAGGAGATATCTGCAAAAAGAAGTTACATGTCTATCTCATGTTGCTTCATGTTTATATCTTTTTGCTTGACATTTTTTTAGTCCTCCATCATAAATAATTTTCTTATTGTATTTGATTTAACTACTTCAATCTCTTCATTGATGAAGGCTCCCACATTGGTTGCTTTTGATTTACCTTTATCCTTCCTCTTAGTTGCTTTGTCATCTTTTGGATGAATTGGAGACTCCACATCACTTATTTTTGTTTTATCAGAACCTTCACTATTAGTTGAAGGATTTTTTCATTTCTCTTCCCTTTGTAGCTCAATCCAACGCCTCACAAAATTACATTTCTTCTTAGTGCTAGCAAGAAAGAATTGATGAGCCTGATCATAACATCCACCAAATAGTTGAGCTCCATAGTTGTTCCAATGCCATCATTTCTTCATTGCATCAGCCCTCTTTTGATGATGCTGGAATTGCTATCCTCACAGTGATGATGGGCTCGACTCCAAATTGCATCATATTTCTAATTGGTGTTGACAATAAGATCCATCGACGTATTTAACCATGTACTTATTAGCATATTATTCTAAAAAAAAGCTACATTGACTCAAACAAATATTTAAGACTCTATAATAGGCTTACACGCTAAAATTAAATTCATGGGCTACTCCTCCAAATTCTTCATAATCAACCTATTCTTGGTGTCAAAGGCATGTCCACCAATAATTTCTTTGAGGAATTGATCCACTAAACTTTGGAAGAAAAATTTAAACTTTTTGATCAAAAATCTTGTAATTTGCCTATTTGATAAAGCAAGCTTCATGCCATGTTGATCACCCTTGCTCACATCAGTAGGAGAATTAAAGTGTTGACAAACTAAATTGATAGAATAAGTAAGATCAAGCTGCATGAAAATTGAATATATCAAGGTACCTACAACACTTCAAAAGGTAGTGGCATTAGTGAAATTTTAATTTCAAGTATTGGACTTATCTTTGAGGGTATGTGGTGTTGTAATGGCATTTCTTTCTAACATCTTATTTTTATCAGCAAATTAATCATGTGCAAGCTTATGTTGTGTTAAGAAGATCCAATCTTTAAATTATGTAACCTCAATTCCTAAAAATTAATATAGTGGGCCAACATCCCTAATTGCAAATTCATTTGGTTGCTGAAGTAGAATTGATGAAGTAGGTGGTAAGAACCCCAGTTGCCCATGCCAATGAAAATCTTAAGTTGCAATTATAGGGGTCTTGGGAGTATCTTAGTATTTGGATCTTTGCGACTATTGGTCCAGTTGCAAACTCTCAATATCCTCTTTTTAATAGAGACTCGTGTGTCAGAGGATAGAATGGAATTTACAAAAGAGTTTTTTAGGTTTTCAAAATGGTTTTTAATGTAGAGGTTGAAATGGTGAAGGAGGGTTCTCTTGTTTCTGGTTGGATGGAATTAATCTTAGTTTGTATAGTTGTTGAACTAATCATTTGGATTTCACTGTTTCTTATATATTAGAGAATGGCAACTAGAGACTCTCATGTTTCTATAGCTGGTCGGAGAACCAAAATAAATTTTAATCCCGGGAATTAATTGAGCTCCTTCATATGAAGTTTTAGCTCCCTTAGTTATTGATCAGGGACTTTAATGGAATACTATCAACGGACTTTAATGGAATATTATCTCATAATGAGAAAGTATAATGGTTTTATAGGTCAAATTCTAATGTTGAAGCTTTCCAATTGATTTTGGTGGACTGTGTATCAACAAATTTGGGTTCAGAGGTTATCCTTTTACTGGGAATAACAAACGTAATGATTTTATTTTTATATAAGAACATCTAGATCGAAGCTTGGTATCTGACTCTTATGTATAGAAATTTTGAAATGCTTTGCTTCATCATATTCTTTTTTTTGGCTCAGATCGTATTCCCATTTCTTTGGAGCTGGGGTCTTAAGTGTTTACCCTTAAAACAAAGCCTTATTTCTGCTATGAATCCATATGATCTAAAGAGTTTAATTATGTAGATATTATAAAATCAAGCTATCTATCTAGGGTTGATTGGAATGGGCATATGGTGGGCTACCAAAATGGGATATGAGATTGGAGTTGATTAGTGTTTGGAAATTTTCAGGAAAGGTGCAAATATATTTCTAATACATTGCAGCAGATTGGGCATTTTTCTAATCTATATTCCATGCAAAAGAGGAGAAGTTTGAAGGCTCAATTAGGTGAAATCTCTCTTCACAAGGTAATAATCTGAAGGCTAAGGTTTAGAGTTTAATGGCTTAAGGAAAGAAATGGGAAAAATGGTATAGAAGGGTGTGGCATTAGAGAGACATATTATTTAGTTGTACTCTAACCCCTTTAGGTTTGAAATAGGTTCTATTACAACTACTAGCCTATTTTTTATGCCTTTAAAGTTTACTTATCATATGAATGCCATGCCGGATAAAACTTTTACTACAAAAGAGGTAACACTTACAGTTAAAATGATGCTTCCATCTAAAGCACCAAACCTAATGGATTGTTGCCTCTATTTTATCAACAATATTGGCAAGTTATGGGGAAGGATGTAATATGAATTGTCTTAGGTATCATTGATGGAAAAATATGCAACTGACTTTAATCATACATGGATTTGCCTTATTCCAAAGGTAAAAAGATCTGAAATTTATATTAGAATGTCTCTTGATTAGTTTATGTATCGTGGTATATAAAATTGCAACTTAGATGTTAGCAAGTAGACTAAAGCTCATTTGGGGTATATCATTGATGAAGAATAAAGTTCTTTAGTTCTTGGTAGATTAATAACAGATAACATACTATTAGCTTTTGAGGCATTTCATCATATGAAAACTAGTAGTTAAACTAGTAGAAAGTATATGTCTCTTAAACTTGATATTATTAAGGCATATGATAGAATTGAATGGCACTATCTTAATACGGTGATGGGTCGGTTGTTTTCTCAGATAAATGGGTAGCTACAGTTATGACCTTTGTCAACTCTATGACTTATTCCATTTTACTTAATGCTAAACCGATTGGCAATATTGTACCATCCTAAGATATTTGATAAGGGAACCTATTGTCTCCTTATCTCTTTCTTTTGTTCACTGAAGGATTGACTGGTCTTATTCAAGAGGTGAGTTGTAAGAATTCTCTTCATGGAATTTGGGTATGCTTAGGGGCTCCTTCTCCCATTTATTTTTTGTTGATTATTATCTTCTATTTGTAAGAGCTATACACTCTATAGCGAGTGAAATTTTACATGTTCTACAATGGTATGAATCAATTTCGGGACAAAAGGTTTAGTTGAGTAAATCAAAGGTATCTTTTAGCTTGAATATTAATGCCTCTTTACAAGAAAGCTTGACAAATAAGCTAGGAGTGAAGAGGGTTGCTAAGCATGGCTTATATTTGGGCCTTCCTATGGCAATTAGACATTTCATACAAATTGTCTTTAATAGAATTAAGGACTGATTATGGAAAAGGTGCAAGGATGGAAGGAGAGATTGTTATTGCAAGCAGGGAAGGAACTTTTATTTAAAGCATTGGCCTAACCCATCTCAATTTATATCATGCAATGTTTTGTACTTCCTGTAGGTTTATGTCATGACCTTAATGCTATTATTTGTTGTTACTAGTAGGGACACTCTAATTCTAAAAAGGGTTTTATCTTTGTAGCCAGGAGAAACTGTCACCACAAAAAGGAAAGTAGTCTTGGGTGTAGAGATTTTCATAACTTTAATTTTTTGTTATCTAAACAATGATAGCAGTTGGTGACAAACTCTTCTTCACAAGTATTGAAAGTTCGTTATTATCCTTAAATTTTTTCGATCCTATGTTGGGCACAGATCCAAGTTATACAAAGAGAATCCTTACAGACAGGGAGATTTTAAAAGCTATTTTTAGATGGAAAGTTGGAAATATGAATAAAGTCCAAATATAAGTGGATAAGTGGATTGCTTAGTCACATTCCTCTTCTCTCATCACACTGTGCAATCAACTTCTGATGGATTCCAAAGTATCTTGTTTGATTAATTCATATTTTATAATACCCTAAAAGAAATGCAAATCTAATAACCTAAATGTTGAGCAATTAAATGAAAAAAAAAGTGAAGAAAAACCTTGAATGAAATAAAATTTCAATGTGTCAAAGTAATAGAAATAAAAACTATAAAATGTTTGAATTGGAAACCCTACAATTCATAACAATTGTGAATGAAACCAACCAATTGTAAGTTGTAAAATAATTAATTACATTTATATAAAAAGAATTAGAAAAACAAATTGATCAGTTAGAGTGATGAAAAAACTATTGAAATATAATGAAGTGAAATTTATTAGGCACTAAAGTGATGGAAATGAAAATTTTAAAACATCTTAACTATGGTAATTCGTATATATAAAAACCTTATAACATTTTCCTTCAAATGCATCATAATTTAATTAACAATACCTTAACATAATAACATACATTTAAATTATATGAAATAAATTAAAATTGAAAATTATAAGTGAAAGGAATTTCAAATAATTTAACTACAAATTTTGGCAGCAAGTTAGGGTGTGAAATTGTCAAAAAGGGTATTCAAGTTAACAAAAGAAACATGTAAAGCTTTAGGAAAAAAATATATATTTCACCTAATTAATTCTCAGTTATTTTTCTGCCAAATTAAGTGGATGGCTCACCTCCTTTGAATAGGAAGAGAGTTTGGTCAAATGATAATTAAAAGATGACAAAAATTTTAGTTCTAATATTCTTTCTCCTTACTATCAAAACACCTCCTTTTCTATCACTAATTTTTCTCTTTTTCCAATAGTTATAACTCATTCCTAAGCTAGTTTTTTATGTCTATAAGTGATATGAAGTGTAAAATTAGATCAACAAAGTGATATAGGAGCAAAGAAGGTAAAAGAACTTCAGAAGGTTAGAAATCTAAAATTTTGAACCTTAATCTTTCAATTTTGTTTCCCCAATTTTAAATCTAGTTTTTATTGAACCTAAGCTAAAATTTATCATGTATACTTGTTAATTAACTATTTATGATGTTGTAAATTGGTTTTTATTGAAAGAAATTGGAAAGCAAAAAGCTAGAAAACTTAATCTCCAAATCTGTCCAAATTGAACTACTTGAATTCTTAATAAATTAGCTACTGCATTTTATTTATTTCAATATGCAAATGAACTTTAAAATTTATAAAAATATTCAAAAATGTGTATTTGGATATTGGGAAGGTTGTGGTAAGAGGGAAAATCAAAATGATAAGAAAAAATAAGTAAGAAATTAAATGAATACAAGCAGCTCATTATAATAACATGAATGAACATCACTGAAAATTATGCTACTATATTTAAATTATTTGTTTATGTAAATAAACTTAAAATTTATGAAAATTTAAAGAGAAATCAAATAGGATGTTATGAACAATCAGGTAAAATTTTAGGGCAAAATTAACTTGAGAAAATTTATGTACAACTAAATGAATGCAAATTGTTCAAATGTTGAAAATGATGTGTTTGTTGACTTGTAATGAGTTGAGTATACCAAAATCAATTATACTAGACTATAACCATAAGCATATAATAGATGAACATAAATCTTAACATGTGTAATTAATATCTTTAAAGGTTCAAATGTTAATTTAATAGATAATTAAATCAATTGACTAGAGGAAGCCAATATGTTTATATAGGTAAATTGCATGTATTTATAACTCTCTTTATTGCACAACCCTAGTGCAAAATGCTTTTGTAATATTTGAAACCATAAATACAAAATGAATTTGGGTATATAATAATGTATTAAAATAGGACATGGATGTCTTTTGAATAATTGAAGGAAGGATGACAAAGATAATGAATTATTAGTGACCAAAATAGTCTAAAATGAAAATCAATGTATGCATAGGGGTGTACACGGGCCAGGTCGGGCAGCCCGGGCCGAAATTTTTTCGGGCTACCCGAAGCCCGGCCGGGCCGGGCCACTTCGGGCCTGGCCGGGTTCGAGCCAGGTTGGGCCGGCCCGATTTTTTAAAAATTAAAAAAATAATTTTTTTAAAATTTAATAAAATTTACCTATAAATATTACTTTAAAAATTTATTATACTAAATTATATCTAATAATATATAAATTATTATATCATTATTTATATATAATATTTTAAATTTTTTTAAAAAAATAAATTACCAAAATATAAATTTAAAAAAATTAAAAATATAAAAAATTAATATCTCGGGCCGGGTCGGGCCAGCCCTCGAATATTTATCCAAACCCGAGGCTCCACCCGAGCATAGCTCGGGTTGGATTTTGAAGCCCGTGGCCCAACCCTAGTATGGGTTCAAGCCGGCCCAAGCCGGCCCGAAACCCTTCCGGCCGGGCCTGGTTTTTCGGGCCTCGGGTTGGGTGAACAGCCCTATGTATGCATACATATGTAACTATAAAATGGCATATAATAACATGACTTAAACTCAATAAAAATAAGAACTTAATATAACCATATAAATATTTCCTGAGATGTACATTAATATATAAAAAGGTTAAAGAACCTTAAATGACAAATAATAAATTAAAAATAAATTTAAGTGTGCAATTTATGTTTGGATATGAATGTAGGTCGAGGATTATCACATAACTGACACAATAATTATTAGTGACTTGGAGGAATCTAATTTACAAAGTCAAGGTGAGTTATAGTATCTATCCCTTCATTTGTTGCCTTGAAATATTCAATAAATTGTGAACCATTTGATACCTATGTTAACTGTGTTTTTGTATTTGTGAATTGTGAAATCCAATATGTCCTCTTAGCCTATGTGATCCAACCATTTGTGAACTATAAAATCCCATGTAGTCTTTAGGCCTATGTGATTCATACCGAGCCATTTGATTAGCCAATATTACAGAATCCTAACTTGATGTGGGTTATACCATTAAACTATATGTACATAGAGATTTATGATTAGTAGGGTAAAAACTACTACCATTATATGTATGTGATGCGTGAGAGCACTTTAGTACTATTGTTATATGTTATCCGTCATATTATTTGATTTTTTTGTGATATTGGTCCAGTTATTGTAGGCCCTCTTTGTAGATTAAATTTATTGATATTTCTTTATTGTGCAGTTACCTTGTGTTATTATTATTATTATTATTTCAAACTTTGAAATATCCTTATTGTGTATTCCACCATTGTTGCACTATAATCTTATTGAGTTGACAGCTCATCCAATCGTCTATGTGGTTTCAGATAAAGATTGTTCAGGTCAATCAGCTTCTTGGTTTCTTCTTTTCAGTAAGTAGTCTGAGAATTATATGTTGAGATAATAACTGTTATATGTAATAAATTTACTAAGCTCGTATAATATTTTAGTTGTTCCGTAATATTATTTTTAATTATTTAGTTACGATTTGAGGATTAAATATAAAGTAAGTAACATGAAATATGTGATAGTATATTTGTTGATTTTAGTTCTACGCGGTGTCTGGAGGCTTTAAGCCTATCTGGATCCTATAGCCTTCACATTTCTAAAATCAGCACGTGACATATTCTCATTCTTAGAGGTGGGATATTATTTATAGAGTTTTCTTGCTAGTAGACATTGAGTATATACATGATATTCCTTTGAGCTCAATGGACGTAGATGGTTTTATAGTTTAGCATTTCCATTCGATTAGAGAATATGTGGTGAAAAGTGGCTATAAAACATTATTGCTTTTATCTCAACAGCATGCTTCTCAAGCGTCATCTTCCAACTCTCAATCAACATTTTTGGAAACGATTATGGAAATTAAAAGTTTCACCAAAGATTTACAATTTTATTTAGCGAGCCTCACTAGATATCCCTTCCTATTAAAGTGTTGTTGAATAATAGACTTCACACTGTCAATATCAATTATTGTTTGTGCAATGAGGATGAAACCACAATTCACTTATTTCATGATTGCAACTCTATTAAATTGATATATGATTGATATTGACTAGGAGATATATATAATCTAAGGAGTGCTCATTTCAAGTAGTAGCTTGATGATTTGATGATAAAGCAAGGTATGGATAAAGTAATTCAATTTGCTTTTCTTGCTTATAATATATGGTTCTTAAGAAATAAGTGCATTTATGAAGAGATGCAATTTAATATTGATCAATTTATTGATGCTTTTAAGGGTAAGTTGACAAAATTTATAAGTTGTTCTAATTATCCTTCCATCATTGATACCTTTTGTTATCACTGGTAGTCAAAAATGGTCTCTTCCACCTACAAGTTCTATTAAAATAAATTGTGATGCTAGTGTTTTAAAGGAGGATCTTATTAGGGTGGGTATGGTTTTTAGGGATGATGCTAAATAATGTGTTGGCTTATGCATCTAAGAAGTTAATGGGTATTTTGGATCCTTATACTAGTGAGGTGTTAGCTATTGCTTTTTGTCTTCAACTAGCAGGTGACCTATGTTACACTTAGCTTATAGTGGAATCAGACTATAGGTATATTATAGACAAATTACGTGATGAGGTTTGTTAGAATAGTGGTTTGGGTATTATATTTGCAAACTGTCTTCAGTTGAATAAAATTTTCTAATGCTACATATGGAGTTGTGTTCATAGGAAGGGTAATAAAGTAGCACATATAACATAATTTAGATAAGGGTAGTTAGTTAGATACTTTTGAGAGTATTTGGGTTGTGAACTACCATCCTCAATTTCTCATTATATTTTAAATGCTGTATTATTATTTTCATCTTAATGAAAGGTTCATATTCTATCAAAAAAAAAGATAAGCCAATTTTTTAATATAAATAAAAATTACATTTGAATTTATAATTATTAAGACTGTAATATATTTATCATTAAAATATATCTTAGTGTGTAATAATATGTTGCTTAAAATTATGATAAATTAAAGTCATGTTTTATGAAACCTCAAAATTTTCTATTTACGATATTTTGATCATTTTATATACATATATGTTCAAGTCTATCAATTTTTTTTCTTTTTAATATAAATTTAGGTTAGAGAGCCCACTTTTTTATAGAGTAGTCTTAGCACTCCCCTCAAATATCAATAAGTTTAAGGTGATTATTATTTGAGTAACCTAGTATCTTATATTCATAGACCATCTATTCTAATATCATGTTAAATTTTTTTAATATATATTTGGATTAAATTCTTTTTTAATATAAATTTTGAAGTGTCAATTCTAAAAACTAGCTAGCTATTAAAAGTATAAAAACCATTTGTATATTAATTTAATTATTTATTTATAATAATTAGACATGAGATTTTTCAACTTTTTTTTCCAACAATACTGGGATGTCATAAGAAGTGATGTGGTGAGAGTCATTTTGGATGTTCTGGCAGGTGGTCCTATGCCTAATAGCTTCAATCATACAAATATCTGCCTTATCCCTAAGGTAAAGTCTCCTAAACTTATACATAAGTATCACCCTATTAGCTTGTGAAATATAGTATGTAAAATTGCTACCAAAATTCTTGTTAATAGGTTGAAACTTATTTTAAAAGATGTTATTGATGAAGCATAGAGTGCCTTTGTCCCTAATAGACTGATCACGAATAATATTTTGGTGGCATATGTGGTTTTTCATTACTTAAGAAACAATGGTAAAGAGAGGCAATAGTGTATGTCTTTAAAGCTTGATATGTCGAAGGCATACAATATAGTGGAATGGATTTTCTTAAGGGAGGTGATGTTTGAGTTGGGCTTTTCTTTTTTGTGGGTTGATAAGGTGATGCGTTTTGTGATGTCAACCACTTATTCCATTTTGGCGAATGGCTAGCAAATGTGTTTTGATCAATCTGAGTATAGGAGTTAGACAAGGTGATCCACTTTCATCGTATTTATTTCTATTATGTACAGAAGGATTGACTAGTCTGATAAATTCAATAATTGTAAGCAATTCTCTTCATGGTATTTGAATTTATAGAGGTGCACCGATGGTATCTCATTTATTGTTTGCAGATGATAGTCTTCTTTTTATGAAGCTTCTTTAAATGAAGATGATTCTATTTTGTCCATTTTGTAGCGGTATGAATCTCTTTCAGGGTAAAAGATTAACTTGAGTAAATCTGAAGTATGTTTTAGCTCTAATGTCAATAGAGAATTGATGGATGCATTAGCTAGTCAACTAAGAATGAAAATGGTTGATGATAATGAATTATATCTAGGCCTTCCTATTAAAATGGGGTGAAATAAATCTTCAGTATTCAATTATATAAAAGACAGACTCTAGAGAAAGCTTCAAGGTTAGAAAAAGAGATACCTCTCATGGGTGGGGAAAGAACTATTGATCAAAGCAGTTGCACAAGATATAACTACATATATTATGCAATGTTTCTTACTTTTAGTAGGTTTCTGTAATGAAATTAGTGCAATGGTATTTTGATTCTGGTAGGGCCATCATGATGCTAAATGAAAATTACACACGTGTAGGTGTGAGGATCTTTGTAAGCTTAAAGAGGAGCGTGTACTTAGGTTCAGAGAATTTATGTGCTTCTATAAGGCTTTATTAGTAAAGCAAGGGTGGTGACTATTAAAGAACCCAAGTACAGATTTTTCTCCATGCAGGGATGGGTAATAATCCAAGTTATATTTGGAGGAGTATTATGGCAGGTAAAGATATTTTAAATAAGGACTTAAGATGGCAAATTGGAGATGGTGAGAATGTGTATCTGGATGGATAAATGGATTTCACAACCCTCTGAATATAAAATTATCACTCCTTGCAATACTCTTCCTTTAGATGCCAAGGTGACTCTCTTAATTAATAAGGATACTCAAGCTTGGAATTGGAGTATGATTAAACTTATTTTCTTACCTGTTGAAATTGAGAGAATAAAGTCTATTTCTTTAGGTTATTTACCAAGAAGAGATAGACTTGTCTAGCATTATGATCCCATTGGTTTTTATGTGGTTAAAAGCTAGTATTGAGTTTCTATGAAGCCTGACCATCAAATGGCCGCTTGATCCTCTACATATATGGCAGAAAACTCCTTCTAGAAGCAGTTATGGAGGTTAAAACTTCTACTTAAAATTAGTAACTTCATATGGTGTGTAGTGCTAGACATTTTACTTTTTAATAGTCAATTACATAAAAGAATGGAATATATCTCTCTATGCTATTGGTTTTATGATTTGCCTGAATCTCTGGTTCATCTCTTTAAAGAATGCAGAGGCGTTAGAGATGTGTGGAGCATAAGTTATATGGATGGTGTATTAGGATTAGATGGTCCTCTTTCAATCACTAGTTTGCAGCTGTGAAGGAATCTCTTTTACAGGAAAATCTAATTAATTTTTGCCTCCTTTGTTATAGTATTTGGCATGGACATAATAAGTTTGTGCATGAGAATAGACCATTCTCATATCAACAATTTTTTTTTGCTTCCTAGAATATGATGGCCAGCTATAAGTCTATTAGGGAGGAAAGGGTTCACCACGATTGGATAAAAGAGTTTGGTTTAGCTTGAAAATGGGTTTGTCCTTAAGATGGTTGGATCAAGATAAACACTGACACTGCTATATTTTCTGATAATACAGTGGGTTTAGGGGTTATTTTTTGCTACCATAAAGGTGAAGTAATGGCTTGTGCGAGAAAGTAATTAATGGGTGTTTGGGAAAGCATAATATGTAAAGTAAAAGCCAGTTGTTACAAGTTGCAATAGGCTCTAAACCTGTCTTTTAGAAGAGTTATGGTGGAATCAAACAATAAAGGAGTTATTGACATGCTGAATTCAGAGATCTATGTGGAGAGTGAATTGGGTGTTTTAGTTGAAGATTGCCTTTATGTGTCCAAATCTCTTTTAGATTGCTCTTGTTTATTTATGTATCAAGAGTGCCAAAGTGTGGCTCATGCATAGGCTAAGTCGGTTTCTATTCACTTTGAGGAGAGAGTTTAGATAGGGACAAAGGTCCAATTTAGATCCTATGCTATAGTGAGTGGACCGATTTGGACTCTAAACATTTTTTTAAACCAAAATGGAACTTATTCTTTCTAAAATGGATCAAATCCACCCTTTTTTTAACGGTGAGACTAATAAAGGCTGATGAATGATCATCTAGCAAACGTGGAACCCATACCATAGAGGTTTTATACGCTGACTAAGCAGCCTACCTGTTCTCAAAACCTTTCTTAACTGAAAGATAATAACATACAAAACCCCTAAATTGAAAATTCTAGGTTTTTCCTACCAGAAACTATTAATCTTCGAATACATAGTACATCGATCTCTTCTTTCTCATCTTCGAATACAGAGATCGAATGAATTGAAGCTTTTAGAATTTAATTTGATGAATAATACTATATAGTTGAAGAATGGATTCTTCTTCCTCGTCGGTATCAAATGCAAGCCGAAGCCATTGAATGCAATACGGAGATCGTTTATGCATATGTGGAGTTTGAGAGGTTTTATTCACTTCATGGACAAACTTGAATCCTGGAAGTTGATTTTATGGATGCCAGAAATATAATGTTAAGTAATTACACATCTCAATTTCTGATATTATAGTGTTGCAAATCATTAAAAAGTTTTATTTTAAATTGTAGCCACCCATGTATCATGGATGTAAGCATTTCAAATGGGTTGATCAAAAGTTTTCTGATAGAGCAATAGAAGTGATAAACCAGTTGATTGGTAAGAGAGATCAATTAATGAGTCAGAATAAGGTGTCGAGAAGAGGATTTGCAGAAATACCAAATAATGATATGTGTTCTATGATAAATGAGTTGCAAGAAGATATGAAGAGATTGAAATTGAACTCTGGGAATGATTTAGAGATGCAAAAATTGAGGAAGAAATTGAGACAAACATATACAGATGTATTGTTATGCTTACTTTACAATTTTGATGCTTATGTTATACTAATATAGGCTAGGATTGAAATTCTCCGGGTGTGATTTTGGATTTAGTTAAGTTAGGTTGGAATGTATGAACTTAGCAGTGAATGCATCCGGTACTGCAATTTGGGTTTTTGGGTTTTCACCCTTTTGGCACTTGGGATATCCGTAAAAAGTAATATATTTGCCTTCCTAGTAAACACTGAATTGCTTCATTTTGTATCCATTTGAGTTACGTTTATCAAGTGAATTATGTATTATAAGATGTTTGAATGAAATGGAACTAAGATATATCCATTACAATCCAAATGATACACAAAACATGTAAATTGAAAAAGTAGAGGCATTGTGTAAAAGTTGGCCAAATGATATATAAAAAAGAAAAAAAAATAACACTCACAGATTTACAATAGCCCAATAAATCATTTGCATTAATTGTAAGAGAATGGCTTACAAAACATTGTTTAGCTTAATAAACAATACACTACAACCAATCATTCATTTGCCTAAAACCAAAAAAGAAACACTCGTTCTAATTTACAAAATATAACTAAACATTAGCTGCTTTGTAACTACTAAAATAGAGCTAAATTTCACTTTTCATTCTATTTAAATTCAAAACAGAATTCATTAAAACAAAAGCAATAAATAATATATCCAAAAATCTTCAGAAAAGAATAGGTGGCCAAAAATGTCTTCAATTAAAGCTAGAATTTGTAGCCCTTTTCAAGCTAAGCCCTTTTCAAGCTACTAATTCTAAATTCTCTTTGTGCTTCTAAGCTTCTCGTTGTTTGGCAAGGTTAATGTAACACCTTTATGTCCTAAATATATATAATACGTATATCTCGTACACATAAAATATATACCTATGATATAAAGATACTACAGTAATTACATTTAGAAACCTTTATTTTAACATTAGAAATAATTTATAAATTATAAAAAAAATTCTCTGAAAATATTTCGCCTTAGATTTATCTGAAATTTCATTAAATCTCAAATTATGAAATGTAACAACTTGCACCAAAATAATTTAACACTCTCAAAATATAATTTACACAAAATTCACCAATCACAAAAAATTCTCATATTTACCACTTACAGCAATTAAGTTCTTATATAAATATATATTTATACAATCATTTTAAGTCTTTAAAACAAAGCCAAGTATTATGATTCAATATATATAAACCAAAATGCATAATACAAAATACAAATATAAATGAATGTAGTTAGCCTAGTTGGTCTCGTGGCACCCTCAACTCTAAAAAATCATTAATAATCAGGATCTCTCATATCAACAATCCTTTTACCTGTGCGATTCAAATAACCGCGCTAAGCTATACAGCTTAGTGGTACACAATCTCAAATGTATTATATATATCACATTCAATCATACTTTCCCATTACAGTACTCATGCAATATTTTAACTTTCAATTTATAACTCATACACATAGAACATTTCTACACACATACACTTTGGGCCCAATACATCTATGCAGTTATTAAGTCCAGTTATCACGATAATAATTTCACGATCAAGCTCTGCTCCGGTCCATTCTCAATCTCAATCTCATCACATGACCTAACTTTGCTCAAGTCAAAACCTAGTCTCGCTTAGGTCTATCAATTCATGCAATATCATTCTCAATGTCACTGAACAAGTAATTGTATAAGGCAACAAACATATAATAATATTTTTTCACATCTTTAAGTGATCAACTCATTTCTTGATCACTTTCATATTACATCACATTGTCACAATTTTCAGGTAATCGACTTGTTCATATTTAGGAACCCTAATGTTACATACTCAAACCCTAAATCCAAACTTGTTCATATTTAATTTTCAACTATGGAATCATTACATGCATATATAAATAATATTAATTTCATGCATTCCAATAATTTTAACCAACCACGCCCAAAACCCTAAATCATGTATCACTTTTCCATAACCCTAAATTTTTACAACTTGTCCAAATCAACCAACCAACCAACATTCCACCATATTTTCTTCATTTAAAAATTAATTCTACTTATTCTAACAATTAAATATTATGTTCTCTCTCTAGCAATCCAAATATAATCTTAAAAAGAAAGAAAAACCAAGCTTTAGAGAAGAGGTACTTACTTGACTCTTTGATAAATCTTTAAAATCCTCTTGATTCTCTTGAATTTTCTTGTAAAATTGAACAAATTCTATGAGAAAATCTTTCTTTCTCCCCCCCCTCTCTCTCTATACGGCCATGGCTAAAGAAAACAAGGAAGAAGACTTTTTCTTTTTGTTCTTTCTCATTTTCTATCCATAAGTATACATATATTAATTAATTAATTAATTAATTAATTTCCTTTTAATTCTCCACCACATGTTTTCTTTCTTCTTTGAATTTTTTCTTTTTATTTATTTATTTATCATCATCATCATCATCATCACCGCCACATTTTCCACCACAAATATATTCTTTATATATATGTGGTATATCTTATGTATATGTATATGTTATATATATTTTACTTATATATTACATATATATTTATGTACGTATTTATGCAATATATATATTATGTAAATGTAATATATATTTAATGTATATTTTACTTATATGTATATATAATATATATCCTATGTATACATCAAATATACCTTATATGTACATCATATATATTAAATATAATATACATCCAATATATATAATAATTATGATATGATATATATATATATACTAGGTATATACTATGTATACATTAAATATATACAACATCTTATACCTTGAAATACTTATTTAATTTCTCTAAAATTATGGATATGACAGTTGACCCTGCCATTGGATACTAGCTGCTTTGAATGGAAGGTCTCTGGGTTGAGATACAGCTGCACCATTCCCTCTAAAAGTTATCTTCCTTTGTTCTTATGTTGTTGTTCTCATTGAAATCCTAGCATGCCTAATATACTGCTCATTAGGAATTGGATACATTATTTGAGGATTAGGGCATTCACTATTCAAGTTAATACTATTTGCACATTTCAGAGTTGAATTACTTCTCTGTGTATGCATACCAAACTGCAAAAATATCAATTTATTAATTTATAGCAAATGAAAAGCACAATTAACAATCCACAGCATTTGAAATCATATACTTACAATTTGTTACAATGGTATTACAAATAAGTGTGCTTGTCTTGTTACAAAGAAGTGATACATGTCAAACACATTCCTTTCTCATATAGATTATGTATAAATTAAAGTTTCACATTATGACATATTACAGTGAAGGTTACATCAAGTGTTTGAATAGGTTCATATAACTTAATATATCAGCATACACAACATGAGAAATCGAGGCTTAATCAAGCATACACAACCCCTCCATTCATATTGAAGACAATACAGCAGCATTCTCCTCTTCATATGTATTTCCTCTAGCAACATTGAGGTATCCAAGCTGAGATAACTACACCTAAGCATATTGTTTAGGGGAAATGTTGCAATGAAAAATATCAACTGTTAATCAACGATAATAATTTCATTTGTAACATCAAAATATTATCTAACCCAACTATCATCCATGTAAATCACATACTTATATTAAATGTCAATGGTCCAGAACTTTCATCAATATAGACCTTAAAACCAGCACCAACATTGCTATTTGTTACTCTTGAACTTGTTCTAGTAGGCTCAAAAACTTTCTCTTTGCCTTTTGATTGCCTTCTTGCAGGTGGTTGAGTGGAAGCATAGGTATGTTGCTGCAAAAATAAATAAATAAATAAATAATCTGCAATGAAATCACAAATATCATTAATTTTATAGATAACAACTAATGCAATGAATACATATCTATGGATTACATGTGAAGCCTGAGAAGATACTGAAATTGGTGGTGGGACAGGTCCTTTTGAGTGTCTTCTAGCAGGTGATGGGATAGCTCCTCTTGAGTGTTTCTAATAGATGCTGCGATAACTCCTCCAGTAGATGTGTGTTGCTGAAAAATAATCGAGCAAGAGAGATACCTTTGTTGCATCTTTTACATGTCATCTTTAAGCCTCTCTTTGACAATTTCCCAAAAAATATACTCCTCACCTCATTTGCATATTTGGTCCTCTATTTATTAAGTCTTTCAGGTATTTTTTTTGCTACATCTGGTGGTTCAGTTGTCTCATATTCATCATATTTCATCATGTTTCTTCCTGGCATTAGCTGCACGGCATGCTCATATGTTGCAATATACGACTATTTATGGTACCATTTTGAGATTTGAGATATTGGCTCCACCTTTGCATAGTAGAGAGCACATATGGCATGAGTACAAGGAATTCCATTAAGTTCCCAAGACCTACAAATGCATGTCTTCTTATCTATGAATAATGAATGTCTATCTTGACCATCTCATATCTCATAGCCACTAGTCCCATTACAAAAAACACTGCAATCAAAAGTGTAACACCCCCTACATAGACCATACACTTATCTATATAGGAGATGTCACCTAACATTTACAATTGTTCTATGTATGTACTAAAGAAATAAAGTCATAAAACATTTAAGCAATAATGCAATTGTTAAGTTTTCTATATTACACACATATATCCATATATTTATAAAGCACTCGTAATGAAAACTTACATTATGATAAAATTCTCAAACTACTCTCAAATTAGTACAACTGTCATACAAAATTAGTTTTGTTATGTGAACCATAAAGATTACAATATTTACAATATTGTTCATTAAACCTTGATGATGCAGTTAATCAAGAACGCAAGTCTCTCACTCTACGGTCTCAACTCTCCTTGTTTGATCTGTGCATCAGAAAATAATTCTAACACGCTAAGCAAAGCTTAGTGGTGCTTATGTATTTATAATATGCAAGAAATTTTAATAAAAAGAGGTCTAGCAATTAAATAATTTAGAAACATCGAATTGCATTACTTTCTGAATGTTAAATAAAGAAATTAACTAAATTCATTATAAATTGAAATGTTAAGTACAATTAGATTCAGAATTGAGTAATTTATCGACAACTAAATAACACATTAACTTCTTTAGAGATAACTATTTTAATTATGCCCAAACACACTGAACTCAGATTCTAGATTTGGATAATGGGTCACCGATGGCAATTTAATGCCACTGTATAGAATTTTGGCCAATGGCCCACTATGGCACGAATGCCCACTGAGTATGATGACACAAAGTGTCTTTTGATGGCACAGAGTGCCCACTAACACTTTGGATATCCTCCCTTTTGGCTAGCCATTCAATCCCAGGCTAGATCTAAAATCAGTATGATTAGGGCAATTCATTAGTTTGTAGTTAACACTGAATTGTATATATCATTTTAATGAAACAATACTTTCATTAACATTTAGTATTATATATATGTATTTGTCACGTAGTCAAAGTTTATCACTCTTTTCCATGACACGGCTAAGTTATGTTCAATGACTTGGCCATATCTCTCATCAATGAACAATGAAAATTTTTGACAGCATGTGACACACCCACTGACTTGGTCGTGCCACTACCTGTGTCACTAGACACATTCACTGACTCGGTCATGTCACTGGCCGTGTCTCTCATCAAAGAAAATAGAAATTTTTGACAGCATGTGACACACCCACTGACTTGGCTGTGTCACTAGACACACCCACTGACTTGGCCGTGTCACTAGACACACCCACTGACTTAGCCATATCACTGGCCATCTCACTCATTAAAGAAAATAGAAATTTTTTTGACAGCATGTGACACACCCACTGACTTGACCGTGTCACTAGACACACCCACTAACTTTGCCATGTCACTGGCCGTGTCACTCATCAAAGAAAATAGAAATTTTTAACAGCATATGACACACCCACTGACTTGGCCGTGTCACTGCCTATGTCACTAGACACACCCACTAACTTGGTCATGTCACTGGCCGTGTCACTCATCAAAGAAAATAGAAATTTTTAACAGTATGTGACACACCCACTGACTTGGGCGTGTCACTGCCCATGTCACTAGACACACCCATTGACTTGGCAATGTCACTGGCCGTATCACTCATCAAAGAAAATATAAATTTTTGACAGCATGTGACACACCCACTGACTTGGCTGTGTCACTTCCCGTGTCACTAGACACACCCACTGACTTGGTCATGTCAGGCAAAAATTCTGTATTTTGCATACTTAACCATTTTAATTCAATATATTCAAAATCTATGATAATAATAAGTCAAATCCAAAATTTTTTAACATAAAAGAGTTTACATCTATTATTTTTCTCAAACTTCAATTAATCAAACCTTTAAATATCACTTATGGCTAAAACAATATCAAATTACCCAATTCTTATAAAGATTGAATTAAGAATCAAACACATCACATATAAGTTCTTTTAATTCATTTTCACTTATCAATCCATTTAATCAATATTTTTAAGAAATAATTCATTATAAATGACTCAATCAATCAATTCAAACATTCAAACTCATAGAAATTCAATTATTTGCAAAGTATAATACATAAGCACATACCTCTTCAAACTCTTCTTTTTTTTTCTCTAATCACTTGTTGATAATCTCAACTTTTCCAACTTAATCTTTTAAAAACTTATATCTAGGTGTGATCCTATCTTAAGTTTTGATTAAAATCTTGGAAAGAAGGAAGCAAGAAGGAGTTTTGATGGTGAAGGTGGTGATGAACGTGAATGATGAAGAGAGAAAAGAAATTTCTACACTCTTACACCTGTCCACACACACACACACACACACACACACATATATAGCTTAATCTATTGTGGCCAATCTCATCTTAGTTATGGTGTACCCTCTTTCTTATCCTTTGATTCTAATTCGATTTTAAATCTCGTGAAACAGTAAAAATAAATTTTGACTTCGGTATCACTTATCCATATCTCTTATATCACAATTCACTATTAATTATCACTATTAATTTAAAAGTTTAGTATCTAAAATTTTAAACATTACAATTCTCCCCCTTTAAAGAAATTTCGTCCTCGAAATTTACCTGTTAGACATGCTTGAAATAATTGAGGATATTGTTGTCTCATTATCTCTTTGCTTTCCCAAGTGGCTTCCTCTATCGAATGATTCCTCCACAACACTTTTACTAAAGGAATGCGCTTATTACGCAACTCCTTTATTTCATGAGCTAAGATAGCCACTGGTTCTTCTTCATAATTCAAATCTGGCTGAATTTCAATATACTCTACTTGAATCACATGTGTAGGATCTGATCTATAGCGCCTAAGAATCGACACATGAAATACATTATGAATCTTAGCCAATTCTGGAGGCAAAGCTAATTGATAGGCTACTGGACCTACACGTTTAAGTATTTCATATGGTCCAATGAATCTAGGACTTAATTTACCTTTCTTTCCAAAGAGAAGAACTTTCTTCCACGGTGATACTTTTAAAAATACCTTATCCCCCACACTATACTCAATATCATGTCGTTTCAAATCTGCTTAAGATTTTTATCTATCTATTGCAATTTTTAATCAATCCTTTATAAGCTTTACTTTGTCTTCAGTTTATTTTATGAGATCAGGCCCTACAAGTTTTCTCTCACTCAATTCCACCCAACACAATGGAGTTCTACTTTTCTTCCATATAGTGCCTCATATGGAGCCATTCCAATACTCGTTTGATAACTGTTGTTATAAGCATAAGCAATTACCTTGACCTCTTGCATCAATACAAAACCAAGTCCTTGATGAGAAGCATCACTATAAATAACATAGTCTTTACCTGGAATCGGTTGGGTTAAGACAGGCGCTTCAGTCAATTTTGCCTTCAATTGTTCAAAACTAGTTTGACACTGAGCATTCCACTCAAATTTAATTTCTTTTCTAAGGAGCTTAGTTAAGGAAAGTGCTATCTTTGAAAATCCTTGAACAAATCTTCTATAATATCCAGCCAACCCAAGGAAACTTCGGACTTCTATTATATTCTTTGGTGGCTGCCAATTCAAAATAGTCTCAATTTTACTTGGATCCACACAAATACCATTAGCTGACACTACATGTCCTAGAACTGCCACTTCCGTCAACCAAAAATCACACTTTGATAATTTAGCATACAATTGATTCTCTCTTAGTATCTGTAGTACAATTCTCAAATTCTTATCATGATCCTCTCTATTTCTAGAATAAACCAATATATCATCAATAAAAATAACTACAAACTGGTCTAAATAGGGTTTAAAGACTCGATTCATCAAGTCCATAAAAGCTGCTGGAGCATTAGTTAAACCAAAGGGCATAACCAAGAATTCACAATGTCCATATCGAGTTCTACAAGCTGTCTTTGGAATATCTACTTCTTTAATTTTCATCTGATAATAACCCGATTTAAGATCAATTTTAGAGAAAACACCCGCTCCTCTCAACTGATCAAATAAGTCATCAATCCTAGGTAACGGGTACTTATTCTTAATAGTCACTTTATTCAACTGTCGATAATCTATACATAATCTTAAAGTGTCATCCTTCTTCTTTACAAACAAAACTGGTGCACCCCAAGGTGACACACTAGGTTTTATAAATCCTTTGTCAAGCAATTCTTGGAGTTGCACCTTTAATTCTTTTAATTCCGGAGGTGCCATTCTATAAGGTGGAATAGAAATTGGTGTTGTACTTGGAACTACATCAATAATAAATTCTACCTCTCTCTCTGGTGGTACTCCAGGTAATTCTTCTAGAAAAATATCTGAAAACTCACTCACTGTAGGTATATCTCCCAAAACCTTACTTGAATGTCGTGTATCATTAACATAAGCAATGTAAGCTTCACATCTCTTCCTAATTAACCTTCTAGCTTTAGCTGCAGAAATCAAACTAGAAGGATAAAATTGCTTTTCTCCTTGAACTACAATTTCCCCATAACCCGGAATCTTTAAAGTTACAACTTTACTACAGCAGTCCATAACTGCTTGATGTCGGAACAACCAATCCATTCCCAAGATTACATCAAAGTCATGGAATGGTAGTTCAATCAAATCAGTAAAAAGCTCCACATCATGAACTCTAAGTGGACAATTTCGATATACTCTATTTACCTTCACACTATGGCCTAAGAGATTTGTAACTTCTATCTCATAATCAAGTTTATCAACACACATTTTCCTTCCTGAAGCTATAGTTATGTAAATATAAGAATGTGTAGAACCAGGATCTAACAATGCATACACATCAAGACCAAGTAAAGAAAATTTACCAACTACAACATCAGGAGTATCCTGGTCTTCCACAGCTTTCATGGCATAAGCCCTAGCTGGAGCATTGCCTCGAGTCTGAGGTCTATCCACTGTTTCAGATCCTCTCTATTGACTAACACTGGGTCGACCACCTCTACCTATCTTACGGCTTAACTGAGACCTCTGTACAGAACTTTGTCCTTCCACAACTTCTAATTCTTTTATTGTTGGACAATATTTGATTTTATGCTCTAAAGAACCACATTTCAAACAAGCCCCCTTTTTAAACCAACAATCTTCACTTGCATGACCCTTACCACAATATTGACAAGGTGTAGTAACAACTCTTGAAGAAGAGCCTGTAGCCACTCCAAACCTACTACCTCTAGATTTATGAAAACTAGCTCCACTTCCTCTACTAAACCCCTGAGTTTGGGCTTGAATATTTCTCTGTCTTTTTTGGCTACCTTGTTGTTGTTCACTAGAAAATCCCTTCTTGAATTGGTGTTTTCTTCCCTGCTCTTGTTTAATCTCATTTTCTATAGTGACTGTCGCATTAACAAGAGTGGAAAACTCTTTAATCCTCATTGCTATTAAATACACCCAAATCTAACTGTTCAAACCTTGTTCAAACCATTTACACTTCTCTTCCTCAGATACAACTAACTCTGGAAAATATTTACTGAGGCGAACAAACTACCTCTCATATTCAGACACAGATAATTGCCTTTGCTTAAGATACAAAAATTTCCGACGCTTCTCCTCCAAATAGATCTCACTAATATATTCCTTTTTAAATTCTTCTTGAAAAAATGCCCAAGTAAGTCTACCTGCAGGTACACCTTTCTACTTTGTATCCCACCAGGCAAAAGCTTGTTCTTGCAATAAGAAAACTGCACACTCTAATCTTTCCTCATCAGTACAATGCAGAATATCAAAAACTCTTACAATCTTCTCCATCCAATACTCTGCTACTGAAGACTCATCAGTGTCACGAGCTTTAAAATCTTCTGCTCCCAATTTTCTAATTCTCTCCAAAGGAGATCTTTGGAGTACTAGCGGTGGAGGTTGTGCAGGAGGAGCAACTCTTACAATTTGCCTAAGGATTTCTTCCATATTTCTCATAAATTGAGGATCTAACGGAATTTGTTCCACAGAAGGATCCGATGGCAGTTGATTTCCCACACTAGCTTGACTGTGTGAGGACACAGCTTGATCCTCGGTACCTTGACGGGATTCAGATGCCATCTTATACCTTTAAACATAAAAAAAAATCAACTGCATCAAACATTTTTTTCAATTGTATAGTTCACATAGCAATGACAGTTGTACTTCACTTTTCTTTTAACCCACAACTTAGAACCGTCTAAACCTGCTCTGATACCATTAATTGTAACACCCCCTACATAGACCATACACTTACCTACATAGGAGATGTCACCTATTATTTACAATTGTTCTATGTATGTACTAAAGAAATAAAGTCATAAAACCTTTAAGCAATAATGCAATTGTTAAGTTTTCTATATTACACACATATATCCATATATTTATAAAGCACTCGTAATGAAAACTTACATTATGATAAAATTCTCAAACTACTTTCAAACTAGTACAACTGTCATACAAAATTAGTTTTGCTATGTGAACCATAAAGATTTCAATATTTACAATATTGTTCATTGAACCTTGATGATGCAGTTGATCAAGAATGCAAGTCTCTCACTCTGCGGTCTCAACTCTCCTTGTTTGATCTGTGCGTCAGAAAATAATTCTAACACGCTAAGCAAAACTTAGTGGTGCTTATGTATTTATAATATGCAAGAAATTTTAATAAAAAGAGGTCTAGCAATTAAATAATTTAGAAACATCGAATTGCATTACTTTCCGAATGTTAAATAAAGAAATTAACTAAATTCATTGTAAATTGAAATGTTATGTACAATTAGATTCAGAATTGAGTAATTTATCGACAACTGAATAACACATTAACTTCTTTATAGATAACTATTTTAATTATGCCCAAACACACTGAACTTAGATTCTAGATTTGGATAACGGGTCACTGATGGCAATTTAATGCCACTGTATAGAATTTTGGCCAATGGCCCACTATGGCACGAATGCCCACTGAGTATGATGACACAGAGTGTCTTTTGATGGAACAGAGTGTCCACTAACACTTTGGATATCCTCCCTTTTGGCTAGCCATTCAATCCCAAGCTAGATCTAAATTCAGTATGATTAGGGCAATTTATTAGTCTGTAGTTAACACTGAATTATATATATCATTTCAATGAAATAATACTTTCATTAACATTTAGTATTATATATATATATATATATATTTGTCACATAGTCAAAGTTTATCACTCTTTTCCATGACACGGCTAAGTTATGTTCAATGACTTGGCCATATCTCTCATCAATGAACAATAGAAAATTTTGACAGCATGTGACACACCTACTGACTTGGCCGTGTCACTGCACGTGTCACTAGACACACCCACTGACTTGGCTATGTCACCGGCCGTGTCTCTCATAAAATAAAATAGAAATTTTTGACAGTATGTGACACACCCACTGACTTGGCCGTGTCACTAGATACATCCACTGACTTGGCCATGTCACTGGCCGTGTCACTCATCAAATAAAATATAAATTTTTTTTATAGCATATGACACACCCACTGACTTGGCCGTGTCACTGCCCGTGTCACTAGATACAACCACTGACTTGGCCATGTCACTGGCCGTGTCACTCATCAAAGAAAATATAAATTTTTAACAGCATATGACACACCCACTGACTTGGCCATGTCACTGCCCGTGTCACTAGACACACCCACTGACTTGGCCATATCACTGGCCATGTCAGGCAAAAATTCTGCATTTCGCATACTTAACCATTTTAACTCAATATATTCAAAATCTATGATAATAATGAATCAAATCCAAATTTTTTTAACATATAAGAGTCTACATCTAATATTTTACTCAAACTTCAATTAATCAAACCTTTAAATATCACTTATGGCTAAAACAATATCAAATTACCCAATTCTTATAAAAATTGAATTAAGAATCAAACTCATCACATATAAGTTCTTTTAATTCATTTTTCACTCATCAATCCATTTAATCAATATTTTTAAGAAATAATTCATTATAAATGACTCAATCAATCAATTCAAACATCCAAACTCATAGAAATTCAATTATTTGCAAAGTATAATACATAAGCACATACCTCTTCAAACTCTTCTTTTTTTTTTCTCTAATCACTTGTTGATAATCTCAACTTTTCCAACTTAATCTTCTAAAAACTTATATCTAGGTGTGATCCTATCTTAAGTTTTGATTAAAATCTTGGAAAGAAGGATGCAAGAAGGAGTTTTGATGGTGAAGGTGGTGATGAACGTGAATGATGAAGAGAGAAAAGAAATTTCTACACTCTTACACCAGTCCACACACACACACACACATATATATATAGCTTAATCTAGTGTGGCCAATCTCATCTTAGTTATGGTGTACCCTCTTTCTTATCCTTTGATTCTAATTCGATTTTAAATCTCGTGAAACAGTAAAAATAAATTTTGACTTCAGTATCACTTATCCATATCTCTTATATCACAATTCACTATTAATTATCACTATTAATTTAAAAGTTTAGTATCTAAAATTTTAAACCTTACAAAAAGCAAGTGTCTTATTCTATTGAAAAATTTCTAAACTTGCTGGACTCCACTCTGATTGCTATTGCTCAATCCTAGTTTTGTAAGTTGATATCATATTCATTGACAACACTCTTATCTCATCAAGCATAGCCACAATTGGCTTATGTCTTGCATCTACTATGGTCACATTATATGTCTTACACATGTTGTTGTCTACAATATCATAATAACACTTATTACCAAAATAAGCCCTGCACCAAATGGATGGGTCATATCGTAAAAGATCCTCTGCAGCTCTTTGATTAATCTCACCTAAGCATTTCAAATTATCTTTAAACTCCTCTTTATATATACTTCAAGCACAAATCCAAAACTTCTTTTTTAGCTCTCCACCAGGCTATTTCTTACTCCGGTTGGCATGGTTGTGTCGCGCACAAAATCTATGCTCAGCTTCAGGCAATATATCTAACACAGCTTGCAAAAGGCCCTTCATCAACATGTAAACTCAAATATTAAATGCAAGTTAAATATGAAAATAAATGAAACATTTTAAACAATGAAGAAAACCCACTTTTTGCATGTCTGAGATGATTGTAATATGTTGTCCACTTGATAAGTCAAGTTCCTTCATAATCCATTAGTGAAATCACCTCTAATTCACTTTGTTCTCTTTTCCTACTACTACCCAAGCAATTGGGTAGATTTGATTAGCCGCATTCTTTCCAACTGCTACCAAGATCTGTCCCTTCATAATTCCCTTCAAGAAGAAACCATCTAAGCCAATTACTGGCCTACAGCCAGCTTTCTAATCTTGCTTCAAAGCATCAAAATGCATAAATACTCTTTTAAATTTCCTTTTCCCCTCCCTTAATGCATCCTTGTCCAAATCAATTTCAAACTTGCTTCTAGGATTATATCTCTTTACAGCAATAACATAAGCTTCTAAATATCCAAATTCAACTTTTTATGAGCCTTCTAGGTCATTCAATATAATTCTCCTTACTCTCTTCACTTTAGACAATGACACCTTTAATCTCATATGTTCTTTTGCATACTTCTTTAACTCCTTAACTTTGGTTTTTGGATTTGTATACAAGAAGGTTTTGAATTGCGATGCCAAAAATGAGGAGTAGCTCATGAGTTTTCAAAAATTCTATAGTAATTGTGTTCAGGAATGAGGATTTTCACACATAATCCTAGATTTTTCCCCTCTTGTGATATAAATAATAAGAATGGGCATCCTACCTTCTTACACTTAGCTCTAATCCTAGTTTGCTGATTAGGCTTCAATCTTAAGCCATGTCCTTTAGTTATATTGTACTTTGAAATTGCCTCCCTAACTTCTTAAGCATTGCTAAATGTCATGCCAAGTATAAAATGTGTATAACATGTGGATTATCATCATACACATCATATTTAATCCTCTTCTTGCATTGCCTTACTATTTCAGCATCGTCCTTATCCAAATAATGATCATCATCTGTATCTTCCTCCTCATCATCATTATCATCCTCCTCATCTTCAAAATCAGACTCATCACTATCATCAGACTCTTCTTCATAATTGTCCTCTTCCTCTATATATGTCTCTTCTACCACATTATCTGCAACTGAACCACCAACATTATCATCACCTTCATCTGCCATTGTCTCACCGCCTGCCCCTTCATAGTTATTTGAATCAGCTCAATTATCATCACCTAAACCCCCAGCCTCAACGTTTTCATCACACTCATCCTCAACATTGACATCAAACTCAGCATCATTAACATTTCTCATACCTTCTTCCTCTCCTAGCTTAGCAAAACTATATTGTGTAGGAATCTCCTCATTTCCATTCCCATAAGATATCATAGGAGGGCCAAGCATAAACTGGGAGTCATCAACTACTTGATTTGAATATATATGAATTTCTTTCTTTCCACTTTCTTTTATAATATCTATCATCTGGGTAATTCCATTACCATTCTCTACTAAGAATAATCCTTCATGAAATGGTTGTCCAGGCTTTAAAACATACAGTTTACCCTCATGATCAAACCCTAAGTCTAACTTATACTTATTCTTCATGTCTAGATAGTTCAGAAAATCTATATCTAAATCATTCACAACATTAGTCTTATCATCCACATATGTTATATGAGGAGACCACACCCATTTACCACTGTAGTGGAATACCAATTTCATTGTCTCCATCGATCAAAAAATTGAAATCCTAATTCATGTGTCGAAGTAACTAATAACAATAAAACCAAAATCCATACCTGGTGGTAGTAACGAGAAAGAAGACGACAACAATGGCCGGCGTTTACAAGAGCAGTTGGAGGAATAGCATAAAAAAAGAGCAAGATTAAGAGTTTAGGGTCCAAAATGATTTTCTGGTGAGAAAATCTAGATTGGTAATTTAGGGATTTGAGAATACATAGATTGCTCAGTCAGCATAAAAAAAACTTTGTGGTTGGGTCCCACTGTGCCAGATGATCATCTGTCAGCCTATGCTAGTCTCACCGTTAAAAAAGGGCGGATTTGAGTTATTTTAGAAATAACAAGTTCCATTTTTATTTAAAAAAATATTTAGGGTCTAGATCAGTCCACTCGCTATAGAATAGGGTTCAAATTGGACCTTTGTTCGTTTAGATAGAAGACCCTCCAAATTATATTCTCTCTATTATTAGGGCTAAGTCCCTCATTAATTAATAAAATATCTTTTTACTGGGTTATCAAAAAAAATTAAGCAATTAATTTTTAAAAAAAATTAAAATTGAGTAGGTTAGAACAATTCAAATCTCAGACTAATCCTCGAAATATCCACCAAGGATAAAACTTGAATTTTTTTTATTATTTTATTATTGTTAATTATTTAAATAATTGATTTTTTTAATCTATGATTAAATTTACCCGTTCAACAATATATTTACTATACTATCCTCATTATAAGAACAATTTATTTGAAATATCAATGAACTTTCAATATATAGCTTGATCGTGTAAGAACTAGTGCAATGAAGCAAATTAATATATTTCAGCCAACTTTATAATAACCAATGTTCAAAACATTATAATTGAAAACCTTTTCCCAAACATTAGGAATTATATTCAAAAATATTTTAGTGAAAAATTTTACAAATAATATCATACTTCTTAAAATAAAAGAAAAATAACATTGTAATCTCCCTTTCTTTTAGGGGGTAAACATAAACCTGCAAATTTAGCCATTCTATCTCCATTCCTAAAATATTTGATTTGACTTCTGCAAAATACTATTTTAGTATTTTTAAATATAAAGGTATGTCTAATTTCAATATATAATTCATAATATAAACATGAATAAGGCTGTGTTTGTCAATTATGTAGTTTAGAAACAAAGTTGCCCATTAGAACATCATTTGCAATAATTAGATGGATTGCTAAGTGAGACGCATTGGGTCTATTAGATGTGACGCATCATCAAACTCTATTTATTTTATCAAAAAGGAATAATAAAAACTTCATCATTTTTATTAACTTTGATAGTCTTGTATCACTTGTTAGAATATGTCTACATAAAAGAATAAGAGTAGATAGGACTATTCTTTAAAAAGGGGACAACTGCCCTCTCTTTTCTTTTTTTTTTTTAAATATACATATTTATTTATTTATTAAAATTCTAAAAATACTAAATTATCTATCTTCAAAATTTTAAATTATTTCTTTATTTTTTTAATTTATATAAGAAATTAAAAAAATAAATTTCTATAAATCATTTTTTCCAAATAAATATATATCTTTTTTAAAAAAATTGACAAAAAATAATTGATACTCTCCAAAAATAAAAAAGAAAAAGTAAATTAGAAAAATAGACAAATCAACTCATTGAAAAAGAATACAAGATTAGAATTATTATTTTTAATATGTTTTTATTTTTTAATTTATTCTTTTTAATTTTAATTTTATTAATTCTAATATTATATGATAATTTATTTATTAGTTTATAAATATGTAAAAGGTGATTATTTATATTATTTTTAATATATATGTAATATTCTTATTTTACTCCCTTTATTAAAAGGTTTGATTTTGTCCCTAAGAGCATATGTTAACTTTTCATGATATATGCGAACAAATTTAAACAAAACTTATATTAGTAATCGTAAAAGCAATCAGATTCATAATTTTAAAACAAGACAACATCGTAATTATATTTTTACTTATAAAAAAAAAAGAATTTCTTGTAAAAGAATACAACTATAGAAAATATCAGCAGAGAGAAAAACTATAGACAGAACTCATGTCGTTTTTCCACTTTATCTTTGGAGATATTTTTGCCAAACTAAACTATAATTCTTTCATCCTTTAAATAAGATTTTAACAAGAATCATAATCATATTGTGAATATAATTTTTAGTCTCATTCATACTTTATAAATATTTATTTAAATAAAATATTTAACTAATATTTGAAAATTTTTAGATCCAAAAATTTTACTCACCTATCATGAGCGCACTCGATCCATAAACCATTATCGATCATTTGATTATAATAAGTAACAATATTTATCATGCGCTGATATTTACGTTTAATTTATTAAATAGTTTGTGAATAATATTTGGAGTAATATTGTGAATTATATAAATAATTAATATTAAATTAATGAAATTTTAAAACATAATAATAAATATTATTTTTTAATTTTTAATTTTTATGCCTTTAAATAAAGTAAAAATTATTAATAAGATTATATCCTATTGATTATATTATTTTAGTTTAAAAAACATGTGACTCATATATGATGAAAAAATATAAAATATTGTTCAAAAAATATATATAATCTAAAAGTATGAGCAATAATATAAAATTAGAAGATTTATTATATATAAATAATACTTTTTTTTGAAACCATATATAAATAATACTTAAAATTGAATAAATCTGATAAATTTAAACATACAGTAAATACAAATGGAGTGTTATATACAGGAAAAAGAAAAAGAAAAAAAATCAATAAAAAAAGGTCGGTCGCCTGGCACCCCAACAAACCGCGGCATTAAAGGGCGTCACGCAAGCAGCCGCCCAAGTATTTTGGCGGTTGTTTTAAAAGCTTCACTGCCATTTCTTCTTAAAAATTTTCCACGTGTCAATCAACCACACTGTCTGTCGGCCCTGTACCGGTTTAACATTAAATCCCATCCTCTCAACGCAGACGCGCCGGCTCCAACCGCCTGTCAACTTCCAACACATCATACACGCCACGCACCCCCCCGAATTCAATCCGTACATTCCTCCCACGAGACACATTCCACGTGGTGAACTCTAATTGAAAGACTGTGCCTAGAGTAGCAATCTTTGAAAACTATAGTTTGCAAATTGGAGCCTTCCCAAAAGCCGCCACCGAACCTCCTCTTACAAGTCTGTTTCACACGTGGACCACTCTTGTCTCCTTACAAAAAGAAAAAACTTTTTTTTTGTTTTTGTAAATAATCTCTATTATTGTGTATGTAATCAATTTTTAAAATTAATCCTTTTGAGTTAATTACCATTTTGCTCCCTATAAAGTTGCTTGACAAAATGGTTTCATGGGAACAAAGGATGGGATCACATGACATGGCTCTCTCAACATAAAATAATGACTTGCAAATTAATAAATTCCATTTATATTTTAATTTCAAGGAACCTTAATTTAATTTAAGGAATTTGTACGATTAATAATTCATTTTACTATCTTAATCCAAATATTAAAATGAATAAATTTAATGTCTCAATATCAAAATTGTGCCAACATAGACAAAGCTTGTAAGCATAGTTAAAAAAAAAAGGTAACATAAAAAAGAGTGAAAAATATTTTCATTCTTTCCCATTAATTATTTCTAAAAAAACTGAAAAATATTTTTACTTTTTTATTTTTTATTTTCTAAATTAAAATTAAAAATATATTAAATTTAATTTATCATTTTCTCTATTCATTCAGTTCTATTTTTGTTTCTAAATTTTTAACTAAAGTCTAAATATATTTCTATAACTATTTATTTAAGAAAAAGTAAATAGAGAACATTATAAAATTTTCATAATATAGCATTTTTTAATTTTTTTTTTGGAAAATTATGATAATTAAACATCATATTTTATATAAATAATTTTCAATAAATAAATTTTACTTTTCGCAATTAAATAATATCTAAAATTTTCAAAAAATCTAATAAATAATTATTACATAAAAAATTTGAATTATAGTCAAACTAAAATATAATATAATCCTTATGATACGTTATATATAGATTGCAATTTTATTAAATTATGAATGGTTTATGATTTTAAATAGATAACAGTTTGAAATCAATATTAATTTAAGTTTACCTGAAATTGATATTAAAATAAAATAAATAATTTCGACTTTTTTTTAACCAAGACTTTTTTCTAATTTTCTTGTGTACTGTCCACTCACAAAAATCTAGTTTAAGCAAAGGTAGGTCCTACTAATGTATGGAAACAATTTTTAGGTGCAAAATCAAGAAAATAGTATAAAGTAAGAGGACGTAAAAATAAATTAAAAAATAGTTGATGATATCCAAAAAAACAGACTCTTCAAAAAGTAATCTATTATAATAATAATAATATTTAAAAAAAAAAAGCAATATTGGACGGTAGATGTGCACGTGACGACAACCCAAATCCCGACATGTTCCTCGTCAACACGGTATTACTACTACTTACTGGACGAGACCCACAAAATGTGGGATCCACTTTTTTGCCGCACTGATTCGGTCTCTAACGAAAAAATAGAAGTTTGGCCGTCGGTGCCGCCTGAAATAATCTACCATATATATATATATATATAACCTACACGTAACGCGTACCCTCCGATGTGGGCCCCATGGAGGAAGTCCTTATCTCGCCGTTGGATTATAGTATGGAAATCCAAGATCTGTGCCAGGAAAGGACAAGCAAGTACGCGAATCACGAGGAGTTTGATGCGGGACCACAATTGGAGCTTCATGCTTCTATCATCATGAGGCCGCCATCTGTTCTCAACAACTTATTATTATTATTATTATCTTAAAAAAAAAAGAATTTGGTGTGAGCGTGCAAACGTATGCTTACAACTAGGATACGCAATGCGCATCCAAAGAACAACCCATCAAAATCAAAAGAAAGACCCTAACTCCAACTGCAAAGCCGGCGACATGTCTGTTGGAGACACTTGTACGCTACACATAACAAGATACGCAGCCAATAATCCAAATATGTCAAAAACAAAATTTCCAACTTTTAATCGTTGTTTGGTTACTCAGAAACTGTAGGAAAATTCTAGTTTGCTAGAGTACACTAATAATCGTAACTCCTGTATGTGGATTCAGGAATCAGAAACTACAACACCCATTTGCTTTAAACTTCTTGAGAATCTAACAGAAAGCACACAACAGACAATTTTGAGAACAGAAATTCTGCAATTTAAGCGTATGAATATCACTAATAATTAATAATAATAACAACACAGAAATTTGTCATAATTTCAGTTGCAAAAAAAAAAAGGAGCAATTTAGCTTTTGCTCTGGCTCTCTCTTTCTCTGTGTATATACATTAATAAAGATTATAAAAAAAGAGATATACGTCAGCTTCTTTCCTTGGCTCTAAATTCTTAATTCTCCTCAATCTTCTTCTCCTGGCTTGTGTGGAAATTTTAAGATTAAAAGGCAAAAAAAACACCACCACTGAAACCATAAACCTTATCCCCAAAATAAAAATGAAAATACAAATTCGATCTCAATATCAGGCAACTTCCGCCGGTGGAAAATTAAGATCAAGATCCAGCGATAACCCCTTGTTACAAGGACTACGATCGTGGTCATAATCAACGACGAGAGATGAAGAATCTGAATCACTGTGGACCCCACCACCGCTCGCCATCACCGTCCAATCGAATCTGCACATGTTCCTGCTATTATTAATTTGAATTTTATTACTACTATTTTTACTGTTATTCTTGTTCTTGTTGTTCTCTCCCCGAGTAACAAACGCGTCGAAGAAAAAAACAGGCCGGGCCACAGCCGCCAGTGACATCCACGCGCCACCAGCAAAATTAACACCGCTAGGGAAATGGCCGTGACGAGGATGATGATTGAGATGATGGTGATGATTAGGAATGTTGAAAGTGAGGTCAAGAGGCGGTGGAGGAGAAGCAATGCGTGGAGGTGTAGGAGATGAGGACTCAACGGTACTGCCTTGGCTAGGACTACGCGCTGCAGCGACGGTGACTGCAGCAGCTGCGGCGGTGGCTGTAGCGGCAGCACCAGCTGCGTTATTGAGTTCCGTAACGGTAGGAAAATTAGTCTTAGCCTTAGAACCACGAAACTCACGAGCAGCAGCGTCATAAGCACGGGCTGCCTCTTCAGCAGTATCAAAAGTACCAAGCCAGACCCGGGTTTTCTTGCCAGGGTCTCGGATCTCGGCAGCGTATCGTCCCCAAGGTCGCTTTCTGACGCCTCTATAACGGATCTCCTTAGAAGACGTCGAGCTCGGCTTATTATTATCATTATTATTCCCAGTGCTGTTAGATCTCTGATCTCTGGGAGCCATTTAGGACTAAGAAAAGAATAACTTTTTGTCGTTTTGAGATTGAAGTGCGTATAGATAGAAAGAAAATGAAAGAAAGTGTGGAGGTTGGGTTACAGAGAGGCAAAGAGAAGATATGGTTTATATAGAAAAAAGAAGAGAGAGAAAAGTGGGGGTGTTTTTGAAAGGTTAAAGCCACGCTCCTTTTAAGGTGGGTGATTTGTTTTTGTGTCGTTGTGTGTACAGTCAAAGCTGAGAAAACGTGACTTCTCTTGCACGATCCACTTTAGTAACTTCACTATCAAATCAAACGTTGACACGTTGCTTCTCTTCTCACTTACTATTAAAAGGCTTTGTTTTAATTTTATTAGTATAAATAAATTAAATTAATTTTTTCACTTTTTTGACCTTTTGTTTTTACAGTGTCATTTGTCATAAAGTTGCCAATAAAAGGCCATTTTTCATAACCATAATAAATTAACAGAGTAATTAAGTTGATTGTCATGGTAAGACTATGACCAATTCCACCAGCTTCCATTACGGGCGCCTGCTTTCCATTTTTATGATTAGCCTTTTTTTTTTCCAGAATACAACTCTTTTTTTTATATATAATTATCTCTGAATAGAAATTTATGTATTTGTTAAATATATTTTTTAGTCAATCCACTTTGAAGATGCTAAAATTTAAAATATATATATATGTAAAACTAAATTTTTTTAATTAAAAAAAACTATTTACTGGATGAAACTGCAAAAATATTTGTTATGATTTTACTATTTTATTTCAGCAATTTCACTTTTGTTAATTTTAGCAGTTTTGAGTAAGATTTTTTTTTATTTCATTAATGATTTAAGGAAAATTTAAGTTAAGAAGTAATTATAACGTTTATATTTTTATTAATGGATGAGAAAATCTCATTTTGTATTAAATGGATTTTCAATCACTTTAATCTGTTTTTTTTAGTTTAATTTAAGTCACATTTTTTGTTATTAACCAAACTGCTTTTGTTCTGTTTTTTTTTTTTATTCTATTTAGAACTTAATAAATTAAACTGAGGGGAAAATTATATAAATATATCAAGAAATTTAAAACCAGTATTTTAGTTACTTTTTGTTATAATAAGATTTAATAGATAAAATTTACTCATAATTTTTATGTTAAACACATTTATTTTTTTATATTAATTATATTCTAATTTTAAAATTCGGACGAAATACTACCTAAAGTTATAATTATTAAAATATTTATTAATTAAAAATTAAAAATAAACTAAATTAATCCTTGCATATTTTATTTCATACTATTAAATCAAATTTTAATTTAATCCAACTTAATTTATTATTTAATTTAACAATTTAGAGAAATCGAATGTGAATATCTAATTTCCACTAGTTTCATTTACATGCATATCATGAGTCGAAACTAATCACATGTATTTTCATTCTTAATTTTAAATATTTATAAGTTTGATTACCCTTACCCGATGTTATGCATTTTTTACTCTAAACTATGAAAAATATATAAATAAATAAATAAATAAATAGAAAATTAAATGAATTATCATGCAATAAGATATTGACATCTCAACTCTGACACTTGATTTAAATTTCCAAATTGTAATTAAATTATTATTTAATAAAAATTAATTATTTTATTTAAAAATTTTTGAGATATTATGATTAGAAAAATAAAAAATCAAATTTATAATATTTAATTTTAAAAATAAAAAAATAGTTTATTTTTATAAAAAAAGGTAAATTTATTTTATTTTAAAAAATCAGAGATATTATAATTTAGACAATGATGAAAAATTAAATTGATTATATCTTATTTTAAAATTTTAATTAAATTTTATTAAGTAAAAATAAAAAATTATTTATTTTATTTTATTTAAAAATTTCAGAATTATTAATGATAAAAAAATTAAATTAATTTTTATTTATTTTATTATAAAAATAAAAATAAATTTTAATTCTATTCTATAATAAGAATGTATTATTTAATTTTTAATTTCAGTCAATAATTAAAATTAATTAATAGTAGAGTGATAAGAAATGACGTTTTCCCTGAGATAAGAGGATTACTATTATTCATCTACTTTATCCAATCAAATAGCAGTAATGAAAATAGTTCATTGTCATTTTAATTTTCATCCCCTAAACAAAAGTATCCTAAGTCTTAATCCTATGTTTATTATTGAATCAACTATTTGGATTACCTTTTTTTTTTTTTTTTGAGTGATTATGTATTATATTTTTTCTGAAAGATGTAAAGCTATAAAATTATTTTGAATCATTTTTTCTCTAAATTAGCTTTTATCTACTTTGTTCATTTTTTTTTTCTAAAAGATGCATTATTGCGTCTTTATTTTATATGGTCAATTTATCTTGATTTATTTTTTTTATTTTATTCTTAATATGAACTATTCTCCTTTTTTAAATATATTAATTATGAATTTTATCAATTTTAATATATTCACACATTTATTTAAATATTTTTATTTTAGCAATACACATTTTATCAAGACAATTATATATATACCGGTGTATACCTAAAGATCCGGGAGGTAATTTTACCAAATTTTGCACAGCTCGGAACGGGCCTCGCATTTCGCTCAGACTCAATGCACATTAGTAATAGGACCCTCATCGACCGAACCTTGTCTTTAGGCTCAGCTGGTCGACCAGTGCATCATTTCTTAGAAGTTCCTGACATCTATGAATATTTCCTGACACTCCCACGTGCAACAGAGTTTGTCCCCCACGTTTAGCAGAGTTTGTCTCCCACTACCGGCAGAGTTTATCTCCCACCACCGGCAGAGTTTGCCCCCCACCATCTACAGAGTATGTCTCCCATCAACTCTCACCTATAAACAAAGGTAAAATGATACAGGTATCTCATCTCATTTTCTTCTAGCTACTTATCACTTACAATCTATATTAAGCTCGGCGCTGACTTAGATATCAGAGTCTTTTCAATTGAAATTTGAGCCTCTCTTTCTCTTGTAGGTTCTCCCACATAGTTGCAGAGCCCAGAAGCACACCGGTAGAGCCTTGAGTCTGAAAGTTCACCTTGTCATCAGTGGTGCGGTGAGCATGGACTGACTAATCTCCAAAGATGGATAACAGGACTAAGACTCTAACTCATTTCAGACCTACCCATCCTCTTACACAGCAAAACCAACACATCCAACCGCCCTACAACCCACAATGCCCATATGTCCCCTAAAATGCTTCATCCGATCGCACCTCTAATCCACCAGAGCCAAAAGCCATAGGCCCCTCAACAACCCCAACCCCAATAACCAGGCCTTCAACAACAAACCCGCTTCAGCCCACTCTAACACATATAAACCAAACACCAATATTGCTAGAAGGCTTAACAGAATGCACAACCCAAGACTTGACTACTTCGATAAGAGATTTGATCTCTATTATAAAACACCAAACGAGCAATATCACACCGACCATGAGTACCCAGCTATTCACCAAGACACACCTCAGTCGATTCATCCACAAATATCCCCGAGCTACTATCCCCCAACGATCTCTAATGAGTTTGACAAACACTTTATGAGAGATGACTCGCCTGGACCACAAAACAAAGTCAGGAGGAGACTCAATTCTCCGGAAAACTCTGACAAGAGGATCAAGAAGATGCACAAGAGAACCATACTGTAGTATGATACCACCTTCTAATCTCCGGACATATGTTGACAGCTTTTATAACACTGCTTTGGTGTATACCACTTCATGCTCGGCCTTATGCAAACTTTTTTCCCAAAATCCTGATACGTAATGCACAAATTTGGTATAAAAGTCTAGAGCCAAACTCCTTATTCAATTTTAGGCAGTTGACCGAGCTGTTCATCAATAAGTTTGTGGCATCCATCAACCTCGGGTGAACCTCAACAGACTTGCCCAAAATTGTGCAAAAACCCAAAGAGACACTCCAACATTATGTTGAGAGGTTTAACCGACCTGTCAACAAGATTCCTAGGGTGAACTTCAAGTTAGCCCTGTAGGCGATGATCTATAATACAGAGTGCAAAGTAGTTTCCAACTCCCTGAGAAAGAATCCCCTGGAGAATTTTATTGACCTTATAGACCGAGCCTATAAGTACATCTATATGGATGAAAATGACCGAGTCTGGGAAGAGCTACGAGCCTCCAGGGCGGAGCAGTCATTGAAGATGTCAACTAAGCCATCGAAGTCAAGCACCCAAAGATCGAACTACTCCAAAGCTTCAAAGCCAAGCAGCTCATGGAAAAGTCACAGCCGAAGCACAACCCAACCATCTGTCCAGCAGCACCCTCAAAGAACTTATCACATTGCTGAGACCCGAGAGAGTCTGACCCCATTAAACGCCTCACCCATCACCATTCTGTGTTGGCTCGGGGATAACGCAAAGGTCAATTAGCCCAGGTCGATGAGAGAAGATCTCAACCGAGACCAAAACCAAAACTGCAGCTTCTATAAAGGCGTTGGTCATAAAACCAATGACTGTGCAAGGTTACAGAAGGAGATTGAAAGACTGATACAGGCTGGGGAGTTACAGTAATTTGTAGCAAAGGTCGAGGCCACGACAGGTTAGATAATGATGCCGAACCTTCTTCCCGATGCAAGAGAAAAACCCCAACTGGAGTAATACATGTTATTCCAGGCAAAGAGCACTACGATACTACATGTATCTTTAGAAAATGCAAGACTACAAAGGTCTTTTCTGTAGCCGAAGGTGATAAATATGAAAGACTGGTTGTTAGTTTCTGCGCCGAGGAGTCCAATAAAGTGTTTGGTCCTCGTGTCGATGCCTTGGTATTTGAGGCTGTGATTCAAGACTACCTTGCTCAATGCATTTTGGTTAATACGGGAAGCGTAATAAACTTGTTGACCCTTAATGCCTATAAGAAGCTCTGTCTATCCCTTAATATGCCAGTCTTGGCCCCCTTGTAAGTTTATCGGGAAAGGCAATGCTAGTAGCAGGATCAGTGACCCTGGACGTTCAGTTGGGTGATGACATGGTAGTTCAAAACTGTGGGGTATGCTTTATAGTTATGGATATGAACTTTGTGTATAATGCATTCTTTGGGCGGCCATTGCTTATAAGAGTATATGCTTGCATCTCCATGAGAAGTTTGCTATTGAAAATTCCAACCCGATAAGGTGTTGTGCTATTAAAGGGAAGCCAGTAAGCAGCACATTATTCTTATGTGGCGCTTCTTAGAAATGTCAACATGGTGTTCCCTGCGGATTCCCTACAACCATCAAACGATTCTCAATCCAGGGCTGAGCCTGGGGATATGCTGAAGGACACTATTTTTGCATCTGAAAGAACTTTAAAGATTGCAAGTTCCTCAAGCCCTCAACATGAGCTTTCTCTTACTCGGGTACTTAAGCGATATGAGGATATCTTCGCTTAGGCTCCTTTCGATGTCACATGTATCTCACCCGAGCTTATGATGCATGAGTTGCATCTAAATCCTTATGCCACCTTGGTTTAGTAGAAGAGGAGAAATTTAGGACTTGAGAAACAACTGGAAGCCAAGCAAGAAGTCAAAAAGCTTTTGAAGGCAGGTTTCATTCGGGAGATCTTATTCCAGACTTGTTAGCCAATGTGGTCTTGGTGAAAAATCCTAATGAAAAGTGGAGAATGTGCATAGACTTCGCATATCTCAACTGAGCATGTCCTAAAGATTCTTACCCTCTGCCTAGCATTAATTGTTTGGTAGACTCCACCACAGGGTAGGAAGAGTATAACTTCATTGATTCATCATCCGGGTACCACCAAATTTCCTTGAAGCTGAAGGACCAGAGAACAACCTCCTTTGTGACTAATAACGGTACCTACTGCTATAAGGTCATGTCATTTGGCCTCAAAATGTTGGATCCACTTATCAGAGCCTCGTTAATAAGCTCTTCCAAAGGCAAATGGGCCGTAATGTGGAGGTATATGTTGATGATATGATTATCAAGTCTAAAACTTTGGTGGAACATCCACAGGACCTATCAGAAGTCTTTGAAATACTGTGACAAGCAAACATGAGTCTCAATCCGGAGAAATATGCCTTCGGGGTCCAGTTAGTAAAGTTTTTGGGTTTCATGATTTCAAAGAGAGGTATTAAGGCTAACCTAAAGAAGACCCAAGCCATCCTAGAGATGGAGCCCCCCAAGAACATCAAAGAGATTCAGAAACTTAACGGTCGAATCATGACCCTCGACAGATTCATCTCCTGCTTAGCCAAAAATGTTTACCATTTTACAAGATCCTTAAGGGTTTGAAGCAGTTCTAATGGACCGAGGAATGTCAACAGGATTTTACCGAGCTTAAAAAATTCTTGAGTTTGCCCCTCTCCTCAGTTGGCCGATTCACAGGGAACCACTATTCTTATACCTCTCAATTTTGCCATTCATCATTGGCTCATTTTTTATCGAAGAAGAAAATAGCCAGCAGTACCCGATCTATTATGCCAGCCACACCTTGAAGGGTCCTAAGCTAAGGTATTCCCCTTCGGAGAAGTTAGCACTGGTCTTGAAAGCCACCTTAGGAAGGCTATTATTGTACTTTGGTGCATACACCATCATTGTATGAACAAACTCCTACCTCAAAAAGATCTTGCAAAGACCAAAAACTTCGGGGATGACTCACCAAATGGGTAACCCAACTCGGAAGGTTTGATATTCGGTATGAGCCAAGAAGAGCAATGAAGGCTCAAGTCCTGGCATATTTTATCACATAACTCTACGAATAACCCTGCGAGTCAACCCCTAAAGAGGCTTGGGTACTGAATGTATATGGAGCATCTTGTGGGGAAGGATATGGTATTGGACTTATCCTCAAAGGCCAGGGAAAAGTTGTTGTCAGGTATTCAGCCATGCTTGATTTTGTGGCCTTTAACAATGCAACAAAATTTGAAGACATTTGTTTAAGCTTGAAGCTTGCCTCTGATGTCCGGCCTGACTATCTCATGATCCTATTTGATTCTCAACCGGTTATCAACCAATTGATAGGAAAGTATGAGACTTGAGATGTTAACATGACCCATTACAAGGTACACATAGAGAAACTGCTTTCAGCTCTAAAGAGGCAAGGTTATTCCTGGGACTTTTGTCAAATAGTACAGATAGAGAATGAATGTGCTGATAGGCTAACTAAAGCCGTGGCCACTAGAGAGTGAGCACCTGACTATGAAGTCCTCACAGAAACCATAGCAAGAACCAGCTATGACTCAGTTTCTATCCTGATTGCCAAACCTCTGAAAGGATGGTGGCTGCCCATTTACAAGTTCTTTGATTCTGGAGAACTCCCAGCAGATCCAGTGGAGGCCATGAAGATAGTCAGGAAGTCCAACCTATATACAATCTATGATGGAGTCTTATACACGAGCTCTTTTTCTCACCCATAAAGTAGGTGTGTGTTTGAGGAGGAGGGAGATTATTTTCTTAGAGAGATACACGAAGGGATTTGTGGAGCTCATGAAGGGGCCCGAGCCTTATCAAAGAAAGCATTATTATAAGGATACTTTTGGCCTTCCATGGACAGCGATGTAAAAAAACTCGTTCAAAAGTGTGACAAGTGCCAGAGACATGTCAATCTACAGCACCAGCCCGCCAATGAGCAAAGACCTATCAGAAGTCCATGGCCATTCGCTCAGTAGGGCATGGACATTATCAGACCTTTCCCCCAAGCTACAACATAAAGAAAATTCCTCATTGTAGCAGTTGACCATTTTACCAAATGGGTCGAAGCCGAGTATGTGGCTTACATCACTCCAGCCTCCCCAATTAAAATTTTTTCAGAAGGCGGTAATTACCAGGTTCGACATCCCCCATGTCCTTATCACTGATAATGAAAAATAATTTGATTGCAGGCCTTTCAAGGAGTACTATACCGAGCTGAAGATAGACCTCAGGTTTACCTCAGTGTATCATCCTCAATCGAACAGACAAACAAAGGTGACAAAAAGAACTATAGTTGCAGGACTGAAGAATAGGCTCGATGATGCCAAAGGCTCATAGACGGAGGAGCTCTATAATATATTATGGGCTTACCGCACCTCACCGAGAACAACCACAGGAAAATCTCCCTTCGAATTGGCCTATGACATTGAGACTGTCATCCTAATAGAGATCAAAATCCTTTCGGGAAGAACCCTTATCTACTCAAAGATCAAGACCAAGACATCAAATATAACCTGGACATCCTCGAGTTCAAAAGAGAGCAGGCTGCAATGACAAGGTGGACTTCCAGACTCAAGACTCGACCGGTGTGCTTTTGGGCTTGACAACTATATGGGAGAACATGCAAGAGAAAGAGAGGCTTGATTTCCAGTTGGAAAGACTTCGATGCCTAAGTCAGCGCCGGGCTTAATAGAGATTGTAAGTAATCAGTAGTTAGAAGAGAATGAGAAGAGATACCTATAGTGTAACACCCCTATATTCCGTATACATACACAACATACTGATACGATCGTAATATACGTATACTAAATATAGAAATGCCACGATATACTCAACAATTGACTCATTCCTTTTCAAAATCATAAACAAATTTAAATCATTTAAAAGAAATTATAAAAGACAAAAGGTAAAAAATGTTTATTTAAAAGCAGCGGAAAATGTAACAAATATTTACAAATAAATATACATTAAAACTTAAGTTTTACAAAATATAAAATATATACATGTTTGGCAGTATTTCTTCGATCTTTAAGCTTCACTAGATACACTTCAAGATCTAGCCTCCACTCAGCCTAGAGGGACTATCTGGTTCTTCTCTGTTATCTGTGCGATAAATCATAATCGCGCTAAGCCCATAGCTTAGTGGTACAAACTACAATAATGATATGCTTCTATGCAATGACAATGTCTTACATTTCAACAATTCATATAATATTCACAAATGATATCTTTGTATTGCTCATAAGACCACATTTCAACATTTAATTCAATTATTTCATTACTTATAATTTACATTGACACATATGGGCCCAAAAGACACTAATATGTTATTCAAAGTTCAGAGTTACTGCTTTGGTCTATAATCATAATCATCAAGCCCGTAGGCAACATATATATATCTCTCTATCCATGGATAGGGTAACAGACCCAGTCTCTTGGACCTCTACTTGGTTAAACTCAAGGAGATCCTCAACCCGGCAAGACTGTTACCAACACAATTGTAACAGACCCAGTCTCTTGGACCTCAACCCGACAAATCTTGAGGAGATCCTCAACCCGGCAAGACTGTTATTATAAATCATATTTCACATTTATCATTTCACATTTATCATTTCATAGGCATGCCGCCAAACTCAGAACTCTGAAAATTGAATCAACATATTAGACACAAAACCTTTTCATTAATATCTCAATTTCATACTCATCTCATTCTCATATTCAAAATAGGCAATCATGCCTCAATTATAACTCATTTATATCATCATAGCCAACAATCATGGCTCCTCATCATATCAATACAATTCATCATATCATAATATCTTTCATCATCTCATTATATCTCAATTCCTCATTTAAGTATTCACAATCAGCTACATAGAACATCCATTAAGAATAATCATCATTGGTACATATACATAACAATTTACATTATTCATATACATCATCAATGTTCACATTATATCAATCATAACCTCATAAGTATGCATCAACAATGCATTAGATTTCTTAACACATTTACAATCACATGTATGTAAAGTCTTAACATTATATGAATGTATGCAATAATGTAGTTTGTACTTACCTTAAGCCAACACTTATACAACTCTATAAACTTCCTTCTTTCAAGAATTCTTCACTTCACAATTTAGGGCAAATCACTTCCTTACAAAACCTAATCCAAAATGATACAATATATGAATTCCAATACAATTTATCACTTAATAACCTTATCTTAGACCTCTATAACACACATTACAACTCAACACCACATGATATAGCCCACGGCCGTGGCCACCCCAACCCCCCACGGGCGTGGGGTAGAAACCAATTCTGCCCAAATTGTTTAACTCCCCACGGCCACGGCACCAAAGGGCCACGGGCGTGGCATCCAGAATGCTACTGCCTTCGACCAACTTCACATCTTCTAAGCTTACAACTCCAACAAACATCAACAACATGCAAATCTATGAAAATAATCAATCAAACTCAAGTTAAACATCACTTACCACTTCAAAACCCTAAAACCAACATCACTCTTACTCTTTCATTACCAACATCCACTTAACTTATCATTTTCAAACCAAAACCAACACCATAGTCAATTAAATCAAACATATCCCAACATATAACAATCCACACAACCTTACTTTCAAAAATCAACACTCAAACTTACATACAACTTAAAATAATAAAAGAAATCAAGAGAAAGAACTTACCAAAATAATGAAACTTCTTGGATTTCCACTTAATCCCTTGAAAACTCCTTCAATTTGCTCTTAAAATTCAAAACCTTTCTCTTGCTCTCTTGCCTTGTGAATGGCCGGCCACCACTAGAGAAGAAAAGAAAATGAAGAAACAAAGTCAACCTTCTCATCTCTTTAAACCTCCACCAAGCATTTCAAAAAGAAAATTACTTAAATGCCCTCATCCATTTAACTTAACCTCTTTTCACTTATATGCCCTTTTTATTAATTCCACATATAACAAATAAATATCCTCTTCCTTTGACCATCCACTTTGACTTATGTATATGTTATTTATACTTCCATATATACAACATATACATTTTCTTTTAAATTCTTTTCTCTTTCAATTTAACATATACATTCAATCCAATTAAAACAACAATAATATTCAAAACTTCTAGGGCATACATTGGGATATTACATGTAGCATTTTACCTCTGTTTATAGGTGGGAGTTGGTGGGACACATGCTCTGTAGATGGTGGGATGCAAACTCTGCCGGTGGTGGGAGATAAACTCTGTAAGTGGTGAGAGACAAACTCTGATGAACGTGAAGAACAAACTCTGTTGTACGTGAGAGTATCAAGGAGTATTCAGAGATGTCAAAAACTTGTAAGAAATGATGCACTGGTCGACCAGCTGAGCTTAAAGACAAGGTTCGGTAGATGAGGGTCCTAATACTAATGCGCATCGAGTTTGAACGAAATGCAAGGCCCATTCTGAGCTGTGCAAAATTCGATAAAATTACCTCATGGATCTATAGGGATACACCATATACATATATATATATATATACACACACAGACATAATGTACTAGTAAGTAGTAAAACGAGAAGCGGGTATTTATTAGAACATTTATTTTCTTAATAAATTTTTAAAAAATAAAGAAAAACATAAAATGTTAGATATAAAAATTAGATAGTTATTCGTGTATAACATTAAATGTATCAGTTAGATAACTACTACATGAAAAATATCATTTTTGAGATTATTTATTTGTAATTACAAATAAGTCTTTACCATACTCAGTAATGATGCAAAAATAAAAATCTAAGAAAAAAATAATCAATCAATATTGAATAACTTCTATAACAATTAACAAGTATGTGAAAAGTTTAATCAAGTTAACAGTAATTAACCAAATAACTTAACCAATTAGTGAAAATAGTAACATTTTAATATATTTCACGATTACCCACAATTAAATTCTATTAAATAAATAAATATTATGATTGATAGTGTAGCAGCGGATCTACGGGGTCTAGCTCGACCCCCCTTCTGCTTTGTATATACATACACATATATGTGTATATATATACACACACAATAGTCCAACACTTTATTAAAGATCCTTTGTTCTTTAATATAGCTTGGTTGGAAAATGGGAAGGCGATGAATTCTAATTTGGACCCTATAGTGGGACAGGGACATAGGATTAGGTGTGGAATAAAGCAAAAACGTATTGGATTAAGAAGATATATTATTAGCTAACACGCAACTAAAAAGTAACACTGGGAATTTTACTTTATTTTTTTTATTATAGAGATTAGAGTTTAGGTTATATATATATATATATATATGTATGTATGTATACATGCAGATTATATATATACATGCACATCCATTTATATATGTATAAATTTTATATTTATATGTAAATATATATTATTCATTTATATATTTAAATTTATTTATATATTTAAATTTTATATTTATATATGAATTTATATATATTTAATTATATATTTTAAATTTAAATGGGAATTATATATATAATTTTATATAAATATATTTAAATGAATTGAATGTTATATATATAATTTATATATATATATATGAATTTAAATAATTTTTATTTTAATTTATAAAATTTTTATTAAAATTTATATATATATATATATCAAAAATTAATTGTTTGATATATTATGCAAAGAAAAATATTTTTTAAAAAAATTTAAAATAAAATTATGTAATATTTTTAAAATATGCAAAGTCATAAAATATAATTATTATTTATTAAATAATTAATTTAATAATATAAATTAATTATTAAATTATTATAATATTTAATATTTAATTTTATAATAAACTCGTATATAATATTTTTTTTATAAAAATTGAGCTTCTTTTTTTCGTAATTTTTTGCATCCATTGTTAGCAGAGTATATTATCTTACTAAAAATAAATAAATAAATTTACCAGAAACGAATAGATTCTTAGAATGTGGCAGAATATTATAAAATAAAAAAAAATGAAAAAATGTATAAAGTGTTGAAATAAAAAATATTGTTATATTTAAAAAACTCTAACCTATAATTATATTGGTCTATTTAAAAAAAGTAAAAGTAAAAACAGAATATACTAAAAAATAAAAAATAGAGTATTTTGATATTTTTTTAGTGTATATATAATAATATTTTAATTAATTTTATTTTTTATTATATATATTCTTTCCCTTGGGTAGAGGAATTTATTCAAAAGGCTCGAACCATTTATTAAAAAAAAAAACAAAATAAAATTAAAAGCGAGAAACGTGGCATGCGTTTTGCAAGGAGAAGCAGCTTATAATAATATGAAAATAAAAAAAAACAGAAAGCAAAAAGAGAGGCGGCGTTGGATAACGGCGGTTAAGACGGTGAGTCAGGCTTTCATATTGCGTCAAGGCGTGAACCCTGCCGCCGTCTGTTTCCTTGTCTCTTTTGTTGGTTACCACGAAACGGTAAATTCTGCTGACGTTATCTACTCTCAACAACTTGTCTCCATATTCGTCGCCTCATCGCCGCGTGAATCAGAATCTAATGCCTTTTATTTGGGTCTGACGGGCACAAAGAAAAGAATTCATGATAGTTAAAATAGAATTGAGTGTATAATAATATGTAATAATGGAAGTGCGCTTAGTCGCCGCAGGGCAGCGGGGCTATTTGTGGAAGATGGTCAAAGGTCTCGTTGACTGCGTCCAATATTATCTCGATAAAGTGATAGGCCCACTAGCAGGTGAGGTGCGCGTATCACTGACACGCTATTATACACGTATAGGTCCTTTATGTTATTTTTAAATTTACAAATAAATTTAATGCTGTTGTGATCCTATTATAATTTAAAAATATAAATTGATCTTTATGTATTCACATAATTTTCTTTCATATCTCTTTTCTAAAAATATTTTAACTGAATTATTTTAAATTTTAACTAAATTATAAAATAATTGTATTTTTAAAATGTTATTTAAAAAGCTTGTTTTAAAATTTTTACTAACTTACAAATTAATTTTAATTTTTTTGGAATAAAAATATATTTTTAAATTTGGTTGTACTATAACAAAAAAAAAAATTATAAGCATGACACCATTTGAAATGTAGCTCAAGCAATAGCCTCTTTTGTGATGCTTAAAATTGGTGTGGTTTCGATTTTGAAATGATAATTAATATTTTGTTGAAGTAGTATTGAAATTATCTAAAATTTATGAAATTTTAGAAAACTTGAAAATTGAGTATTGAATAAGATAATTCTTTTTTGAATTATAAAAATATTTAAAATATTTAATTACTTATTATATTTAATATAATTTTATCTTAGTATTTAGATACTACTAAAAATTATTTTAAAATTAGTTGTTATAATCCTTAAAGCTTACGCCCCAACATTTTTAATTTAATTTGTTTCTTTATTACTTTATGTTAATAATTTGTAACTTTTTGAATTTTAATAAAGTTTTACAGTCTCTAAGTTATTTTATAATAAATGTTTCAAAAAAAAAAGTTATGTTATAATAAAATATTTTAATCCCCTCGAAGTTATGTTCTTTATCGAAATTAATGAATAAATTAAACTATTAACTTTAAAATAATAAAAATCAAAGTGCTAATTATACCGAATATTGAGAGTGTTATAGCAATTTGTACTATATTACTGATAAAAAAAATTGTATTGTATTAAAACCAATTTTCATAATGTTTAGTTAATAATTAACCATTTAAATTTGAATATATTTCACTTTTTAAATATAAATTTTTTTTATACAAATTATCATTTAAGAATCGAACGAGGTATGACTATAAAAATGGCAAAGCTAATTCTCCCTATTAAGTTTTAACACATCTACATATAAAGATATTTAAATTTGAGACTTTTAATTAAGTTAGAATAATTTTTATCAATTTATTTATACACTCGGTAGTCACTATAATTTTTAATCGTTAATAATACTTTAAAACAATAAATTTTTCTTTAAAAATTTAATTTTATGCAAAGAATTATTTCATATATTCAAGATTGGGTTGATTGTTTTAGTAATTTACATTTTATGATTTAATTTCACCAACCAGTCTTTGATTTCCTTTTTTTTTTATCATTAGCATATCAAAATTTTAATTTATTCGTATAAAAATCCGAACTCTAATTCATTTTTATTAAAATTATGGCTCCATTTTCTGGCCAAGAGTAGTTATATGAATTTCATCACATATGATTATTTATTTTATTGGCTAAAAAATAAAATTAGAAATTTTAATAAAAAATTAAATTTAAAAAAATTTATTGAGATAGAATCAAGATTTGTAAATATTAGTAGCATAAATAAAAAATAATTAAAAATAATAGGCGAATTAACAAATACCAATCAGGCAAATCTAATAGTATAAAATATTAAAAGTTAGTAAGATAATGTCGTATGGATCGATAATGAAAATATACATTAATTAATATATGGCGAATATTTATTATTTAAGTGTTTAGTATTAGAAATTTTAGTTATGATAGTACTTATTATAATAATATTTATTGTGTGTGTTTGCAATTATAATATTCTCTTATAATTATTAATCTTCTCTAATAATAATAATAATAAATTAACATAGTATCATTGCAAATTTATATTTGATGTTCAGTCTCAATTACTATTTTTTTTTCATATTCGCTTGAGCTAGGTGTTCAGTATCAATCAATCTAGTATTTTAGAAGAAATGTTGAATTTATTTCTTAATTTTTTGAGGTGGATATATAGTCCTAGTTGATCCAATATCTAGTTCAAATAATAATTAAATGTGCATTTCTAATTATCACTTGAGGAGAATACTAAGGCAATCCCACATGAATTGAGAATGAAAAAATATGAGCTAATCATCTAGGGGCCCTCCTAATTTTTTTTTATTAAGATATTATATGTAATAATAAATTTAAAAAATTATCTCCTTCCATTGAAAAAATTGATTCTATATAAATTTAGTCAAATTTTATAATCTTAACACCAATATATTTATTTGGTCTAAAATTAAATATATATTAGTCCAAAATTAAAATTTTATTTTATAAAAAGATAAAAAAAAACTTGTAGGTTAAATTTACTATTCTTAATTTCTCCACTCTACTACTATCCTATGTGCCTTTTGGCAATTTCATCATAGTTGAGATTTCAAATATATGTGAGCCTTTTTTGACTCTTTTTAAATATTTTTTATTTTATTTATTTTTTTTGTCAACTTAATTTTTTTTATTTAAGATTTGGTATTAGTTTAAAAATGACTATGATTTAATTTTTTTTAATATTTTCTATAATTATTAAAATTCTTCTCAATTACTTAAAGTAAGATAATATTATCTAAAATTTTTTAAAATTATAATTTAGAATTTATTTTATTTTATTTTATTTTTGTCAATTTTATAGTTGAGAAGAGATGTCAAACTTTAATTTGTATTTGCTTAAAATTATTAAAGTAAAAAGTTATGTTTATTATTAATTCATGAATTATAATTACTCATTGTTAATTATTTACTAATTATTATTAGTGATTCATTTATAAATAATCTTCGTGAGGTAATCTATTTTGATAGGTTAAATGTATTTAAACTTATTTTAGAAAGAATATTAACTATATCAAATTTGTAATTTTTATTTTTTTAAAAAAATACTATAATTATTTATCTTGACTAATTAACTCTCTCTAATACTTTATTTTAACTTGATCTTTAGAGTTAATATATGGTGAGAGTCCATCACCTAAATGTATAATTGTAAATATAATTTTAATTATAATAGCACCTGATATACTAATATGTATGTGTATTTATCATCTTAATACTCTTTCATATTTGTCAACCTTCTCCATGTATAATAATAATAATAATAATAATAATAATAAATTAACAAAAACTGTTTGGTATCATTATTTTTATATTTTACTTCTTGTTTTTTTTTTAATTTTTGTTATCTCATATAATAAAAATTTATAATTTTGAAAGTTTAAAATAAGATATAACGATTTTATTTTATCTTTTAGAACACTAAAATGAACACAAATACATGTCAATAATAAATTTTCCTTTTACAATTAAAAAAAACTACTACTATATTAAATAAATTCATAACTTGTGACACTGCAGTTATAATTTTGAATATTAATTAAAAATCTTAATTTAAAAATTTGAATTGTAGTTTTAAGTTTCCAACATTAAATGTTACAAAATTATATCAACAATAAAATTTGATGTTTTAACTGTGTAAAATATTTTTTGCCATCTTTAGTAACTTTCTAAAAAATGAGAGTTTTTATTGAACCGTTTCATTGATTTTTTTATATCATTTTATTTTTATAAATTTCATTCAGAAATTTCAACAAATTAATTACATTTTAATTATATTTTAATTTATTCATATGTCATAAATTTAGTTTATTAATTTTTAATATTTAAAATGATTAAAGTATAACATTATATTTAATAAAAATAATTAATTTTTTTTAAAAAATATAAATTGATAAAAACCTAGAAAATAACCGGCACGATATTGCGAATATTATTAATATAAATTTGTTAGATTTTAATATTAGATTCCATAGTTTTAATAAATTTTTATTTTTTATTAATAACAAATACAGAACATTTCAAAACATAACAACCTAACATTAAAGAATAATCAAGATAAAAGAAAAGCAAAATAATATAAACACATAAAAATAATAAAAAATCATTCAAAAATTCTATAACTTAAGTCGATATATGCAAATTTTATGATTAAATAAAGAGTTTTTTTTATACTTTTAGAGTGAAAATCATATATATAATCAAATTAATTTTTTACTTCAGTATTATCATAATTTGATATTTTTAAAATTTAAAATATTCTTTAATAATTTAAAATACCTTTATAAATATATAAAAGCTAAGGACAATAGATCTCTTTTAAGGCTGTCATATTATCTATTTCTAAAAATACTACAATATCATAATTTCTCAATTTCACTCTCTTTTCTTGGTAAAAATACTTAAACCATCCAATTTGATATTGATTCAATGTTTAATAATTTTTTTAATTAATTTAATAATTTATTAAAAATTCAAAATTTAATAATTAATTATTTTTGTAGCTTTTTGTTAAATTCACATAATCTATTTTGATTATTTGCACTCGAATCGAAAATATTTAATATATATTTGAAGTGTTTTTGCTTTAGGATTTAAGTGTTTCCAAGTTATCTGCACATAACCTCTCTCATGATCGCCCCCTGGTATAGTGCAACCAAACTGACACATTGAAAAGAGAACATTCACATAGTAAGGTTTGTGATCAACAGTGCGATCATAATTTTTTTTTTCTCTTAGTAATAATATATTCACTCTTCTATAGCCTTTAATTATTTTTATGTTATCAAATATTATAGTAACAATTACTTCATCCATTTTTTTTAAATATTTTTTACTTTTAAGAAGTAAATGTGTGGTTGCACTATCCATAATACATATATTTTTTTTATTTATCTTGGATTCAATCAATAGTGAAGAAATACTCATTTTTCTTCATTTTGAAATAAAATATAACGTTATTAAAAATATTATTATGAAAAATATTACATTAAGAAAATTAAATGAAATAATAAAGAAAACACTACAATAAAATAAAGTAATAACACACATAAAAATACAATAAAAATTTGCTCACAAAATAAACTATTATAATATCTTGATTTATTTTTTATTATTTAATCAATTTACCTTCTCAATTGATTCAGTAAAAGTCAGCCATATCCAAATATATTATATCAATAATATAATCATTATCTTAAAAAACACAATTAACCTTAATATCCTTTCCTTTCCCTTTTCTTTTAATGATACTTAGTAAATTTCAACGAGACGCTTAGATATATGATAAGTACATAACCAGTGTTCAGTTATATCACATTGATAATATTTACTTTCAATATTTTTTGCATATTTATTTTATCTACTTTTACCTTTATCTTGTTTTGCATAATAGTTATCCCATTTATGGTTCTAATTTATATTTTTAGAATTTGAATCACCATGATAATTATTTAAGTCATGACCATAATTTTGGCGGTGACCACGATCACGACTATTGCTACGATCACATCTCTTACAATTTTTACTATTATTATATTTTACCACATTCATTTTAAAGAACGAGATAGAGCCAGTAAGACGTGTCTTATAATTTTTTTTTATCAATAATTCATTATTTTATTTAGCTACAAAAAGATATGAAATTAATTTAAAATATTTTTTAAAATATTTTTTTTGATGTTGCTGTTACAAGAGCACATTTAAGACATGAAAAATAGAAAAAATTTTCTCTATTATATCATCATCAATTACTTTTCTCTACACAATTTTAATTGAGAGATAATTCTAAATAATGTTGAATTATATTCACTCATTATTTTTAAATCTTATTATCTTAAATACAACCCGTCATAATGAGCTTTTGGAAGAATTAATATATTTTAGTAGTCATACTTTTAAATTTTTCATATAATAAGTGAATCGTTTATAGTAAGATATTCACCTTTTAATCATTCATCAAGATGATGACGAAGAAAAATTATCGTTTTCGCATAATTTTGAATTAAAACATTATTTTTTTTTCTTTGATAGTATCTCTAAAAATAGATTTTAGCATTTAATATCAATGATAAATAATTTTTTCAGTAATGTTATGTAATACCCTTATACCTCACATATACAATACATACAATCTAGATATGTATAATACATATATAAAATACAAAAATTTTATTATTTTTTATATTTATAATTTTTTTTATTTTTCTATGAAAATATTTGAATCTTGTAAATGTACCTTAACAAGTTTATAAGTAAAAATATAAAATAATTTAATTAATGAAAATAAAAAATTTAAAGAAAATTTTATGAAAAAAAAATCGCCAAAATTTCGACTGTATTTTGGACATTTTCCAAAATCAATAACTCAACCTGCATAAAAATTTTACACTCCCAAAAAATCATATATTCACCATCCTCCAGTATTTCTCAAAATCACATAAACATATATAAATACATATATATATACAAATTTCTCATTTATTCCAAACACTTTATATTTTAAAACATTTTCAAATATGCATAAATAATATACATAATTAAAATAAGTTGTACAAGTAGATATTAACATGCTTGCAAACTAGCTATGGTTCCAAATAACAAAATAAACCTTGCAGCAAAATCCGAACTCCCTATACTTGCTCAGGTCCAAAACTCTAACTCTTTACTAACCCTTTCAAACTCCATCAATACTTAACCAAATTAACTATTCAATCATATAATCTTTGTATCCTCATCAAAATAATACTTCTTATACACATTAAACAAATTATTTTATCACCCATCAAAAATTCAAATCTTACATAATTTAATTTTTCAACCTAGCTTAAAAATTAAAGGAAAAAGCATATCAATTTATTAAAAAATCACCAAAATTTCTTTTGATTTTTAAAAATTCACTCAAAAATTGGTGTTTGGAAGAAAAAAAAAGCTCCCTCTTACTTCAATGGAGTTTTGGCCAAGAATAAGAAGAGGAAGAAGATGAAGTTTATGTTTTAATTTTTTTCTTTTCTTCTTTTAAAACTTAAATAATTAATTATTAATTATTTTTAATTAATTAATTAATTATTTATTTTAAAAATCATATTTTCCATCTCCCATTCAAAGTATTTAAATTTTAAATTTTTTTTAACATTTTTCATGTTTTACTATTCATATTTCACTATTTGACTTTTATATGTCATTTATATTCTACATATATTTAACATATATAATCTATTTTTTTCACATCTAAATTTTTATTCCTCTCTTAAATTATTCATTTTAGTTTAATTTAATTTTATTTTAACAAATTTTGCGAATGTTATAAATTCAAGTTTTGTAAGGTTTGTTATTGTGAATACTACTATAAAAAAATAATAAGTAGATAAAAAGTAAATATAATTTATATTAATAATGAAAAAGAATAATTATAAATATTTGCTAAAATATAATCAAATAAAAATACGTATCTAGTCATGATTAATTATATATATATATGGTGAATATTCATAAAACTAATAATTATAAAATTAAAAGTAAAACTAAATATTTATTATATTAGTGGATAATTTTTTTGCTCATTTTCTATTGGATATATTATCAAGCTTGGACTTGAATTTAAATGCTTAAAATAAATAATGATAACATATTATAAAATTAATAAAAAAATTATTAATAAATAAAAAGAAATAAAAAATAAAAAATAATTATTTTAAGCAGTAATTTAGAAAAAAAAATATTTATATTTTTTACTCTTTTTATTAAATATATAAAAATTAATATTTTTTTTATTTATGGAGTTGAAATTTAAATAAAATGTTATATGTTCAATAATTATAAATTAATAAAATAATAATAAAGGTAAAATGAATAAATAGAAAATGAGACAATATGATTAATGGGATAAAAAAGAATAATGGGATAAAAAGAGAAGGAAATGAGAAGATAATGAAAGACATTGACTCATTAATAATAGTTAAATATGCAAACCTTGCCCCTGCATCATTCGCATTTACCATCGTCGGCGACGAGACCAGCCACCATAAGCCAGAGCTTTATTGAGTCCTTTGAAGCTTGGATTTTTCGCCGCTCATTATCGCTGCCGACGTCGAACTGTTTTTCTTACCATCTTGTTTCCCTCATTTTCCACCACTTAGATGACTCTCTCCTCCTTATTGAACTCTGAAACTTCAAAATTAGCACTCGTGATCTTTCTGCCCAACTTTAAACGCCAGCAAAATCCACAAGATTAAATTCCTATTGACCTAGGTGAGTCTTTTTCCCTTGACTCTGTTATGAACACTTGAGAACTCATGTATACTGGGGCAGAACCACCATAGTTTTATGTGTGATCGGTTGACTCCTCCTCCCTTACCCCTATAATATATATATATATATATAATTTTAAATACATATAATTTTTTAACATATATTATATATAATTTTTAAAACAATATTATATATATAATTATATAATTAATAAATTTATATTTCTTTAATATATCTTAAAATTATATATATATATAAAATTATATACTTTTAAATTAAATTATATTTAAATTATATAAAATTAAAAAATATATATATATAATTACACTCTTTTTTTTTATAAAATTACATACTTTTAATATATTCTTTTCAATTATAAATATATATAATTATATATATTAATAATTTTTTAAATATTAATTTTTTAATTTTTAATAAAATCTTATAAATAAATTATTAAATTCAATAATTTATATTTTATATATATTAATAATCTTATTAATAAATTATTAAATAAAAATATATAAAAAATTTAATAAATAATATAAATTTTAATAAAAAAAATTAATAAAAAAATTATAATAAAATTTAAATTTTACTATAATATTAAATACCCAACCTTTATTTCGTTAGCATTTTTATTCTTAAAAAATCGCCAAGAAAAAAAATACCCTCCGTCTTGTTTTCTGGTTCCGCCTTTTTTCTTTTTTTCATTGTGTGAAATCTGAAGAACTGGCAGTTGAGAAGTCAATTTCATCTCAAGTATGAGGAATTGAATTTTACGATTTTTTGTATGCGTTTCTCCCAAACTTAATTTGCCCATTCAGCCAAAGTCTGGTATTTAATTTTTTTTTAGTATTATAATTTTAGATATTTTTATATGTGTTCATTTTTTATATTAGTAATTAGTATAAAAATCTCTCTCTTCGTTCATTTGGGCTTTGCATTGAAGTGTCTCAGAGCTTTATTTGGCTTCATTTTCAGCTGTGATTTGCTTTTATTCTTATTTTTGTTATTTTGTAGGTGGATTTAAATTCTTTTTTGGATTTGGGATGGATTTCAAACCAGATTTAGCTTTGAGTTTTAGTGGGTTTCATCATTTTAATTTACTTTTATTTTCAGGATTTGGAACTTGGTTGTTGTAGTTCTTTCTATGAACAGAGATACAAAATAAAAATTAAAACGAGGATTGAGAACTGTTTTTGATATAAATAAGTGTTGCGCTAACTTGTTAATTTTGTTAGCTTATTATTATTATTTTTGAATAAATTTTGTTAGCTTATATAACAAACTGTCCAACTGAAAATTCATGATATGCCTCCGAAATTCCAACTGTTGAAAACCATTTGCTGTAAGAATTTCTACCAAAAATTCCAATTTAAATCTCCAACCAAACCTGAAGAATATCTTTTTCCTGTTCTTCACATTCACTATCTTCGTATCCGACATGCCCGAAATCCTGAAAAGAATTACTCTGAAACATCCAAGTTCCTATTCAAAGCGTTTCACTTTTTTCACTCAGTCGCAAATTCCCGCCCAGTGACAGAAATTGAACAAGAACCAGCGAGTGAATTAGCTATTGAATTCCAAAACATCCTTAAGATATATAGAGACAGCCCAACAAGGAATATTGAACTAGCTCTCAATCAATGCAGCCCCACAGTGACAGAGGATTTAATCTTGAATGTACTGAAGAGGCACCATTCTGATTGGAAATCGGCTTTTATTTTCTTCAACTGGGTTTCTAAAAGAGGTCAAGGTTTTATTATATCTAGTGTTTATAATGAGATTATTGACATTCTTGGCAAAATGAGGTGGTTTGAGGAATTGACCCAAGTGCTTGGCAAAATGTCCAAGAGAGGGGGACTTTTCAATGAAGAAACATATAGAGTTTTAGTTAATAGATATGCAGCTGCCCATAATGTAGAGGAGGCAATTGAGGTTTTCAATACGAGACGAGATTTAGGATTAGAGCTTGACTTGGCTGCATTCCAGAAACTCTTGATGTGTTTATGTAGGTACAAGCACGTAGAAGTTGCAGAAACTTTGTTACTTTCCAAGGCTAATGATTTTGACATGGATATAAAAACTATGAATATTGTTCTGAATGGCTGGTGTGAGTTGGGAAATGTACATGAGGCGAAGAGGTTTTGAAGATAGTGAACTTTGTATTTGTCTCGGGTGAGTAACAAAACTAACAGATGTCACTTAAAATAATATAAAATTCTCCAATAAAAGCTATTAATATATTGAAATTCCAATAATATGGACATAATCGATTTCATTTTGTTATCTTGGGTAATGTTATGTGTGAAAATCATGGTATTATTTGGAAGGAAGTTATAATAATATAAGCTAGATGGTGCACAGGAACTTCGTCAAATCATATTGCAGCACTGCTTCACTTAGGACTCGTTTCTATGTAGTTTTATGAGGATGAGATTCGCATTGTGAAACATTTTTTGGGAGAGTTTTCCATTTTCAATTTTTGATGAATTTCTTCATACAAAACGTTATTTTTCAAAGTTTCGGGAATATTGCTTGCAATTATGTGACAATATGAAGAAAGCATAAAAATAGTTATCTTCTTTCATTAGTTTCTGTATGTAAGATGCTTTAGTTCTGTTCATTATTTTGGAGCTTTGAATTCTAAGTGTTATAGAAATTCACTTTTGCTTCATTTTGAGCTATGATTTTGCTTTTCTTTTGGTGTTCTTGAATTTACATCTTGACAGATGTTGGATTTTGTTTATCTCATCGTTATGGTTCTTTTATATATACAAACACGCGCCATTTGATATGACAATGATGATGGCGACGATGAGTGATGATGATGATATGTTTGCATGCATGCACGTAAGCAGTGACGGAATTAGAGACTTGTTGAGGGGGGGGAAAATCTCCGGTGGCCGGTGGGCGGTGGCTCGGTGTTGCAGCGTCGTCCGTGGGTCGTGCGGCTGGTGGCTGTGTTTTGGGGAGGGAAGGGAACAGGGAGAGGGAAGGGAAGAAAGAAGAAGAACGCAGCCCTTTTAATTTTTTGAACCGGCCCAAGCGAAACGGCGTCGTTTCTCTTGGGCCGGTTTATTTTTTTTTTAAGTAAACCCCTGGCGAAACGGCGTCGTTTCGCCAGGGGTTTAATTATAAAAAAAAATTAGTCCCTGGCGAAACGACGCCGTTTTGCCAGGGACTAATTTATAAAAAAAAAATTAAAATTGCAGCGAGGGGTTCGTCTTCCCTCGCTGCAATTTTCTCTGAAACTCAGCCCCCCTTCCACGCACCGTGACTCACGGCTGAGTCCTTCGCGTCTGGCTGTCCGTGAGGGGGGATCGTGTGACCCCACACGACCCCATTGTGGTTCCGCCGCTGCACGCAAGCACTATTTGAGATTTGATAGCAAATCAATCAAATCTTTTTCAGTTGAATATTAAATGTTAAATCAATGAGGTGGCAAACAGTCATAGGCAATTGCAAATATTTTTTTTAGCTTCAGGATTATCATATATGTGTATATATTATGAAATGAATTAAGAGGTGGGTTGCTTCTTTTGTCTTTGTTATGAATTTCTAGCCAGATTTTAGCTTTGAGTTTTAAATATTTTCATTATTGGAGATTTCTTCATTGTCCAGATATTGTAACCTTGTTTTTGTATTTGATTTGAGTAAGTATTTGGCCACCTTGTTAACTTGATTTGTTTGTAACAGCATATCTTCTTTCAGTTGTGCTTGATTGGTTTACTTTTGAAAGTATATACTTGATAATAAATTCTCAAGTAGTTCATATTTGATTATTTGAGATTATCAATAATAAAAAAAAAATATAAATATCTCTAATAAATTTTTACTCCTTGAATAATCACGTCAATAAACTAAAAAATAATTCTTCAAACTTGAATAAAAAAATTAGTTGAATTTTTCTCTTATTTTTTCACTTTTCTCTTGTTATGTTATTTGTGTGTATTTAGAGATAAATGAGAAAAGATTATTTATAGGTCTTCTTAACATGAGTCAACATTGTAATATTTACTATTTCTATAGAGGCTACTATTTCAATTATGGCTAATATTCTAATCATAACTTCTATTTCAATTATGTCTATTATTTTAATGGAGGCTACAATTATTGTTCTAATGATGGCTACAACAATTATTTTAATGTTTTAATGGATTGGATAAGCGAACAGTATCTTGTAGGCTTGCGAAGGTGTATCAATGGCTTATGAACTGTACATAAAGCAATATCTGGTAGATCTAGGAGTTGACTCATCATGCACACAGTTAGCAAAGTGAATTATTTCTCATCTTGTTAAATTTTATATTGAGCACAGTTTAATTTTTTAATACTAATATTCATACGTTATTTTTTTAAAGTATATTTTAATTCATAACCTTAAAAAAATATTTTCTCAAATACCCTATGCTGCTGATAATTACTATTGTTAGTATCTTACGAATAATATAAATTTTCCTTCAAATAGTTTTAGAGTTTCTATGTGGAACTGCTTGTCCTGCAGGCATAGTTGCATGATAGTCTTTCTATATTTATATTTTCTTTATCTTAAAAGCATAGTTAATAATAACAAATTACCAAAATTTTGTTTTAATAAAATAATTATTAAAACAAAATATTCATGGAAACTATAATATTACTCTTGTAGATAAGGCTACTTTAACAAAATTTTGTAATTTAGTTTCACTGCTGATAGTTAATTTTATATAGTTTTACTCTTGTAATTTCATAAATTAATTTTGTTTTAACTGATATTTTCGTTTTTTTCTTTATTAGTTTTCAACTAAAATTTTGTTTCAATTAATAAAATTTTAATTAAACTCACTGCTACAGTTGCCAACTACTTTTTATTTAAAGAAAATATAAACATAAACAGTTAATAAGCTATGTAATCTAATGTACAATATTCCAAAAACTTCTGCACATACGCAACTCACAAGTTTGAAGACATTGAATGATATTCTTGCCTTCGAGCACTAATCCTGTTCATTCTGATTTACTAGCCAAAACTGGTTCCTTGATTATAATTTTTGTATGCATTGTTGCAGTTTCAATCATTTATCTCACTTTATATATAATATTAAAACATATTATTCGACCTCTATTTCAAAATTATGACCTTGATGATCTTGAACTTGGAGTAATAATATTCAAACAGTCTAGATTTATATACAATAATTGTTATTTAGACCCACATGAAGAAATATGTATTGATCTTTCATGTGTAGTAGAAGAAAAAAAATAGCAAGAATGCAATCTATTTATGAATTATTTTCGTCAATAAAATATGGAGAAGAAGAAGAAGAAGAAATAAAATTGAAATATGAAGATTGTGCAATATGCTTAGATGATTATGTTGATGGAGATTTATGCAGGATTTTCTCATTCTGCAAACATATGTTTCATTCCAATTGTATTGATAGTTCATTGGATAATAATTTAACATGTCCAATTTGTCGTCAAGATGTATTATAGGTTTAGGAATTTTTTAATGTTTCCTTTCTCTTTGAAATTCTGTTCCTTATTGCTCTGTTTAAATACAATAGTTTTCCACAACTCCTGACTTTAAATTATTTTCTTTCATTTAATAAGTTTTAAATTGTAAATCAATTATTAGTTGGCATCCAAATGCAAAAATCCATGTAAATCATAAAGAGAAAACTTAGGGATTTATTTCCTTTATGATCCTTGGAAAGAATTGTGACAATCTCATATTTAATAATATATTGTAATAAAAATTTGCTCAATTGTGTTATGTTTGGTTTATATTTTTGTATAATTTAATGAGGTTTTGTCTGTGATGATAGAATAATGGAGAAATTGCTTTAAGTGATGAAAATAAAGCATTTTGAGGTCACAAGGGGGGCAAAAACAGAAGTTAAAAAATACACACGTGCATGTGAAGTGCATCTACAAACTCGTGTGTATTGATCCCATGCTAGAAGATGAAAAGAAAAAAAGACAGAAGCAGAAAAATTTACACCGTCGTATAGAATTAATTCACATGCCCGTTTGCTTTCTCCATACTTTGTCAAACCTAAATTTCTCAAGATTTCAAAGATTTTCATGTGTAGGCTTCTTCACACGCCTGTGCATAACTGGAACGTACTGAAAACACAAATTTCAAGGCAAGAATCTTTTTAAAACCCTATAGGCATTTTGGAACTTAGGGGGACAATATAAATGCATCACTTTGAGGAGAGAGTGGGAGCCAACCCTAGATCTAATTTTCTTCCCCATCTTCTTTTCTCTTAAAAACCTTCATGAAGTTTATGATAGAGGAGAGGGAATTGGAGAAGGAAGCTGGAGACCTTGAGAAGATTCATCTACTTCAACAAAGATTAATTCTTCGAGATTCAATAATCATTCTTGGTTTATAATTTCAATTTTTAATTTATTGTTTCCTTCTTTAATTCATTCATTGCAGGATTAGAGCTATGGATTCTTTGTTTATTCTTTATATCTCTTTGATTTTGATGTTTGATTTGGTTATGAATAATTAATTTCCTTAATGAGATTAGGTGGAATTTGAACTTATGGAATGGATGATGGGTATTTAATAAAATTGATGGATTGAATAAATTCTTGAATTGATGTTTTGTTGAGTCTTGATCTTAATTCTTGTGATTGATTGGCCACCAACTGCTTATTTTATTAAAATCATATTATTAGTGAAAGCTTTATATAATTTTAAATTGGAAGATCAAGAATTTTAAAAATTCATTTTAGAGATAAAAAGATTTTCTAGAGACCATTAAAATTCCTTTAAGCTTAGAATGATTAAGGATTATTTTTCATGATAATAGAGAAGATAATATTTAGCCATTAAGGTTTTCTTGCTTGAGAAAGAAGAAGATTGAATTTAGAGAATTGATAACTTTAATTCAAGAAAAGTTAGAATTAATTTGAAAATTAATTGATGCTCGTTGAAATAACTTTAATGAAACCTAATTCTACTTGTTAATCTTAAATTGTTTTGAAATTTTAATTTGAACTATAATTAGAATTTTGAATTTGATAAGATAGTTTAATTCCATTTGAGTTTGAAGTTAAATTTTGAATTTTAAATTAAGAACTAGGAAATTAATTTTTGAATATCAATTCAATTAATTTTTAAATAATAGTTAACTTAAATTTAAGTTAGTTAAATAACTTATTCTTTGCGAGAACGATACTCTACTCACACTTTATTACTTATTATGAACCATACACTTGCGAAAATTGATAGACATTTTACTGGATAAAAAGCATTATGGGTATTGCAAGCTGTTGTGAATTTTGCATTCATTTCTTTGAGCTTTGTTGATCATCATCAATTGAACTAATTTTGTTATAAAATTACAGTGACTGTCGCTCATTGTAAATCTAACGTCATTTTGTTTAAACATTATTGCTTCTATAGGGGCTCTTGATGATATTGAGACCAAATTGGGCTTATCATTGTTAACTTTTTGAAATTTTGGTTCATTAATTGCGTTGTTGTTTTGCTGAAAACTTTTATGGGATACATCACTAATTTTTGAGCAAAATTGGGCATAATCAAAAAATGTTATTGTGTTTGGAGCAATTGCATTATAACCTTGCTTTTATTTATTAATTGTCTTTTATTTCTTACAGAATCAAGACAACTATACATGAACCAAAACCGTTGCTTATAAAAAAAGAGTTCTAAAAAGAAAGGGAGAATCCTCTTCCTCGAAGCAATCTACTCTGCCACCGAACACATGAAAACTTAGGATTGTCCTCCCTCCCTCATTATCTTCAGAAGAAGAAGGATCACCATCTCCATCACCCCCAAGAAAATCTCCCACACCGTCTCCTAGGCCATGCTCACCATCTCCTTTGGTAAACCAATTCCCATATGCCGTCTTTAAGTTTGATGCTCAAAGGAAGAGGTATGAGATTCTATACCATAGAAAAGTAGTTCCCTCTAGGTACATAGATGAGCCGACTTTAAGAAAACTTAAATGGTATGATGAAGTGATTAGACATTTTAACAAATGCAACTTGGGGAAATTTGCATTGATCAATTGTCCCACTTATTCAGAGTTAGTCTATGAATTTCTTAGTCCATTTAATCACATTTCTGAAGACAAACCATTTAGGAAATCTAGATCTATCTCATTTAGACTAGCTAACCAAAATTTCACTTTGCATATTGATAGGCTAAATGAACTTTTGGAGATTGAGGTTTACCTAGGTTTATAGGATAAAGATAATGATTATAAAGAGCAAAAAACTTGGGTAGAATTAAGGGGCAGAACTTAATACAATTCTAGTGCATCATAGGGGTCAGAATTTAATAACCTAGTGCATAAATATATACATCAGGTCTTAGCTCATTCAGTTTTTAGAAGAGGAGATAGCACAGGAGTCGTCAATAGCCATGAGCTTTATGCTTTCTTTTGCATGCTAAATAATAGAATATTTAATGTTGGGGATTGGTTTGCAAAATGATTAAATGTTGTTGCTAATAAAAAAAAAAGGCTCCATAGTTATTGGTGGATATATAACAAAGATTGCTTTGGCTTTGGGAATTGATATTTCACCCTTAGTTCTAGTTGCAGGTTCTATGCAGGTAGATATGAAAAGCTTGGTTAACATGAAAATGATGCAAGTTAATAAAAAACAAAGGGCAGAAAGAATATCCAGAGATCAAACACTAGAAGAAAAACCTCTTCAAGACTTTAGATCCTCTAGCAGCAGAACAACTCATAATGCAGCAGCTCATCGCTCGGATGGACCACATGGAGCTCAAGTTGAATAAGAAGATCAATGATATGAAAACTATTTATGTCGACCAACACATTGCCACATGAGCTCAACTCACAAGAATGGAGACAGAAATGCTGAACTTTTTCACCTACATGGGATACTATGGCCCAGCTCTTCCAAATCCACCAGCAAAGGATCCACCAGCAGCCAATAAATGAATTTCCCCTTATTTTAATTGTGTATTTGTATTAAGATCAATTTTTACAATAAGTTATATGTGATTTTTTTATTATATATATATATAATTTATTTATTTATTTATTTTTTTTGCATGTAATATAATGAAATGGTTAAAAACTAAAAATAATAATTAACCATTTATTTTATGCAATTAATCGATAATCGGTTAAAAATTCATTTAAATTTTGATTTATGTTTAAATTTTTTTAAATTAAAATTGATAAATTGATTTTTTTTCTTATAATTATAAGAGGTTGTTTCTATGATTTGAGCACGTAAGTTTAGATGACAGCGACAATACTTACAATTGTGTCAAAATTTCCTTACAAAAAATCCCAAAAAACCAGTAACATGTTCCGAACTTTACTTCCATACGAGATTGTCAATATTCTACATAAGTTACAGGGTTAGTCATCCTACATAACAAATAACAACCCCGAATTAAAAAAACAACCCCGATTTTCAAAAAAAAAAAAAACAACCCCGAATTAACCACTAATTAAAACAAAAATTTTCCATTAGAAATGTAAGCACTAGACTAGCAATTAAACTAATCCAAGAAAGTGTGTTGAGAATGTTAGGATAGCTCTTTAGAATAAAGCTTCTTGCTTCATTTTGACTCCTTAAATAGAACATGGCACTTCACATTAGGATCATATTTCTTGATCTCAAGCTTCTCATTTGTCTTCTTTCCTAGGTTCAAGCTCTTTCCTTTTCCTTTTCTCTTTGTGTACACATATCCAGTCCCTGCTGCTGAGACTAGCCTAATGATTTTAACCTTATCCTTCTTACTCCTTGGTGTTTTCCTTTTCCTCTTTCTCTTCTTCTCTGGATCCCCACCTCTTTTTCTGCTCTTTATCTGCAGCACAAACTCAGAACCATTGAAGATTTGCTAAAAACCTGAAACTCTAAAATCTTCCATTTTGCTTTAATAATAGTAATGATAGAATGAAAATTGCTTATCAGTCTCCTCTTAACTTGAAATGTGCCATTAAATATCATTGAAGAATAAACCAGCTCATCGAAGAACTAAGACAATGTAAGATCTTGTTTTTCTATTTTTGACAATTGGTATAAGAGGAACTGTCACAAGTGATATCAATTCAAGCTTTGGCCATGTGAAAAAACATGTTATCTAGTTAATATATTGAGAGTAGATCATTTCCCTAAACTTCAAAACTCCAAAATCAATTTTGAATTTGATAACCAAATGCATCCTGAATTCTCTACAGATTTCTCACACAAAATTCATGGTTTTAAAAGAAGAATCTAATGGCAAATAACAAGTTTATTAGTTATAGCCTTGGCCATGTAAAATACATGCTCCTTAAGATATATATTTATAGCATAAGAATATCCTTTCCCTAAACATCAAAACTCAAAAAACATTTTTGATGATCAAATGCATCCTTGGATTTCTCAGATAAAGTTCATGGTTTTAAAAGAGCAAGTTAGCAGCAAATTTCAACTGTGCAAAAGGTACAAACACTCTTAATCTAGCTATGTGTCGTTCTATGTTATTTGATGTCTAGTCCCATCCTAAATGGTCAATATGCAGCCATTTTGTAAGATCGAAAGTCTATCAAAGTAACCTTCCCCCAAAATATTGCAAAGGGACAATCTCCATGACTCGAATATCTGTAGTTCTGATCACAAAAGAAAAGAGAAACCTTATTGTTATGCGAAGACTCACCATCAACAAAACCACCCTATAAATATTAATTTAGCATAAACATCAACATCTTAGAATGAAAGCTCAATAACATAAATTATGAAAATGAAAGCATAAACCATAGTGAAACCCATGAAAGCAGAATCAATCAATTTGCAAAAAGTGAGTACCTTTCTCTTCCTAGTGTTGGCACCATATCTTCTTGCCATACAAATAACAGACAGACGAATTGGCCTCTTAATAGTGCTCAATGACTGACAACCTAAAATTTGAGAAATACAAAATTTAAAAATTATAAGTAAATTAAACCACCCCCAACAAGTGCATAATTTACTTTGTTTTGGTAACCAAAAAAAAAGGAGAAAGGAGAACCCTTTTTCTGAGAGGTTCAAACTGTCGCTGCTGGGAAAAAAATTACCAATACCCAACTAACAATCAGCCACAAAAGTTAAAATTTTTAGACAGAAAACAAAATCCACCAAAACAGAGATGAGTCCTTTGTTCTTGTGAGACAGTGACATTACCTTTGGTAAAGAGGTTATGAGAGAGACTAGAGGAGAAACAGAGGGAACTGAAGGTCATAAGCTTTAGATGAGAAGAAGAAGAAGAAGAAGAAGAAAAGAGAGAAAGGTGGGTTAAGGATGGATTTCTTGGGTGGCAAGGAAGAGACAAGCTTTGTATACCAGAGAAACTCGCGGGAAATAGTCAAACTCAAGTTTTTTCTGGATGTACTACGGAGGAGAAGGATTTTCTACTGTGCCATAGCCCGTAGCTGTAACTCAAAAAAGGGAACAACAACAACAACAACAACAACAACAACAACAACAACAATAATAATAATAATAATAATAATAATAATACCATTTTTTTAATATTCATTTTTTGTTTTGTAAGGCTGCAAGTTCAACCCAAGCCAATTTGTCATAGAAATGTTACTTTTCTATACCAGAGAAACAAATTTTCAATTTTTAGCCCGAACAAAACCTATAATTTCGATTAATTCATATTTTTTTTAAGTTTTCAAAAATCATACGTACATACATATAAATATATATACTTTATTGTATTTATTTGGGTTTATTAATGCAAATTTTTAAGAATGCGTACGTTTCTATTGCGTACGTTATATATACAAAAATTTATTAGTATATTTTACTTTTAAATGATAATTAATCAAATAAAAAATAGTTTTATACAATAATTCGTTACTTTTAAATTATAATTAATCAAATAAAAAATAGTTTTATATAATAATTCACTTCAAATCTCACCGCCCCTAATAAAACCTTTTATATATATATATATATATATATAATTTGGCAATTATTTAAATCAACAAAGTCGTTTTAGTAGCATCTTTTGATTGTTTAATCCCGCCCTTCTAAGCCTTGCACAAGTTTAGTCTCTCCTACTTGCTATTGCCAAACTGAATGAATGTCTACATTTCAAAGAGAACAGATTAAAATAGGTTGATGCAGCATATACATTCAATATCTAACAGGGACAAAGCAAAGATAAATGTCAGTCAATTGCACCAAAAGAAATTACACATATAACAAACAGAGAAATACTAGTAATCTTCTCAAAATTCTCATTCTCATGGCAATCCTCTAATTAATGGAAATCGCGTGCTAACTTGCAGTTGCTACAGCAGAAGCAGGGGTATACCAGCCATGGTGAATTTCCACAGCCTTTTTTCTCCTAGCAAGTTGCGACTTTCTGCGTGCTCCAGTGTTTCTATGCAATGTTCTCACTTTCACTGCTTTATCGATGACCGAGTAGGCCCGTGCAATTAGTTTCTCAATGGGAAGGACCTCCTCTGCTTGTGCATTGGGTTTCTTTTTCAGGTCATCCAATGCTTCCAAGACCTGCAATACATATATAATTCATAAACAAAATTACTACTACAAAAAACGAGTAAACAAATTTTCATTACATCATACCAAACAGGGAAGAGGGAAAGAAAAGAAAAAAGAAGATGCATTGTGATAACAACTTCCGTCATTCCTGTTCCAATCATATTCAGTGAATAGAATCATCCAGCCATATGATAATAATCATTACCTGAATTGAATGGACTCTTTTAATCTAAGTAGCAACCAACCATTGCCTATGGGCACTCACATCATCAAAAGTGATGGTATGTTCATTTATCATCAAGCTCTATAATATGAATACGTTGCATTCCCACATTCTAATGAATCACAACAAAGGATGCTATATATGCCGACTTTGCAGACATGCAGTTATTAGAATGCAATTTTCTTCTCTCTTCCAACCCCCAACCCTTTTTTTTTTGCAAGCACATGTGAATAGGAATTTTATAAAGAGACAAGGGTTAAATCACAGACCTCAAGTGGTGAGTTTAATTTGAGAAGTCAAAAATTCAAAGCTGACACACAGTGTCTGTTAAAGCTGAAATTACTAGATTGAGAACATAATTGTCTTAGGCAAAATGACAAAAGTTGTTCAGGGTTCATTTGTCAATCACTGACTTGCCCTCCAACTCAAAGACACTAAAACTGGTGTAAGTTTTAAAGATCATACATGAGCTTGTTCTTCAAAGGCCAGTCAAGAGACTCAAGACAAGACCGTTGCAAATAAATGGGATGTTGCATAGAAAAAGACTGAGCATTCTCCTAACTACCACTCTTTGCAAGCAACAATAAAGCCCCTAGTTCTACTGAGATCAATCTCTGTTTCTGAATTTGAAGTGCTTCAAAATGTAACTCCAGCACATGACATAATAGACAGAATCTGTAACACTTACAGTATTCATTGGAATAGACCTGACAACTTACTATTGTCCAGTGAATTCTTTGCTTGAGTTTTTCCATTAAGCATACAAGTTAGCAGTCACCCAACAAGAGAGTGCATGCCAACATCTACTATCATCATGAATAACAAAGTTGAGAGACTAAATATGGCTGACCTCAAATCTTAAGGTCTATTACAGCACCGCAACCACAGTCGCAATTGCAGTATATTCAATACTCATCCTTGATAATTATCTTTTCAAACCTCTAATTCAAAGTAGGTGATTGAAATTTTTGATATGCTTCAGAAAGGGGACACAAGCATAAAACAGCAAATACTCTAGATTATTAACTACAGTTTAGGCGATAATATAGCCCAAAACTCTATAACAAGAGATAAATCATGGCCCAAAACTCAATAAAGTCCAATGATTTTAACCATCATGATCCAGTCCTTCCGTACAACATAACATTTCTACAACTCCACATACAGTCATGTTTTCAGGAAGAAACATTAAGTTGCCATGACAGTGACTGTAGTTCAACATACAAATAATATATAATCTTACTGGTAGACTCAAAAGTTACAACTTTGAAGGCGAGATCCTGCTTTGATGGACTTATACCCTTATCTATGCAACCCAACTTGCATAAAATCTCATTCAATTTCTGAAACAGAGCCAACAATTGGAGCAATTCCATCTTCCAATGCAAAATGATTGCATTGTTTGAGCATTAAGTTATTCCATTCCTAGGCCCAAGCTCCAATTCACCTAAATTCCTAACACTCTTAAGAGCACAAGGGCAGAGCATCGGTCAAGCTAAAAGATTCCCAACAGTACACAGAGCTAAAGAACCCAAAGTTACCACGTTTAATCCTTTGATATCAGCCATAACTTTTCTATGGCTTATTAAACATTTAAAAGAACAAACAAAAGCTAATCAGCGAATTTATCAAAACCAGAACAAGAGAAATCTCAAAAAGGAAAATGAACACTGAATACCCAACAACCGAAATTGCACATACACTAAATTAAAATAGAGAAGGAGCATACCTTCTTCATGCGGGTTCTAATTTCAGACTTGCGTGCTTTATTATAGATACGCCTTTTCTCAGCTTGGCGAGCTCTCTTCGCAGCAGAATCAGCTTTTTTCTTCGGAGCAGCCTCGCAAACAATTGAATGGCCAGTTGGTCTTTTAACTATGCTCATTGACAAACACCCTAAAACAAAAAATCCACAAAAAACACTAATTCTATCAAGAAATAAGATAAAATCAATTTTCTTTCTGATTACTCCCAGAAACCCATTAGAGAACTTCCCAAAACAATTGGGTTTATGCAGTTAATTTGAGTTGTTATTGAAAGAAGAGACACGTCGTCATTGTAATACCTTTGTTGAAGACATTGTGAGAGAGGGCGGAGGAGAAACTGAGAGACTTGAAAGTTGGGGAGCATTTAGAAGAAACAGAGCAAGTGGTGTTGAGAGAAAGATAGTTGAACTTTGCGGGAAGAGCCAAGCAAGAAGATGAAACTGCAGTTGCCATTTCTCTCTCTCTCCCTCTCCAGCAGAGAAGCGATTGTTGATGCTTTTTGTTATCCACGGAGGTTTTGAGTGAAGTGTCAAGCGGATGGATTGGCAATTTTGTTATTTTCATTTTTTTTTATATTATGTATTGCGGCGGCAGTTTGGATGCAACTATAGTAGATGCTACTGCCGGATAAGAAAACCTTTACTTCAAAAAATAATGTATTTCTTCTTTTTTTCGCGTATCAACGCATTTTATATTTTCTAAAAATTAATCACTTCTTATTAAAAATATAAACTTTTTATCATAATTAAAAATATGAACTTGCATATTTTTTATTATATTCTTCCTTTAACATGATAGATATTTATTAAATATTTTTAATAAATAATATTAAATATAAATATAAATAAAATAAAATTTTAATATATTAATTAATTTATTAAATGAAAAATTAATTATAATTTAAAATAAAGAAAAAATATAAATGTAATAAAAATTTAATATATTTATATATTGTCATTTTGTGATCTCATAAAAGGTCATGAATGAATGCTTCATAATTTGTGAAGAATGCTTTAAGATTGTGCATTATCTCATCTCATCTTATTAGTATTAAATTTTTTCTAATATAATTTAAAACATGTCAATTCTAAAAACTATTTATTGAAGTTGAAGAACTCATCATCATTTGTATATTAATTTAGTTCGCTTAATTACAAGCGTGGTTCCTAAGAGGTGTAGAGATTCGAATCTAACACTTTTAGTATCAAAAACCAAGTGCTCAAATATCTAAACTATACCTTGTTTCATATGAATAAAATTACTTTACTTATATTTTAACTATAATGAAATAGAAATTTAATTAATTCGATTGATAAATATGTGAGTAAATTATTAAAAATATTCATTTTTTATAATTTTTTATTTACAAATAATATAAATATTTTCGAAATAATCTAATTTTTTTTTATTTTTTTACATTTGAATAATTCTAATGTAAAATGAAAATAATAATTAAATTAAATTAAATAATTCACTGAAATAATTAATAATTAATCTTTAGATTTTAATAATTAATGCTTATATCAATAAAAATGAAAATTTTAGATTATTTCAAAAAAAATATATTATATACAAATATAATCTACTTTTTTAAAAAAAAAAACTGTAGATTATTTGTTAATAAAAAATTATTTTAAAAAATTAAATCTTTTTAATAATTTATCCATAAATTTATTAATCTAAGCAATAAATTAATTAATATGATTAATAAATTTTATTTAATTATTAAACAAAATTACTTTATAAATTATATTTTTCTGCTTAATTATAGTTAAAATATAAATAAAGTAATTTTACCTGCATCAAATAAAATATAACTTTTGATACTAGAAGTGCAGCCCCGCATCTCTATTAATTTTAAGTGAATTTCAGACATATCTCTAATGAATATGATGTGGCTGGGATATGACGAGGACAGATATAATTAACATATTATATTTATATTTATTAAACGTGGAATTTAGCATTTTATATATATATATATATATTAGACAACATTAGATGGAAAAAGTTTGTCTGAAAGTACACATCTGTTCTGCTTAAATATTCTCTTTTAAAGGAATTAGAATCTCTCAGCTAACATTACTGCTGGTTGTGCTTCACGATGCTTAACAATGAGATATGGACCTCTATTAACAACTTCCTGCAACTGTATTGAAGGGTAAAAAAAAATGGAAGCATTATAAGTTTGCTAAGAATAAGTATTGAAAGGCCTAATTTATAGAAAGCATTCCTCTTCAAAAACTCTCCTTTACTAGGATTTTCTAAATAAAACTCTTACTGGTATAGAATTGAAGGTTGCTATTGCTAAATGTGTGTTTGAGCAACAAATGGAAGCTCCCTGATTGGCAATACTTCCCAAACAGCAGTAAGGCCAAAACCCAAAACCCATGACTTGCCTGTTTTACATGAATCTTGGCATGCTATATAAAACATTTTCAGCTTCAATAAGATAATATAGAAGAAACTTTTTACATGATTAGCGCCAGGTTGCCTCTACATGGGGCACAAACTTATAATAAATCTTACCTTGGTAGCAACTCCAGTAAGAGCAGGATTGCTACTCAGTTTACCCGAGGACATGAGTGCTTTCAAGATTGCCTTGCAACAATTATATCTTGCTTCCATACCTGAAATTTTCCATTAATTATATTTAGGAGTGTGATACCTCTTCCCAGATCGAGTATAAAAAAATCAAATGACAAAAAGAACACAACATTAACAAAGTTGAAATAAAATTAAACTATTGAAGAGATTAGATTTATTTGCTATATAGAAGGTCTCATGGAGATTGGAGACAGATCATTAGCCAAGGTTTACCATTCTATTTCCATTAAGCACTGTTGCAAGTTCCTTCATCGAGGATACCAATTTAGATTCAAAAAGCCAAAATATATTGACTGGTTTGGAAAAGGTCAGACAGAGACCTTTGAGAGTGAGGAATTATCTGTGTCATTTTTGTATAGTTGGATAAAACTCTCACTTTTGCATTGGGAATAAATTTTTGACGGTCTTCATTCTGTCCTATCCAAAGAATACATGAAAAAGGTTCTTTTAGGTGCCCTTGAGACGGATCAAGTCACTGGGCAGTGATCAACACCTTGCTTACCTCCCTTGGTCTTAGAACGTGATCGACCTAAATTGACGATACAAATTCAGCTCATTTAAGGGAGATTGAAACCTTTGGACCTCCTCTAGAGAGAGCAACAACCTCGTTTAAGAATAGGATCTAACTTGACTTTATTAATGATAGAACGTCACCTTAAATAAGGATTACAACCCTAATTAGCAGGTTACTAGGATTTAAACAAATAAAGAAGTTAAGAACTTTAGGCTAATTAGAAATCTTACAGAAATAGAAAATAACAAATAATAGGAAATTAATAATGAATAATAGGAAATTTATTAAAATCTATATACTGCTGCTTGTTACGTCATTGGTAAGAGGTACCCACGAATGCATCTCTAACAGGTTCTCACTCACTTAGCTCAGTCAGAAACTCCCTGCTTTGATTCACATTAAGTTCCATGTGTATAAACACGCAAATGTATGGAAAGAGTGACCAAGAGAGAGGGTACGTACACCTGAAGCATTACTGAATGCCTGAAAATTCCAATCACTAAAGATGTTGATACATTATGATATTTTTGTCATTGGCAAATTGATACTCTCCCAAATTTTCTGGTGGTTCTCCTTGACACACAGCTTGAATCCCAAGGGTACACTTTTCCTCTTCATATTTAACTAACATTTCTTAGTTACAGCTTCCAAGGATCAAGTATTTTTTAACTCACTTTATCAATGGATGAAGAAAGAAGCAAAATAATCCAGAGACATGACTTTTAAGACCAAATCTCAGGCAAGTCACCAGTAATATTTATCTAGAGTTTCAAAGCAATGGCAACATGGTTATAGTACTGGTGTTCACATCAAAAGTTCATATAATATGCCTGGGTCACAAGAACCAGCAAGCAATTGCCACTTATCTAGTTCACATCATATTTCAGGTGGTGGTGTATTAGCCAGCCACAACCAGTTTCCCAGAAAGCAAGGCAGTCCTTTTCAAACATGGAGAAACCAGCAACAGCATATCATGCATGGTATACAAAAAAAACTGGTTCAGTTACTTGCAACTCTTGTGGCCCCAATGCAAAATGTGTAGTGTCGTAGAAGATCTGATTGCAAATGCAGTAACATATGTTTCTGGTAAGCTACAAACAAATGCTAATTGCATCCACATACAAGGACAAACTAATAGCAAATACAATAGTTCTAACTAATCATGCCCATTACAATAACAAAAAGAGAAAAACAGGGTACAAGGAAGAGAGAGAGAAGAAAATATACCTATTTTCATGGTTTCAGTATTTGGATCAGTTACTGTATCTACAATCTCCAGTTTTGAGCAGATCTCCATCAGGCACCATGGCCGAGCCACCAACCCAGTGATCACTCTGTAAGCCTGAAATGTTTGGTTGAGGATGGCATATTAAATTCCATTGCTGAAGTGAATCTTGCAATTTGTAAAGAACTGCAGGTTAGACTCAGATTTGGTACAATCTCTTGGACTCAAATGAGAGATCATTTCAACCTTCTTTTCCTTTTGTATTTGTTTCTTTTATGTGAAACACTGTAATAGCAGATAAGCATACAAAACAACCAAAATACAGTAATTTAACCCTGACCAACAAAGCATCGAATTAGGAAAGCGCCACCATGATATATGTCCCATCGGATCTTAAACAAACAAGTAGAGGAAATAATTCATTTTGCATTCAAATTAACAGGAAAAGATTGCTAAAAAGTTCTCTTGCAAACCAAAAATTTTACAGACTGTACCCAGTCGTAGCAGCAAATAAGAAGTAGCAGGCACTGCTTGGTATGCTTGGTTCCCTTATGAGAGAGGAGGAGGAGGAGGAGAAGAAGAAGAAAAAGAAGAGACGGGGAATATGATATAATTTTTGGTCAGATTGATAGGAATGTAATTTCAATTTGCCACCAGAATTAAATGCTTCAATATGTTTCTTTTATCCTCTTGTATGCTAAATCTTCTTGGCAGAAATTAAACAGGCTCAATAATACTGATGAATGAACAAACATTTCACCCAAATCCTTACAAGCTTACGTTGAAGTTGAACTATGTCTATGAAAGCACAAGGGAGAAAGATTACAAGAAACCTGGACACGTAGCCTCGCATAATCATAAGATTTAGTTACAATACATGCAATATGGGCTTGAGAGAGGTTTAAAATTAAAACACACCTCCCATATTTCATGTTCATGGAGAAAATAAAAGGTTAAAATCACAGAAATAGAAGTCTCACCGCCAAACGAATTTCTGAGTCCTGTTGAATAACTGATAGTAAAAGACCCTGCCAATCGTATCAACTTAATCTTATTAAAAAGCAATTTGAAGAGTAGCCTAAAGAGATAAAAATATATTTGTTGCCCAGCCCAAAAGAATAGAAGATCCAAACACCTTTAAAACTAGGAAATGAAAACCTGTTCAATGTCTTAATTGATTCAAGTTACAGAAAATGTACAGAAAAAAAATTGCAAGATATAAAACTGCAAAAAGAGGGCAAAAGGACTAAGAAATAATTACAAGAAAAAACATACAGATGGTGTCAATTTTGAAGTCTTGGATGCTGTGCCATAGACCAAGCATCGAAGATTATCTTCTGCTTCAGCATTAAGTATTATGTCGCTCTCTGACCGAGATTCTCCTGAGATGTTTCCAAAAGAATGCAATGCAGCCTGTGCCAGCCATCAGGAAACTATTTCAGATGCATAAGAAGAGGACAGAGAATGTGGATTTAATATTGTTCTCAAAGATTTGCCTGATAAAAGATCATCTGCAACACCATTAGATGACTAGTAGCAAGATGACTAAGTATCGTATATTGGATAAAAATCTACAATGGAAGCATGGAAAGGACATATAAAGAAAGATGACTCTCTCAAGAATGAAAAATCTTTCATTTTTCTTACTTGGTAATAAAAGATTCAGTTACTTTCAAAGAGCCTAACAGGACATCCGCTCATCAATATAAATGTTGAAGAATAATCAAGGTAAAGAAGGTCCATTGACCAGAATGGTTAATTCTACATATGTACATTGCACATCAACTCTCCTTGTTCTCTACAATTTTTCACATGAACACATCCAGGCATGCCTTATTATCATTTCATAGATGTATCAACACTAATTCGATACTCCTGGGCACAAAATCAAAGGCAAGTAGTGTTCCAGAAACAACCTTTTGAACAAATTATTGGAAAAGATATGCTATAATAAATAAAATGATTACAAGGGATGAATAAATTTTGATTCTTAAGGGAGGATTTATGACTTTTCCTTCATTTATAAAATAATAATGCTTGTACACCTGCTATCATCATAGGCTACATGAAGAAACCCAGTTATTGATGATAATGTGATTCACACTTTTTGCTATTCATTGACTGTGTATATATATACAGATTGTACAGTAAATATAAATCCCTACAAATCTGGACACTAATGATAATTGCATCCCTGATTTAGTGTAGTCAAATCCCAAGAATAAGTGAGATGAGATCAAGTCAAGATATGTGGTTATCACCCCCCCTGCAAATTGATGGGAGGGACGACCTTCAGTTTGGACTTGAGATCAAGAAAACGTGTTTTGACAATGGTTTTGTCAGAAGATCTGCTAGTTGATCTGTAGTGGGTATGTAGGACACTTGAAGTTGCTTCTTGCGTACTTGATCACGCACAAAGTGAAAATCAAGTTCGAGGTGCTTTGAACAAGAATGAAATACCGGATTGGCGGCCAAATAAGTAGCGGAGACATTGTCACATCAAATGCGGGGTATAGTGGCCTTGCTTTGGTTGAGTTCTTTGAGGAGGCATTGTAACCAATAGACTTCAGACGCTGCTGTGGCCAGCGTGCGATATTCAGCATCAGAGCTAGAGCGGGCTACTGTTTTTTGCTTTTTGGAGGTCCAAGAAATTAAATTTGTTCCATAAAACACAACATAGGCTGAAGTGCTCTTTCGATCTATCTGATCTCCTCCCCAGTCAGCATCACTGAAAGCAAACAGTGTAGGATCAGATGAAGGGCGAAATAATAGCCCATGATCAGCTGTGCCGTGCAAGTAGCGTAGTATCCGCTTAACCCCTTGCCAATGTTGAACAGTAGGATTGTGCATGAATTGAGACATTTTTTTCACAACCATGGTTATGTCCGGTCTTGTTAATGCTAGATATTGGAGCATACCAACAACTTGTCTGTATAGTTTTGAATCTTCAAAATGGTTGTCACTGTTTTGATATACGGAAAATTGTGGGGTGGCAGGCGTGCCAACAGCAGTGGCTTCTTGCATGTTGGCTTTTTGGAGAATATCAGTGATATATTTCTTTTGAGACAAGTGGAGTCCTGTAGGAGTATAAGATGCCTCAATGCCAAGAAAGTAATGTAACACACCAAGATCTTTGAGAGTGATGTGACAACTAAGTTGCTTGATGAGTCTTTGAACAAGAACAATGCTTGATCCGGTCAGAATTAAATCATCTACATACACCAGACAGTAAGCAAGATCATTGTGAGAAGAATAAATGAACAGTGAGCTATCTGCCTTTGACCCGTGAAACCCGAGGTCTTGTAAAGCCTTGGTGAGACAAAATACCAAGCATGTGGGGCTTGTTTTAGACCATAAAGAGATTTCTTTAAAGCACAGACATGAGTGGGTTTAGCTGAATCAATGAATCCCAGCGGTTGTTCCATGTAGACAGGCTCTTCAAGAGTTCCATGTAGGAAGGCATTCGAAACATCCAGTTGACGAATATCCCATTGATTTTGTACTGCAACGGACAGAACCAAACGAACAGTTGCTGGTTTAATAACTGGACTGAACGTCTCAATATAATCAAGGCCTGGCCTTTGGTGAAAACCCTTCGCCACTAGGCGAGCCTTATAGCGATCAAGTGTACCATCGGACTTAGTTTTGATTAGAACCAATAATATTTGGAGCAGAAGAGCATGGTACAAGGTCCCAAGTGCCATTTAACATGAGTGCATCAATTTCAGCCGACATAGCCTGCCTCCAAACCGAATGTTTAACGGCCTCTGTGAAAGTAGATGGTGCACTTGGAGGGACAACTGAGTTGTAAGTTTTTGGTTTGGAGTGTCCAGTTTTGGCCCGTGTCAGCATTGGATGCTGATTTATAGAAGCAGCCGGTTGAGGTGGAGGATCTTCCTGTGAAACAATTGGTACACCTGTTGAATTCTGGTTTGAAGGAGGTGCTGTATTTCTGACACGCCGAGAATAAGTGATAGGAGCAGGTGGGGCAGCCATAATATCTGTTTGAGGTTGATTTGGTTGAGTGGGTGACGGTGGATTGGTCGTTGTGTTTGTAGGTGTATTGTTTGATTTCAGTAATGGAGAAATAACTTGAAATGGCTATGGTGACCCGAGGATAGAGGAGCAACCATCATTGTCTTTGAATGGAAAATCATGTTCATCAAACAAAACATGACATGAGTAAAAAATTTTGTTTGTGGATAATGATAGGCACTTATATCCCTTATGAAGCAAACTATAACCAAGAAAGACACATTTAGTTGATCGAGGCTGAAGTTTATTTTTGGTGTATGGTTTTAGCCATGGATAACAAGAACAACCAAAGACACGAAAAAATTGATATTCCGGAATACATTGAAAAATCATTTGATACGGTGATTTATGGTTCAGGTTAGGGGTAGGTAATCGGTTTATTGTGTAAACAGCTGTTGCAAAGGCATGGTCCCAATATTTTGTTGGAACAGATGCATGAATTAAGTATGCTCGTCCAGTTTCGGTAATGTGCATGTGTTTTCTTTCAGCACAACCGTTTTGTTCGGGTGTGTGTGGACAGGAGCTTCGTTGAATGATTCCATTTGCAGCTAAATAATGTTGAAGAGCTTGAAATTCCCTTCCCCAATCAGATTGAAACTGTTTAATTTGTGCACCAAAAATTTTTTCAACAATATTTCGGAACTTAACAAAGCATGAATGGACTTTAGATTTTTGTCAAAGAAAATAGATCCATGTATATTTGGTATAATGATCAAAAAATAGGACATAGTATAAGCAACCATCATTAGTGGCAATTGGTGCAGGTCCCCATAGGTTGGAACAAATCAATTCTAATGGTGCTTTAGCAATAAAAGATGAACTGGAAAAAGGGAGTTTATGAGATTTACTAACACAGCAAGTTTCACACAAGGATTTAACAATATTTTTGGAAGGCTTTATTTTATTCAAAGATAAAATTTTATTAATAGTTCTGGTACATGCATGGCCTCAGCGTGCATGCCAAGTTTACAGAGAAACTAAATGACAAACTGGAGTAGTAGTGTTGGAAACCATAGTGTAAAGACCAACTCTAACGCCCCCCCCTGTGGAGTATTTGCTTCGACCGAAGATCCTTGATCACAAAAAAATTTGGAAAGAATTTAAGTGAGACCTCACTAGAAATAGTAAATTGACGAACAGATAATAAATTGGTCTTTGAAGATGGAACATGTAAAATATTATCCAGTGAGAAATGATGAGAATTTAAATTAATAAAAGTGGAAACAGTGTGGGAGATAGGTAAGCTTTTACCATTTGTGAGAGCTACTTCAGCTGTGCCAGAGTATTCTGAATGAATGCCCAGATTTTCCAATTCTGATGTCAGATGATGTGTTGCTCCGCTATCCATGATCCATGGTTGAGATGTAGTGGGAGAGGAAGAGAAATTGCTCACAAGTTTAACAGAATGCCGATTGTATTTGGGGCTGGGGCAAATATTGGATGTATGACCTTGTCCTCCACAATTATAGCAAACTGGTACAAAGTTCTCAGAATTAGATGAAGAACGTCCACGACCAGAATTAGAAGATTGGTCACCACGCCGACCACCGCGGCCACGACCTCGTGTAGATCCACGATATGTAGAATAAGTGTTGTAATGTGCTACAGCTGGAGTATTAAGTGTTGAATCTGAATTCTGAAGTTGCATTTCTTCTGAAAGTAGCAGGCCGTATAGATCATCAAAAGAAACAGAGGTTAGACGAGCCTCAATGTTTCTTGTAAAAGGCCTATATTCAGTTCCTAATCCATGCAGAATATGATCTATAAGATCATCCTCAAAGATTGCTGCATACAGCACAAGCAATTGGTCATAAATCTGCTTTGCACGGCTCATGTAGTCAGATATAGAGGCGGAGCCTTTGGATAAAGCATGAAGAGAGGTTTTGAGAGTTCTGATTTAAGCTTTTGAACCAGATGCATATTGGGTTTTCAGGCGAGACCACGCCTCAGACGCCGTTGTAACTCCAACAACTTTGGAAAGAACTGATTCAGAAAGAGAGCTAAGTATCCATCCAAGAACTGTCTGATCTTTGAGGAACCAATCCGAATAAGCTGGATTGGGGACATTATTGATTAGTTTCGGTGGAGGATCAGCTGAGCCATCGACATGATGAAAGAGTTTTTGGCCATGAAGAAGAGGTGTGATTTGGGTTTTCCATAAGAGATAATTGGTGGAGGTTAGTTTTATGGTGACATGATTTTGAATGGACGGGATGGATGTGGGTAATGAAGTTGCAGGTGCGTCGGTCATGGTGGAGGGAAAAAGAGTAGAATAAAGGAAAAATCATAGTTTTGCTGGCTCTGATACCATGAAGAAACACAGTTATTGATGATAATGTGATTCACACTTTTTGCTATTCATTGACTGTGTATATATATACAGATTGTACAGTAAATATAAATCCCTACAAATCTGGACACTAATGATAATTGCATCCTTGATTTAGTGCAATCAAATCCCAAGAATAAGTGAGATGAGATCAAATCAAGATATGTGGTTATCACTACATTTATATAATTTACTACAAACGCTGAATGAGATCATGTTGGGTTCTTTTATGTTCTCAAACAGCATGGATCAGCATAAGTGGATTTTATGTTGTAGCTTTATCCATGCTGTACATCCTTATAAGTAGCTCTGGATAATCCGAAGTAAATGACAATCATACTAACTCTTCAAAAGATGATACATCTGCAATTTATATCTATGCTTAATGTGAAAATATAGAAGCCAGGGCATCTAAACATACCTCTCAGAAAATTTAGAGATTCCACATCAATATCCTCAGAAGAAGTTAGAGATTCCATTAGTCAATATTCTGTAAACTCGAGAAGATAAGATAGCAGAATGGCATGTTCTATGCTGAATAACAATAGAGAGGAGCAACAGATATCAACATTAAATAGTACTAGTTAGAGATTATTAAGGGCAATAATCACACCAGTAAAACCACTTTCATGTGAAATGATATGATTTGAGTTAGTGAAGCAAGATTCATAAAATGATGAGTCTCTACAATATACACTTTTTTGGGTATGTTTGATCGCACTTATATGCTTACAAATTATTCCCCTCCATCCTTAAGAAGGCTCATTTCATATGCACCATGTTACATATAAGAGGAGAAAGAAGAAAATGAGGGCTGAAGGATGATAATGGCTTGTTGATTGATGAGGATTGGCTAATAGATAGGACAAGAGAAATAAACTGAATTTCTTGTGTTTCAGTGCAGGAGGAGCAGCGGCAGAAGGAAGAATTGGTTTATTATTAATTTATGTCATATTTTTGTCTTTTTGCTAATTTGTTACTTATTTGAGGATGTAAGTTTACATAGGAATTATCAATGAGAATATCATAATTCCTTTCCCACTCTTTTCTCTACTCTATTTCCTACCTTATTCTTCTTCCTGTTTCCTATTATATTTCCTACCTTATTCTTCTTCCTATTTCTTATTTCCTTCTTTCTAATCCGCTCTCATCTCCTTGCTCTATTTCTTATCATCTGGTTCTATTGATTACATTACACACCATTTCACGTATTTAGAAATTCATCCAATATTCAGAAAAGTTAGTTCGTTAACATGACATAGCAAAATGGATTTTAATGCCAACTTGTGGAATCAGTGTTAGAAAGAAATTGTTGTCATAAAGTGGTAGCAGTAATCATAAACAAGAGTTTTCCCCTCAATAAAGATTTGAAATATGCAAGAAGAATATAAACATAATGCGGAATACTCTCTTCCCAACCCCAATCTACCCAACCGGCCATAAAAAGAAAATAAATTAATTAATTAAGGAGTTGAAAAAGAAATTTGATGGAACAAGAAGTATTAGTATATAGTGCCAAATTCTCAGTATTCATATTTATTAGGCTTGTACGCATTACCTGCATAGCCTTATCCATCAAGACTAACATTAAGCTCAACTTCTTTTAAATTCATGAATTTACAAACATCTCAACTTAACTCAATTCAACTTTAATTCTAAGTTAATTGAAACGACCATATGAATTCTCTTTTCCATTAAAAGTGATTATAAGCTATATTTTTTGAGAGATGTAAGACTATAAGATCATTCTGAACCACTTTTCTCTATCTTAGTTAGGTTTACCCTCACTCCTCCTAGCTACATTTAATATAAAAATGAGAAAGAGAACAACAAAATGTGTAAAGTAAATGGGTCCAAATCACTCACCAACTGTTTACCGTGTGCTTGTCGATCAAAGGCAACATCAATAACATATCTTGCAGCAGGAGACATTGAAAGCAGCAACGTCACTCCTATGGTTGCTGAAACATATAAAACAGTGCTAAAATTTAGCGTTATCAGAGAGAACGTATATAATTTAAGATACTTCCAGCAAAAACAGAAGCAAATTAAAAGCGAAAATCTTATAATTGCCTCACTAGATCCCTAAAGCACAACAGCATATATTAAAATGGTGCCAGACCCCAGCCCATTAATTGAAAGCACATTTAAGACACATCCAACACATCTAATAGATGACCAAGGTCACCACCTCTCCTGTGCATGTATATATCTCAATGCTTAAATGTATATATCAACACATGCCTAAGAAACTGTTACATATCATAAGAGGAAAAAGGTTAGAATAGGAAATGAAGTAAGAGGAAACCTAGTTGGACCTGCTGGAGCTGATTGATTAGGCAGTTAGGATTATGAGGTCACCCTATAATTGGGAATGTATAGCAGTAACAGAGTGCATAGGTGGCAATTGGGAGAGGGAACGGAATATTTTTTGTTATTTTGTCTTTTAGCTTAATTCTACAATAATTAGGAATGTACAGATGCCAAAACGATTATCAATTATCAAATATCAGAATTACTTCCTCCTAATTTCTTCTTTTCTCTTCTCTTCTCTTCTCTCCTTTCTCTCTTCTCCCTAATTTTTGCAATCTCTTCCCCTGATTCTCTCCTTTCCTCTCTGTTTGTCTCTCTTTTCTATAATTCTAACTGTTGGTACATTACAAATTGGTATCAACGCCTTACGAGACTCGGACACCCTACTAGGAACAATGAGCAAATCATCTAAGAAATCAAGAAATCACAACATTGGGAAGAGCACTGGAGTCGATGAAACTCTATCAGAGGAGTTTGATAGACTTACCTCCCTAAAGAATGAAGTACACTTTTGGTTGGAGGCCATCCAGAAAGAGAAGAACCGTAGTTTTGATCAGCTAATGGGTGAAAAAATTAAGTTAGGGGTTCAGCTGGATCAGATGATGAATATCTTATAGAACCTACAAGACAAAGGGAAAGAGCCATTAAATCCAGAGCCCATTAACACAGGTCAAGGTCTACTGCCTAAGCTGCCCACTAATACTTCCAAATTACGGGACACAAAGGACCTCTTTGTCCTATAAGGGAAAAGGGATTTTACTAACACCAACCTCTCATATTAGAGAAATCGATGAAGAGTTCATTAGGACAAGGGCTCGAGAGACAAAAGCTTTCCTCATGGGTCACACACTTACTGAAATCACGTACAGAAGTTCTTAATTAAAGACCCATTAACACAAGATTACCAATCATCAGACAAAGGGCTTCTGTCAAACCCATCAACTAGAATCCACTCACCTGAAGGACCCATGCGATGTTCAGAAATCGCGACACAGTGGCTCTTAGCCTAATGAGGTTTCGAGACCCACCTACAGAGGATGTGAAGGGCTATCTGGAGGATGATAAGGGGGACCCAGACGAATCCAAGGCGATGAAGATCGAAGCGATGGTGAGGATGCTCCAACCGCCGTCCCTCAACCATGCCATCGATCAAGCCAAGTTGCAAGAAATGGTTTTAGAGACGTCCCACATAAGCTTTAAAAATCTATCCGTACCGTTTCACTAACCCGTTCCTAGCCCGGACTCCAACCCGGCCCAAACAGACAAACCCAACGCCCAAATACTTAACCCTGCACCTCTCCAGCAAAAACCCAATAACCCCATCGCTCCCAAATCCCAACCAAACACCTCCAAGTCTCTGACACCATACAAACAAAAGGGACTCACACACCTGTCTCCGATGTAGTGACCAATATTTTCCTGGCCCTAGGTGATGTGGAGCAGATTGAATTGCAGTATATGGAGAATTTGGATCGCGGCAAGATTAGCGGCCGTTTGCGAAAATAGGCATAACTTTTGCCCAGGAGGTCCGAATTGATCCCATGATAGCTTTCCGGAAGCGTTTTCGCGAGCCGGACAATTTTGAAAAGTGCCACCATGTCCTTAAGACTATGTGGCAAAGTTTGGGGGTCAAATTTTGCTATTTAGGGCCTCAAAATCGCGTTTTAAGTTTTCAGGGACTATTTTATAATTTTTATTTATTATTTTCGGGTTTAATTTCGGATTCTTGATTTTTATGACGTTTTAGAGTTAATTAGCCATTATAAATAGGCCTTAATTTTGCTGCCTATGAACTTGATTGTTTTGGAATAAAATTCTTATTTCTTTCAAGGTTAATCTTGTTTCTTTCGTCCAATCAAACGACATTGGTTAAACTCTTGAACAGAGTCTGAACGTTCTTCTTCTTTGTTAATTCCGTTCTGCGTCAGTTGGTATCAGAGCCGACCTCCATGGCCAACAATCATGAAACTCGACTCGCTACCCTTGAGACAGCAATCAACGAAATTAGGGATTCCGTGGCGAATCTGACGACTCAAATTGGAAACCTAACCCTAGCCTTACAGGGTAACAATCCAGCTGCCGTTCTAAATCCGAGGCGTGATGATGATAGACAGAATCAAGCAGTGCGAGTGGAGGAACGTAGGGGTCGTGATGAACATAATGAACCTTACAGGATCAAGGTGGAACTTCAACCTTTCTATGGAACAATGGACGTTGAAACTGTCCTAGATTGGCTCATGGAGGTTGAACGATTCTTTGATGTTATGAATGTGGAAGAGGAGCGTAAGGTTTCGATCGTAACATACAAGCTGAAAGGAGGAGCAGCAGCATGGTGGAGTTCCCTTCAGAATGAGCGTTATCGCAGACAGCTGCCGCCTATTAGACATTGGTTGGATTTAAAACTTTTGATCCAACAACGATTTCTGATCAGTGATCATGCACAGGTGTTGTATAATCGTTATCACGATTGTGTTCAAGGAAATAGGAAGGTGGATGAGTATACGGATGAATTCCTGAGATTGCAAGCACGGTGTGATAACTGTGAGAATGAATCACAACAAGTTGCTCATTACCAGAGAGGGTTGAATCATGATGTTCGTGATAAGATGGGTGTAGCTGTGATTTTTACCTTGACAGATGCTATTGAAATGGCGAAGAGAGCAGAAGAGCGTCTTGAATGGCAGCCTCGCCAACAGTTCAGTCGAACTTACAACAACAGGAATTCGGGAGTTAACAGCAGTCAGGCCCAGCAGAATAGAGGTAATTATTCTGGTCAATCTTTTAAGGCTGTTAATTCAGGAAGTAATCAAAATGTGCCGGAAGAGAAAAGCGATAACCAGCGAAGGATGAATCCTACAGATAAGGGTAAATCCAACCTTTATAAGAAGCCCACTCCTTTGAATTGTTATCGTTGTGGACAACCTGGACATACATCAAACAACTGCAGATCAGGGAGAACCTCTTTGAACCGAAGGCAAGTGAATGTGATTCATGAGACAGAATATGAGGAAGAGGAGATAGCAGAAGATAATGATGAGGGTTCAGTTGCGGGTTCAGAAGATGGAGAGGTAACATATGTTGTGAAGAAAATATTTTATTCTCCCAAGCAGGAAGAAGAATCGCAGAGAAGGAAGATATTTCAAGCAAAATGCCGAGTTGGAGAAGCAGTATGCAGGTTGATTATAGACAGTTGCAGTTGTGAGAATTTGATTGCCAAGCAACTGGTGGAGAAGTTAAAACTAACAACTCAGCTTCATCCTTCCCCTTACAAGGTTGGATGGATCAAGGAAGGACCAACAATTTCTGTTAACCGGATTTGCAGTGTTCCTATTTCCATTGGTAAGCATTATTCTGAAACTGTTTATTATGATGTTGTGGATATGGATGCTTGTGGTGTTTTGTTGGGTCGTCCTTGGCAGTTTGATGTGGATGCTGAACATAGAGGGAGAGAGAATTCGTACAGATTCAGATGGAAGGGTAAGAAGATTATTATTTTACCTTCTGGATCGCTGAAACCTTCTAAAGTGGAAGGGCAGGCTGCAGCAGTTATAGTTGCTAAGGAAGTTCAGGATGTGGCCTTGCTGTTGCGAAAGAGAGAAGAGGTTTCGGAGGAGGAGAAAAATGAGTTCCTGCCACCCATTGTGCAGGAAGTGTTGAACGAATTCCCAAGCATAACGAAGGAACCAGATTCACTGCCACCAATGAGGGATATTCAGCATCAGATTGATTTCATTCCAGGTTCTACCTTGCCAAACCTTCCTCATTACAAGATGAGTCCGAAGGAGATTGAAATTTTGCAGGGTCAAGTTGAAGAGTTGCTGCAGAAGGGGCATATCCGTGAGAGCATTAGCCCCTGTGGGGTTCCTGCTTTATTGGTTCCCAAGAAGGATGGAAGTTGGAGAATGTGTGTTGACAGTCAAGCCATCAATAAAATCACTGTTCAGTATCGCTTTCCGATTCCTCATTTGGATGACATGCTGGATCAGTTATCGGGTTCGGAGATATTCTCCAAGATTGATCTGAAGAGTGGATATCATCAGATACGGATGAAGGAAGGAGATGAGTGGAAGACAGCTTTCAAGACTAAAGAAGGATTATATGAGTGGCTGGTTATGCCATTCGGGTTGACAAATGCTCCAAGTACCTTCATGCGACTTATGAACCAGGTTTTGCGTCCTTTCCTTCGCAAATTCGTGGTTGTTTATTTTGATGACATTTTAATTTTTAGTCGCAGTGTTGAGGAACATATTCAGCATCTCCGTATGGTAATGACAGCTTTGGAGAAAAATCAGCTGTTCATTAACTTAAAGAAGTGCAGTTTCATGGTTGAGCGAGTTTTGTTCCTGGGGTACATTGTTAATTCAGAAGGTATACATGTGGATGAGAAGAAAGTGGAGGCAATTCGAAACTGGCCTGCTCCCAAAAGTGTTACTGAAGTGCGGAGTTTCCATGGGCTTGCTACATTCTATCGCAGGTTCATTAGAAATTTCAGCAGTATAGTTGCACCTATCACAGATTGTTTGAAAAAGGAGAAGGTCCAGAAGTTCCATTGGACTGAAGCTGCCAACAAGAGCTTTGAGGAGATTAAAGATAAGCTTACTTCAGCCCCTGTTCTTGATTTACCTGATTTTAACAAATTGTTTGAAATTGATTGTGATGCATGTGGTGTTGGAGTTGGAGGAGTTCTTTCGCAATGTGGCAGACCTGTAGCTTTTTACAGTGAGAAGTTGAATGAAGCCCGGCAGAAATGGAGTACCTATGAACATGAATTTTATGCTATATACCGAGCTTTCAAGATTTGGGAGCATTATTTGTTGGGAAAGGAGTTCATCATTCACACAGACCATAAGGCGTTAATTCACATCAACAATAAAAAACATGCAAATAAGATGCAAGCACGCTGGGCAGGCTACATGGGAGCTTTTATTTACATCATTAAGTTCAAGTCGGGAGCAACAAACAAGGTTGCTGATGCCTTGAGCAGGAGAGCAAGTTTAATGGTGCAAATTAGCCAGCAAGTTGTGGGGTTTGATTGCTTGAAAGATCTTTATGCTGAGGATGAGGATTTTGGAAGTACTTGGTCAAAGGTACAGGATCGTGAACCTACAGATGGGTTTGTGATTCAGGATGGTTTTCTTTTTAAAGAAAATCGATTATGCATTCCTCGTTCTTCTTTGAGAGAGCAATTGATTAGAGAATTGCATGCAGGAGGATTAAGTGGTCATTTGGGCCGTGACAAAACAATTGCTGCATTGGAAGAACGATTTTATTGGCCACAGTTGAAGAGGGAATCTGGAAAGATAGTGCAGAATCTGCCAAACTCAGAAGGGGCAGTCACAGAATACTGGGTTGTACATGCCATTGCCTGTTCCAGATTACCCTTGGGAGGACCTGTCTATGGATTTTGTTTTGGGTTTGCCACGTACCCAACGTGGTTCTGACTCTATTTTTATTGTAGTTGACAGGTTTTCTAAGATGGCGCATTTCATTCCTTGCAAGAAAACGAGTGATGCTTCTCATATTGCCAAGTTATTCTTTCAAGAGATTGTGCGTTTGCATGGGATTCCGAAGACAATCACTTCAGATCATGATGTGAAGTTTCTAGCCCATTTCTGGACTGTGCTATGGAAGCGTTTTGGAGCTGAACTTCGATATAGTAGTACTGCGCATCCTCAAACCGATGGGCAAACTGAAGTGGTGAACCGCACTCTTGGCAACTTGCTGCGCTGTATATGCAGTGATAAGAAGACTTCATGGGATCTTGCTTTAGCTCAAGCCGAATTTGCCTACAATAGCTCTGTTAGCAGTTCTACAAAGATGGCACCTTTTGCTGTGGTGTATACTCATATGCCAAAACAGACTGTTGATCTTATTGCTTTACCTGCAGGTGTTCTTCCTAGCATTGCTGCTAATAATCTGGCTAAGCAGCATATTGATGTTATTCAGCAGGTCAGGCAGAACTTGAAGGAAAATAATGAGAAGAACAAGATTGCAGCTGACAAGCATCGTCGTTTCAAGAGTTTTGAAGTCGGCGATCAGGTGATGATTTATTTGAGAAAAGAACGAGGAGGAGGACAGAAGAAGCTGGATGCTAAGAAGATGGGTCCTTTCAAGATTGTGCAGAAGATTAATGACAATGCCTATGTCCTTGACTTGCCGGATCACATGAAGATATCTAAAACATTTAATGTGGCGGATCTTTACCCTTACTACCCTGATGATGACAACTCGAGGTCGAGTTTTTTCCAAGTGGAAGAGAATGATGCGGAGCAGATTGAATTGCAGTATATGGAGAATTTTGATCGCGGCAAGATTAGCGGCCGTTTGCGAAAATAGGCATAACTTTTGCCCAGGAGGTCCGAATTGATCCCATGATAGCTTTCCGGAAGCGTTTTCGCGAGCCGGACAATTTTGAAAAGTGCCACCATGTCCTTAGGACTATGGTGGCAAAGTTTGGGGGGTTAAATTTTGCTATTTAGGGCCTCAAAATCGCGTTTTAAGTTTTCAGGGACTATTTTGTAATTTTTATTTATTATTTTCGGGTTTAATTTCGGATTCTTGATTTTTATGACGTTTTAGGGTTAATTAGCCATTATAAATAGGCCTTAATTTTGCTGCCTATGAACTTGATTGTTTTGGAATAAAATTCTTATTTCTTTCAAGGTTAATCTTGTTTCTTTCGTCCAACCAAACGACATTGGTTAAACTCTTGAACAGAGTCTAAACGTTCTTCTTCTTTGTTAATTCCGTTCTGCGTCACTAGGTGTATGACAAAACCCATGATGGCGCTTAATGGTCAAGATATGGCAGACGATGATGATTTTGACGAAGGGAACTGGCTAGAGGTGGATGATGTCGAGGAAGAAGCTAGAACAAAAAAAGCTCAACCCTTCTTGTGTACCCTTGATGATAGTCAACCGGAGAAATTAATATATTTTGATTTTTAGTGATTGCTATTATTGCTGAGTTGAAGGGTGCAGCAATCACTAGGAAAGTATATAATCATGCCACTCAAGAATCTGAAAAATAGCCACTGGGTGACCAAGGAACATTAGAGGTTGATGAAAATTCAATAAAATTAAAAGAGCAAATCAAGAACAAGCGGATAATGGCTTTAAGTGGAGTAGAAGAATTACAACTTTCTACCGTGCTTGTTAATTCAATGAACAAGGCTCAAATTGTGTCCGATATAGCAAAAGTTCAAGTCCAGCCTTCAAGTAGTGATGAGAGTTCAGTCACTGATCTTTCTACTACAATTGCAGTGGTAGAAGACAAAAGTTCTAAAAAAGAAGTAGCCATTGGATTTAGTAGCACTGTTGATGATGAACCAGAAGGCACAAAGTTTAATTCACTGCATAATAGTGAAGATGCTATTCTAACAATTGAAAAAGAAGCAGAGGAAAGTCCTAAAGTTTTTGATGTTGAAGGGAGTGTCTAGTCCAGATCAGATAGTTGTGGAGGCTTCTTCAACCAGTGGTACAGAAAGTCCTGTTGGTGAAGTTGCAGAGAGTCGACTTGATGATGCCATAGCAAAAGATGAATTGAAACTACAAACTCCTAGTGCAGAAGAAGAAGTATATTTTACTGCAACAATGGATAATGAAAAGATTGGAGCCTCAATCCCCGATGAAAATGGCAGTATTACTGGGTCAAGCAATCAAGAGGGTTTTTCAACTTCTAAGGAGGCTAAAAATGCAGGAGAATGTAAAAAATTATGATCAATTTGAAAGCACGAGTGGAGCTGAAATTGTATCTTCAGAAAGTCAGAGAAGCTTTGGAGAACCAACTTGAAAACACCAAGGATGAAGAGCAACCATCAGCTGTTGCTACTGAAATTCTTTCCACTATAGAAGTTGAAAACGAAAAAGTGTAATATGCTTCAGGGAGAAGTGTTGTTGTAACACCCTTATACCCTATATACGTACAATACATATTTTCAGCATATGTAAAATACACATATACGATATAAAAATATCACAGACTGATTTAATAAAAATTTTCACATTTCTGTTTTAAGATTTCAAATACTAATATATAAAATAAATAGTATATAAATATTCTTTGCTTGTTATAGGAATCCAAAATAAATATTTTATATGAAAATCTTTGGAAAAAATTTGCCAGAGTTTTGTTTGTAATTTAAACGTTTCCAAAATTCAACAAAACACAACCAGCATAAAACAAACATTCCAAATAAAATCAATTCACCAATTCACAAATACTTCTCAATTTCTCCATATTTTCTTAAAATACTTATATATAGGTATATATATATATCAACATTATATATAAAATCTCATCTTAAACAAAATTATTCAAATAATTCTTTACAATTTACAATATATGTTTCAAAAACATATCATAACATACATAATATCAAAAATGTACATGCTGGCAACTGGCTCTGATCTTGATGTACCCAAAATAACTCTTCAAGCTCAATAAATACAAACTTAAACCCGACCAGGTCTAGTAAAACTCTCCGGCTCTACCAAAACATCCATGACACCTGCGCTACAAATTACAATCGCGCTAAGCCGAAGCCTAGTGGTACAAACTTTGATAATAATAAAAATGTAAAGTAATGCCAATACACAATGCATATAGAGGTCACATCATTTCACTTTCTTATATTTTTCAAATATTTCATACTTACAACCATAATATTATATTGCTCAATTGTATCATAATTCATAATTCACATTAAAGCAAAGACAAGCATGGGCCCAAAAAAGATCTAATATGCTATTCAAATTTCAGAGTTACTGCTTTGGTCCATAATGACACCATGTGTCTAGCCCGTAGGCAATATATATCCATGGATGATGTAACAGTCCCAGTCTCTTGGACCTCAACCCGGCTAGACCGTTCGGCCCCAGTATCTTGGTCCTCAACCCGGCTAGACTGCTACAGTTTTTGAGGCTTACGACCCAGTCTTTTCACCTCAAAAACATCATATTTATCATTTATCAGCTGGGCTCGGCTTACGACCGAGTCTTTTCACCTGCCCAGTAATTCATAGGCATGCCGCCAAACTCAGAACTCTGAAAATTGAATAACATACTAGGCACACAATTAATTCATTTATCTCATTATCAAATACTTTCACAATTCATTTCTCATTTTATTTCTCATAATCAAACTAGGCTCATTGCCTTATTTTCACTTTTTTTTTTTCTCATTTTTCTCATTTTTCACATCTTTCTCATTTTTCTCACTTTTCTCATTTTTTTCTCATTTTTTTCTCATTTTTATCAATATCAATTCATTTCATTATTCCACATATCTCATTTTTGCATTCACAACACATTACCCAATTACTTTGGGTATTTTCACATAATATGCATATTTCACACTTTACACAATTTAGCCATTATCAATGGCTTTTTACAATGCATTTAACACATATATGACATTACAAAAGTCATAGCACATTATTCATACTCAATCAATGAACCAAGTAGCTTAACACATTTTTCAACCAAAATGTGTTAAGTCCAAATGTCATGCAAATATAAACATTATACTCAAAGTTTGTACATACCTCTACTAGCAACCCAAAGAAAGCTTAATACAACCTCAAATCCTATCCTTCCAACTTTCCCTTCACCACTTGGATGAAGCAAATCAACCTCCCTCAATGCCTATACCAAATGTGATAATATATAACCATTTAATATCATATTCTAAGGTATTCTCAACATCAAACCATAATTAAACATCACTCTAAACCAAATCCCAAAATTAAGCTTCACCTCACTTTAACTTTGAAAAATCATATCAAGTCATAATTAAACATCACTCTAAACCAAATCTTACGATATGCGATATATGCATACCGGACAAAGGGGTGCCACAGTTCATTTTAAACAAACCAATCTTTAAAATGAAAGCCTCATAAGTCAGTCCAAGTAAACTAACTTAAAACATTTAACCTATATTTTAAATAGGTATAGATAAAACATCGCTTGTTAAAATACATATATATATATATATATATCCAAAAGTTTATCCAAAATATTTGTTAGATAAGCAGTGGAAAATACATATGTATATATATCAAAATCAATGTTTACAAAATTATAGATTTATATATGCTGGCAGTTCGTCTATGATCTTGATGTCCACAACTCAACACTGCTATCACAAACTCAAGCTTAGACTAGACTCGGTCTAGACGAGCTCTCCGGCACAACCGGATCTACCCTGTCACCTGAGCGATGAACCACAATCGCGCTAAGCAGAAAGCTTAGTGGTACAAACTTTGATTCAATAAAGATCAATGCGATGCTCATGCACAATATATATATGAATATATCAACTCATTGCATTATATCTCAACATATTAATCATTTGCATCACATTTCATAATTTACATTAAAACAAAGACAAGCATGAGCCCAAAAGAATCTAATATGCCATTCAAAGTTTAGAGTTACTTCTTGGTCCATAATCACATTTATCAAGCCCGTAGGCGATATATATATCCATGGATAATGTAATAGACCTAGTTTCTTGGACCTCAACCCGGCTAGACCCTAGGGCCCCAGTATCTTGGTCCACAACCCGGCTAGACTGTTACAGCTTTTGAGGCTTACGACCCAGTCTTTTTACCCCAAAAACATCATATTTCACATTTTTCAGCTGGGCTCGGCTTACGACCCGGTCTTTTCACCTGCCCAGCGATTCATAGGCATGCCGCCAAATCTAGAACTCTAAAAATTGAATAACATACTAGGCACACAATTAATTCATTTATCTCATTATCAATCTCTTTCACAATTCATTTCTCATTTCATTTCTTATAATCAAACTAGGCTCATTGCCTTAGTTTATAATCTTTTCTCATTTTTCTCATTCTTCTATTTCATCTCAATATCACATTTTTCCACATTTCTTTTCATATACAATACTTTTCTCAATTGCATTGATACATCAACAAAATTCACATTATGCATATCACAACATATAACTCATTCATCAACAATGTATCAAGTAACTTAACACATTTCTAAACTAAATGTGTTAAGTCACAATGTCATATAAATGTATGCAATCAATCAAAGTTTGTACTTACCTCTAAGAGCAACAACACCACTCTAACAACTCCTCTTCCAAGATAACTCTCAACACTTGAATTAAGGTAGCTCAAATCTCTTCAAAACCTAATCCAAAGGTGATCATACACACTCACTTAGAGATACACATAAGAAAATAAGAAAGAGACTATCTAAGGCAAACTCTACACTTGACATGCTCAACAACACGGGCGTGTCCCTGACCGTGGCCTAAATTCACAACACAGAAGCTTTGACACGCTCAGTGATATGGGCGTGTCACTGGCCGTGTCAATCTTCCCCCAACACAGTAGCTATGACACGTTCAGTGACATGGGCGTGTCACTGGCCGTGTCCATCTTCCCCCAACACAGTAGCTGTGATATGCTCAGTGACATGGGCGTGTCACTGGACGTGTCAATCCACCACCAACATAGTAGCTATGACACGCTCAGTCACATGGGCATGTCACTGGTGAGCGTGTCACTGGCCGTGTCAATGCTACTACTACACAGAAGCTGTGACACGCTCAGTGACATGGGCGTGTCACTACTCATGTCACCAACCCAGAAAATAGAACCAACGACACGCCCAAAGACATGGCCGTGCTCCTGGGCGTGTCAGGCCAAAAACCCTGAAATTGACACCAATAAAGCCACAACCAACAATCATCTTCCAATAGCCATATCAACAACACATAAACTCTACCAAAACCATCAACAACCCACAAATACTTGCATAAACACTAAAACAACTCCATTACAAACATCAAACACAAACACCACCATATTCACAACTCAAAAAAAATCACACAATCCACACACTTGCCTCTATCACCAAACTCAACCCTTTTCTCTTCAATTCGAACCCAAAAATCAAAGTTAACAAAACAACATAACCCTCAAATATACCAAAACAACCATCTAACAAACCCAAGAACACAAACTCAAAAGAAAATCAAAAAACAAGTTGGAAACTTACCAAAAGTGAAGAAAATCCTTAAAACTCCAACTTGATCTCTTGAAATCCTTCAATCTCTTGAGCTTGGAAGCAACAAAACCTCTTTTCCTTTGGTTGCTAAGGGTGGCCGGCCAAAGATAAGAAAAGAAGAAGCTGAAGTTGAACGAAGAAGAAGAAAGAAAGAAAGAAAGAGAGAAAGAAAGTCAACCACTTAACAACTACTCTTCTCTTTTAATCAAACCACTTTTCCCAAATTACTCTCCACCATACATTTAAACTATATAATATTAAATTCACTACCTCATCTTCCACTAATATTAAACAAATCCATTTAATTATTCAAAATATTGCTTTTGACTAAAAGTCATAATCTTGTATATATTATTTTTATCTCCATATACATAACATATACACTTTAAATTATTTACTCCAATACAACAATTAACACTCTAAAATTTTAGGGTATAGTTTGGGATATTACAGATGCCACATTAGCAGAAACAGAGAACAGCTTTACTACCAAAGATAAAACTCGGACATGGCCCTGAAAGATATTCAGATTATTAAGAGTGGTACACAAACACATACCATACATGATAAAGCCAGCACACCTTCTTCAAATCAAACCAAAAGAACAAGCATCTATATTCTAGCTACGTGTATAAAGAGGGAATTTGCAATCTTTAGAAATAGCTGAAAAATCAACTACCATACCAATGATGAACATCGAGCTAATAAATTTCTGAGGTGTGTAATGTCTATGTAGAAGTTGTGTAGATATTATGTGTATATTGTATGAATATAAAATTAAAAAAATAAAGTTAAAAAAAATTAGATCTATACATGTTTAATAGATGTTATGTATGTTTGGTATATGTTGTGTATATATTGTTGTAGATATTGTTAGATGTGTATTTTATATATGTATTATGTATATTAAAAATATGAGATAAAAATTATTTATAAATAAAAAAAAGAAAAACTAATAGAGAAAAAAAAAAGGAAAATCAATGTTATGTTTCCGTAAAATAAAAAAGTAATAACGAATGGGTGTTTTAAGTGGAATTTCTACTTTTTTAATTTAAGAGAGTCAAATTCATAGTATGCTCTGGTTGCATGCTTTTGAATATTCGAAAGGATTTTTCAGCTATAACTAAAACCTAATCTATACTTTCCTTGTTTTCTCTTTGTCTTAGTTTTATTTTTGCAATCACGCATATTTAATCTCTGTTTATTCTTCTATTTTTGTGCCTTATAGAAACAAATATGGCAAATATTGATCTTAATGAGGATGAGGAAAAAGTCTACAATTTTGATGTGATTGACGGAGGCAGAAAAGCAACTTATGAGAATTGCTTGGTGGGTTATGTTTTGCTGTCAATTTTATGGCTATGAGGAATACGCTTGTTGATCTTTGGCATCCATTAAGGGAAGTTAGTATCTCTATTAGGTAATAAATGATATCTCTTTCGTTTTTATCATCCAGTGGATGTGGAATGTGTCAGTTATGAATAACAATGGATAGGATATTTGAGACCCATTTATTTTTACATTGATAGAATAGAAAAATATTCTATTAATTTTTAAACCTGTTTATTTTTAAAATATTTATATTCGTCTCAAACTGATTTATTATTATCCGTTATTACCCGATACATATTTAAATACTCGTCTAAGATAATAAATTAAAAATATAATAAACTATAAACTATATAATTATAATTATAATATTTTTTAAATAATTATAAATTAAAATTTAATGCTACCATAATTTTACTATATAAATTTTACACCACACATGAATTTCATAATTAAAGATAATACAATAATAGTATAATGAAACACAATTAAAAATATCATTATACAATGAGCATAACAATAAACTTCCTAGTCTTCATAAAATTTTCTTCATCATCTTCAATTTTTTATCAACATTGAAAAAAATATATATCATCAATGACATTTATGCATTGAAAATAAAATATGTTATCAATAACTAAAAAGATATATACATATTACTTACAAAGTAAAATGATTTATTGAAAAACTGAAGCATATTATCTTCAACCTCACATAAATATTTTGAGTCTAAACTTAAACAAGAATCTTTAAAAAAAATAATATGTTATAAATAAAATCATTTAATAAATTTTACTATTTAAAATGAAAATTACCACATTACATTCAATATTTACTCATAACTAATTTTGAGAGCACATTAATGCCTCCAAAGTGGTTTCATAAAATTTATTTCTATGAAAACTAACAAGCCTTCTACCGATACTAAAAGTAGACTTAAATGCAATTGTGGACATAGGCACCGCTAAAAAAATCTCGAGCAATCATTTGTAGAGTTGGATATTTTAACCTATTAATCTTTCACCAATCAAGAATTTCAAAATCTAGGCTTCACGGTAGGATAAGTTCCTCCAAATAATGATCTAACTTAGATTTCACATGAGTACTACTAGAGAAAGAATTCATAAATGATACTAAAATCATTCATGTCATTTTTTTTATAATTCTAAATAGAAGATAGAGGAATTGATGAAAAAGAAAATATAACGACAAAGGTGTTGTTGCTTAGAAGTTCTAAATTGATACTCATCAAGTAATTTATAATAAATTTGCTTAATTTCTTCAATTTTAACTTTTGTATTATCAACATAGATCATAGGAAAATAATATCCAACTATTTTCATTTTATATCTAGTATCCAACACCACAACCACGACAAAAACAACACGAATAACATTCCAATATTTGTCAAAATTTTCTAATATTTTTCTTGGACATTGCACATATAATTTCATCATTAGAACTCATCCATTCAACCAAAGAATTGTAAGTTGACAAATAGAAATAAAAAAATAATAATTTGCAATTAGATACTTTTTTCCATAAAATAATTCGGTGATGGAATAAAACATCTCCAACTTTTCAATAACATTTTTTGCCATCATCCAATCATCCTCATTAGGTACAGATGTATAATATTTTTCTCAAATTCTCAACCTAGGAAATACTTCTTTATATGAAATTGTCGTTTGCAATATCAAATAAGTGGAGTTCCAATGGGTTTTACAATCTAGGCTCAACTTTTTTCCACAAGAAATTTTCAATTGTTTTGTCATTTTCTTAAATTTGTATACTCTTTGAAGAGTGGCTGCCCCAAAAGCTACGCGATCTCTAATTTTTATAATTGCATTATTAAGAATTGATAACCCATCTTTTACCTCAAGATTCAATATATGTGCATAATATCTCATATGCAAGATATTCTAATCACACAAATAATCACCATACAACTTATCTGGAAGGATATGAATCATACCGTCATTAAAAGAGCAATTGGCTATTGTTATTGTAGAAATATTGGTCTTGATATTCCACTTAGTAAAAGCCTTCATTAAATTCTTTGCAAGCTCTTCTTTGGTGTGAGGAGTTGGCACATAAACAAACTTGTTAAATTATAAACAATATATAAATAATATATAATTAAATTTAAACTAATATTACTTAATACATTTCATATAATGAGAATACAAATTTTAGTTTATGTCAAGATACGATTTTGTAGCACCCAAGACTCATTGATGAAATGTGTAGTGATAGATGTGTAACGTTTCTTTTGATTTGATGTCCACAGGTCAATTGTGATGACAATATGACTTTTGAACTTCTTACTTCATAAAACTTTCTAAATTCAATATCATAAATGTTCAAGATATCCTTCATAATAGTATTTTGAGAAACCATCTTAAACATAGGAAGAAGACTATCAATAAATTTTTGAAACCTAATATGTTTAACAATTGAGAGAGGATATTCATTTAAAATTATTGCACATGCTAACTCTTTTCTTGATTTTTCATAATCAAATATAAAATTTTCAAATAGAACCTTCTCATTATCCTCTTTTTCTACAAAAATTTATTTTTGCCTCTCCAAACATTGGGTTATTATACCTTGATTTTTTTTTCCGTCCACATTTACCTATATGATTATACAAAGACTTTGTACCATTTTTGCTATTTGCTTTGAGGTTTGACTTGCAATATTTACAAATTGTCCAATCATCACCATCACGATGAACTTTCTCAAATTGTTCCCAAATATAAGAAGTTAACTTTCTTTTTCTACCACTTAATGATATTGGTGGATTACTTTCATTAGTGGATTTAAGAGTTGGTTTTTAGGCAGACATAGTGTGATAAGTGTTTCTAAACTATTATTTTTAATTGATGAAGATACAATACTATCATTTTTATAATTTTCTACACCTTTAATACTTTCAAAAGTTGACATGATATCCTAAATAAAGATTCAACATAAATTATAAGTTACTAATAATATATATATATTATACATAAATATTAATGTTTACTATATTAGTTAAAAATATTAAGCAATAATATATATAATCTCAAAAGCACAACTAAATAAAAAAAATAACTTTAGTATAACAGTGTGCTAATATTTAATTAATTTTCTTTCCACTAATTAGTATGGGCTAATACATGATGTCATCATTAGGGCAATCAAACTAATAGTGGAACAAAACTTAATCATCATCTCATCCATTCCAAACACCCAAAAAGAGTGTAATCTTTTTCAAAACTTAGTAAAAAACAAGATTTAACAAACAATAATAATCATTCCATTCTCACAGAGTCCGAAATTGTCTACGGCAATTGAAACATAAATATATTTGTTCTTCAATTTTAAGTTGCTGCTAAGCTTGCTATCATCATCGGCCATAATTTCAAGTTGCTCCTAATTCTAAACATTTTCAAAAATCATAAATTTAATTAAGAAAACCTAAACTGGAAATTGAAAAATAAAGTAAAGAGTTCTCAAAACTTAAAACAAAAAAAAAAAGAAAAAGAAAAAATTGATATACCTGGTAATCTAAAAATACCAAAGGCAGATGTGGTTTTGCTACTGTGACTTGTGCGACATGAGTAAAGTGGAGAATGAAAAAAAAAAAGTTAGATTTCGTTTAGATTTTAGGGTTACATGTTAAAACTATGTAGTTTTATGTTAAAACTACGTAGTTTTAAATAAAAAGTGTTTAATATTTTTAAATTAAAATATTAGATATTTTATATAATATAAAGTAAAATTATATAATTTTATCTTAAATGGTGTTTAATAAATAAAAAAATTAAAATCAATTCAAATATTGATATGTATTATATGTTTATTGTATGGTATATATTGTTTATTATATATAGCATAATATATATGTGTGTGTTATAATATAGTATATTATAATATATATTGTACTATATTATATATTATATATAGTGAATATATAGTGAAAATAATAACATACAAGTTATATTATAGTATTTAATAAAAATAATTGATAATATATATATATATATATTTGTTGTTATATAATATGTATATTATACTCTATAGTATAATATACTATATTATATATAGGCCATAAATATAAATAATATATAGTGAAAATAATAATATAAAATATATATTATAATATATAATGAAAATAATTAATAATATATATAGCCCATAATATATGTATACATGTATGTTTTTACTAATTGATTGCATATTATATAACTATAATTTTAGAATTTAGTCCAATATTAGAGATGAGTTTCGAGTTAATTATATAGTTGAGAAAATAAATTAAATCTTTTAATTGATGTTAATATTTTTTGTAACTCGAGTTTAATAAAATTCTAAATTCATTATCAGCTGTAGTTTTAAGTTTATTATTATTATTATTATTATTATTATTATTATTATTATTATTATTATTATTATTAGACTATATATAATTAAAATTGTCTCAAAATAATAAAAGCATATTAAAAAATTAAATATAATTTTATCGATCCTCACAACAAAATTGTTTTAGATTTATCTTTGAATATTCATTAGTTTATTGGGATAATCGATATATACAATTAGCCTTATATAATATATTATATTTTTATATATCAGTTATATTATATATAATTTAATTTTTTATTTTAATTATATAATTTTAGCTATATGTTTTCATGCAATATTTGCTTATATTTTATTTGATTTTGTATTTAAAAGATTAACATGAATGTTAATCTTTTAACATGTATGCATTATATTTGCTCATAATTAACATGAATGCAATATTTGCTTATAATTAACATGAATGTTGTGATAGTTTATTGAAAATTTTTCAAGAAGAAATGGTTTTAAAACGCTTAAACAACATCTTATATATAATTTAATTATAAGTTAGATGGGTTAAATGGATAAGATATCTACGGGTATCCTATTATCTGAATCCGTATATATAAATGGGTTCGGATAGTGAGTATCCTATGCATTAAATCTAAACTCGATCAAAATTCATGATGGATATTAATTTTAATATTCATATTCATCTAAAATACATTACTCGTGTTCGGTATAATTGGATGAGTTGGACCGCATCAGATATCTAAAAGTATCCGACTTGGTGCCATCCCTACGTGTGGTTGATGGATCACCCTGGACTTTTATCGACGTCTCCTAGTTTTTCACAAATTACAAACTCAGGAAATGCCAAATATGGTGGATATTTATCATGTGGATATGTGGGTGTAAGTTCATGCATTGCCTGTAGGTTTTATAGTGGCATCTATTGCCAAATTACTAGGAGATTTTGTGGGTAAATTCATTGATTATGACTCTAAATCTATTATGCTGACTTGTAAAGATTTCCTTCGTATTAGAGTAAAGATTGATATTCAAATCCCATTAAAGCGTAGAAAGAAAGTTGTTGATGCTAATGGGGATATCTTCTTTACTTTATTCAAATATGAGAAACTTTCAGTGTTTTGTTTCCTTTGTGGATGATTAGGACATACTGATCGTTTCTGTGAAATTTGACTATTAAAGGAGGAGGATCTATTGTATGCCTGGAATGATCATAACAGAGTTACCCTTCATCGGAATGATGCACCCGTAAGTCGACGGTTAAGGGATAAGGCTTCTGCTTGTCAATTACAAGTGGATAAGTTGGTATTAGAAGTGGTTGAAAATTCAATTTCAAATTGGCAGTTGCAGAATTATAGGAATTTGAATCCTGGATTTGGTTTACAGAGGGACGTCAGGCAAAGCAACTTGGGTTGTATGGGGATGGATCGTGATTAGATCACTAAAGATGGATTGGGCTTAGAGTTTTTCTATGTGGGCCAAGAATAAAATATGGGAATTGATAAACCTGAAGAAATTAAAACGAGACCCAGAAACCAAGTTTCTATACTACTTTCGCTTTCTAAAATTACATATTTTGTTGGAACTACATAGGTGATTCCTAAATCACCATATGATTATCCAGTGGTGGGACTTGCTCTGCAAGCCCACCTTAAAGAATGAATTTCTAAGTTGAAACTGCTAGGGAATTGGCAACTCCCTAACAGTTCAAGCTCTCAAAGATTATTTTTTGAGGTATAGGCCAGATTTAATATTTTTTATTGAAACTCTTGTGGATAATGAAAAAAATGCAATTAGTTAAGTGAGCTTTGAGTTTTGATTCTTTCTTTGTGGTTGATTAATTAGGAAGAAGAGGTTGATTGGTAGTTTTGTGGAAAATTTTAATATCTGTTAATATTGTTAGTTTTTGGAATAATTTTATTGGAGGGTGTTTCTCAAAACTTAAAAGCTGGTCAAAACTGATTATAAGCAGTTTTTAGATTATAAGTTGTTTATTTAAGTGTTTCTGAAAACTTAAATAGTAGATTATAATCTTATTTTAATCAGTTTTTTAAAAGTTGAGTTTTGCTACTTTTTTTTAAGCACTTATTTTTTAAGCAGTTTTGACTAAGTAAAAAACCATATTATCCCTACCTAATTTTCAATATTTTAAATTTGCCCACCCTATACACTTTAGTTCCCATTAAAAATTCTTTTATTTTTAGGATTCTAATTAATATTTTTAGGATTCTAATTAATTTGGTAATATTTATATGGTAGTTTTTTATTTGTATAATTTATTGATAACATCAATATTATTATTATTATTATTATTATTATTATTATTAAATAAATTTTATGATTATTATTATTATTATAATTGCAAAATAAATTTTGAATTGATATTTAAAAAATTATTTTATACAATAAATAAACTCAGGGACAGTTTGGTCATTTTGACAGTTTCTGCAATTAAAAACTGATTATAAGCTGATTTTACATAAACACTTAACTGATTATAAACTGATTATCAGCTGATTATTAACTAGTTTACAGAAACGCTTAACTGCTTATTTTTAATCTGATTATAATCTAAAAATCACTCTGATATGATTGTTGATGATAAAATGGGAAGGCAATGCAGGATGACAGGCTTTTATGGCTACCCAGAAGGAAGTCGCCGTCAAAGCTCATGGAACTTGCTATGATCTCTTCGGCAAATCGTTTGTCTATGCCATGGATTTGTCTCAGTGATTTTAATGATATCATCTAAAAGGAAGAAAAAATTGGAGGGAATGAACATCCAGAATATCTAATGAATGGTTTCTGTTAGACTCTTCATGACTGTAATTTACATGATGTTCCTGTGTTGGGTTATCAGTTTACGTGGGAAAGATATCGAGGATCTAATTTGTGGATGAAAAAGAGGCTTGATAGGGCTGTAGCGAATGGAGGATGGCTGGGTTTTTATCCAAATTGTTGTATTTCAACATTAATCACTATTATTTTTTATCATCATCGCATCTTACTGCGAGTAAAACATCTCAGTTTAGATTTGAGAATGCCTAGCTAAAAGAAGATGGTATTAAAGAAATTGTTCAACAAGAGTGGGTGTTGTCAAATTATAAAGATATTATGCTTAAGAAAAAAGATTGTATTTCTCTGCTTGCTAGATGGGGAAAATAAAAATTGCAAGTAAACAATCGTAGAAAATAGATTATGGAAATATTAAGAATGGTTCTTTGTCAGCTGATGTCCATTGATGGAGATACACTCAAAAATTAAAAAGATGAATTGAATTCTATTCTAGAGTATGAAGAGTTGATGTGGAGGCAAAAGGCAAAATAGCATTGATTGGCATATGGAGATAGTAATTCACAGTACTTTCATTCCCAAGTTAATGCAAGGCGTCGTAGAAATTCTATCATGGCTTTGAGAGATGATTCAAACACTTGGGTGAGGAACAATGATGGAATTTGTGCTTTGGTTCAGCAATATTTTGAAATTTTATTTAGAGATGAGGGCTCGAAAAGGAAAAGATTGATGGGTTTGGTGAAAAGCAAAGTTACGGCGGAAAATAATAATTTTTTGTTGGCTACTTTTACTGTGGATGAATTTAAGAGAGCATTATTTCAGATGCATTTAGATAAAATACCAGAACTAGATGGATTAAACTCGGCGTTTTATCAAAAATTTTAGCACCTAATTGGAGATGAGATTTATAAAAATCATGTGCAATGGCTTAAACAAGGTTTTTTTTCCTCAAAATTTACCAGATACTCATATTGCTTTAATTTCAAAAAATGCTAGTTCGGAGTATGTTAAAGATTTTAGGCCAATTTCATTATGTATTGTTCTTTATAAAATCCTAGCAAAAGTCTTAGCTAATAGGATCAAGCATATATTGCCCGTGTAATTTTAGAAAGCCAGTCATCTTTTGTTCTTAGGAAATTGATTTCAGATAATATTTTGGTGGCCTTTGAGTTATTACATAGAATGAAACGAATGACTAAAGAAAAATATGAGTGAGTAATTCTTAACGCGGATATTAGTATATGATAGTCCATTGAGGCTTTCTAAATGATATATGATAGAGTTATATTTTGACTATTATTTTAGATATTTTTAGCCTTGATTTTAATTATTTTCAATTGAATTTAATATATTTTAGATAACTTAAGTTTCTGAAAATCAAATTGAGTAATTCAAAAGTCTAAATTCATTTACACTTGGAGAGCTATAATTCTTGTGAAGATTCCAAGCCCAGATCTAGACTTTATCAGACATAAAAATTGCTTCAAATTTTATAACTTTCTTATTTTGTTAGGATTTATTTTTCTTCAATTAAAATTTGACTTCTTTTTCAATTGGAACTCTTCTAAACTTATCTTAATATTTTTCTACTTGCAAAAGAAGTTCTCTAAGCCCTATAAATATCCTAGAACCTCCTCACAACTGGTACATCAATTTAGAGAGAATTTTTTCAGATTTTATGTTAGAGTTAGCTTTGATGAGAAGAGAGAATTTTGTTCAAGATCCATTCAAGTTCAAGAGGCTCCCTTCTTTCCAAAGTTTGATCTTTCTAGTTTATTTTCTTTTACTTTTAATTTCAATTTTATCCTATATCTTCTACTCTTTCTTTTTATTTTTTATTTCAATTATAAGTAAATAAAATTATGTTAAGATTAAATTTTTCCTATTTGATTTATCTATAAAGTAATTATTGAATTTGATTCAACTGTAGTTTACTCTTAATTATTTTATTATCTTTAATCTTAATGCTTTGATTATCAGGTCAATAATTGATTAATCTAAGGTATTGTGTGATAGAGCGAGAGTTGAAGTACAATATTAGTTCAATGCGGTAACAATCTTAGGTTTAAGTTTGCGTCTAAAAATAGAAAATACTTAAGAGGTTAATATAAGGGTTTAATTCTAATGCCAAAAATATTAGATTTAATTTCAAAATTCAGTTTAGTTTTAATTTAGCTAATTTAGTTCTTAATTCACATCATTTTAACTTTCAAGTAATAAATAGTTTAATTATTTAGTACTTAGGATATTCTTCCTCGTGGGAACGATATTCTACTCTCCATTTTATTATTTGATTATAATCTGTGTACTTGCAGATAGCTAAAACAATATGATGTTAGCTTTGGGGGTTTTCTAATCAATAGGTTTCTTGGATTATGATGTGTGTTAGAGAAGTAAGATACTTTCCTTTGGTTAATAATATAGAGGTGGGACCAATAATTCCTTCTAGGGGTATTAGACAAGGGGATCCACTTTTGCCTTATTTATATATTATTTGTACGGAAGGTCTTTCTTCTTTGCTTAATGAGGTAGAGTTAAGGGGATTCATTCATAGTTGTAGAGCTGGTCGTTCTTGCCTAAGAGTTAGTCAACTTTTATTTGTGATGATTCCATTTTCTTCTTTAGAGCTAATTTAGAAGAAGGGTGCAATTTTAAGGCTATTTTAGATGATTATGAAAAAGCCTCAGTTCAACAGGTTAATCTCTAAAAATTTGGAATTATTTATAGTTCCAATGTTGATTCATCCCTTAAACAACTAATTTCTAATAACTTGGTTGTTCATGAACCTCTGGGAAAGGGGACCTATTTAGGTTTGCCTTCTTTAATAGGAAAAAAAAAAAGAAAAACATTTTTGGCTTTCTTCGAGATAGATTGTGGAATATAATTGTTATATGGAACAATCAATTTCTTTCAAGAGCAAGAAAAGAAATTCTTTCAAAATCAGTTGCCCCAGATATTCCTAATTATTGCATGGGTGTTTTTCTTATTCCTAAATCTCTTTATGATGAATTACAAAAGATTATGAATTCTTTTTGGTGAGGTATAAAGCCAAATGGAGGGAAAAGGATTCATTGGTTGTCTTAAAATACTTTGAGTTTTTGTAAAAAGGATGGTGGATTGGGGTTTTGTAATCTCCATAAGTTTAATTTGGCAATCCTAGGGAAATAATGGTGGTGTTTATTGCTCCAACCCAACACTTTGCTTTTTTGAACTTTCAAAGCTAAATATTTTTCAAGAGATAATTTTTTTAAAAGCTGAATTGTAGTTCAATCCTAGCTATACTTGACAAAGTGTTTTGTTTCCTAAAGATTTACTGAAAAAAGGAGTGAGATGGAGCGTAGATAGAGCTAATAGAATTAATGTTATAAAAGATCCTTGGATTCCAAAATTACATATTTTTTTTGTGGAAGATCCAATAGGTATTATTGATGATGAGATAAAAGTAAGTCTGTTTGAAGAAAATGGCAGGCTTATATGGACTCTTACAAAAAAAGGGATCTATTTTGTAAAGACAGGCTGTCATGCTATGTTTATAAGAGATAGGGATTCTAATAATAATTAAAATGATAATTTGTGGAGTTCCATTTGGAGTGTGGAAACTGCCATTAAAAATTTTGTTTGGGGAGCTCTTAAGGATATTCTTCCAACAAGACTAAATTGAAGGAGAAGCGATACTGAGATAGCTGGTGAATGTTTGAATTGCAGTGGAATGGAAGATGTTCATTATATATTAATTGGGTGTTATAAGGCTAGTGAAGTTTGAAGATTATGGGGAGATGTTGGTGGATCCACTTTCATTTCTTTTAAAGCATTTGTTTTGCAGGTTTTAGCTCAATTGACCAATGAGAAGAAAGGAGAATTTTGTACTATTGCATGGCAATTATGGCAGAATCGAAACAACCAATTATGGTGTAATGAAAATATGGAGTCATTTTCTATCTTATATAAAGCTTTTCCTATCATCTTGCTTGGTACCATATGCTTGGTACCATGCAAATAATATGGGGCTTCAACGTAATCCTTTACATATGCAAAGATATCAAAGTCAAGTTACGTAGATGCAAGCAACAATGCAAAATTGGAATTGGATGTGCTTCACTAATAGTGCGATATTTGAAAGAGACTTTCTGTGTGGATTTGGTGCCATCTTGCAGGATATTAAAGTTTGTTTTTTAAGTACTATGTCTGGCTTTAATAGAAGACCATGTAATCCAATTATAGTTGAAGCTTTGCTCTTAGATCAACCTTATCATGGCTACAATCTTGCTCATCTTTGGGCTATGTTTGTTGATGATTTTTCAGAATATGGTCTGATTGCTAAGGATTGCAAATGTCTTTTTATCACAAATGTCTAATATTTCAATTAGATGGATTAGGAGGCAAGCCAATATGGAGGCTCATAATTTTGCTAGAGCTAATTATTTTCATGCTAGTCTTAGGATTTTGAATTAGTATTATGATCCTTTGTAATTGTCTAGTATTTGAATAAAGTAATCTTTGCATAAAAAAAAAGTAATAATGTGTTTATATAGAAAAAAAAATTAACTTGCTGTTATTTTGAAAAAAGTCTACAGTGAATTTAAGTAAATAGCATGAATTCCTCTTGCGAAATTAGGCACGTCAGTATCCTATTTACAGATATTATCATATGCGGCTTTTAAAAAAATTCAAAACAATAATTTTTTTTACAAAAATACTACAAAACGAACAAATATTTATACTTATAGAAAAATTGATTCAAATTTTTAAAAATATTTCACTCTTTATTAAAATAAAAGTGTTTTCAAAAATACCTCATCTTTTACTAAAAATAATATTTTATTTTAAATTTTATCTTTTTTTATTTTTTTTTCAAACTTAGCTATAAAATAAATATTTTTAATAAAATAATAAAAATTAATATTATAAATTATATTTTTAACATATAAAAGATATTAATTTTTATAAAAAAAAATTAATTTTGATTATAAATAACAAATAACACTCACAAAAAATAATAAAAAAATAAATTATGTAAAAACATATTGATAAAAAATTAAATTTATTTTTAAATAATTTTTACATGTTATAGACATAAAAAAAGTTAAAAAAAATAAAAACATTAATTTCAATATGCAATTCATTATGCAAATATTATATAGATATTTGATAGATATTTTATGTATATTTAATGTATGTTATGTATTTATTGAATATATTTTTTATATATTATATTTGATGTGATAACCTATAATATATATATATATATTTAAAGGAAATAAAACTCCTATGTAAATGAGCAAAAAAACAAGAAACAAGACTTGAAAATCAAAATCTTCTTTTCCAAATGAAATCACTAAATTATAATATACAAATAATCAATTCTTCCATTTACTACTAAAATTTTCTTAGTGGTTATTTTATGAAACTTCAAATAAAGTTCCATTCTTAATTAAAATATTTAAATGAAGCAAAACTCATGTACAAATTAATAATAAAATAAGAAGTAAGACTAGGAAATCAAAGTTTTCTTTTCCAAATTAAATCAAATCACTTAATTATAAGCTGCAAATAATTAATCCTTTTATCTTTGTTAAAAAAAATTTAGGGGTAATTTTGTGGAAGTTCCATTTTATTTTAAGATTTAACTTGAAACTTATATATAAAGCACAACAAAAACAAGAAGCAAGACTTAAAAATCAAAGTTTTTTTTTTCCAAATTATGTCATTTTGTAAGTTACCTTTAGCCTAATCTCTCTCCACGTCTCTTTCTTTTCTTTCTCTCCGTGTGCATTTCTTCAGTTGAGTTCCCTAGATCTAAGACTGTCGCCGATCTATTTTCTTTAGGGTTTTTTCTTCTCTTAGCTTTTATTTTAGTTTTCCTTCAATAATTAGTGGTATGATTGGTGTTGTCTGCCAATCTAAGGCTTCAGTGACCTTGCTTTTCTTGGGATTTTTGCTCCTCTTATTGGTTTGGTTTGATTTTGGGAAAGTAGAAACATATTAATCTCTCAGCTCTTTTTACGTCAAGAGCACATATGTCTCAAGTCTAATGAGACTTTGCCCTCTGAAAATAATTGCTTATCATCTTCTTCGACTCTCTTTGGAGCCTCAGCATGCAGTATATCCAAGGCTTCCTTTCAGGACCTCCTTTGATCCTTGTGCCTGGCATAGTGAATATGGTTTGATTTTTTCTCCTTTTTCCATGTGCTAGAGTTTTTTATTGGCCTATCAATTTTTCATCTGGCCTATGTCTATATTCTTATTTATCTGAAATTCTCTTGTTGTATTTTGTCACATATTGTAGATTTTTATTTTCTCTTGTTCTTAGTTAGATTACCATATGGTTTCCCACACCCAGATGGAGATCATGTTGTAATGTGTGTTTATTAATATTAGAAATTTAACCAGAAAAATACTTTCATACTAAGTATTAATATATTTTAGACCATGCTCACCTTAAATAGACTCTTTTAGACAAAATTGCCCTTTAATCTAAAAAAAATCATATTTATCTCTTCCTTTCTTTTTTCATAGCCGTACACTATCATTCTCTTTCCCTCTACTCATTTTCAAACTCTTCTCTCTTCTCCCTCTCTCTCTTTCTCTCTCTCTCTCTCTATTTTCACTACAAATTGAAGCTTTTCTTTTGCCGACAATCAAGATTGAAATAGGTAAGTTTGATTTATTTTTTATATTTTTTTATTTTTCTTAAAGAATTTGTAATTGTGTATCGAAATATCTTTCAAATCAACTCAAGTTCGACATTCTCCTTTACTTAAACAGTTGAATGTAATGGATTTTTCATGTATTTTATTTTTTAAAGAGAATGATTAAAAAATATTATTTTATCTTCGATATTCTTTAATTATTATTTTTTTGAAGTGTTATGGTTGAGTAATGTTGTATAAATAGTTAGTTATTGTTCCAATGAAGGTTTTTCTTATTTTTAGCATTGTTATTATTATTATATTTTTATATCGATATTTAAGGATTGTCATTGAGTGTACGATTAGGAAATATTAATTTCAATTTATATGTTTTAGTAAATATTATGGAGTATTACAAATGGTTATGATATGAGTTAATATGAGTTGATATGAATTGATATGAATTAATATGAGTTGATATGAGTATGATGTGAGTTGATATGAGTTTGATATGAGTTAGTATGAGTGATATGAGTTTGATAAGAGTTGATATGAGTTTGATATGAGTTAGTATGAGTTTGATATGAGTTAATATTAGTGATATGAATTCGATATAAGTTGATATGAATTTGTTATAAGTTGATATGAATTATTATGAGTTAGAATTATCGGTATGAGTTGATATGAGCTTGGTATGAGCATATTTTTACTAGTATGGCTTGGTATGAGTTTGTTATGAGTTTATTTTTATTGGTATGAATTGTTATGAGCTTGGAATGAGCATATTTTTACTGGTATGACTTGGTATGAGCTTGGTATGTGCATATTTTTTACTGGTATGAGCTTGGTATAAGCATATTTTTACTGGTATGAGCTTGGTATAATTATTTTTTTTACTGATATAACTTGGTATGAGATTGGTATGAGCATATTTTTACTGGTATGAACTTGGTATGAGTATATTTTTACTGGTATGAGTTAGTATGAGTTTGTTAATATTGGTATGACTTTGTATGAGCTTGGTATGAGCATATATTTTACTGGTATGATTTGGTATGAGTATATTTTTACTAGTATGACTTGGTATGAGATTGGTATGAGCATATTTTTACTGGTATGAGCTTGTTATGAGCATATATTTACTGGTATTAATTGGTATGAGCATATTTTTACTGGTATGAGTTGGTATAAGCTTGGTATGAGTATATTTTCACTAGTATGAGTTGGTATGAGCTTAGTATAAGCATATTTTTACTGGTATGAGCTTGGTATGATTATATTTTTACTGGCATGACATGGTATGTGATTCGTATGAGCATATTTTTACTGGTATGACTTGGTATAAGCTTGGTGTGAGTATATTTTCACTGATATAAGTTGGTATGAGCTTGGTATGATTATATTTTTACTGGTATGACTTTGTATGAGATTGGAATGAGCATATTTTTACTGGTATAAGTTGGTATGAGCTTCGTATGAATATATTTTTACTGGTATGATTTGGTATGAGCATATTTTTACTAGTATGACTTGGTATGAGCTTGTTAAGAATTTATTTTTATTAGTATGAATTGTTATAAGCTTGGAATGAGCATTTTTTTACTGGTATGAGCTTGGTCTGTGCATATTTTTTCTGGTATGACTTGGTATAAGCTTGTTATGAGTTTATTTTTATTGGTATGAGCATATATTTGCTGGTATGACTTGGTATGAGCTTGTTATGAGTTTATTTTTATCGGTATGTGTTGATATTAGTTTGGTATGAGCATATTTTTACTGGTATGAGCTTGGTATATGCATATTTTTACTAACATAACTTGATATGAGCTTGGTATGAACATATTTTTATTGGTATGACTTGATATGAGCATGGTATGAGCATATTTTTAATAGTATGACTTTGTATGAATTGGGTATGTGCATATTTTTATTGGTATGAGCTTGGTATGATTATATTTTTACTGGTATGACTTGGTATGAGATTGGTATGAGCATATTTTTACTGATATAAGTTGGTATGAGTATATTTTTACTAGTATGAGTTAGTATGAACTTGGTATGAGTATATTTTCACTGGTATGAGTTGGTATGAGCTTGGTATGAGATTGTTATTATTGGTATGACTTGGCATGAGCTTGGTATGAGCATATGTTTACCGGTATGACTTGGTATGAGCATATTTTTACTGGTATGAGTTGGTATGAATATATTTTTACTGGTATGAATTGGTATGAGCTTGATATGAGCATATGTTTACTGGTATTAGTTGGTATGAGCATATTTTTACTGGTATGAGTTGATATGAACTTGGTATGGATATATTTTCACTGGTATGAGTTGGTATGAGCTTGGTATGAGCATATTTTTACCGGTATGAGTTGGTATGAGCTTGGTACAAGTATATTTTCACTGGTTTGAGTTGGTGTGAGCATATTTTTACTGGTATGACTTGATATGAGCTTGGTATGATTGTATTTTTATTGGTATGATTTAGTATAAGTATATTTTTACTGATATAAGTTGGTATGAGCTTGGTATGAGTATATTTTTATTGGTATGAGTTGGTATGAGCTCGGTGTGAGCATATATTTACTGGTATGAGCATATATTTACTGATATTAATTGGTATGAGCTTATTATGAGCATATATTTACTGATATTAGTTGATATGAGTTTGGTATGAGTATATATTTTTATCAATATTTCATAATGCTCATTACAAGCTCATACCAGCTCATACGAGACTTAACAAAATTTGACCACGTCACATCCTGTATCATCAGACTTTCAAAACTCATACAAAACTCATATAAAAAATAAGCACCATGCGTCAACTCATTGCAACATACCACATCCGATATTAAGTCATAACATCTAATGATCAAATAATTGCTTCTTGTTATATACCATAAATATAAATGAAAGCAATATTTTCATATATACAATATTCGTACAAAATTTCAAAATATTATTCGCTATCATAAGGATTGTTATTCTTGTTTGTATCATGCACCCACAAATTAATTGTTGTATTATATCTAAATAATTTCATATTTTACTGGTTGCAGTCCCATATGTTGAGGCTGATCGTCATTAAAAACTCAATAAATTTGACAACAAACATCTCGTAATCTTTCCTGTTATAATATATTAATATTAGCAACATTAAAAGGCAAATAATATCATTACATAATGACTAATAATTGATAATTTGTGCTAGCTTACCCAGCTTAGCGCGGACAACTATTATTCTCATAAATTATTTTCAACTCCGTGCCCTTTTTAATCTCCAATTCAGACCTATATTTGAAAAAATTAACTCCATTCAAAGCACGAGGCAACATCTCAGCAATTGAATTAACACATTTTGTTCTATCGTTCCTGCGGGCATCGACATACTGCAAATCATATATCTTTACTGACCAATTATTGGTAAATTTATTTATATTAAAAACTAATCGTGTGCAGCTTGGTTCACCGGTAGAAAAATAATGTCAACATCTTTAATATATTTACAATATTTCTGCTTGCCCTCAAGAAAATCAGTTACATAACTGGGAGTCCTCCAATGATCAAAACTGAACTCGCCATGATATGCCATAAAAATTTGATTGACATAACAAGATCCAAAAGTCTTTTTTTGGTTAAAGAACATTGTATTATATTTCTGTTTTTGGCGCACATAATATAATATGACATCAATTTCCTATAATTCATTAAAAGTACATTAAAATATACTAATAACAAGCTCATACAAAGCCATACCAGTAAAAATATACTCATACCAAGTCATAGCAGTAAATATATGCTCATACCAAGTCATACCAGTAATAATATGCTCATACCAAGCACATACCAAGTCAAACCAGTAAAAATATACTCATACCAAGCTCGTATCAATTCATACCAGTACAAAATAAATTCATAACAAGCTCATACCAAGGCATACTAGTAAAAATATATTTATACCCAGCTCATACCAAGTCATACTATTAAAAATATGCTCATACCAAGTCATACTAGTAAAAATATGTTTATACCAAGCTTATACCAAGTCATGCCAATAAAAATATGCATATACCAATCTCATACCAAGTCATACCAGTAAAAATATGCTCATATTAAACTAATATAAACTCATACCAATAAAAATAAACTCATAACAAGCTCATACCAAGTCATACCAGCAAATATATGCTTATACCAATCTCATATCAACTCATACCAATAAAAATAAACTCATAACAAGCTCATGCCAAGTCACACCAGCAAATATATGCTCATACCAATCTCATATCAACTCATACCAATAAAAATAAACTCATAACAAGCTCATACCAAGTCATACCAGAAAAAATATACACATACCAAGTCATACTAGTAAAAATATGCTCATTCCAAACTCATAACAATTCATACCAATAAAAATAAACTCATACCAAGTCATACCAGTAAAAATATATTCATACCAAACTCATACCAAGTCATACCAGTAAAAATATGCACATACCAAGCTCATACCAAGTCATACTAGTAAAAATATGTTCATACCAAACTAATATCAACTCATACCAATAAAAATAAACTCATAATAAGCTGGTACCGAGTCATACCAGCAAATATATGCTCATACAAATCTCATATCAACTCATACCAATAAAAATAAACTCATAACAAGATCATACCAGTAAAAATATGCACATACCAAACTCATACCAAGTCATACCAGTAAAAATATGCTCATTCCAAGCTCATAATAATTCATACAAATAAAAATAAACTCATAACAAACTCATACCAGTAAAAATATGCTCATATTGACTCATACCAATAATTCTAACTTATAATGACTCATATCAATTCATAACAAATGCATATCAATTTATATCGAAGTCATATCACTAATATTAACTCATATCAAACTCATATCAACTCATATCAAACTTATATCAACTCTTATCAAACTCATATCACTAATACTAACTCATATTAAACTCATATCAACTCGTATCATACTCATATCAACTTATATTAATTCATATCAATTCATATCAACTCATTTTAACTCATATCATAACCATTTGTAATACTCCATAATATTTACTAAAACATATAAATTGAAATTAATATTTTTCTAATCTAATACTCAATGATAATCCTTAAATATCGATATAAATCAATATAATAATAATAACAGTGCTAAAAATAAAAAAAAATCTTCATGGGAATAATAATTAACTATTTATACAACATTACTCAACCATAATACTTCAAAAATATGATAATTAAAGAATATCGAAAATAAAATAATATTTTTTAATCATTCTCTTTAAAAAATAAAATACACAAAAAAAACTCATTACATTCATTGTTTAAGGAAGAGAGAATGTCGAACTTGAGTTGATTTGAGAGATATTTCGATACACAATTATAAATTCTTCAAGAAAAATAAAAAAATAAAATATAAAAAATAAATCAAACTTACCTATTTCAATCTTGATTGTCAGCAAAAGAAAAGTTTCAATTTGTAGTGAAAATAAAGAGGGAGGGAAAAGAGAGAAGAGTTTGAAAATGAGTAAGGAAAAGAGAATGATAGTGGGCGGCTAGAGAAAAAGAAAGAAAGAGATAAATATGATTTTTTTAGATTAAAGGGCAATTTTATCTAAAAGAATCTATTTAAGGTGAGTACGGTCTAAAATATATTAATACTTAGTGTAAAGGTATTTTTCTAGTTTAATTCCTTAATATTATATTCTTATTATTGCTCAAAAAATTAAGTCATTTTTTCAATATTAAAGCATGTGATGAATTTTCAAATATTGCAAGTGAAAATCAAAGTCTACTTTTCCCATGTAATAGTAGTAGTAGTCTCTATTTTAATTTTATTTTAATTTTATTTGTTTAAAATTATTATAAGCTTTTTAATTAGTGTATATATATATTGAGTAAAAATAATTATAATATTACGCAAAACTTTTTTTAATAATATCAGCAGCAGCAGCAATAGTAATGGTAGTAGTAGTAGTAATAGTAATAGTAGTAATAATAATAATAATAATAATAATAATAAATGACACCATGCACTATATTTTTTTTAAAATTTTTATTTTTTATTAGAAATATTTTAATTATTTTATTATAAACTCATAATAAACCAATAATAAATATATTATAAACTATATTAATTTTATAAACTCATAATAAACCACATAATAAACATATTATAAATTAATAAAATCTAATATTTTGATAAATAATTTATAAATTATAGTATTTTAGTAAATAATTTATAAATATAATAAATTTATTTTTTTTTAATTTTTTTATATTTACATAACTACTTAAAAAATAAATTTTATTACAAAAAAACTACAAAAGCTATAAATATTTATAAATTTATAAAATATTGGTGTAAAATTTTAAAAATATTTTATTCCTGAATAAAATAAATTTTTTTTTATAAAAATATCTCTTCTCTCAATACAATCAATATTTTACTTCAAATTTTATTTTTTTTTCAAATTTTACTATTAAAAAATTATAATAAAATGATAAAAATTAATATTTTAAATTATTTTTCATCATATAAAAATTATAATTTTTTATTAAAAAATTAATTTTCATTATAAAAAATAAAAAATGTTCGAAAAACAAAAATAAAATATATAAAAATATATTAATAAAAATTATTACATTTATTTTTAAATAAATTTCACATATTACATAGATAAAAAATAAAAAATAATACACATAATTTTATTTTATAGATGTGTTGTAGATTTTGTGTATATGTTATGTAAAAATTATTAAATGCCGTGTGAATATTATATAAATATTATGTGGATGTTTTGAGAATAAAAAATTAAAAAATATATAAAAATTATTATGTACATGTGTTGTAAATATATTGTTGATATATTATAGACGTATTTTGTATTGTTGAGTATATATTTTATATAAGTTATGTATATATTTTTATGTGTATATTAAAAATATAATACTTAAAAAAATAAATAAAATAAAATTAGAGAAAAATTAAAAAAAAAGGAAAATTTAACGTTTAAAAGTTAATTTAAAAAAAAAAAAACGAAATCCGTAGTTTTGAAATAAAAAAACGGCAGCCCGTAACTTTGAAAAGATAGCACAGAAAAGTTATAAAGGGCGTAATTTTTTTTTTTTTTGGTGAAAAGCCCTAATAATAATCTGTTTACAAGGCCTACAGCAGTGGACGTTTCGTTTTGGGTTTTTGGGATAGGTTTGAAGTTAGCCCATTTTCCATGTTGTGAAACTAGTCAGATCAGTTTCCCTTATATTATTTATATATATTTTTTTGAATAATTTATATTAAATAATATTATGTCAATCACTGAAAATTATTATTAATTTTCAATTATTATCATTAATTCCAAATGAAATAAATGATATTAAGATTATACAAATTATTTAATTGTATTTATACAATAACTAATAATTTTAAAATTAAAATACACAAATGAAGGCCGTACAAGATAATAAACATACGGTAACACATTATTGGACTGACAGTGAATAATAATTAATAATAAGACTCTAAAACAGTGGTTGATATTCATGGGGTGCGCAGTGCGCACCGTGGAGTGGGCGGTGGTGTAAAAGCCCGGACTACGATGCGCCATAGGTGGAGGGCGGCGCAAGATTGAATTAGAGAAAGAGAAGCTGACATAATATTGTCGTCATTCCCGCGGATCCTTTTAGACAATCTCTTGATATTTGGGTTCTTTTTGTTTTTTTTCCTTTCTTTTTTATTATTATTACTGCACTCTTTTTTTTTTCTTATTTTAATTAGCTACTAGAAAACAAATCAATACGAAACAAATTTTATTTATGATTTTAAATTCAATATTTGTTAAATTATTATAGCAATAATGAGATTTATATGAAATTTTATATTCCCTGCTATTTAAAAATTAACACCTTTAATTTTTAAATTAAAAATATAAAATTTTTGAGATATGAATGTATTTTTTATAATATGGGAACACATTTAATAAAATTTGAAGAAAATATTTCAATTTAAATAATTTTAAAGAGACAAAATGCATTATATTTTCTTTTTGAACAAATACATTATATTTTGAAACTTCGCAAATAAAAAGGGTTATATGAAATAAAGTATTAAGAACCATGATTTAGCAAAAAATATATATATAATTCTATATATAAAATTAATGTATAATTTATTTATTAATAAAAAATATTAATTTTGAAACAGTATAGACTAAAAGACGTACTAAGACGAATTTTAATAATAATTTATTATTATTTTTTAGTGTTTCCCATTTATAAAAATTAAAATTTTATCAAGCTTTTTTTAGAACCATAATTGAAGAAGACTCAACCACATTTACCTTGGGTAACCCCCACATCCGGGCCAGCCCTGCCATAGATTTGTATGGGGTGAATGCTACAATTTTGCATTGCCAATTCTGTTGACAATATTATTGAATTTTCTTTTAACCTATAACAACTATGCATTAAAACCAATAGAAGATACGATCTAAAGGAGAATTTTTAACATTTAAAAATTAGATTCAAAAAACTTTCCAAATCATATTTAGAATATTTAAAAGGAGGCCATACAAAAATAATCAAAGAAACCAATTGACAGTACAAAGAGAAACTTTCTTAACAATCTCATTTAGGGAGGATGTCGAAGATAAAATGAGAATCATCTGAACACTTGAAGAATAAAGCTCTCGCTTCTTAAAGATTTTTAATTTACTAAAAGCTATGAATTACATATATAGACTCGAGATATAAATATAATATGATATAAATACATCGATATAATAATTTTTAAAAATTAGAAACATTGCGTGTATGAGATATATTTATATATAAGGATTTAGAGGGGGTGGGGGTGTTCATGGACCCCCTTCTCTTTCCTCTCCCAAAAATACATATATAAATATATTAAAATTAGTTTTTATATATTAATTATTTTATAAATTTAAAATTAGTTTTAATGTATTATTTTAATAATGTTATTGAGTATTATAATAATTTATAACTATTATTTAATTTAAAGTTTAATTTATAAATTTTAATTTATTATTTTGATAATTATATTAATTATTTTATAATTTAATTATAAATTATGATTTGAGATTTTGATAATTAGATTAATTATTTTGAAATTTGATTATGATATGAATTAAAAAAATTAAGATTTTGTGGCTAGATTAATTATTTTGCAATTTGATTATAAATTGAGTTTAAAAATTTTATGATTTGATTAATTATTTTATAAAAAATATTCATTTATATAAATTTATTAAAAAAATCAGTGTAAACACTTCTTTAAGGTATTTCAAAAAATATATAAATATTATTTAAAATAACACAAATTGTGAAGCATTTTAAAGTAATATAAAAATTTAAAAATTTAAAAATTTAATATAAAAATAAAATTTACTACAAATTCACCAATATATTTTTTTTTAATTTTGCTCATTCCTTATTTAAATACTGGTTTCACCACTTTAAATTAAAAAATACAATGAAAGATAAATATGTATTAAAAGTAAATATGTATTAATTTATTTATATATTAATATAATTGCGCACACATAGACATACATACATACATATAAATAAATAAATTACAAAAATACATAAGAGCTAAATATATATTAGTTCATTTATATATAAATATAATTATATAAATAAAAAAATGTAATAAAAAGATAAATTTTATAATTAAAATTGATTATAGTTATCTAACTATTAATTTATCAATATATTATAAATAAAATTTTATGTCAAAATATTCCTTAAAATATTTTAAAGTATCTTAAAATATATTTTTGCTGTATTCTATATGTGTTTTTTTTTTTGTGTCTTAAAATTAATAAAATAATAAAAAATATATATAATTGTGTCTAATAGATATTGGGCACGTGTCAGAATATATATCTATGTAAAAAAAAAAAAAATCAAATATTGATACTTCATTCTATGTAAAGTATGGATGCTTCACATACTGAATGCCACAGCTCCAGTTTGAGAAGGAAATTACTTTGTACTTCGTCTATGGACTATGGCTCTTTTTTGTAGTTCATAATTTTATACTCCATTATCTTTTAATGATTTTTTTTATTATAACGAATTCAATTTTTAGTAAAAATAGTTTGAAATTAAATTGGAGATAATTCTTTTCAAGAATTATGTTTTAATATTTTTATTTTTTAAAATTCTAACGATTTTTTGTAAAATATAATTTGTCCTCAATATTCACGCTAAAACAAATTGTTTGAAAGTATAATTTAATTTTGTATGTAATATATAAGAGACATATTTAATTTTACAAAAATCATGAAATTATATTACATACAAATTTCAATTTATAATTAGCCTTTTTTTTTTAGCGAACAGACGAACAATGTATAAAAACATTGTACTTTAAAAAGCCAAATCAAATATATGCTAAATTTTTTAGTATATAGACAAAGACTGAATTTTTCTTTTTTTTTTTTTTGTTTTCAATTGGTATAGAACACTTCTCATTCATAAACAAAAATTATACCAGTTAAAAAAAACTAAAATTATAAAGTTAAGAATTCAAACTAAAATTATAAATTATTCGAGTATTTTCAATTATGAAATAGAATATACTTTTTATATTTTATTTTTAAATATCACTGTTAAAATATTTTTAATTTTATTTTATCAATTACTATGTATAATCTTTTTATTTAAAATAAGACTTCAAGAATATTTTAATTTTAAATTAGGGAAAAAATATTTTTTTATTTTATAAATTGATACTTTCAATAGGATAATTTTTATTCAAAAAATAACTTTTGTTATTGAAAGTAAATAATTAAGAGTAACTGAATAGTTGATTAGAATATATAAAAATTTGAATAATACTCTTCAGTCTCTTGCTACTCTTTTTTTTCAAATTTAACTGAGAGAATAATATATATATATATATATATGTATATATATTAAGAAGACAAATTAATCAGCATATAAAAGAGCTTTTGTTTCATTGGGGAATGTCTCATCCAATCTGGATTAAGAGAATTACAAACAAAAGAGCATTTATCTCTTTGATCAATAAAATCCTTTCATTTTATGTATCCCAATCAAACTACTAATGCAAAGATCCTTCTTCTTTTTTTTTTTAAAGACTAGTTTATTATTTCATTATTTTAAAAAAATAAGGTTAATTAACATTAGAAGAGAGGTGATGAAAGCCTAATAATGTTCACTCAGGGAAGCATAATAGGAGAAGATTATGGGGGTAATTTTATTTATTTTTTAGCCTTGATAATTAAATATAAAAATAATAATAAATAATAATAACAATAATAAAAAAGATACTTCTCTATTCATTTATATATAAATATATTGAATAGATAAAATGGGAGAAATAAAGGGAGGCTAACAGCTTACTGAGCTGATTAGGTGTGGTGATTTGATGTAAAGCCTGTTGAGAAGAGGGACAGGTTTGTGTCTTAAAATCCGAGCATGATGTGTCAAAATTTCTCAACCATGGATAGATGGATGGATGGGATTGCTTGAATTGATGCATGCATGCTCATTTAATCATTTCTTCTTCTTTTATATTTTCTTTTCTTTTCTTTTTCTCGTCATAATTACATTTAATTAATTAATTTATAAATACGCATACATAAATTCTCACAAAAATAAAAATAAATAAATAAAATAAGAAAATCTAACCAAATACTACCAAAATTTTGGTTAACGGTACTAAAAGATTGTACGCTTGGTTTTGGATTTATTTTTATTTAATGTTTGTAGTTGAAATATTTAAATTTGATCCGTCCTTTTGATTGTATAAAAAGTTTAAAAAAATTAATTAAATAATTTTATTTAACTAAAAATATTATATTTATTTATAAATAATTTATATAAAATAAAATATTAAATTTATTAATTTTTATCAATAAGTTAATACAATATTTTACTTAAAAAATAATAAAATTATTTTACTAAAAAATTAAATTAAAAAATTTATATATTAAAAGTAATTTATTTTTAATTTAAAATATGATAAAATAAAAAAAATTTATAAGGATAGTATATAAATTTTTTTTATAAAATTAAATTATAATTAAATAAATTAATATTTTTTAATTTATTTTTTAATATATTATTATATTTTTAAAAAATATAATAATATATTTTTTTAATAAAATATAATTTTTATAATATATATTTATAAAATATATTTTAAGTAATTGATTTTTTCAATAATTTAACAAATGTGCTATTAATGTTCTTAAAAATATCTATTTCCACCCTACTCATCACACTTTAACATATTCATTGTTCATGCAAATTACTATTATTTGTTTGTCTTCTACTTAATAGCTTAATTAAAATTTTTTACCATAAATCGAATATATATAATATCAATTAAAATATTTTATTTAATTTAATTTTAATTGGCTTATTTGACAAGAGCTGTACTTTTTGAGTAAAAAAATGCGAGCTTTGAGAATCCAACTCTCCCCCAATGAATTGTTAATTTTTTAATTTTTCCGTTAATAAATTTCTATTTTCATTTCAAAAAAATATATATATATATATACTCAATTCATATAAAAAATGTCTTCATCCAAATTTAGTGCAAAATAATATATGTTTATTAGATAAAACAGACTAAATCATTTTTTTTGCCGAAATGAATAAACTTAATTAACTCAAATTCAGCTTTACAAAATCAATAATATGCGGAGGAATATTTACAGTTACAACTTATTTACCTATATTTTTACTTTATTATAAGATGATCTCAACTTAGAAATAAAGAATCTCCAAAACTAATTATAACTATAAATAAAAAATAATCTTCAAAGTTTTCTTATTTTTCTATATAGTATTTATTTATTTATTCATGAAATATACATATTGACAATAGAAAAATTATGTTTTTGAGAAATTTGAAATGTGATGATGTGCACATTTTAGAATAAGAAAAAATATTTTATTTATATTGAATGTATGAATAATTGGCCACTAAAAAGTTATTATAAAAATAATAATAAAAAAATTATATAATTTTATTAATCGAATATATATATTCAACTTAAATAATTTTTTTTAAAATAAAATTAAAATCAACAATTATTTATTTATTTATAGCAACTATTTCCAAGAACTACTTTTTTTTTTTTTTTTTGAAAATGGTTTCCAAGAACTACTCTCCTCAAACTTTTGGGGCTTTGCTTCTCTTTATTCCTCAGTTTTTTTTATTGGATATGCCCACCTCAACTAACATCTGCCATTTGTTCTCCTTCGTTACAAAGTTCACAGTTTAGACTTTTGGTAATAATAATAATAATAAAATTATTAAAAAATAGGTTGAAAATTGAATTTCTCAAATAACCATTAAATTTCATAATATAATGTTAATTATGTTATTATATCAATTATGAATAAACCTATCATAAATTAATTTGAAAGAAAAACACTGATGTGGATTTGTGATTGCATACGTCCTTTTAATTATTTTATTTTATTTATTTGTTTTTATCTACAACTGTCAAAGAAGCAGAAAATCTTTTGCTATATTTGATATGATACATGAAAAAGATACAGATAATATCATGTGTTATTTGTAAAATGAGGAATTCGTAAAGATTTTCAATCTGAAATACACAGATTCAACAGTTAAATGCATCAATCAAAATGACTGAGATAGAAATTAAAAATCTTGATTTCTCTTACATTATTTTTTTATTTATTTAATTTTGCTGCATTTGGAATTTGAATTTGCACTCTCAGCAGCAATAACTGATGTTTCTCAGTTTTAAAGTACTTCTCAATACATAACTTATCTTCTTCCCTCTGTCATAATTTCTAAGTCATTTTTTCTTGTGAAATTGAGATGCTAAGTACAGCCATCGCATGCAACTTTTCTTTTTTCCTTTTCTTTTCCCTCCTTTATTTCATTTACATTGACAATAATTATCTTGAATGAATTTATTTTTTGAGATAATTAGTAAATTAATTTTAGTCGGTAATAAATATAAATTTACTTTATTTAAATTTTTATACTGAATAATGGAATTATAGCATGAAATAATGGTAAAAATAATTTATATTAAGTGGAGTTAATTGAAGCTTTGAATTATTTAAAAAGTTAAATATGTTATGTATTTATATTATAAATTATTTACTATAATAAAAATATTAATATTGGCCCCATTAAATTTTAATTTGCAAAAATATATATGTTAAAATAACTTTATACATTCTACTTAGGTATACACCTGAAATGAAGATGCACTTGATCATGATATTGATAATAAACTGTGATTAATTTTTTTTTCTCACAGAGGATATAACATTACATGCTTGAAGCAGTGGCGGGTCGCATGATTTTTTCTGGTTGGTCAGTCGAAAGCTAATATATGTGAGTCAGGAAGCGCGATCTCCCTCTTCTCTGGCCGTCCGCTGTAACAGAGTCCTCTTACAGCTGCATCGGTGAAAATTTTACTCTCCTATTATATAATTGCTGATTTCGTCACTTACTTGAAGTGAGGACGTTAATGGATTTAGTATTGATCAAAAATTTTGACGTGATAATAATAAAAACGACGTATTTGGACGTATAACAGCAAGGAATTAAGACTATACCTAGCTAGTGATTTTTTTTGTTTATCAAAGAAAATCAATCTTCCTCTAAACTTTTACAAGCTGTCGTTCCTATTCCTAGAGTTTCCTTGGTTGTGGTTTTAGTTGTATGACCGATTGGTAGAGCTACATGTCTCATTTTCTTTAGCTTGCCTTTTATATTTTTATCTGAGCTATTTTTCTCATCATTTTCATATTAAGGTTTTTTTTTTGGCCTTTTATTTTCTCACTTGTCTATATTTTGATATCCGATATTGATCAGGACTTTTAAAATTTGTTACTGGGCTGTTATCTTGGTTAAATCGGTAAGCCTCAACCCGTGTTTTGTGCCGTAAAGTTGTGAGCGGTTTTCTCCTTTTAATCTGGAGCTTGTAAGATCTTTGGATAGTCTGATATTCATTCTGTGTTTTGAGCCTTGGAATATCAAGACCTTTATAAATGTGTGTGTGTGTGTGTATACACAGTAGAACAAATGGCAGCCTAGATGCATTTATTATAGAGAGTTAGATGAACAGTAATTTATAAGATTGAAATTGTATTTTTAGCTCAAATAAATTTTAATTGAAATATACTCTAAACTAATAATAATCTCATAAAATTAAGGAAGATAAGCATAACTAAAATTATTAGTATATGAAAACTCAAAAACAGCAAAATTTTAATGTTATTAAAAAATTATACAAATAACTTTAAAATTAAAAAAAAAAGAAGCAACATTCCCCATTTTAACTTTTTATATTAAATTTTACTATTTTTTGGCATTGAACATATAATTTTATTTTGTATATTAATATTCTATTGCTGCCTGCCAGCCTGCTTATAGTACCAGTGGTAAGCTCTCTCGTAATTTAATAGCAGTATTTTATCTTTGTCAATTTTTATTTATTTTAAATTTTGTTTATTAATTTGAAAATATCTATGTCTTAAAAACCTTTTTTTTTTATCATGTCTTAAAAACCTGTTAGTACAAATTAATAATTATTTTATATAATAAACTGTTAAATGTTAAATGACTGAAAATTAGAAAAAAAAAAAGAAAAGAAAATAAAGAGGAAATATTACATCAACATCTGAAACCCCACAAATTGAGTAGCTGAAAAAGGCTATAAGGCCTATGATATGGGGGAAGAGAGGTGTGGGGTAAAGCTTATTTGCCACCTTGCTTTTAGCTTACTCTCTCAGGAAATCTTTTTTGTCTCATGTGTCAAATAGTGCTTTGGTGGCCCTATTTTTTTATCATAAATTAATTTTAAATTATTATTAGCTCAAATCAGCATTAAATAATACACAACGAGTCCTCTTTTTTTTTTTTTTTTTTTTTGCAAAATCATGGCAAAAATAATTCTTTATCTAGTTTCTTTATTTCCAAAAAAAAAAGAATTTTCATGATAAAAAAATTATAGTAATACATTGTCTTTTATATTTGATTATAATTAAAATTTAAATACAGGTTGGATATTCTCATAGCTATTATTTCTGTAATATATTTGTGAAGTTAAAATATTATGATATATTATAGAGAAATGTCTAATTAAAATATGAATATATCATAATATATCATAATATTTTAATATATTTGTAAATTCGAATGATATATTTATTTATTTAAAGCTAAATGGCTAATAGATCATGAAAATATATATATATATATATATGATGAGTAAATACAAGTAAATGAAAAATAACAAAAAAAAATCAAATGATAATAATAAAAAGAGATGGCGTGTGATAACAATGTCTGTGTGAAATTAATATATTTGTACTGTGCTGACAGAAGAGATATGAAGCAGCTTTATCGATTCATGGTGAAAATCGATCATCTCTCTCTCTCTCTCTCAAATTAACCCATTTCGATCTCTCTTCTCTCATAAAAAAACTACTTTCTGTTCCCTTCCTTTCATTTTTTTCACTGACAGAGAATACCCTGCACTCTCTCTCACGCACGCACGCATACTCAATACAGTCTCTCCCTCTGCCTTTGGCTCTTATCATATCCACTAGTAGCTAGAGAGAGACATTGCAGATCAAACACAGATTTTCCTAACCCCACCCCAGAGCATACCCTTCTCTTCTCATTATCATTTTCTTGCCTTTTTACCTACCTCTGCGTCTGCTAGCAGCTAGCTCTTCCATTCATCAAATCCCCATGAACCCCCCTAACCAACCATTTCACTCTAACTAGATAGATTACAAAAGCTACCAACAAATCACCTTCTCTCTCTTTGTGGGTTGGGTGTCATTTTCTTGTTTCTTTTTAAACATTTTCCCATGTGTGTTTTGATGGCTACGTTCTTATGTTCAAGATTTCTGTGATTTTTTTTGGCTTTCTTTCTGTTCTTAGAGCTTTTTTTTTTTTTGAATTTTCCATGGAGAACTACTGCCATTTTGACAATGGTGATACCCATTTGCCTCCTGGCTTTAGATTCCACCCAACTGATGAGGAGCTCATTACTTACTATCTTCTCAAGAAGGTTCTTGACAGTAATTTTACTGGCAGAGCTATTGCTGAGGTGGATCTTAACAAGTGCGAACCATGGGAGCTTCCAGGTAATTAAATCATTAACTGGAAAAAAATCAAAAAGTTCCTAGCTTTTTGTTATTTTAGGTTCAACTATAATTGACTTGTGTTTTGCAGAGAAAGCAAAAATGGGTGAAAAAGAGTGGTACTTTTTTAGTTTGAGAGATAGAAAGTACCCTACTGGGTTAAGAACTAACAGAGCTACTGAAGCCGGTTACTGGAAAGCTACGGGGAAAGATAGGGAGATTTACAGCTCAAAAACCTGTGCAATTGTTGGTATGAAAAAGACTTTGGTTTTTTACAGAGGTAGAGCTCCTAAAGGAGAGAAGAGTAACTGGGTTATGCATGAGTATCGTCTTGAAGGCAAATTTGCCTACCATTATCTTTCTCGAAGCTCCAAGGTAAGTCATAATTAACCTTTAACTTGTTAATTGCTCTACACTAATCATTCAAAACTTCTTTTTCCAAAAAACTCGTTAAGTACAAGCTAAGATGTAGTGGGTTTTAACATAATTAAAAGTTATTTATAATTTAATCTTGTAGATATTGTCATGGTTAGGGTTGTTTTAGTTGTTTTAGTGTAGATTAGTTAGGCTTTCTTAGAGTTTTATTTTTTGTTTTGGCAAATGATGATGATGCATTAGAAGTAGATAATGTTGTGGTTTAATACGACAATTTTAACAAGCCCTATGATTTGGTAGCAACTAGGTTGGATTCTTTGGTAGTTATAATTATGGTTACTGTCCCAAAAAAAATGATCATTCGTATTCTGTTGTCATTTAAAGCCTGAATTGTAATGTTCAGTATTCTTTTTTGTTTTATCTTATGGCTTTTTTTATTATTAGTAATTTATTATACTATAAATGCCGTAAACATTCGTCTTTCTTGTGATTTTTATTCATCCCCTTAGATTTCAGCAATTAGCTAGGGTTATGAACTAGAATGCTTTGCATACTTTAAACCCTAGTTTCATCTTTGCATAATCTTCAAAATGGTCAACTTTTTAAGTTCTGAAGACTAGATATATGTATTTTGTTGACCATCATTTGTAGGAGGGGGAGAATTGAACTTGGGAGTAATATGCATTTATTCTGAAGACTATTTAAGGGATAAAATAATGAGATTTAGAATACATCTTTTTATTATGTATTTATATTTTTTTTATCATAAGTTAAATATTTAACAATTTGAACTTGTGTATTATTATAATAATGAAATATATAATAATGAAACATTTAGTCATTCAGTTGCTATCATTAACGTTATATTAACACAATATTTGCCTTATCATGCACATCGATTGTGATAATGAGGTTGGTTTATGACATTATTTTATCTCAAAAGTTTTTTTAACTTTTTTTTGAACAAAATTTTATCTCAGTTCATTTCTAAATAAATGAATGAAATGTATATTATATATTCGCTGATGATTATATTTGAGAACTAGTAAGAAAATGTTGAACTCTTTACCCAAGTCAAATTGACATTTGAAAAAAATGAAATGACATCCTGTTCTGAAAATCACATTTCATAATGTTCGCTGAGTTTTTTTATCATGTGATTGATTACCAGGATGAGTGGGTGATCTCTCGAGTTTTCCAGAAGAGCGGCGGCGGCGGCGGCGCTTGTAGCAGCAGTAGCAGCGCTACAAAGAAAACTCGTTTTCACAACACAATCAACCTTTACCCAGAAGTTAGCTCTCCTTCCTTGGTGTCTCTTCCACCACTTTTGGATCCTACAACCACCACCACTGCTTCGACTACTAATATGACTGACCGTGACAGCTGCTCCTATGACAGCCATACCCAGCCTGAGCACGTGTCCTGTTTCTCCACCATTGTAGCCGCTGCTTCTGCTGCTGCCAACAACCAAAACACTTTTGATTTTCCTCCACCACCACCATCACAATTACCATCTCTCCTTCCCATGGTGACTGATCCATTCAGTCGGTTACCAAGAAACATGGGTGTTTCTGCTTTCCCAAGTTTGAGGTCTTTACAAGAGAATCTTCAATTTCCATTCTTTTTCTCCTCGTCTTCTCCTGTTGTGACTTCTACCTCATTTAATGGAGGTGGTGCTGCCACCACTAGTGCTATGAATTGGGTGGCGGCCGGTTCTGAGGATGGCAGAGTAGATGGTGGCGCTGCTTCAGCTGGTGGTGGCAGCGGTGGAAGGGTGGCCATGGGTCCCACTGAGCTTGATTGCATGTGGACCTACTGATAATCAATATCAGTCTTTTAATTAGTTAATTAGTATTTTCTTTTAATTATCTAATGTAATGTCTCGTAAAGACTGAAGATAATTAATATTTATGGATGTTTTAAATATTAATTAGGATTTTAGGATTTAGGCTGTAGCTGTAGAAGTAGTTGCTGTAGGATTTTTGCTAATTTTCTAATTAATTAGGTACGATATTTGATCAGAAAGAGATTTCCTGTTAATGTTTATTATTTATGTTATTAAATATATGAAAATTTCTAGTGATTTTCTTGTTAAGTACGGGCGGGTTGCAGCTTGTTATTGTTTAACTAAGTTAAAATGTTTTATTTTAAAGTGAATTAATTAAGCTAATTTACTATCTTGTATGTTAAATATTATATCATTGCAATCTTTAGTTAACTGAAACAATTATGGCTTTAATTTATCAATAATAATATCGGTTTGACACATAGCTAATGAATAAGAATTGTAACTAAGATGTGGCTGCACATAGCTTCAGCCAAATTGGAATCGAGAAAATCAAATTGAAAAATTCAATTAATCAATTTCGTTTTCTTTATAAAATTCAAATGAAGGAATTTATCTATTTCTTTATATATTTTCAATTAATTATTATATTATTTATTGAATTGTTACATGCAATTTAATTCTTACTATACCGTTTAAAAGTTCAAGTTAAATTATTTGTTTTGTTAATATAAATTCGTTTAGTTACTGATTTTACAAGTACAATTTTAATTTTAAAATGGGTAAAATTTAAATATTTACTAATGGAATATAAAAACTTGATATGATCGGTTGGGTTTAAAATATTTACTAACGATTCCATTAAGTCACCGTAAACAGCTTAATTTTATGTGCATATAAAATTTAGCTCTCTAATAAACATTAACTCCAATATAATATTGGAATCATCATAATTTAAAAAAAAATAATGATTAATTGTGCCAATTTATAAAGTTTAGCTCTCTGTTTTTTAGATTATTTTTTTTTCTTGATTTGAACAGTATTTCGATTAGGCGCTTTGAAAAGAGATTTTATGTTAGTGTGTTGATATCAACTTCGACACAAAATGTAAAACCGTGAAGGGGAACATTTAATATGTTGCTGAAAAAAGTGGGTGAATATTGTAATATTAATACCCATTTATTAATATCCAAAAATCAATATTCATTTATTTGAAAAAAAAAAACAATAGTAATATTAATATGGTGTAAGAATGATGGGACTGGGAAGAGTACAGATCCATTTTCCCTGCTTGTGGAAGGGACAAATTTAATGCCTCTTCTGTTGTTACCACTAAACTTATTTTATCTATTTCAGCTTTACATTTATTTTCATGGCAATTAGTTTATTTTTTCTCCATTTTCATGTTAATTTTTTAATTTTCATTTACATTATTTTATTTAAATAAATCTAAATATACAATGATTTTTTTTAAAAAAAAATTGTTATTAGATTATGTTATGCATATCTTGTTTTATTTAAGTTAGAAAATTTATTTAAAATTATGAACATTATTATAAATATATTTATTCGATTTAAAAGTTTTGATCAGCTTATTTGCGATCAATTACTAATTATTATTATTTAATTTGTAGATTATTAAATCTTAAAATATTTATTAAAAACACAATCATTAACCTAATAAATCCATTATATAATGTGTAATATTTAGGGGGCAAAGATATTTAAGCAATCCAGCTAATTAATTGCATAATATATATACACACATATATATATATTAAGTAGTTAATTTAATCAAGTTGTATCTCTTTTAAATAACTTAATGAAGATTGTGGATTATACCCTTTTCTTACATATTTTTTCTCATGGCAATCAAGGCATAATTACAATCGAAGATAACCCCAGAAAAATAAAATTAAGAGAAAATTTAAGCAAAACCCAATTCTAGAAACATTGTGGATTAAAAGACTCAGTATTCCAATTAATTAGTAAAAAATCCAAAAAAAAAAAAGAAATAGGCACAAAGTGAACAATTGAGGATAGAGAAAGCATATAGATATGTTACCATGTGCAGAAGGATCCATTTTGCTAATGTACAAAAGGGTAATCGATTAAAGCTTTTTTTATTTTGTTTCATAGGTTGCAGAATTTTTGAACCTAAAAAGAGTGCCAACATAATTAAGTTAGAAAGAGAACTTACACATCCTTTGCTATTTATTCACCAAATGACAAACACCATGTGCCAAATTTGTAGGACCAGCCCAAGTGGAAACCACCCCACTTCCCCCCTCCAACCGTAATAACAAAGAACAAAACCCTAGCTCATTATTCTTTCATTTGTTTTTTTTTTGTCTCTACAAATTAATAATAATTAAATCTAATTCTTAAAAGAGTTCTTCTAACATGTATCTATAACATATTGATTTAAAAAAAATAATTAACTTATATTTCTTTAAGTATAATTTTTTTAAAAAAATAATTGTCCGTAAGTATAATTATTATCATTTTTTTATATAAATTATTTTTTTGAAGTTGAGCTAAGTAAAATCACAAATATTATAAAATTTTTTTTACTGAATTTTAATGCAGCTGCATCTCGATATCTTTAATTAAACTAAAACAACCATTTACCAATAATTATATTTAAATAATTATATGTAAATATAATTGTTATCATTTTAAATGACAGGAAATTTTCATTTCTTCTTGTATATTTATTTTTAAATTATTTTATTTTAAATTTATTTTTAAAATATTTGGTATATTTGCTTAGACATATTGAAAAGAAAAGAAAAGAAAAGGAAGGATAGGAAGGTGATGATTGAAGGGGAGGCAGTATGCATAGTAAATTAAGGTTGGAAAAGGGGACGTGATGTATAGCATAATTGGCAAAGTAATTAGTACCCTAACATTTTTGGGTATGTAAAGATTTGTCCCATCTTTTGTGCATACAAATGGTATAACACGCGCTCTACCTTCTTCCTGCTTTTCTTTTTCATCTTTTAGTCTTTTCTCTTTTGTTTTCTTCTTCCACATTTCTCATCTTACATTGTTATTATTATTAGCTCCCCATTTATTTTTAATTTTATTTTTTTCTGTGATTTGAAATCATACTGATTTAAACAAAAATATATAAATAAGGTTAAAAGACAAAACATCCAAACCCACTACAATGCCAAAAAAAAAAAAACCCATACCCCAAAAGATGGGCTTTGGAGGATATGTAAAGAGATTTAGATTATTTTTATTTTTATTTAATTTATTTTTATTTCTGTGTTTGCAGTTGCAGCTTGCAGGAGTTCAGACTTTCTGATGGATTGATGACTATTTTGTGTAGGTTGTTTCAGTCCATTAGTTATCATTAGGGCTTTTGTTTGGCCCAATGATTTAAACCATGTGGTTTATTACGGGCCTGTTAAATGCTTTATAAGCCCGAGTGGATTATAGATGTAGAAAATTACATCCATTACTACTGTTTAACTTTTATTTTTTAAAATATCATACGTATATTTTCTTTTCACTTTTAACTTTCTTATTTTTTATTTTTGACTTTTCTTTACTATTTTTTTTTTCAAATATACAATACTCTTAAAGTTTCTCCTTCTTCTTCTTTTTATTCTTTGTAATGATTTTATTTATATATATTTGAGAAATTTAATTAAGATTGTATATCTCCTTCTTGTATTTATAATTTTTTTTTTGGTTTTGGTTCTATTTAACTGTAATATTTGAATTTTTTTAATTATATTGCTTTTATACATTCGATAAAATAGTTCAAATAATTTTTTTTCTCTTGTAAATATTTTCTATTTTTATCAATTTATATTTCATGAATTGATATGTATCTCTTTTTTTTAAATTATATTTATTTCATTTTAATTTATGTTTGTATTATTTATTTATATATAAAGATTGCAACACAATATATCTTCAACATATGCACTATACTTAACTAATATATAAAAGCTTAAAATAATATATCTGTAACACATACACTATAACCAAGTAATTTATAAAAATTATACAATATGTAAAGGCTAAAAAATAATATATATATATAATATGTCTGCAATATATACATGACATAAGGCTATAACATAATATATCTGTAATATATATACAACATATTTGCAATATATACAATATATCCACAGCATAAATACTATAATTAATCAACATATAATAATTGGAATAAAATATATCTGTAATATATATATTATATTTAAGCATCATATAAAAGCTCTACAATATATAAAAGGCTAAAATACAACATATTTGCAATATATATACATTATTTTCACAATATATATAACATATCAACAACAAATACATTATAATTAATTAATATATAAAAGACTGTTAGACAATATATATAATATAACCATAATATATATACAACATAAAGACTGAAACATAATATATCTACAATAAATATATACAATATATTTTTAACATATAAAATAATGTCATTAAGGCTATTTTTTGAGTTTTTTTTTTATAAAATTATAAAATTTTATCTTTAATTTATTATTATACAAAATAATATTTGAAATAAACTCAATTTTTATATATTTTTTAAAGAATTTTACAACATATATGTAAGATATCCATGTCATATGCATAGCATATACAAATTGTAAAAATAAAGCCATTTTTTATGCAATGATGGCCAACAATATTTTTTGTAATTTTATAAAATTTTTTGTGTAAATCTAAAATTTTTTATAACTATCATATTTTTAAAAAAAATTTTACTTTTGCAAGTAGTTTTGTAAAATTCCCTTATTGATATTTGTTGAATATTTATTTATAAATTAAAAATTAAATAAATAATAAAAAAAAATATAAAAATGAGTTGAAATTCTTACATGTATATGGTAAGAATGGAGTTTCATAAAATAGAAAGTTAAAGTGAACTGTCTCCTCTCCTAAAAAAAACCATTAGCCATCTCCTCATACTAAAAAAATATGTCTTTTAATTAAACAAATATTAATCTATATCTAGAGCAAATAATATAAAAATTTGACTTGTAAATATATTTTTTAAAAATTATTTGTAATTGTAAATAAATTTTTATATTCAGTTTTAATTTACAGTTCATTTTATAAAATAAAAATTAATTCAACTATAAAAGAACAAAGTCTAGCATTTTTAAAACTTCAAAACTTAGATCTCTCTCTCGCCGGAGAGTTAAACCGCCCTCAATGGCCTTTCCCTTCGGTGCCTCTAATCTCCTCCTTTTCTGTCAATAGCACCCAGGTATCCCTCTTCCTCTCCCTCTAGCCAATTCCCTCAATCTCAAGCCTGAACTGAATTGTCCTTTTCCCTTTCTTCAATCACACATCCACATCAAATTTCATCCGCCAAATTTGAGATCCATACCTAAACCATGTAAGTCACATTCAGATCCCAACTCATTATTAGCAACTCAATCCCGGTACCCTAGACTTGCTGCCTAAGCTCCACTCAGTCGAAAGTCTACCCCCATCTGTCTTTTAGACAAAACCCTTAATTTTTTTTATTGCCTCCTCAACTATGCCGTCCATTTGGTTGAAACCCCCTTTCTTGCTTAGACTTAAAATGACCATCCTTGTAGGATCAAAATCTATTGATGAAAACCATCATCAATCCAAGATCGTTCATGTTCAATCATCAAGAATAGTTAAATAAAACTAAAAACGGAAGCGTACCTGAATCCATATGGAAGATCTGAATCCTTAGACTTATGGTTTTGATCTTCCAAATTGATGTGTTTGAGAGGTTTTAGTTTTTTTTTAGAGAAATCTCTTCTATCTTAAGACTTTAGAAATCTTTGCTTTTATAAGATTTTTGAAATCTTAACTCTTAAGATTTTAGAAATCTTAACTCTTAAGACTTTAGAAATCTTAGCTCTTAAGACTTCTTCCTCTCTCTTTATCTTATATATGATGGGATATATATAAGAAGAAACTCAAACACATAATTTGGGGACCATAACCCTAATGTCTTTATTTCTAATTTAGCCCATCATAAAATTAGAAATTACATTAAAGTATCTACACATATAGACCCATACTTTACAACCTTAAATATGCCCATAATTAACCTAAACCAAATTAGATCACTTTAATATTTGGGCCAAACCTTTTATGATAGTATATATATATGACATAAAATTATTTTAACCTAATGTTATATTTAATGTATAAATATTAGTCCATATAAATAATCCAACAATCCTTTGTTGGAGTTTCCTAGCTTTCAGCATAGTACTATCATGGAGAGGACTCAAGGTAAACCTCTTATGGTCTCACCATCTTGCTGCATGGATCTCAATTTTGATCATATGGCTATCTAATTTTAGTTAAGGACTTGATTTAGATCTATGGAAAAGAAATCAAAATAAATATCTAGAAACTCCTCACATACCCCATTTAGCACGTAAAGGATAACCTTTTTCCCCCAGAAGGATATCAATCTGCTTAGGCATCTCTCTTGGGTTTGTGAGAGCTTTATATTATTGTTTTACTGTGCTTTGGTTTAGGATTGAGGAATGTTGCTATTTCGTGTTATTTGTAGCCTTTCATGTACAGCTTAATCCCTTTGTTTCATTTGAACTACTTCCTCACTCTTAGGCATTTTCTTTCCTTAAATACTGAGGATTTTATACCAAATATAGGAATTTGGTTCCTGTTTTCAAAACTACGGCTAACTTAAAAAAAAAAAATCTTTGGATTGCACTTTTTTACATGATTTTTATGTTGCTTTTTATTTTTACTTTTTTATTTTTTTATATTTACTTTACACTTTTTTATTTATAAATAATTTTTTGTTATATATTCCCAACAAATATATTTATAAATAAATTTTTATTGTCATATTTTTAATATATATATATATAAAACATAATTATATATAAAATATATACATAACAAACAATAATCTATAAATAACATACACTAAACATATATATATATATCAATATTTAAATAATTTATTTAATATTTTTTTAATTTTATATTTTTAAAATTTTATATATATACAACAAACACACGATGTATACACAATGTCCATAATAAATATATATCAAATACATAATATTTATATAATATTCACAGTATATATAATATACAAATAACATATATTCAACATCTATATAATAAAATTAACTTTTTTTAAATTTTTTTATATATTTAATATATAAAATTTGTTCGAAAATAAATTTAATAATTTTTATAAATATATTTTTATATATTTTACTTTTTTATTTTTATTTTTTAGACTTTTTTATTTTTGTTTTGCGGGTATTTTTTTATTTGTAATTATAATTAAATTTTTTTATAAATAATTATTATATTTTATATGTCGAAAATATAATTTAAAAATATTAATTTTTATAATTTTATTAAAATATATTTATTTAATAGTAAAATTTAAAAAAAATAAAAATTATAATAATTGATTGAAATAGGGGAGAAGATATTTAAAAAAATTATTTTAATGAGGAGTTAGATTTTTTTAAAAAAAATTTAATTTTAGTATTTTTGAAAACTTTTTTTTTGAAAGTGTAGTATTTTTGAAAATAAAATTTATTTTTAAGATAATTTTGTAAATGTTTTATTTTAAGAAATTTACATGGTATACAAACTTTTGGTATCATATTTTTAAATTTACAACAGTTGAAATTTTCTTTTCAATTCTATACTTTTTTCTTTTTTTTTATTTTTTATAGTAAATAACCTTAATTTTTGTTTTTTTGTTTTATTATTTTTTCTATTTATTTTGATTTATCTTTTTTATTTATAAATATTTTTATTGTTCTTATATTCACAATATATGTATAAAAAATATAAATATGCACATAATATATAAAATACACTTACAATATATATATATATATATATATATACAAGATATATAAAATATACATACATTATTTATATAATATTTATATAATTTATTTATTTTTTAAATTTAATTTTTTTATTTTATATACTAACATGCACAATAAATATATAATATACATACAACATCTACATAATATACATATAGCACACACATAACATCTACAAAACAAAATGAATATTTTTTAACTTTATTTTTATATGTATAATATATATAGTTTGTTTAAAAATAAATTTAATATTTTTTATTAATATATTTTTATATTTTTTACTTTTTTATATTTTTTGAGTATTTATTATTTGTAATTAAAATTTAATTTTTTTTATAAAAAATTCATACATTTTATTAGTTAAAAATATAAGTTAAAATATTAATTTTTATTATTTTATTAAAATATATTTATTTTATAATAAAGTTTAAAAAAATAAAAATTATAGTAAAATATTACTTAAAAGCAGAGAAGATGTATTTTTGAAAAAAAAAATTATTTTAGTGAAGAGTTAGATTTTTTTTTTAAAAAAAAAATAGTTGTATTATTTTAGAAAACTTTTTTTTTAAATATGTAGAATTTTTGAAAATAAAACTTATTTTTAAGGTAATTTTATAGATATTCCTTTTATTTTTCAAACAGCATAATATATTTAGATTTCATTATTATTTTATCTTATTAGTATTAAAACACCATTACTGAAAAAGGAAAATATATTGAGAGGAAAATTTTCAAGCTAATAGTTTTTGTTTACGAAAAACAAACAAATCATTAATTAGAAACAACACGTTCATCTGCAGCCCCTACTAAATTATTCAAAAGGACGTGGTGTAAAGCCATGCAGAACACAAATCAAACTATACAATTTTTTTTTATTCTGATTAATTGCCCTATTTTTTTGCACATATGCATCGGTTCAAATTGAAATTTTTACTTCCACTTCTAAAAAAATTTTCATTCAATAATAAGATCTATTCATGGATGAACTCTTGCCCACCAAATTAAATTAATTCTCATAAGGTTCAATTATCAAATAAAATCAATAAAGAAATAAGAAAAAACTGAATTATGAGGAAATCAAACTTAATTTATAAGGCAAGGGAATCTATGTAAAGTCAAAAGGGATATTAGATAGGGATAGAGGATCTTATCCATTTCTCAAACTGCACCGACCACTAACCCGATTACCAATTCCGGGTCGATTCCCTTGCCCGACACGAACCCAAGCAAGGTTGCTGCGCGCCATTTAAACCTCTAAGCTCTAACATTTACAGACTTGCAGTGTCCAACTTCCAGAGCTATGGACGAAGAGTTCTCATTGGAGGATCCAACAACTTTACTCGTTTCCGCCTCTGATTTTGCATATCATCCATCCAGGTTCTCTTTTCTTTCTTCCCCCCCCCCCCCCCCCCCCCCCCCCCCCCCCCCCCCTTTTTAATTAATTTATCAATTAATTTTGATACTATTGGTTGATTTTTCAGGTGTTCAAAATGAAGACGCAGTTAAAGATTTTCTTCATCGTTTCCCTCTTCCTCTCATTATCAGGTAATCTCAATTTGTGCTTATAGTTTTGATGGATGATTTCAATTTTTGTATTATTATTTTTTAAAAAAAAATTTGCATTTACAGTGCTTTGCAAACAAAAGCAAATGTGCCTGGTTTGGAAACTACTTTGGTTGCTTGTCTAGAAAGAATTTTTAAAACAAGATACGGTGCATCTCTCATTCCTCAGTATATGGTATGTTAGTGTTACTGCTCAATTTAGTGTCTGTAATGTTACTGTGTGTCTTCTGAATATTAGATGATGGTTTTATTGGGATTTAGTTTGTCTTTGTTTAATTTTTTGGGTTTTATTCAGGCTTTTGTGCAACTCGGTTTGAAGGCAGATTCTCAACATGTTAGATCTTTAGCTTGCAAAACGGTATGTGAACTAGCCATCTTTAATTGATTTTGTTTTCCCTTGGAAGTTGCTGAATATATTGTCTTTACATCTCTAAATAGTTAAATGCTTTGTCAAATCATAATCATGCATTTAGACAACCTCTTTATTTCACTCCATTGCTAACTTGCCGCAGGTTGCTTGTCTTCTGTAGAATGTTAATGATAAAACTGTCTCTCCTGCCCAGCTAATCATTGGCAGTGACATTTATCCTCTTCTGCTTGATTGTCTTATTAATGGGTAAGGAGTTTCCTGCTCTCTTATTGGATTTCTAGTTGTTTAGGTTGATTCATGTTTTAGAAGAATAAAGGTATGGAGAATGATGACGAATCCACAATGTGGTTCAGATGCAAAATTTGGCAATACCGTTATTTCTACAACTGTCACGTTGATCTTGAGATATGTCCTCTTCAAAGTGGGAAATGTGCTGTCTGTTTATTTTGTGTCCTACTTATTAGTTGCCGTGTGACTTGTCACCGTTATGGGGCTGTTACATCTGCCATTTAGATGCTCTATTATGGTTTCTTGTGGGTATCAACAAACATTCAGCCTTTTAATTTCTGTATGTGACATCCCATTGAATTATAACAGATCATTATTGAACTTAATAACTCTTGTTTTTTGATGATTCTGTAATTCTGATTCTCCTGCCTTTTCGCCTTGTTGCATGCTTGTCTGCCTAAATGGTTTCATAATATGGTTCAATCATGGAGTGAAAGTTAGTGTGATGAATCATGAAAGCGATGTGAATTTCAAGAGGCTCAAAAGTAGCCCAAGTCATGGCATTTTAGACGCTCTTTGTATTTTCACCTCATATCAACCTGGATTAATAATTGTTTCATCGGACCAGATCTCTATAATGAAGCAGTGAGGATGAACTATTTTTATACTATTTGTTGATTTCTCAGGAAAACTAAAACTGGATTGAATTTGTGATGGTGTCTTGTCAGCTGTCTTAAGATTTCTTTTCCCTTTTCCCCCTCTGTTGTAAAGATACTGTTAGTTATAGGAGAGATAATATTCTACTCTTCAAAACTTATTTTTGGTTTGTTGCTTCATGTGATTGCATTTGTTATTTTTGTAGCAATGAACAAGTGGCAACTGCATCAATAGAGGCAATTACGAAGTTAGCTGCCTTTCCACAAGGCATGGTATGACTGACTTTTGAGGCTAAGTCTTGTTTCTTGCTTCACTAATTGAGCTATTTCTTTTACTTACTGGGTAAAGTTGTTCAAAATTTAAATAGGAGGTAATCTTCCCAGCAAATAATCAATATACACAATAAATATATAGCAGACACACAATATTTATCAAACATATACATAATATATACAAAATATATATGTAATATATACATAATAAAATTAATTTTTAAAATTTTTTTATTTGTATAATATGTAACATTTATTTAAAAATAAATTTAATAATTTTTATTAATATATTTTGCTTTTTTTGTGAGTATTATTTATTTTTTGTAATTAAAATTAAATTTTTATTTATAAAATTTAATAAATTTTTTATGCTAACAATATAATTTAAAATATTAATTTTTACTATTTTATTAGAATATTTTTATTTAATGGTAAAGTTTGAAAAAAAATAAAAATTAAAGTAAAATATTAATTGTAGTAAGAGAAAAAGTATTTTTTAAAAAATATTATTTTAATGAGAAGTGAGGTATTTTTAAAAATATACTCTAATATTTTTTAAAATATAAATATAAATATTTTTTATAGTATTTTAAAATAAAATTTATTTTTTTTATGTAGTTTTATAAATGTCTCAATTTCTCAATACGGAAAATGGGCTCACTTCAATCTGAGCCTGAAATCCAATAGTAGTGCTGCTAATATTTAAGGGAAATTTACATTGTCTACGTCTTTTCCTGGCTTACTTTGCAATTATACCAGGGCCGAATGAATGTTTTTCAAAAATATGCATTTTGCTTTTTTTTTTTTTTTAAATTGGGTTTTTGATGTTCTTTTTTCTTTTTTTATTTTTGTACATTTTTTTATTTTCAATTTTTTATAATTTATTTTATTTATATCTTTTGTTTAAAATTTTTTTAATATTATATTTTTAATATACACGAATAAATATATATATATACATAATATATATAAAATGCATGCTCAATAATACAAATTACATCTACAACATCTATAACATATTTATACCATATCTACATAATATTTTTAATATTTATTTAATTTTATTTTTTAATTTTTATTCTCAAAATATTCATATAATATTCATACAATATTTATACAATATTCAATAATTTTTAAATAAAATACACATAACTTAAATAATAAAAACATAATATATAATATTTACAACACATCTACAATATCTGTAATACATCTACAACATATACACATAATATCTATATAATGAAATTATGTGTATTTTTTATTTTTTTTGTGTATAATATGTAAAATTTATTTAAAAATAAATTTAATAATTTTTATTAATGTATTTTTATATATTTTATTTTATTTTTATTTTTTTGAGTGTTATTTATTTTTTATAATTAAAATTAATTTTTTTTATAAAAAAATATGATTTTTATATGATAAAAAATAATTTAAAAAAATAATTTTTTTATTAAAATTTTTTATTTAATAGTAAAGTTAAAAAAATGAAAATTTCAAATAAAATATCGATTGTATTGAAGGAATATGTAATTTAAAAAAAAAACTTTTATTCTATGGAGGAAAGAGATATTTTTAAAATTTTGCACTAATTTTTTATAAAAATTAAAATATTTTTAACTTTTTAATATTTTTGTAATAAAAATTATTTTTTAGATAGTCATGTAAAAGTCTCAATACCTTATTTTCTTAATGGGCTTTTAAAATATATTATTTAAACCTTTCTGAAAATTAAGGAGGTTTTTATAAAATGAACCATAAAAATAATTTTTTTTTTAAAAAAATAATGTAAAATAAATTGGGTTAAATTTTTAAAAAAATCTTAATTCTTATTAAAATAATTTTTTTTCAAAAATATGTCATCTCTCATTACAAATAATATTCTACTTCAATTTTCATCTTTTTATTTTTAAACTTTACAATTAAATAAATATATTATAATAAAATAAAAATTAATATTTTAAATTATATTTTTAACATATAAAATATATTAATTTTATAAAAAAAAAATTTATTTTAGATTATAAATAACAAATAACACTCATAAAAATAATATAAAAAAGTAAAAAATATATTAATAAAAATTATTAATTTATTTTTAAATAAATTTTATATATTATAAAAATAAAAAAAAAAGTTAAAAAAATAATAATTTTATTATATAAATATTTTATAGGTATTGTATATATGTTATGTGTATATACATATAGATGTTATATAGATATTATATTTTTATTGTGTATATTTATGTGCATATTTTTTTATTAAATAAATTGCATAAATATTATGTAAATGTTACGTTTATATTTAGTGTATATGGTATATATGTTTATATTTATTATGTGTATATTTTGTATATATTATATATGTATATTTATTTATTTTGTGTATACATTGAAAATATGAGAATAAAAAAATTATTTATAAAAAAATAGAAATAAAAAATAAAAAAAATAAAACAGAAAAATTAAAATTATCTTAGTAAAAAATGTTAAAATGAAAAAGAAAAGGCGAAATATCTTATTTTGAAAAAAATCCTTCGTTGCAGTAAAAATGAAAAGAAAACACAGATTTTGCGTAATCTATGTAAATTTCTCAAAATTATATTATATGTCACTTTTTAAATTTTTTTTATAATTTATGTATATATTTAATATATTAATATATATTTCTAGAAGTATAGTATATTTTTGTTATATAAATATATACTATATATATTTCTTTTAAACTTGAGTATTTTTGAAATTAAAAATTAAAAAGTAATATAATTGAAAATAAAAAAGTAGGTATTTTTAAAAATATTTTTTATTTTTTGAGATATTTTTTAAGAAATTTTTACAATTTTTAGGATTTATTCAAAAGCTTAAAAGTAAAATATATTTTCAAAAATATTTATTTTTTTCTCTAAAAACACTCCATTTTAATATTTTAATTTTAAAAATACTCACTTCTAGATTTATATATTAATAAACATCTAGTATACTAAAAATATATAATATATTTTTAATTAAATTAAAAGATGGATTTTTTTTTAAATCTTCTAAAGATTATAGAGTATAAGTGACTTATCATATGGTATTTATCATGGTATTTTCTCCAATATTTTTCCTTGAGAATGCAATAAAGCATAAATCCATATTTATTTATATTATCCATATCTTAAGAATAAATATCAGTTCAAAAAAAAAATAACAAATATGAAATTAAGTTATATAATATTCCCAAAATTTTATTTCAATTTCTTTTCAAATAATAATCTAAATATATATAATTAATTGAATTGATAAATATATTTATTTCTCTGATTATATATATATGTGCATTTTAAAATTATGGTATAATAAATAATTTTTCTTTTTACTAAAAATTGAATATAATGAAATTCTATATAGATGTTTTGAAATTAATTTCTCGCTTTTCACAATTTGTTTTTCAAAAGATGATGCCCTATTAACATTTTTATTTTCCTTTTTCTTTTTTATAAAATAAAATTTATTTTGAATTCGATGATCTATTATTTTAAAATTGACCCGTTCTCCACGAAAATTGGAATTACCAAATGGCGGCTATGGGTCATATTATTAATCAAATAATTATATCTACAAAAAATTATTTATTTTGGTTTATATGTATTTATTTTGGATTTGACAATTCTTAAATAAGTTGTTAAATTAATAATGTAAATAAGGAACTTTACAAAATTGGGTGAGATGAGATGAAATAGATGTGATATTTGAAATTTGACATTTTATTTATTTATATTATTTTACACATGAAACTCAAATCTAAAAAACTTATAGTAATTTCAAATTATCACCTATTAAACTGGTATTATGAAATTTCTTATCAATATTATTTTTATCATTAAAATAAAAAAATTTTAAAAAAAATCTAAAAATTCAATATGAGCAAATATATAGACTGAATATGATTGGATTTAAATTAATAATAAAAATAAAAGTTAAAAAAAATGATGAATCATCAAACTTATCTTCAGCTGTACTTTAAGAGAAGGAAAAGTAAACACACAATCCAATCCATTCAGCATATATATATATATATATATATATATTAAATTTTAGACGCACAAAAATCATAAATAAAAAGCCACCAAAATCTGGGAATTGGCAGGAGCTCTTTGTGAAGCATATAAGTGTTTTAGCTTCTGCAGAATTGCTTGGTACGTCCATTTTATTTATTTTTATTAATTTAATATCCATAAATTAACATCTAAGTTAAATTTTTTATGCTCATGTTTGATTTTTTGTCTTTTTTTTATGTTCATGTGCAAAATATATTATTTTTTTAAAGCATTGAATCAAGGATAGGATTTTTTGAATTTATTGTTTAATGGAGAAATATATATATTATTACTAAAAATAAGTTTGCAAGTGCATATATGAAAATACTTTAAATTAGCATGAAAAAGAATTTGAATTTCTATATGAGAAATTGGAAACAATAAAACAATTGTAATTTTGTTAGTTAAATTTATTCCATTATAGTTTCATTTGATATATAAAAAATAATTTCTTACTTATTTAAATAGAAATATTATAGTTGAATTATTTATTCATTATTTTAATTATTGCCAGCGTCTATTTTATTTCATAATAATTTTAAAGGAAATTTAGTTCAACCATATTATTATATATACAGTCTATTTAATTGAATATATATTTTAAAATTATTGGTTATTGTATAAATATATATTTAAATATAATTTTTATAATCTTAATATTATTTATTTCATTTAGAATTTCATGACAATAATTAAAAAATAATAAGTTTTTTTTATTTATATAATATTATTTATTGACCTACGCCTAATTTCTCAACATGGAGAATGGGCTCACTTTAAAGCAAGCCCAAAATCCAAAAGAAATTTGGGATTTCCACACAAATATCTCAAAAATAAAAAAATAAATAATAAAAATATAACTTTTTTTTTATGTCCTTTGACTTTTTTTTTTTAAATTTTATATTTCAAAATTGTCTCTTTTTATAATTTCATAAGTATTCCTCTTTTTAAAATTTGCATAAAACAATTGGACAAACATTTGGATTTTCATTGCTAAAAGTTATTAATACTTCTTTTGTACAATAATACAACACAATTAACCAAGGACATGCAAATTATTTTTTAATAACCTAATACTTGTGCTATATCTTAATTATGTAAATCACAATATATTAAGATAATGTTATGAATAAAATTATTAAATAATATATAAAAATGTATATTTAAACAAACCATAATTTAATTTTGATATTAATATTATATAATAATAAAAAATATATGCTAATTTTTATCTATGACAACTATTTATATTTGATATATAAAAATAATTTCTTAATTATTTAAATAAAAATACTATAATTGAATTATTTATTGATTATTTTATATTTTATTTTAATATACTTTCGCACCAAAATCAAAAGGCTAAATCCAACATTATTCAAAAATTTTATTATATTTTTCTAAATTTGTACAATTTATTAAAAAAATTCCACATCAATTTAACCAAAATCATTAAATTAAAAAATAGTATAGTTAATTTTATAATTTATGTTTTTAATTTTATAATATAAAAACATGGAAATTAAATACATAAAATCTTTTAATAATTATGTAAGCCAAAAAGGAAAAACATAAGAGATATTATATTTCAATAATAATAAGATATTATCTAAAGAGACATTATTTAAAATTTAATAAATATAAGGCCACATTAATGTATTTGTTAAAAAAGTCAAGAGAGAAAAACATAAAATAAAATATTTAAATAATTATCTGAGACTAACTATCAAGTTACGTGTTCAATAAACCAACAAACAAAAACACGTGGCGGCTGTTGCTTATATTTTCTATTTTTCCTGAATTTATGTAATTCACATTGCCTAACTCTTCTGGTTCTAGAAAATGAAACGTGTGTTGTTTTTTTTAGTAATATTATCATAAGTTAATTGTAAACATTTTATTAAATTTTTTTATTTAGAACTTTATTTTTCTGAAAAAATTGTAGTCACACTTAAATAATTTAAATTTAATATTTTTATCAATACATTTTTTGTTCAAACATTTTTTTAAACTATGTTTAGGAATATGTTCAGCATAATTTAATAATATATAGTATATTATGTTTAATATAGTATAATATGATATGATATAGTATAAATAGTGTGATAAAATTTCATTTAAATAAATAAAATGACTAAAATATTTTTTATTATCAGTATATTATTTAATATATAATCATATTAAAATATTTTTTAATATATAAATTATAAGACTAATTAACTGTATTTAAAAAATTAATAATATTTTTAATAAATAGATATTTTATTTATAAAAATAATTAAATTTTATAATAAATTTAAGTGGTCATGCCACTAAAAAAATAAAAAATATTAATAAAATTCAAATGAGAGATATATTATGATTTTTTTTTTTGTAGGGGGTGTTAGAATTTAACTGAAGGTAATTTTGGTATAAAAAAAATCAAAATATATCAACCTACCAAATCAGTGGTTTAATAAAGTTGATAAAAATTTCCATTGCCACACAATGATAAAACCATATATAATAAACTATGAAAATATTCCCAAACATAGTTCACCCCTAAGCCATATTATACTAACCTATGAAAAATTCATTGGAAATGCTTCCAAATATAGTGTTAAAGTTATAAGATTTTAGTGGTTGTTTAGTTATGAAAATAAGTCTCTTTTTTAGAAAATTTTCTAAAGAAAAATAAAAAATAAAATTTATTTCTTAGTTAGAAATATTTCATTTGAAATTAAATAATAATTTTTTTGTATTTATAATTATGTAATAATTGAATTTAAAAATATATATATTTATTTATTTATTTTCTAAATGAAAAATATAAAAATGCTAAAAAATAATAGCATTTGTTTTCTACTTAAATTCGAACTGGTTTTTTAATTTTAATTTTTTTTTATGATAATGGAAAATGTTTTATTTTATTTAAAATACTATTTGTGCATTTATGATACTAGTAGAAGATATAAAAATAATACTCCAGTTCGAATTTAAGAAATACAGTTTGATAACAATACATTCAGATAAATGCACAATAAGGAATAGCCATGTGGCCAAGGTTATGTCTTACCGTTGCAAAGTTGAAGGAAGCCCACTTTTTTTATTTTTTTTTTATTTTTTTTATTTTTTTATAAATTATTATTTTGAAGTAGAGTTAGACAGTAAAATTTCTTTATCGAATAGCTATATTCTTAAAAAAATAAATTTAAAGCTTCTAATTAAATTATAATAGTCTTTTGCTAACTGATTATGCTACTTTAACTTTTTAACTTTGAAAACAATTTTAGAACTTCATTAAAATTAGATATGAACAAGGAAACAACCTCAAAGATCCTCCAGCATTGTTAAAAGTTACAAAAATTTACTGTAAATTAATTGAATATCAATAATAAATTTTATAATTTTTCAATAAAATTTTATTTTGTTATAAGATAAAATACAATTCAAATAAAATATAAACAGAAAAAAAATGAAATTTATAGCTAAATACAAAAATCAAAACAAATGAAATAACAGACTAACAACTACCACGACAAATAAATCAAAATTAAATCTCACAATTTAAAAATTTCACAACAAAAACAAAATATACAAATTCCGTAACTAAATAAGGAGTTACATATTTTTACAATGAATAACAAATATATAATCAAATTAATAATTTAATTCCTCGATATCATCATAGTTTGCTATATTTGATATTTAAGCCAATTATGAAAATTCTTTTATTTTTTTCAACAAAGAAATTTCACCAAAACAACATATGCAAAATAATAATAATAATAATAATTTAAATATAATTTAACATAAACGACGTAAAATTTGGCTAACATATAAATTAGGCTAAAACGGATTAGGTATAAAAAAAAGCATAAACTTACAAATATAGTTTATCTTAAGCATATTAGGATAAATACTAAGTGACACTTAAAATGTTTTACATATATGACATTGGCCCTAGATAAATTACATGATGAATATGAGATTCAAGCATGAGTTCAGCTAAATCAGCAAACCTACACGAATCTATTTACTAAATCAATATGATCATAATTTTTTTTATTAATTATATGCGGAGTTTAAAATTCAAATTCGATGTCTAAATAAAAACAACACACTTTTAGCTATTAAATTAAACATGGATAATTAATCAATATAATCATAATACGTATTCAATCTTTATCATTCTATTTTAATATATTAATTAATAAGAGACTATTTTAATTTAATTAGATGTTTTGAGTTTAAATTTCTAATTATGCAACTGCTTTAAAACTATCAAGTGGAAAGTTTATCGCCCATGTGAACACCATTAAATAACTCAAGAAAAATATTTGCACCTCCAACTTAATCGAATTAGTATTTAAAATTTATATGATTTTAAAAATATTTAGATATAAAAATATATACATTTTTAAAAATTTATTATTAAATAATCAATAATTCCTAAGCCCTGTTTTAGTCTTTCACGTTAAACTTTAAATTAAATAAAGGAAGAATTTTCTTTTTCTGAGGTTTTCAAAAACCTTGATTTCTTATTACTTTTGACCTGTATTTTTCATTTTTATATGATTCGTTAAATGCCTATATATATTAACTATACACCACTTAAAACTCTTCTCTCTTCCCTTCATTTTCTTTTCACATATAATTTATGGAGATCAACTTTGATTTATGTTTTATCTTATTTTTAAATTATATATGTACATATCTTTTTCTTTCTTTATTATTATTATTTTTTTTAATTTTGCATATTGGTTGTTAGTTGACGATAATCAACTGATTAAATAAGAACTTAATAATAAGAATATATAGAGAATAAAGTCCCATATTGAATGAATATAAATGTATATGAGTTCTTAATATAGAAATAAAATTTTCAACATTCACAGTTAGTTTTTGATGTTAGCTATTTTAAATTTATATTAAGAAAAATCAATTGATTAAAGCCAAACTTTTAGCTAACACCATTTTTTCCTAATTTTTTTCTTCTACTATAAATGATATGTTAATTTTTATTTAGAGTAAATTACATATAATTTATAAAAGATGACTTCTATTTTACTGAAAATTTGTTTTATTATATATATTTTCTTATATTTTGGTTTTTTAGTTTATATAGCAATTTTCTAATACAAAATAATTAATAAATTAATAAATATATCAAAACTCTATTATAAAAAATATTAATACATTAAAAAGAATCTTCGCCACAATAAAATCAATTCAATTATTTTTATAGGATAATAAAAATATTATCATCTTTTTAAATATTTTAAACTAATATATTATTACTATTACTATTATCTTTTTTAATTCAGTTATAGATGAGGGGCGGACCCAAGGGGCATGAGTCCATTGTCCCCCTTTGATTCCACCATATATATATATATTATTTTTAATTAATTTTTAAATATTAATTATTCTAAAAATTTAAATTAATTTTTAATTTATTATTTTAAAAATATTTTTGAGTGTTATAATTATTGTTTAATTTATAGATTTTAGTTTATTATTTTAATAATTAAATTAATTATTTTAAAATTTAATTATGATATGAATGGAAAATTTAGAGTTTTATGATTAGATTAATTATTTTAAAATTTAATTATGATATGGATGGAAAATTTAGAGTTTTATGATTAGATTAATTATTTTATAAAAAATATTTATTATATAAGTTTATTAAAAAATAAATAGTTTAAATTTACTATTTAAAATATCTCAAAAAATATATAAATATTATTTAAAAGATATATATTATATAATTTTTAAAGTAATATTTAAATATTAAAATAAAAATAATAAAAATTTTAATATTTAAATATTTTATATAAAAATAAAAATAAATATTAATATTAACATTAACTATTTATATTAATTTTTTTAATATAAAAATAAAATAAAATATAAATTTATCTCTAATATATTTTGCTTAAATATTTTGCGGCCCTCCAGTTAAATTTTAATTTGGTGACTGTGATGTATGTAGTACATGCGTATGGAAGAAATCATATATTATTGTCTTGTTTTATTATTATGTAATAATTCAAAAATCAAAAAATAAAAATAAAAATAAAAATAAAAATAAAAATAAAAATAAAAATAAAAATAAAAATAAAAATAAAAATAAAAATAAAAAACAGAAAAATAATGTTAAAAATGTTGTGTATTTGTGAACTGATAAAACTCTGTCCGAGCTACCACCAAATTGTTTTTCGCGCAAAGGTTACACGACGAGACATCAATGCATGGTCATACACATGTACTCACTTCAATCCACCAATTAATCTCTGCAATTTTTTTTTTGTGTGTTTCCCTCAGATCCTTCCAAAAATCTCACCTTTCAAGACTTGGAAACAAGAACCTAAAAACCAAATTTCTTTACCTAAAAACCAAATTTCTTTCTTTATTTTTTTTTTCAACAAACAGAATAAGAGAGAAGAAGAAGAACAATACCCACATGGAGAAGGTGAAGGAGAATGGAACTATTAACAATCATGAAATTGAAACACCCAAAAATATAACAATCAAAGGCATTTTAAGTTTGTTGATGGAAAATATTGACGAGGAAGATGATAGAACTGTGATTTCTTTGGGTATTGGTGACCCTTCTGTTTTTTCTTGCTTTCATACCACACCCATTGCTCAGGAAGCTGTTGTTGATGCTCTCCAATCTGATAAATTCAATGGGTACGCTCCTACTGCTGGCCTTCCTCAAACTAGAAGGTAAGTTTATATGTATACATGTATGTGTGTATGTGTATGTCAGTTAGTTTTGTTCTATTAATTTGTGAATTTATTGACTTTGTTTCAGTTTTTATCCATTTCTTGTTGATTTCTGGGCTCAGATTTCAGAATTATCTTTAAATAAATCTCTAAGAAATTATGAAAGCTTTTAGCTATCTCATTTACTGCAGCTGGTTCTATTTCCTGATCTTTCCTGTCTATTCATCGTCACAGTTCTTAAATTTGTCAATTTTGACAGTTGAAAATAATTGTATTCAAGAAATGATGATCTCAGATTTTTTTAAAAAATTTAGCTTAATTTTTAAAATTGCAATTGCAGCTGAAACTATCCAGATTTGCAGTCCAGAATTACTATTTAGGTTTGGTTCTGCAAATGTCTTTGCCTATTTCTTACAATTTCAGTGTCCAAATTAATCCTTGAAAATAGCAATTTTGCATTTTGTCATTTGATTTGGTTACATGCAATTGTTCATTTTTTTTTGATACAGTAGCAGTTGGATAATCTGAGGAGAAACTGCTCAGAAATTTCAACTTAGTTCTAATTTATTTCCGTTTAACATAACGAAAATTCTTGGCTATATCCTAAATACTTCACTTCAAATTGAGAAGCAAAAGAAATTGGAAGGACTAATCTGTATTACTTTTGGCTTTTAGCTTTTGGAATCTGAAAGTTAAAAAAAGAAGCTTTTTTGTGGTTTTTCAGCCAAAAGAGAGAGAGAGATAAGGTTACTGAATATACCATTTGTCTTGTCCAAGGAATGGTTCCAGGTCAAAATCCTATTTTTCCAATAGCTACAGTATTAGAAATTACTTGAGCCAAATTCAGCAAATATGTTTACTCATTCTCTATATCCAAAACATCATCACGATCTGATTCAACTGACAAAATTTTAGTTCATTTTAGATTCATATACAATAATATGATTCATGTCATCCTTTATTAATTTTAGTTTTTTTTCCTATTCTTCAGGGCAATTGCTAATTACCTATCTCGTGATCTTCCCTACAAGTTGTCATCTGATGATGTTTTTATCACATCTGGTTGCACACAGGCAATTGATGTTTCTTTGGCAATGCTTGCTCGTCCGGGTGCCAATATCTTACTTCCTAGGCCATGCTTCCCAATTTATGAACTTTCTGCAGCATTTAGAGGACTTGAAGTTCGGCACTTTGACCTTCTCCCGGAGAAAGGCTGGGAGGTTGATCTTGATGCAATTGAAGATCTTGCAGATCAGAATACTGTTGCATTAGTTATTATAAACCCTGGTAATCCTTGTGGGAATGTGTACTCTTATCAACATTTGAAAGAGGTTAGTGGTATCCAAGATTTGGATTCAAGTGACCTGCAAACATATATCAAGTAAAGAGGTTGAGGTCTTATTTAGTTGCTTTACTGGATTTAGATTGCAGAGACAGCAGAAAAGCTTAAAATTCTTGTTATTGCTGATGAAGTTTATGGGCACCTTGCTTTTGGGAATAGTCCATTTGTGCCAATGGGAGTTTTTGGATCCATTGTTCCTATTCTTACTCTTGGTTCTCTTTCAAAGAGATGGATAGTTCCTGGATGGCGAGTTGGTTGGTTCGTGACAACTGATCCATCTGGCATGTTTAGAAAACCCAAGGTCCTTTCTCATCCCTGATTTTCATGTGCATTAATATAGCATTTCTTTGGTAGGATTTCACCATATACACATCAAACCTGAATTCAGAAGATCCAATTGTCAAGCAGATATTTCTTATTACTAGTTCTTAAATAGTACTTATTGGACTTTTTGAATTTGCTTAATTTTGCTCGCAGCAATAAAAAAAAATCCTTATATATTCCAAGAATGTTGATTGGTTTTTCCTTGCATTTCATGGTTGAAAATATATAAAATCAACTCATCTATTCTACCTTCCTTTCTACTCAGGTTATTGAGCGTATTAAGAAGTACTTTGACATTTTGGGAGGACCTGCAACCTTCATCCAGGTTTACTTAATTTTATATGCTGCCACTGTACTTAAATTACACCCCCCCCCCCCCCCCCCCCCCTCCGATCCTTTTTCTCCAGTTTTTCTTAGTTCATCAATTTATTTCATCTAGATGTTATGTGTTCTATATTGTTTAAAGCTATGGATGTGAAAATGCTAATATTCTCCTGATAGATTTGATGAAATGTAGTCTGGGTATATATATATATATATATATATATATAGCTCTTTGCAGTTTCTAGATTTATAAGAAATAAGCTGTTAAGAGAATAGAGGCAGAAGGGGAGGGATATTGAGCTTCATTTCTTGATGCTTTGAATATTGTGGTCTTTTATAAACCAGGCCTTTTGCTTGTTACACACTTGACCTTGATTGCATAGACTTTATCTAGAAATAATGATGCATATCAACACCAGATGTTATTCATGCCAATAGTCATCTCCATTTTTAGTTGAAACAATTTTGATTTCACAGGCAGCAGTACCTCACATTCTTGAGCACACTGATGAATTTTTTTTCAAGAAAACGATCAATATATTGAAGCAGGCATCAGAGATTTGTTGCGACAGGATAAAGGAAATTCCTTGCATCACTTGCCCACACAAGCCTCGGGGATCCATGGCTGTTATGGTGAGGATATGGCAGAACTTGTAGTTCTATTTGCATTTAATGAATAGGATGTCTGTTGTTATCCTGCTTATTGAACTTTTTAATGTAATGCAGATGAAATTGAATCTTTCACTATTGGAAGATATCTCTGATGATATTGATTTCTGCTTCAAATTGGCCAAAGAGGAATCTATCATCATTCTTCCAGGTAAGAAACATACAAATTTGGAACTTTACAATTCATATTTTACTAATCTTTTATGAAAAAAAGTGCACGCCTTCTAAATGCTTCTGCTGTATGAACCTAAATTGGCTGGGGCTGTTTGTATCCAAAAAACAGGATATAAGTGAAGGTTCTGTTTCTTGAAAAAGCCATTTGTACCTTGGTTCTACTTTATTGGTAGTTGCTTCCAAGTTTCTTCTTTGTTTTTTTTAAAATTTGCAGAATGAGAGATTCGAACTTGGATCTATTGCCAAGTTAAGAGATGCACCACCACTAAACTATGCTTGTGAGAGCAATTGTTTCCAAGTTGATGCTAACATTTATGATAAAAATCTGAAATCTTTCTCCTGATATCTTTTCAAATATCTAATAAATTCAAAGAAAAAATGGAAAAAAAAAATTGAGAAACAATTCAAAGAAAAAATGAAAAAAAAATTGAAGAATCTACACTGTTCAGCATTTTGAGGATAACAAGAAGCTCACAGCTCTGTCATTACTAACAGATGAGAATTATATTTGTTGTGCAGGAACTGCAGTGGGGCTAAAGAATTGGCTCCGAATAACGTTTGCTGTCGATCCAGTATCGCTTGAAGAAGCTTTAGGGAGGGTAAAATCTTTCTGTCAAAGGCACACCAAGTATATAAATTAAGTTACTAAAAATCAGTGTCATTAAGAGACAGGGACTTCATGTTCACAAAAATTGGACCTGAAAAGTATCTATATTTGATAGATTAGAGAAAACAAAGAAAAAACTTTCAAACTGAATGTCAGAGAACATGTAATCCCATCAATGTAATGAATACAAAGTTCATGCAAAGTGTTTCTATTTGAAAGTCTTGCTGATCAAATTCTCTTTCATGTGTTTCATGGGAAATCAATTTTCTTTCCATCACCATAAGTTTACTGCTCAAATAGCAACAGAATTAGCAAAATAGCAAAAACGGAAAAGTTCATACGCTTGTAACATATATATATATATTTTTTTTTTCTATTTTGATTATATGTATATATGTAGTATGAGATTTTTCCTCTGTATTTTTTTAGATTGATTTTATTTTGTTTGAATTAATTTTATTAAGTTCTTTCTCAAGATACAAAGATTATTCATGTTAGTTTTACATCTAATATCGTGATAACAAGCGACACCATGTCCTAAATCTAATATTTTAATAACCAGTTAATCACAAATTTCGAGTTAAAAAAATTAAGATTTCAATCATTAAAAATCCAATCAAGAAAACATAGACTATCACAGGTAATTCAATAAAAATAAATAATTCAAACTGAACCCTACATTTTTTTTTATTATTTATAAATTGAAAGTGGGCCCAAGATTCAATAAAGGTTATTTGCCGTAACAAAATTCTATTACAAATGGAGTAGGGAATAACATTACAGCTCTGCCTTGTACGGTGTCTCATGCCGTATGCCAAACTGCAAGACAAACTGCAAAAACACAAAAATACACTAACTTTTTTTTTATAGTAATTTTCCACTTATTTGTATTACCAATAAACATGGGGTTGCTTCATTTTCTTGATTATCTCTCTACAACTCCATAGTCGAGATAGTTTCTTTCATAGATGGAGCATCAAAAATCAGGTAAGTCATTTCTATGGAGTACTGATTTTGGTTTTCCTTTTTTTTTTTTTTTTTTTTTAATTTGTGTCTTTTTTGATGAATTTAATTTGGTGAGTAATGTTTTGAAGATGAGATGGCTGCACTGGAGGTTGAAAATGGCTGCAGTGACTTTAAGGTTCCTGTGTTTTCTTCATCTTCAGAGGTTGAAAACTCTAGATCCAATATAATATGTAGTTGCAATTGATCATGATTTCTATGCTAATTTATTGTTTAGGAATATTTAAAAAGAAAAAAAAAGAACTGATTGATGGGTAATAAATATTTTGCAATAGTTGGTTTTTGCCTGAAATTTGAGAATCTTTCAAAACTTGGTCTCTGTGTTTAGGACAATAATGCTCTGCTCTGGGACAATATTGTTGTGTTGCTGTTGTATATGTTCAGAAAAATTGGTACAAGGATTCGGTTTTTGGGGCAAGTACCTAGTAGTTAATTCCTGAATGAACAGGTGGTGAGAGTGCCTTCTTTTTGGGGTATGTAGCTGAATGACTGAGGTTATTTCTAAGGCCAGTCAGATTTTTTTGTTTAAGATTCTCTGGTATTGGGATGGATCATTTTAATGTTACACACTGTCACCTAGGATCATCATCTCTAGAGGACTGAGTGTAACAGTTAGTATCATTTTCAACATTAAATGTAAGATAAAATGGTAAAGATTTTTTTAAAAAAAAATTAAAATTTTAAAAATTTTGGAAGTGGGTAGTTATGGTGTAAAAATAAATTTCAGCCATTTATTTAGTATTCAGTGGTAGACATTAAGGTGTTATATATAATTAAGACAACTTGTATATATTCAAGTAAAATTTTTACCTAAAATAAGGGGGCAATATCCAGGCCAAGTTTTAATAAAATTACACATAAAAAGTTTTACATTTTGGAGGTTAGGAGGCAATGGCCTCTCCTGAGCCCCTCCATCCCTCATTGGGATTTCTAGTTGCATATGCAACGAACAAATTTCTCTTCAAATTACTTCAGCCAAACTTGCTAATGACCAAAATGGGACTAGGTGCAGATGAACTTGACCAAGCTAAGATTTTAAAGAACTGACAAGTAAATTGTGTTTTATTTATGAGACAATGAATCCTAACTTATGAAGATTTTGAGTTATCTATGTGATATCAAATTCTCTTTATCTTTACTGGTCTGCGTTTTCAATTGATCTCTTTGCCTAGTAGTAGATGTGAAACAGTTTAGGAGGACGCTAGTGTTTGAATCTCCACAAGATTAATCTCTTTCCATAATACTAAAGAGAAAACTGTCAGTGTGCAGTTTTCTCCATAGATGAGGATTGGCTTCAAATTGATACAAAATGTGTTTGAATTCAATCATTGAGATAAAAGGTTGTCTTCATGCCCCTCAAGGGTTTCAACATCATGAATTCATGAAGATTTGTTGAGTTTGAATTACTAGACATTTTTTTTCTGCATGCACTTGTAGGCTTACGCTAGCGATAAGTGTATATATGGCTCTAACACAAACTCAAAATTCAAATTTCCTTTATTAATACTAAAATAAAAAAAGAAGGATTTTTATATTAAACAAATAATAGGATTCGTTCTTTATCATTGCTTTTGAAAGACTACTGACTCCATAGTGATCTCAAACTGTGAAATTTGTTCTAGTCATTCTTCACCATTGTATTGTTTCTAATATTTTACTCAACTCCCTTATCCATTTTATTGTTGATCAATCAGTTGCTTGAAAGGCTTCATGAGAAATGGAGTTCAGTGAAAAAGCAACCATACCCTGCTATGTATTCCAGTGTGTATGGTGGAATTATTCTTGATCCAGCAATGATGGTAATTCCCATAGATGATCACATGGTTCATCGAGGGCATGGTGTGTTTGATACATCTATTATTTTTGATGGGTATGCAAAAACACATACACACATATATATATATCATTCTAGGCTTCTAAATCCTGCAACTTTCTTTTGTCTCACCCATTTTTGAGTAACAAATTGGAGTTACTATTTTTGAACCACATGGTTAATGCAGATATTTATATGAGCTAGATGTTCATTTGGATCGCTTTCTAAGATCAGCATCAAACGCAAGGATAACCTCTCCCTTCCCTCGCTCTACTCTTCGAAGCATTCTTATTCAAATGACGGGAGCATCAAAATGCAAGAAAGGAACTCTAAGATTCTGGCTAAGTGCAGGCCCTGGAAATTTCTTGCTGTCACCTGCAAAATGCCCAACTTCTGCTTTCTATGCTGTAGTCATTGATGATGACTTCTCCCAGTGCAAAGAAGGGGTTAAAGTAATAACATCCACTATCCCCATGAAGTCACCAATGTTTGCAACTATGAAGAATGTGAACTATCTCCCAAATGTTCTCTCGATTATGGAAGCTGAAGATAAGGGAGCATTTGCTTCTATCTGGGTTGATGAAGAAGGCTATATCGCTGAAGGTCCGAATGTAAATGTAGCTTTCATAACTGAAGATAAAGAACTTATCTTGCCTTGCTTTGACAAAATTCTCAGAGGTTGCACTGCATCAAGGGTTCTTCAATTAGCACCTAAATTGGTCAAGCAGGGTCGATTAAAGGGCATTAAAACTGATAATGTTACTGTTGATGAGGCTAAAAATGCAGCTGAGATGATGTATGTTGGAAGCACACTTCCTCTGTTGCCAATTATCATGTGGGATGAGCAACCTATTGGAGATGGTAATTATTTTTGCTATTCAAGTATTTTGACTAAAGAGGAGATATATTAATGCTTATAAAATACTCTGTTTTGTTTATTAATTCTTGTTTCAGGCAAAGTGGGAGAGTTGACAATGGCGCTTTCCAATCTGCTTTGGGATGATATGGTTGCAGGCACTGGTATGCAAAGGATACCTGTTCCTTATGAGTAACTTGCTACATATTTGATTCAATGGCTGAGAGAGCAAATGAATGATTTCAACTTAAGATTTAGCTCTTATATCTCATGGTGCAACTTGTCAAAGGACTTGCTTTGTTTAATCTTGTTCATGGAATAAATCCATTGAAGTTTTCTTTTTAGATGCTGTTCAGAATTGCATAATGTTTCTCAAATGGTAGTATAATTAATATGCTTATATGTAATTCATTACTTGCATTGAATTGATAACTTCCTGAAAGGAAATACAATGAGGCCCAAGTTACCAAGAGACTTAAGTTAGGCATTCCTCAAGAATCTGCTTTGCAACAATTGCCAAGAACACAATTTTCACTTGCAGATAGAAATATGTTTATCTATTTCAAAATTTTAATTATTAAAACGCCGAACTTGACCTTTAAAACATTATATATCTCCTGATTAATTTTCAACAAAGTGCTTAATAATAACTCAAATGACTGATGCTTTTCAATATACATATTAAATTCTATGTTGTCATTGGCATCACTTAAGCAAAGAACGCACTCCAATCAAAAACTTTAAGACATTGTATTTAGTGTCTTTTTTTCTTATATATCTCTAGTTAATTTTATTTCTGACTATTTGGAATGTATCTCCTCTCACACTTCAACTGCTGCTGCTAGCTTGAACTTAACAATGGGATACAATGGTTAAAATAAAAAAAAGGTTAAAAGGTCAGTCAATGTTTTAAAAAAGTGGAAAAATCCATTAGATTGAATTGTTAACTCAGTGAAATATATATTTTAACATGCGTTTGAAACATCATTATGATTGTTCTTATCGTATCTAATATCATCTCTAACATAAATAGAAGCTAATAAAATATAAATTATTAACATTTTTATTATGCTGTTGGCTGACTATCTTCACGTATCAAATAAAAACGATGAAATTCTGTTATTGCAAAGCTACTTCCAGGTCTTTTGCACTTTTCTGAAGACAGTAAATAAATGTCCCAACGCCACCCGTTTCAAAGAAAGAAGCCTCAATAACATTAATGGATTGCCACACCATCACTTCCGATATTTCATTCCTAAAAACAACTAGATTTCGAGGATTCACCATAGCCAACAGAAACAGGACAGAGCTCTATCATCTTGGATGCAAGAAAGGGACGAAATAAAGGAAGATCTGTAAATGAATATTGATGAAGAAGGGAAATTCATAGATATGGAAGCTCTGCTCATCTTTCAAGCCAAATGAATGAAATTTGACACCATTAAAATTGCATCTTTCATTGCCTTTTTTTTTTTTTTATCTTGTGGTGATCATCGCGTAGGTCCGTCTTTTGACTGCAATGTACATGCTTTAAGATAAGAGTTTGCCGGCCGTCCTTTAAGACTTTTTAGCCTCGTTTGTCTTCCACGTTTTCTATGCATTTTATTCATACAAAAATTTCAAAAAACAAAATAAATAAATAAATAAAGTAAAAATAAATTGTCAGTGATTTATTAGGACTTACAATATAGGAATTCAATTCTTTCGAGAAAAAAAATTATCGTAATACTTAATTTTTTAAATAATTCATTTTATTCTAATTTGAAAAATTACTTATAATTTACTTTTTTTTTTGAAAGGGTAATATATTATTGAAAATAAAACTGAGGAGGAGGCAACTCTTGTATCAAAGAATCTATATTTTAAATTTCCTCAAAAAAAAAAAAGAAAATATATTTTAAATTTTTAGATGTAAAATAGAAAAAAGACATCTTAAAAATTTTTAGATGTAAATTTTTATATATTGTAGTTTAATATTTTAAACTATATTTACACATACTTCTAGCAAAATGATATATTTGTTCATAGATATGCTATTTGTCAAAATATAAAGTTTAATCATGGACATATTAAATTTGTTTAAAAAATCATAAAAAAAAATTAATTATGGCAAATCCCAATATAACTAATGTAATATTTAAAAGAACGCTTAAAAAACAATTTCTTTTAAGTAATTTACATGAAATAAAAGTAAGCAAACTTATTGGAAATAAAAAAAAATTATAACTTGAAAAAAATTATAAAAGTGATTTTTTTAATATAATTTTTGTATTCTTATAGATGTATTTATCTTATTTGTACATAATTAATTCGAAAAAAATATTTTATTGTGAAAGAATAAGATATTAAATTTTGACCAATGTTTGGCGGGGGATTTATTAAAATTAAAAATTTGTTAATTTTTTTATAAAATACAAAATTAAGAATTTAAAATTTTCTTTTGAAAAAAAGATGGAGTTGTCTGTTCAATCTCTTAAATTCTTGAAATATAAACATTTTGCACTCTCTCTGTCTAAAACTATATAATAGAAAATTCTTATACATCGGAATAATCCATTTGCATGAATGATCATTTGTAAATTATTATTATTTTTATAGTTTTTAATTATTTTTGTTTAATAGACAACTCTGTCAGACGAATATGAAATTTACTTTTCTTTGGACTTGGATGTTAGAATATATAATACTATTTTTTTTCTTCAAAGTATGATTTATATTTTTCTTTAATTTTATAATTTTAAATTTATATTAATATTATTTTTTATTTTTATGAGATAAACTCAATATATATTTAAAATATCGTCAATATATACTATAATTTTACAAATTTGTTTTTTATTTATTTAGTATTTTAAATCTTTTGTTCTGTATTTTATTTTTGTAATTTTTCCCTTTTAAGTTATTTATGTAATTTTTTTTTCTAAAAATAATGGTAGATTTAGAAATTTTAATTTGGAGAGGCTTACTATTAATATTAATAATTTTGAGGAAATTACATGAAATACATGATTTTGATCCCTGTTTTCAAAATTACGATCTTTTTTTTTTTGAAATTGATCATGCCCATTTTTAAGCGTGATTTTTAAGTTGTTTTTTATTTTTTTTTTCTATTTTCTATTTTTTTATTTTTTTATTTATATTTTTATGCTTTTTATTCATAAATAATTTTTTTGTCATTTTTTCAATTTACACACAAAATTATAAATATATACATAACATATATAAAATACAAATATAATAAATAGTGACATACAAATAACATATACCAAACATACACAAATCATCTATATAATATTTACACAATTTATTTAATTTTTTAACTTTATTTTTTTAAATTTTGATATACACAAAACATATTAACAACACATAACAAAAATATAACATATAGATAACATCTATAATGTATATAACATATATGCAATATCTAAATAACAAAATTAAAATTTTTTTTAAACTTTTTTTATGTGTATAATATGTAAAATTTATTTAAAAATAATTTAATAATTTTTTATTAATATATTTTTATATATTGTACCTTATTTATTTTATTTTGTGAGTGTTATTTTTTATTTTTAATGAAAATTATATTTTTATAAAAATTAATACATTTTATATATTGAAACTATAATTTAAAAATATTAATTTTTATTATTTTATTAAAATATATTTATTCAATAATAAAATTTTAAAAAAATAAAAATTATAGTAAAATATTGTATGAAATAAGAGAGATGATATTTTTGAAAAAAAATTATTTTAATGAAAAGTAAGATATTTTTGAAAAAAAAATTGGTTTACTGGTGGAAAACTAGAGTAGTTTACTAGAAATATTTTTTATAAAAAAATAGAAAATAGAAAATAAAAAATTATAACTACATGACATAATTTTTTTAAAATAATAAATAGAAAATAATTTTTTTAATGTTCTAATTTTAAGAAGATTTTGGAAAACATATTAAAGATGTTTTCCAAAATTTTCCAAAATATTTTTTTTATAAATAAAATTAAAATTTCTAATATAGAAATATAGAGTATTCATATTAGTGTTAAAAATTAATTTTTTATTTTTAATAAGTGAATATATTTTTTAAATTTTTTATAGAAAATAAATACTCTAATTTTTAAAAAAAATTAAAAATAGAAAATAGAAACCTACTTCTTATAAATAAACATAATATTTTTGAAAACCTTTTTGTGGGTGTATTATTTTTGAAAATAAAATTTATTTTTAAGGTAATTTTGTAAATATCCCTATTTTTAATTTAATTTGCATTTAGTATTTGTATTAATGGAAGAAAAATAATTAGTTAGTTTCAGAAAAAAAAGAAAAATAATTAGTAATCATTTATTTAAAGTTAAAATTTGCAATATGATCCTGAAAAAAGAAAATATTTTTTTTGATAAGAGAAAATCTTTTATTTTGTAGTTTTTTAATTAAATTATTTTACATAATTTTTAACATATTATATGAGTAAATGCATAACTAATTTATATTCAGTAACATATATGAACACTATTGGCATTGGTAAAGATTTGACAATTTAAGAAAAAGGTAATTAACTATTTGTTTCTTTAAACAAATGATAATCAAATCGAGATTCATTTAAAAAAAAAAAAGAATATTATAAGAAATTTTGACGAATACCAAAAATCTTGGAGGAACCAAATTATTAAATATTTCGTATAAATCCTTCCATTTAGCCATAATCATACCCTTATTTCTGAGTAAGGGTCGCATTTATGATCTTATTAATTAGTTTGAATGGAAGAAAATTGTTATATATATATATATATATGATTAATTTGTTAGAAAAATTGTTATATATGATTAATTTGTTGTCTCGAAAGAGACGAGAATAATTCTAAGCTATGCGAGACTTTTCATTAACAAGATCTATCTTCCACAAATAAAATTAAAAGAAGATGGCTTCTATTTAGCCACATTAAATAACAACTAATTTTTATTTATTTACAAAATTGATGTTTCACTTTGCTTTTATAAAAAATTTAAGAAAATTAATAAATATTATAGAAATTTTCTAAAATATTCTTATTTCTTAATAACAAAATAGAAATTAATTTTATATATTTTATTTAATATATACACAATAATTAAACAACTAAATGATACAAGTAACAGAAAATAATATATAACTTTATGTATAAAACTAATATTTAAAAACAAAACAATTAAACTTATTGATTTGAAGACAAATTAAGAAAGAATAATAAACTATTTGAGAACTTTCAATTTATTGTGATTTAAACAGGAACAATGGGGATTTCATTTCCAAATATTGCATAAAAAAGCTTAAATATCAAATCCTCAATAAATTCCAACGATTAAATACTATATTTGATCTTAATCATTAAACCAAAAGACAAATAACAATTATAAAAATAGCAACAGAGCTTAAATAACAAAGCTATATTAATATAGTTATTAATAATTGATTAACTAAATCAATTAATATTCCGCAGAATCCCTAAAGTAATAGAAATATCTTGATTAACAGCATTAGTTCTAGCCAATACAGACTGAGGCAAATCAACTTTAGGATGCTTATTAAAATCATCCAAACAACGGTTCAAGAAAGGACTAACTTGGCTAGTAATTTGATCAATGGCATAACTACGCCAATTAAGAAAACCTTCTTCAATGGCAACTAAAGCACCTCGAAAGCTATCGCTCCCTAATAAGGTTTAGGAAGAGCAAGATCCAGCACTTGTTTTAGTTCAGCCTGAGAACTGGGCGTCTTTTGCCAATGGTCGAAGACAAATTTAAAAAGCAGGTCTGCATCGTTTTCGTCGCAGTGAATTGAGATCACAGCTAGACCTCTTGCGTCTGTGGTTTGGCTACTTGAGTTGCTGCTGAAACAGTCGTTGCAGAGGACTGGTTCTGGTGTTTTGCTACAAAGGTTTTCGATCAAAGCATTGTCAGACTTTGTGAGAAGAAATTGGTGAGAGAAGGTTAAGAAAGAGTGAAAGAATGATTAGTAGAGAAGTGGAAGAGGCCATGAATGTTTCCTTGTTTGTTGTGTTGTGTGATGAAGTGCCTTACTATGATGCCTTTATATATTGCTAGGGTTTTTAATATTTCTATGTTTCTTTCTATTTTTGTAATATATATATGCAGTTTTTTCACTTAGATTACAAATATCACACACACACACACACATATATATATATATATATTGATAAATTACACGTATGGAAAGGAAAACATTCAGGGGACTCGAACCCTAAACTTAAGTGGGAGCAACACACGCTCCTGTCACCATGTTATACCTTGTGATTATATCATATATATATATTAGTTGATGCAAAATTTTGGGCGTTAATTTAAAATTTAATTTTTTCAATTTTGTGTTAAAATTTTCTAATATAGTGGAATGGGCTCCATAATTGAAATATCTTAAATTTAAATCTCAACTAAAACTAAATTTATTGGAAAAAAATAACTAGCATGCCATATGATACAATTTCTATTACATTATTAGGGTTACGTACGTATTAAAATTCTTAATTAATGAATTGTTATGAATTCTTAATTAATGAATTGTTATGATTATTATTACGTCATATGAAATAATTAAGATAATATGAAATTTATTGAATTAAATAATTTTTATAATTTTACTGTTTAGGAAAATTATTTACTGTACTCGGTATCAAAAGAGGTTAATTGAAGTTCTATTTCTATATATGAATAATGTATACAAAGCAATATACCATATTTAACTAATAGGTTGGAGAAATCTGATATGGAAATGATTGAATCAGATAATTAGAAGACATGCATGACATCTTTATCACCATTTTAATGTTTCAACTATTATTTTCTATTGGCCAAATGCATATAATGTCACCCTTCAATTTTTATCAAAACATCTTGTGGCGTCCAACTTTTATATATAAAAACCAATCTTCAACAACTCAATTTCTAATTTCATAATTACTAAACTTGTAAATAAATTGAATGTAAAAAATTTAAGATTTTGATTTTTCTCCATAAAAAAACATTATCACTTTTTTGCAACACTAATTTTTTTAATCTTGTCTTGTAATGTTTTTTTTATACATTATTGATATCATGAGTAAGAGATATTACACACACAGACACACACACACACACATATATAATTAAAAATGAGTTCAAAAGTATAAAAATTAAAAAAAGAAGTGATATATATGTATATATCTTTTTCTCATTTGTATCAAGCAATAACCTACTTATTATTTTAATAAGTTATTTTTAATATATTAAATTTCTATTATATGCTACTTATAAAAAATATTTAATATATTAAAATAAAATATAATAAAAAAGTATATGTAAATTTTATTTTTTCAGTAAAATAATATTTTTTTTAATTTTTGTAAAATACAAAATATGCCTATTATTTCGGAATATTTAATATAATAATAATATTTAATAAATTAAGTATTTTGTCTTTTTTCAAAAGGTAAGAATAGTAATTTAAATTATTTTATATAAGATATAATTCTAAATATTATATTTATATTTATTTATGTGTATTAATGATGCAATATTTATAACACTCTTATACCATATATACGTACAATACATACACCCAAAATATGTAATATACGAATATATGATACAAGAATATCACAACCCATTTAATAAAATAAACCGTTACTTTTTGAATGTGTATAAACTTAAATCATTTAACTGATATAATGTAAATAATAAATAAAATATTACTTGCTAAAACACATACATAGCTCCATTACCAAATGATTATCCAAAATATTTTTGATAATTTACGATATATACATAGATATACATCAAAATATAACATAATACACAAAGATAAAATGTACAAAAATATAAAATATATACATGTTGGCAAGTTTATTTCTGATCTTGATGTCAAACAATCAACTTTGCGCTCAAGATCTCAAGCCTAGACTCGACTCGGTTTAGACGAACTCTCCGGCTCAACCAGATCTACCCCGTCACCTGCGCGATGAATCACAATTGCGCTAAGCCAAAAGTCTAGTAATACAAACTTTGATAATAATAAAGTTCAAATACAATGCCAATGCACAATGCATAAAGATATTATATCTCATAATATCATATCTTAATATATTACTCAATTGTTCAATAATTCATAATTCACATAAAAACAAATACAAGCATGGGCAAAAAAAAACAAATATGCTATTTAAATTTCAGAGTTACTCTTTTGGTCCAAGATGACATCATGTGTCTAGTCCCGAAGAAAAATCATAATCATAATGAGGATAACCTCATATGTAACATTCCAACTAGGCTTCAAGGACTAGGCCCTACCCAGCTTCAAGGGACTGCTACATCATGTAACATCCCAACTAGGCTTCAAGGACCAAGCCCAACCCAGCTTCAATGGACTGTTACGTCTTAGGCATAATGCCAAATACAAAACTCTGAAAATTGAATAACATACTAGGCGCACAATTCTTTCATAATTTCATTATCAATATCTTTCTCATTTTCTCAAGATAAAGCTAGGCACAATGCCTCAATTTTCTTATTTATATCAATATAACCATCACCAATGGCTTTACATATCATCTTTAATGTATAGATAACAATTTGCATTACCCATACATTTTGGGTCATCATCATATTTTACACATAGTTCACATTACATATAATGCATTTGTGACATTATACAAATCATAGCATATTACTCATGCACCAACAATGTAGTAAGTAACTTAATACATTTTTCAACCAAATGTGTTAAGTCCAAATATCATGTAAATATAAGCAATTATTCAAAATTTATACTTACATCTAAAAGCAACAAAATAAGTTCAAACACCACTTTCAACCTCCTCTTCCAAGATATCCCTCAGTACTTGGATTAGGTAACTCAAGTCTCTTCAAAGCCTAAATCAAATGTGATTGAAAATAATCACTTACTAACACACTTATAGGCATATACAAAACCTCTCAACATAAGGATAAGAAACACAAAAGAAAATAAGGAAAAAAACTATCTAGGGCAAAATCTACACATGACATGCTCAACAACACGGGTGTATCAATGATCGTGCCCTAAACCCACAACACCGAAGCTTTGACAAGCTCAGTGACATGGACGTGTCAATGGCCGTGCCCTAAGCCTTGTATTACAGCAGATAAGACACGTCTAGAGACATGGGAGTGTCCCTGCCTGTGCCAAAACTCCTACAACACAATAGTTGTGACACGCTCAATGACATAGACATGTCACTGCATGTGTCAATACTATAATATTACAGAAGCTGTGACACGCTCAGTGACATGGGCGTGTCACTATATGTGTCACCAACACTAAAAACAGAACTATTGACACGCTCAAAGACATGGCCATGTCACCGGGCGTGTCAGGCCAAAATTCTGATATCAAGACATAATTGTCACATCCAAAATTATCTTTCTTTATCCTTTTTAACTCTATTCAAACTCAACCAAATCAATCATTATACCACAAAATACTTGTATATATATCACAACAGCTCAATTAAAATCAAAATACACAATTTATATACTTGTATATATATCACAACAGCTCAATTAATAGCAAAATATACAATTTAAAATCATGACTTCACAACTCAAAAATTACATAACCCAAAATTCTTATTCTCTTCACTAAACTTAACCATTTCTTCAATCCAACCCTAAATTCATAGTTAAATACTCAAAAGAACTTCATACATACCAATACCAACCATTAACATATACTACACCAAACATCCAATTCACACATATATAAACTTTCATAGAAAATTAAGAAAACAAGTTAGAAACTTACCAAATATAGAGAAAATTCTCAAAACTCCAACTTGAACATTTGAAATCCTTCAATTGCTCAAGCTTACAAGAAGTAAATTTCTCCTTTCCTTTAATGGAGATAGTCATCCTTCAATGGAGAAAGAAGAAGAAGATGATCACCCACTCATCTTTATCCACCTAACACTCTTATAAACCACACAAATTTCCACTTTCACTCTCCACTAAATAAAATATATTACTTAATTAATATAAAAGAATATCATCTTTCACTAACTACAAAATAAAATTTCCAATAATTTAAAATAATATTTGACCATATTAAAATGTTTACTTGTATATATTATGTATATCTACATATATATATCATATACACATTTCCCTTTTTCACTTATATAATATATATATATATATATATATATACTTTTAAATCATTTATTTAATTTTCAAAAATTCAAAATTTTAAATTTTTGGGATATTACAATTCTCCCCCTCTACAAATAAATTTCATCCTCAAAATTATCTGCTCTCGAGTCTGGAACAACTGGGAATTCTGATTCTGCATCTTCTGCTCACTCTCCCATGTTGCCTCTTTAGTGGCATGATTCTTCCAAAGAACTTTCATAAGTGGCACCTTCTTATTTCTCAACTCTTTCACTTCACATGCCAAAATAGCTACTGGTTCTTCCTTATAAGTCAGATATGGACTCACCTCAATTGACTCTACTGACAAAATATGAGATGTGTCTGACTTGTACCTTTGAAGCAGAGAGACATGGAAGACATTATGAATTTGATCCAACTCAGGCGGCAAAACCAGTCTATGGGTCATTGGTTCAACTCTCTCCAGTACCTCATAAGGTCCTATAAAACGAGGACTCAACTTTCCCTTGCGGCCGAATCTCAAAATTTTCATCCAAGGAGACACCTTCAAAAATACTTTATCTCCCACACTAAACTCTATGCCTCTTTCTTTTAAATCTGAATATGATTTCTGCAGGTCTAAGGCTGCTTTTAGACAATTCCTAATCACCCTTACTTTCTTTTTTATTTTCTTAATCAAATCGGGACCAATCAACTTACCTTCTCTAACCTCATCCCAACATAGAGGCGTCCTACATTTTCTACCATACAATGCCTCATAAAGTGTAATTTCAATACTGGACTAATGACTGTTGTTATAAGCAAACTCAATCAATGGTAAGAATCTATTCTAGCTCCCAGTGAAATCGATGATACAACTCCTCAACATGTCGTCTAAAATCAGTATCACTCTCTCTGACTGCCCATCTGTCTGAGGATGGAAAGTAGTGCTAAAAAGTAACTGAGAGCCTAAAGCATCCTGCAAACTTCTCCATAATCTCGATGTAAATCGGGAATCTCGATCAGATACCAAAGAAACTGGGAATCCATATAACCTCACTATCTCATTGATATAAAGTTCAGCCAATTTCTCAAGAGAAAAATCCATTCGACCTGAAAGAAAATGAGCTGTCTTAATCATCCAATCAACTATTATCCAAATTAGATCATGCTTCTTTTGGGTCAAAAGCAATCCAGTCACAAAATCTATCGTCACTCGCTCCCATTCCACTCTGGCACTAATAATGGCAGAAGCAATCCTGAAAGAATCTGGTGCTCAGCCTTTACTCTTTGACAAGTGATATATCTGGATAAAAATTCTTCTATGTCCCTCTTCATACCTGACCACCAATAATACTGCTTCAAATTCTGATACATCTTGTTACTCCAGGGTGCATAACATAAGCTGACTGATGTGCTTCCTCCAAAATTATCCTTTTTAGTCCTCCATCATCAGGAGCACATAACCTATCTTTGTACCATAAACTGTCATCACTTCTCACATGAAAGTCTCGACTCTCCCCCTTTTGGCAATCCAATATAATTTTTTGGATTTTCTCATCTATCAACTAAGTCTCCCTAATCTGATCCAATAACACTGGCCTTAACTGCAACTGAGCCATCAAAGCACCATCATCACAAGACTCAAATCTAAAATGCAACGCTCTCAACTCAACAAGCAACAAGAGTGAATAAGCAGTCAAACTTGCCACAAATTTTTGACTCAAGCATTTGCCTTGCCAGGATGATAATCAATTAAATAATCACAGTCTTTAATCAATTCTAACTACCGTCTCTATCGAAATTCAATTCTCTCTGAACACTTAGATATTTCAAACTCTTGTGATCCATATAAATGAAACACTTCTCCCCATACAAGTAATGTCGCCAAATCTTCAAAGCAAAAACTATAGCTGCTAACTCCAAATCATGCGTCGGGTAATTTAGTTCATGCGGCTTCAATTGTCGAGAGGCATAAGCAATGACTATACCTTTCTGCATCAGAACACAACCTAAACCACTATGTGAAACATCACTGTAAATCACATAAGGTTTACCTTCCACAGGCAGGGTAAGAACAGGAGCCTGAGTCAACATCTCCCTCAACTGCTCAAAACTCGCCTGACACCAATCTGTCCATACAAATCTAACTCCCTTCCGAAGTAATCTGGTAAGTGGAGTAGCTATCATAGAAAAAATTTTCACAAATCGACAATAAAAGCCTGCCAAATCCAAAAAACTTCTAACCTCAGACACAGTCTTCGGTAGGCTCCAATTCAAAATAGCCTCAACTTTACTCAAATCTACTCTAATACCCTCTGCTGAAATCACATGACTGAGAAAAGTTATTTGATCAAGCCAAAACTCACATTTAGATAGCTTAGCATACAACTACTTCTCTTTCAGAGTCTACAATATAATCCATAAATACTTGTCATGATCCTCCTCATTACGTGAATACACCAAAATATCATCAATGAAAACTACCATAAATTGATCTAGATAGGGTCTGAATACCTTATTCATGAAATCCATAAATGTTGCTGGTGTATTCGTCAATCCAAAGGGCATCACTAAGAACTCATAATGCCCATACCTCATGTGAAAAGCTGTCTTAGGTACATCTTCATCTCTGACTCTCAACTGATGATACCCTAATCTCAAATCAATCTTAGAAAATACTGCTACTCCTTTCAACTGATCAAAGAGATCATCTATCCGAGGTAATGGATACTTGTTCTTGATGGTCACCTTATTCAACTGCTGGTAATCAATGCACAATCTTAAGGTACCATCCTTCTTTTTCATAAATAAAACGGGCACTCCCCACAGAGACACACTAAGGCGAATAAACCCTTTATCCAATAACTCCTGCAACTACACCTTCAACTCTCTCAACTCAGCAGGTGTCATACAATAAGGAGTAACAGAGATGGGAGTGGTACCAGGCAATAAATCGATACCAAACTCATCCTCTCTCTCAGGGGGTGTCCCTGGTAACTCTTCAGAAAAAATATCTAAAAACTCGGCAACTGTAGGTATACTGTCAAGCTGGAAATCCACTACTCTGGTATCGACAACATGAGTAAGATAAGCCTTACATCCCTTCCGAATCATTCTCCTCGCTGAAATAGCTGAAACAAACATGGATGAAAAATGTCTTTGCTCACTCGATACCATCACATTTCTACCATTACAGGTTCTCAAGGTAATACACTTTTGCTGACAATATACCACAGCCCCATGCCTGGATAACCAATCCACACCTAAAATAAAATCATACTCCCTGAAAGGCATCTCAATCAGGTCATCAAGGAATTCCTCATCTTGAACCACAACCGGACTATCTCGGTACACCTGGCTAACCATAATACTATGTCCTGAAGGATTTATAACCAAAATATAAAATCCTAGGGACTCAGAATACAAATCACTTACAGGCAGTATGAATACACTAATATATGAATGAGTCGACCCATGGTCTATCAAAGCAAGAACTGAGGTACCAAATAAAGAAAAAGTATCAGCAATAATGGCTGAAGCATCCGGCTGCCTCTGCATCACATATACCTACTGTGATAGCCCTGCCTCATCTGGTCTACTACCGGTTGTAGAATCTCCTCTCTGACTAGACCATGTTCGACCCCTTCTGCTAAAACCTCTACTACTATGACCTCCTCTAACACTGGGTCAAGAAGCTGCAGTATCTGTGTGTCTATTCTCTGGTGGCTCTATACAATCTCTGAAGAAGTGATCTGGTAACCCACATCTATAACCCACTGTTGGTCCACTTGTCTTCTAGCAGGCACCCTCGTGTGTCCTACTACAATGGACACAAAATATATGAAACTGGTCTCTGAACTACTGGGGTCGGAGCACTAGCCATTAAGATTGTAGGTCTCGATCTCTATTTCTATTTTTGTACTGACCTACCAGACTGCCTCTAGCTCCTACTAAATCTTTGAAAATATCCTCCTCGGTCTCTCTTCACAGATGAAGACCTTGCCTTACTCTGGGATCTTCTAACTCTGGTCTCCTCATCTCTAACAGCTGTTGTAAGACCCTATGCTCTCTCAACACTCCTGGCAGCTGCAACCAACTGGGAAAAAAATCTGATTCCAGGAGCCTGCTATAATGCACATGATAGAGGATCTCAGCATCCTCAAACACCCGATATCGGTCAATCTCATCAGAAATGATCCCACCAACATACTGACTCAGCTGGGTAAACTCTATCTCATACTCCGACACTGTCCTGGTATCCTGCCTTAAACTCAAAAACTCTATTTTTTTACATTTTTATACTCCCTTGGAGTATACTTCTGCTCTAAATCCTGTAGAAAATCGTCATAGGTCATGACTGGTGGATCATCCAGAGCATGTAAAACCGTATTCCACCAATCATATGCATCCCTCTGCAAAAGAGATCTGGCATAATTAAACTTTTTCTCTGGAGTAGTCTGCAGCTGGATGAATACTCTCTGGACTCTGTCTAGCCACTGCTTTGCTATAACATGGTCTGTAGTACTAATAAAGTTCTCAGCTTCAAACTTCCCCAGCTTATCATATTTCCTCATCAGCAACTACGGCTGCAGCTGCTGAACTAGAGTCTGCCTCAATAGCTCCACCATATACCGTACCCAGCATGGCAAAATCTCATCAACTGCTGGTCTCTCTGGTACAGGAGCAGGTGCCCCTCCAGCTATCTTAACTTTAGCTCCATCTTTACCCTCAACAGGAGTCACACTCTCTGCACTACCCTCTGCAGACTGATGCGTCTGAGACGCCATAACTACCTATATCTGTAAATACAATAGAAATTGCCACATTAGAGATCAGAAACTGCCAGTGCCAATGCATGTATCATATTTAAAAATCTCAATTTTCTTTCTCTTATAATCCACCTAGGTCGAGAGCCTCAAACATAGGCCCTAATACCAAAATAAATGTAATACCCTTATACCCTATATATGTACAATACATAACCCAACATATATAATATACGAATATATGATACAAGAATGCCATAACCCATTTAATAAAATAAACCGTTACTTTTTGAATGTATATAAACTTAAATCATTTAACTGATATAATGTAAATAATAGATAAAATATTACTTGCTAAAATACATACATAACTTCATTACCAAATGATTATCTAAAATATTTTTGATAGTTTACGATATATACATATTTATACATCAAAATATAATATAATATACATAAAGACAAAATGTAAAAAAATATAAAATATATACATATTGACAGTTTGTTTCTGATCTTGATGTCCAACAATCAACTCTGCGCTTAAGATCTCAAGCCTAGACTTGACTCGGTCTAGACGAACTCTTCGTCTCAACTGGATCTACCCATTCACCTGCGCGATGAATCACAATCGCGCTAAGCCAAAAACCTAGTAATACAACTTTGATAACAATAAAGTTCAAATACAATACCAATGCACAATGCATAAGGATATTATATCTTATAACATTATATCTTAATATATTGCTTAATTGTTCCACAATTCATAATTCACATAAAAACAAATACAAGCATAGGCCCAAAAGGAACTAATATGCTATTCAAATCTCAGAGTTATTGCTTTGGTCCAAGATGACACCATGTGTCTAGTCACGAAGGTAAATCATAATATCAATGAGGATAACCTCATATGTAACATCCCAACTAAGCTTCAAGGACTAGGCTCAACCCAGCTTAAAGGGACTATTACATCATGTAACATCCCAACTAGGCTTCAAGGACCAAGCCCAACCCAGCTTCAAGGGACTGTTACGTCTTAGGCATGCCGCCAAACACAAAACACTAAAAATTAAATAACATACTAGGCACACAATTCTTTCATAATTCCATTATCAATATCCTTCTTATTTTCTCAAGATCAAGCTAGGCACAATGCCTCAATTTTCTCATTTATATCAATATAGCCATCACCAATGGCTTTACACACCATCTTTTATGTATACATAACAATTTGCATTACCCATACAATTTGGGTCATTATCATATTTTGCACATAGTTCACATTACATATAATACATTTGTGACATTATACAAATTATAGTATATTACTCATGCACCAACAATATAGTAAGTAACTTAACACATTTTTCAACCAAATGTGTTAAGTCTAAATGTCATGCAAATATAAGCAATTATTCAAAGTTTGTACTTACCTCTAAAAGCAACAAAACAAGCTCAAACACGACTTTCAACCCCCTCTTCCAAGATATCCCTCAACACTTGGATTAGGTAACTCAAGTCTCTTCAAAGTCTAAACCAAATGTGATTAAAAATAATTACTTAGTAACACACTTATAGGCATATACAAAACCTCTCAACACAAGGATGAGAAACACAAAGGAAAATAAGAAAAAAAACTATTTAGGGCAAAATCTACACATGACACTCTCAACAACACGGGCGTGTCAATGACCATTCCCTAAACCCACAACATAGAAGCTTTGACACGCTCAGTGATATGGGCGTATCAATGACCGCTTTTTAAGCTTTTTATTATAGCAGATAAGACACGTCTAGAGACATGGGCGTGTCCCTGCCCGTGCCAAAACTCCTACAACATAGTAGTTGTGACACGCTCAGTGATATGGACGTGTCACTGCACATGTTAATACTATAATATTACAGAAGCTGTGACACCCTCAGTAATATGGGTGTGTCACTGCACGTGTCACCAACACTGAAAATAGAACTATTGACAAGCCCAAAAATATAATCGTGTCACCGGGCGTGTCAGGCTAAAATTTTGATATCAACACATAATTGTCACATCCAAAATTATCTTTCTTTACCCTTTTCAACTCTATTCAAACTTAACCAAATCCATCATTATACCACAAAATACTTGTATATATATCACAACATCTCAATTAAAAGCAAAATACACAATTTAAAATCATGACTTAACAACTCAAAAATTACATAACTCAAAACTCTTATTTTCTTCACCAAACTTAACCATTTATTCAATCCAACCCTAAATTCATAGTTAACTACTCAAAAGAATTTTATACATACCAATACCAACCATTAACACATACTACACCGCACATCCAATTCACACATATACAAACTTTCATAGAAAATCAAGGAAACAAGTTGAAAACTTACCAAATATAGAGAAAATTCTCAAAACTCTAACTTGAACACTTGAAATCCTTCAATTACTTGAGTTTACAAGAAGCAAATTTCTTCTTTCCTTTAATAGAGATAGTCGGCCTTCAATAGAAAAAGAAAAAGAAGAAGATGATCACCCACTCATCTTTATCCACCTAACACTCTTATAAACACACAAATTCTCACTTTCACTCTCCACCAAATAAAATATATTACTTAATTAATATAAAAGAATATCATCTTTCACTAACTACAAAATAAATTTTTCAATAATTTAAAATAATATTTGACTATATTAAAATGTTGACTTGTATATATTACGTATATCTATCATATATATATATATATCATATTTCACTTAAATATATATATGTATATATATTTTTAAATTATTTATTTAATTTTTAAAAATTAAAATTTTTAAAATTTTGGGATATTACAATATTTATATTATATCATAAATTATATAATTTGAGTATGGATTCGTTGATATGACATGATTATCATAGGTCAAAAAATATGACATGATTATCCATATTATACTCATCCCAATTATATAATTCGAAGTAATTATAATTTAATTTAAAAAGTAATAGTTTAATTATTTACTAATTTTACAGTGATATATATATATAATAAAAATTTAAATAGAAAACAAAAACCTTGTCTAAATAGAAATGGTCATAATTAGTCTCTCTCTCTCTCTCTTATTTGTTGGCGGAATGCTTCATATCTAAAAAAAAAAAAAGAGAGACAGAAAGGAATAAAAAGCATTAATGGCTGATTGCAGGCCTTTAGGGTTTTTGATCAGTCTGCCATTTGCTTTTCTCTCTTTGATTTTATCCCTTCTTGGAATTATTGTTTGGATTATTGGGTTAGTCCTCTTTTCTCTATCTTTTAAATTCTACTATTTTCTTTTTAAAAATTTTCAATTAGTTAATTAATTATTTTTAAATTGAATATTTGATAAATAATTACAGGAGTGTTTTGAGTTGCACTTGCCCTTGTCGCCTATGTTGTGCCGGAGTTGCAAATCTTGCAATGAGCCTTGTCAAGCTTCCCATTAATATTATTTTGTGGTTTATTGATCTTATTCCTTGTTGAAATTAATTATATATTAATTACATATTTACTCATTATTTGTTCGTAAATATTAATAATATTTTTTGAAATTTATTTAATGATAGTGGGTTTTTCTGTAATTTATGTGAAAGAATTATGGCATAAAGATTTGATAAAACAATGATTATGGTAGATAAATAATTAGCATCTCAAAGCCATATTTTCCCCTTGATAATATCTGATTTAGTATATGAGTAAATTGAAATATTCAATTTACTCAAAATATATTTTGCTATGAATTCCTCATATAAGGACTAAGAGAAATTTGTTAAAAAAATTAATCATTAAGCCTGATTTTTGTAAGAAAAGAGTAGTTTTCCTTTATTTTGCATCTCACAAATGCACAGAATGTGGATGCTACCATATTTTCTTCAGATTATTTTGCACGCTTAATATAATTTAATAATAAAGGTATACAATTTAAACAATAGACATATATTTAATTTTCATTTCTTAATATGAGTGAATATGTATTCTAAAATTATCGAAAATTGAACAAAATAATCAAATAAAAAACTATTCAAAATCGAAGCCATTGGTTGTGTGATCGTTCCAAAATGAACTATATCAATAAAAATATTTTAGGATGATTATGAATCTCATTCTTATTGTTTAACCGATACCCAAAAAAAAAAAGCCCAATTGAATTATATTATATCAAACTTTATCAAAGTTACTAAAATTGTTATTATAATTTATATATAATATTATTAGTTATTGAAAGAATTAGGATATTATATTAATAATAAGAGATATTTATACAAGAGTATTTCTAATAATAATAGAAATATTTAATCAATAATATCTAGAATACAATATTTATATTTCTAAAATACAACAACTATCACAATACGATTATATTTCTCAATAGGATTATATTCATAATACGATTATATTTTTCAATAGGATTATATTCCTTATCACTCTTTCGCAAGTTGAGCAAGTTTAGACAACATAGTTAACTTGTCATGCAGTCAATGAAATCAGTCTTTGACCAAGAGCTTAGTAAAAATATAAGCAGTATGATTATGAGAATTTATATATCTGACTTGTAATAACTTGTTCTTTATTTAATCGCACATAAAATAAAAACCAATCTCCATATATTTAGTGTAATAATGAAATACTGAATTAGCAGTTAAATATATAACATTGGAATTATCACACCATAGAACAGGGGTAATGCGAATTGATAGTCCAAACTTACACAATAACAGACCAAGCTATGTTATTTTAAAAGTTGTTGTGGCAATAGCTCTATTTATATTGATGATAGTAAGTTTACCGCTTGTTTTGCTATTTATTTGGATTCTAATGTAATATCCTGGGTTTCTTGCAAGTTTCTTGCAAGCAACAGCTATATAATTGTGACTATTTATGGTTTAACTTTTAGTAGAAGATATGGTACGACATTTTTTTTATTAGCGTGGCTATAAAGTTTGACTCTAATACCATAAAATAATTGAAAGCTCAGTAATATTCTATTAACAATAAGAGATATTTATACAAGAGTATTCCTAATTATAGAAATAAAAATATTTAACTAATGATATCTATAATATAATATTTATATTCCTAGAATACAACAACAATTATAATATGATTATATTCCTCAATAAGATTATATTTCATACGTTATTAAGTAATTAATAGACAGTTGATATTTTTTTTTTATGAGTATGTTTTTTTTTTTTTTTTATTTAATAGGAAAGCATTGAAAAGGAAATACATCTGGCTTATAAAATGAAAACAAAAGGAAATATGGCCGCTCTAGCCAGAAAAGAGCAGCACCAACAAGAGCCTAAGACTAATGATAACGAATGAAAGGGATACCCATGGTATCCGAATTTACAAGCTTTTGCAAGGCATGGGGAAGAGCTGAAAAAGAAGAGTAAATGACGTTTTTCTTGTGTCTTCTACTATAAATAGCAAGATAATTCGCAACCTGATTACCTTCACGGTATATATGGGAGATAGTTGATCTTGTAGTATGAATTCTAGAATTAATCCGTCGAGCATTGACATTAGAGCGGGAAAGGATCTGGACGGCAAGAGTCTCAGAGTCAGTTTCAATGTCAATAGGCAAAAACTGATATTTAATGCACCAATCCAAACCCAACAATACAGCTTGCGCCTCTGCATCAAGAGCTGTTGTTGCTTGTATAGAAAAACCAGAAGCAGTAATCATCACACCATTTTGGTCCCGAAGCACAAAACCACCAGCAGCTCCATACCCTGTAAAGGAGGCGTCGACATTCAGTTTAAGGCGCCCATTTAAAGGCTTCTTCCAAGTAACCAAAACTGGCAGAAGATTACGTTTTTTGCCAAAATTAGCAGGCAACAGGTCCTTAAAACGGTGATCGTTCTTGGCAAACTTATCCTGAGCATGAAACACTCCCCAATTAAATAAAGTGTCCCTGATTACACGACTCAATCTAGGCAAGAAAAAGGATTCCCCGCCCCATGTTATACGGCAGTACTCAACCCAGAGGGAATGAAGAATCAGTTGCGGTATGAATTTGGCGATCCTACCTGCTCCAGACGTTGGGGAGTATTCCAACCACCACTGCATCAGCTCTCCTCGGAGAGTATTTGCATGCGTTGGTCTAGCTAATAAGATGGGTCTATAGCTACTCCAGATGGATTGAATGAGCGCACATTTGTAAAAAATATGATCCGCTGAAGCTGCAGCAGAATGACAAAAAGGACAGCATGAAACCGTAGAGATACCCATTCTTTGTAGTCTGTTAGGCAAAGGAAGGGCGTTGTGAAACAAACGCCAGCAAAGGATTGACATCTTGGAGGGGATAGCGGAGTCCCAAATCATTTGATATGATAAAATTTCAGACTTCTTCCTACGCACCTCCTGATATGCAAGGGCCAAAGTAAATTCCAAAGACCCGGAGCCCTTCCAAGAAAGTACACCATCCTGAATACGAAACAAGGAATTAGCCAAATCAGAGATCTTACAAATTCTTTTCCAAATGCTCGAGACAGTTGATATATAAATATAAAGATTTATAAACAGTTGATATATAAATATAAAGATTTATATATATATGTGTGTTACTTTTATTTTATATATATTATTAACGGTTAATTCATAATAACTCTTTTAGAACATGGATATAGGAAATATTAACATAATAATATATATAAAAAATATATGTATTGAATAGGACAAAAAAGTATAAATTTATTTTTTTGAAAATAATAAATTTATTTTTTAAAAAATAAAAGTATAAATTTATTATTATATGTATTTGATATAAAAAGTGTCAATATATTAGCATGCTTAAAAGAGAAAAAAATAATAAAAATATAGAAAATCCAAAAAAATAATAAATTTATTGAATTATTGATTAAATACTAATTATATAAAATTTTAATCATTAAATTCTAATTGGCTTGAAAATAAATATTTACTTAAATCCTTTTTTACAATTTTATACTCAAATTAATCCAATAAAACTCAACTACATTTTAATGTTAAGTTAATTGAGATCAACTATATATATTATATTTTTTCACTCAAAATAATTATAAAACCATTCTGATCCACTTTCTTCTAATTTAGTATATAAACCAACTTTTGCATCTCTAGGTATATGTAGCTTAAAAATCAGAAGTTATAGAAATAAAATATTAGTCTTAATTTTTAAAATTTTTAATATATATATTTGTATAAAGTAAAAACGAATTAATCCACTAAAAAAAGTAATAACTAATTAATTATTAAAAAGTATTAATTTATAAGGAATAAGTAGTAATTGCTAAATATTGACCCGTAACTACTAATCACTTGACTCTTAATTTTAATTTTTGCATTAAAAAAAGTATTAATTAATTTTAATTTATATGTTATCATAAACTCTTATTATTTAATATAACAAGTAATTTTACTTGTAAAAATTATTATTAATTATTAAATAATGAATGAAATTCATATATATAATATTATGAAAAACATGTTAGCATATACATTCAAGTGGAAAAAAGGAGTTTGTATTAAATTTTAACCAAATATATTAATTTTATAAGATTTTAACCGTTAAACCAACTTCAATTACCTTAAAAAAATATTTTCTTAATTAGTTTAATAATATTTATAATTTTATACAAGTTAAAAAGTTAAATTTAAATTTTTATTTTGTATAATCAGAAAGTATGCGTGCTTTTCTATTAATATTGGACAATATATGAACTGATGTAATTTTCTTAATGAAAACTAATGAATTTTTTTTTCAAATTAAATTAAATTACATATACTAATTAAATTAAATTACATATACTGATATACTTGGGTATGAAAATATAAATGATAAATCTTATGCATCGCCAATTATAAAAAAAGGTCTATGTTTTACAGGCTGTTGGTCAATGTAGTTCGGATGGTGATCTTAAGGTTCTTTTTTTTTTTTTTTTCCATGTTTGAGATTTTATTTTATTTTTATATTTTTATAGTGATACATTTCTTGAAAATCACTTATCATAAAATTTTATTTTTATGACATTAATTAGATTTTAAACTTAAATTTTATTTATCATTTGTTCATTACTTACTGTAAAAGATTTTAGAACGTCATAATCAATACTTGCATATGATTTTCCATATCCTTCTACCATCATTATTATAATTATCATATGATTAAAGAAAAGTATATTAATTAGATAAATAAAAGATATTATTTGAATGATTTGAAATTATATTTTAATAATATTTATAAAATTAAAATAAATGATATATAATAAATATTAAAAAATTAAAAATGAACATAACTTAATAAATAATAAAGATAAATATATATAAAAAGGCCTAAAAAAGTCATTATATGATATTAAAGTCATTGACTAATAATTTTGAATATAAATATTAATGAAAATATTAAGTAATTTAATTTTTTAAAAATATAAGAATGTAAAAAATAGATACTGAAAATATTTGATATATATTAAATATATAGATTATTTTTAACATACTAAATTTATATCATAAAATATTTTTAAAATTAAAATTTAAAAAGTGAACTTTTAAAAAAAAATTAAAGTTGAATATTTTTAAAAATAATTTTATTTTTTAAAATATATATTTTTAAAAAACTTTCTATTAATTATAGGAAAGACTATAAACAGGCCCAACTCATAAAATTGGTTAAGGAAATTACTTGAAATAACCCAAAATCAGTTTGGGTTACATTTACGCGGCCCAACGTTTTTACTTTCACAAAAGTACGGTTTTGAGGGTTTTTTATTAACATGAAAACATGCTGATTTTTCTTTCTTTCCCCCCCTTCTTCTTCTTTTTTTTTTTTTTTTTTTTTTTTTCTGTTTTTGTAATTTTTGTTTTTAATTTCAATTTTTAATATTTTTTATTCATAATATTTTTTTATTCTCATATTCTCAATATACAAAAAAAAAAAAATCAATAAACATATACATAACATATATAAAATACATATAAAATAAACATTGAAATGTACACACATATACTAAACATACACATATTATCTATATAGTATTTACATAATTTATTTAATATTTTTTAATTTTATATACATACAACATCTATATAATATATACTAAAAATATATATAATATATAATAAATACATAATATAAATATAACATCTACAATATATATAACATACACGTAATATCTATATGACATTTACACAACAAAAGTAACATTTTATTTTTAACTTTTTTTTATATTTATAATATGTAAAGTTTATTTAAAAATAAATTTAATATTTTTTATTAATATATTTTTATCTTTTTTAATTTTTTAAGTGTTATTTTGTTATTTATAATTAAAATTAAAATATTTCTTTTATAAAAAATTAATACATTTTATTAGTTAAAAATATATTTTAAAATATTAATTTTTATTATTTTATTAAAAATATTTATTTAATAGTAAAATTTGAAAAAAAAAATAAAATTTTGCAGTAAAATATTATTTTAAATGAAAGAGGAGTAAGATATTTTGCAGTGAAATATTATTTTAACAAAGAGTAAGATATTTTTAAAAATTTAACTTAAGCTTTGGTAAAAATATAATTTTTTTGTGAAGTATTTTTAAAAAAAGATTTATTTTATAGGTAGTTTTATAAATATTCCAAAGACCTTCTCATGACAAGAATGAAATCATGCATGATCCACCATCCATAACTTAATAATTTTTTTTATGAACAAAAAATTATACGATGTGTTATTTTTTATTTTAAAAAAAACATTTTATAATTTTTTTAAAAGTATTTAAAATAAAAGTTTTTAAAATATTCATATTTTAAATATTTTTTAAAATATATTATACATAAAAAGAAACTATAACATGGTTTGATAAAATAAAATTTTAAAATATTTACTACATACACAATGAATTAATATATATATTGAAGATTCAACTATATTGAAGATTCAACTATGGAGTATCGCTATCATATATATTTTGTCAGTGTCACAGTCATTAGCGTTATGTTAACATCATTCAAATTTCAATGCCCTGATTTTCAAATTAGTACAAATAATCCATAGTATGAATGAGGTCCTGTAATGGATTTATTTTTACCTAATACTTAATTTTCAAATTTATAAATGTGTGCTTCTGAGTTTATTATAAAAAAAAAATACTACAAATGTACAATTATTGTCATGATTATCTTATATTAAGTTTATCATTACTACTTTCATATTGTCATATTTTATTTTGTTTATTTATTTATTTTGATTAAGAATAAAAAAATAAATTCTATTATCAATAAAATTAACTCTTGAGTTTCACTATTTATTATTATAATTTGCAGCCTTTATCATTATCTTCCAATACACCTTTTTTCAGAATGAAAAGTTTATTAACATTAAAAGAAAATGGAACAACAAATAGTCTTGAAAAACCAAGACATACAAAATAGCAGAAGCCATTCAAACTTTCCTTTATCCCTAAGAACTCTAGAGCTAAGTCATAAAACAAAGAAATGGCCAACGACAAAAACAAGGCTTAACCTCTTGAAAGGCTTGCAAATAGACGCAAGCTTGCATAAATGAAGGACAAAAAAAAAATGATCTTGAACCCAATACCTCATACATTCTCAGATACAAAATAAATTAAGAGAAAAGAATGACTAAACATCATTACAAGGGGAAAATGATGAGATAACTTTGATAAAACCCTGAAGATAAACTGAAAAGGGGTGGCTTCATAAAGTATTAAACAATCACCTTCCTCAAACTTAAATTAAAGCAGAACCGCACAAGGGAACAGAGTTTTCGAAAATTCATCAAAGAATCCAGCGGTAGATTGATTTGCTTTTAGAGAGAGTTTGATATCATTGAAGTGCTAAAAAAAAGTGCCTTTTCTTTAATATTTGTAGCTAGATTTACAAAATAACAACAATCTACCTTAGATGTGAAAGACAAAAGTAGTAATGAAAGAATGGATCTAGAGAAAAAAATAATCAAACCCATAAAAAATCTAAGAACTATAGAAAGCCTAAGAGAAATAAATGATCTAGGGTTACCGTTGGTAAGAAAGATGTAAGCCAAAGAGAACAACAAAAATACCAAGAGAGAGAGAAAGAAAATCCATGGAGGATTAAATGCTCTTGTTTGGGTGTCCATCTTCCAATATACCTTGAAACATATTATAAATACTATATTATTAAATTTACCATTTATTTTTTGATTTTAAATTTTGTAAATTTTAATTAAAACACTAACATATTTATAGCAAATTTGCCATGTCTAAAAATTATATAAAAAAAATTTCCAGTTTAATGCAATTTGCCAGCTGTTGGCAATAGAATCATTGCTCCCCCACATAAAAATGCAAAAATACGGACAAATTAAGGGCATGATCAAGTTGACTACTGTTCATACAATAGCATTCATGCACTTAGAGGAAGAAGACAGCCAGCCATCAAAGCTTTGAATGAGTCTTTTCCGACGTTTTAATTACTCGTAACATAATTAATTAATTTATTAATTATCAACTAAATTTTTAACTAATGAAGACGAGTTATCTCCACACCTATTACCAAATATATATACAATTCAAATAAAAAAAAAGTTTAAGTTCCCTTGCTCTAATGCTCAATGGATAAAATAAAAAATAAATTTCCTTTACTCTTATTTATTTATTTTTATTTAATAAATCAAAATTTGAGCTACGCATTAGAATAAAATACATACAAAATATTTGTTTTTGACTTATGAATAATTTAATAATTACTCTCTTCATAAAAATATTTTTTTTTATTTATCATCAATTATTATTTTAATAAATTAATTTATATAACCATCAAAATATATTCAGATGATCAGGAATATGTGTTACTCCTATTTAAATTTTAAATTCTAATTTTAGGTGTTCTCCTCTCCACATACAATTAATAAAAAAAGTTAATTTATATATTAGGTCTTTATTATACTACATTTAACTTATTTATTAAAAATATTTAATAATGAAATGTAATAGAAAAATATATATAAATTATATTTTTAATAAAATAATTAATTTTTAATTCTTGTAAAATAAAAAATATATCTGTATATTAAATCAAAACAAAGAGAGTTTAATGCAATCACATCAAATATTAAAGAAGTGCATTTATTACACGGTATGACTTACCACAACAAAAGGAAAAGATTATGATATCAACATCCATCAAAACCTAGTTTGTTGGATTATGAAATTAGAGAGAGGTCCAAAACAAAATTGACATCACACTAAATTCATAGGTGCATGAACAGAGGCTCCATACCCTCCTCCAATCACCATATATAAAATAAACATGTAGATGGGGAAGAATGTACCCTTCCAAACGACAAGTTTTAATTGATTTTACAAATGAAAATAAACCAATTCAACAAGTAGCTTTAAATTTAGGGACACAATTATTTTTTGTATCTAGTTTTTTAGCGACTTAATTGCTTCCCAAACCCTAAAGTCATGCACTTATTTAGTTGCATGTGATAATAACTTATCCTTATTAATTATAAATTATAAACAAATTTCAGAAAGATTTATGAATTATGATGTGATTGATCTCGAGTAGAACAAGGACACAAAGGTGGGGAAACAAACAAATATTTTGCAGACATCTATATATATAATAGCAGTCAAGAGTAAACTGCATTTTTTTTTTGTTTTTAGCTAATGGTTTCTTCTAGCACCAATTAAAGCTTCTCCAATTTTTTTTACAATTATAAAATAAAAGTTTGAAAATACTGAACAAATTTTTTATTAATTAATTTATGCTAAAAAAAATAGCTTATAAGTATATTTATTATTAAAATAATTAAAAAATATAAAGTTATATTATCGAGAGCATTTATTTAAATAAAAAAATAATACAGTAAATTATTTGGTCAAACTATCTTATAAAAAATCACAATAATAAGCAGATCCTTTCAGTTTATTTTTCTGACTTATAAATTCATAAAATTATCTAAACAAATAAATTAACTTAAATTTAAAGCTTATAAGCTATTTTGACTACTTTATTAGCTTAGCCAAATACTCTCTAAGAATACCTAAACTATAATATATGATATTTGAGTTTCATATCAAATGGGGTAGTTTTTAAAATGCATGTTCAAGCCTCATATCTCACTCAAGCATATAATTGGGTAGTTTGTTTTTTTCTCCTAAATCTATTTTTTTTTTATTTTGATTTATTTGATGCGAAATATATTTGGATTAGTTACCTTGTATGTTTATCAAAATTAATTCTTCTCTAATTGAATTTAAAAATCAAACATTAACTCCCATAATTAATTGCTAGCGTAGGAAAATAAGGTATAATTTGAGGACCAACCAAATTCATATCTACACACGTGCCAGACTCTATTGACATCGAATATGAGCACAAAAGTATTAGGTTATAAAGCATGAGAGAAGAGGAGGGACTGTGATGTAGAGTTCGTTCCATACTATGTGAGAAATTAAACGAAAAAGAGTTTGTCCATACTACCAAAGAAGTGTTAACAAATACCAAAATTAAGAGTTGCTCTATTATCTAAAAATTGAATTGATAAGAGACTTTAACCAATGACCAATGAACAAGTATAACTAACACTATAATTGAAATTCAAAATAGGTAAAACCTCAAATTTAGATTAGTTGATTTTTGTTACAAGTTTTGTACATATAATCTATATATCATTTATTTTTTTAATAATTATATATGGAGAGGAGAAATACCTATAACTCGAACCTAAAATTTAGGTGTAGAAACTATGTCTTGAAAGTGTTGGACTAAATGTATAGTAGCCATATGAATGAGGTTAGAACCTCATCTAATACAAAACCAATTGGCTTGTATTAATACTGAATTTATTCCACTTATATGTCACTATATTTTTTCTTATAGTTTTCCAATATGAGATTTATTTATATTCTCCAACATTAGATAGGAGCAATAATGCTCATGACCACCAAATTAAGACTAATGGTTATATATCCTATATTTAAGTAAGTTAGATTTAAAATTAACTTCTCTTTGTATAGATAAAATCCTTTTTCAAGGTGAGTTATCTATACTTGAGTCACATATTTTTGTAGTTGCAAGAAATAAATCGGATTTGTAAGTACAATTAAAGCATTCAATAATATCACCTAGACATATGTATATCTTTATAAAGTAACATCTTCTAGATCTGTCATCTCATTAAGCATTCTAGATTATTAAAGTGTTGATCAAGTATTTGCACACATTACAGTTCAAAAAATAACTTTTTTAGTATTGATACGAGGGAGGAAGTAGGAATTACTTCTAAATTTATTACCTACAAGAATACATTTTTTGCTAGAGTAGATTAAATACAAATATACAAACACAAAAACAAAGTGTACATAGAACTTGGTACTACTCCTATTTACCGGGATTATAGACCGAGCCAGGTATCTCCTCAACATAAAGATTGAGCTCTTGCAAAGGAATGAACCCCGATTTTAAAATTTTTGGTCGAACTGAGCTCTTAAATGTCTAGGAGACAAATCTCTGATACAACAGTTATACGATGCTGACTCACCTTGAAGATCTGCTGACACATTGAGACTTTATCTCTTACCCCTTAAATATAAATAAGGATGGATCCTCATAGATAAATAATCTTTTTACAACTTCCTTAGCTCGCTTACTTGTAAACAAACTAATTACTGACTTAGGCATCTGAGTCTCCCCACTGGAGTTTGGTCATTTCTCTTATTTTGCAGGTAGGAGAGCCAACCTAAATAGAACTCGAATCTGAACCCGAACCAAGAGTCCTTGGAGTCCACCTTACCATTAGAACTATAAGCAACTAAACTAATCTACATTTTTATTCTAGAGAGACATTTAACTACTCATAAATAAAATAAGAAAAGAAATAATATATTGAATTAAATCCAAAAACATATTTCAGCACAACTAACGTAAATGGTAAAGAAATATGGTGGAAAACTATAAAAATTGAGATTCCAATTTTGAAGAAAAATCTTCTGAAATCCAAATCTTCAATTTTCTTTTTATTCTAATCCTAGACTGCTTCTAAATCTAAAATGTAAGAGCGAACATAGGAGTTTTTCTATTCTAATCTCCTTCGTACCCTAACTGTTAACCTCTGGTACCATCTCAGCTAAATCAATTCTATGATGGTTGCTGCTCTTCTTTTTGGAAGTCTTTAGCCCCTCCAAAAGTTTAACTCTTTGTCTGGATGGCTATTTATGGGAGAATAAATATGAGGGACAATTTTTTAAAGCTTGGCATTATTGAACCTTCCCTCAACATGTGTCCTTGTTGCAAATCTTTAGAGAAAATAATTAATCATCTTTCTCTCCACTGCTCCTGTTCTTGGAATGTTTGGAGTCACATCTTTGATTGGTGGAATTTCTCTTGGTGCTTCCCATCTAATCTCACTCATCTATTTCACTAATGAAATTTCTTTGCATAAAAAAGGATGGTTTTTGGTGTTGTGTGGAATCCTCTAGTCCTTATGGCTTCTTCTCAACGATATTATCTTTAACAAAATAGTAGTTAACATAAGAAAACTGTTGAATTTGATTTTTGTATGGCTGAGAGTGTGGATAAAAGTACATTCCTCATATTTTCCTTACTTGGTGGTGCAAGTGAAGATGGGGGCTGTGACTCTTAAGAACTGGGAAAAACCAAAGGTTGTACATCTAGCTCTAAATTGGAAGGTGCTGGATAGGTTTTCTCAAATGGAATGTTGATAGATCGGCTATCGATAAACCAGGGCTAGCTAGTATTGGTGGTATTCTGTAATTCTGTACTGATACTTTGTATAATATGTTCAACGGTCTAGTTGTATGGTCATTGAAGGATCTTGCCTCTATTATGCACTTTTTTAACAAGGCCTTTCAATTATTTTCTGTATTTTGATGGAACAAACTAGTTACTGCACTCTGTTTATTTTATCAAGTTTGTACTCTATCTGGCCTTTCATTGATGCTCATTCAGTCGTTTTTGTGTATATTCTAACTAATTGGCATCTGATCTTGACATCTAATATGCCTTTGCTAATTGGCATATTTTGAAGAGGGGTAATGAGATGTTATGTTTGTGGCATTTTTCTTTGGTCATATGTAGGCTAAACTATGATTTTGATGAGTGCAAAATCGTTATTAATGCTCATAAGTTGTTGACTTTATCAAGTGTTTGCTAAATTTGGGTTGATTGATGCAAATGATTCTTTAAGCCTAGACAATAACAAAGGGTGCAAAGGGCCCTAACTCTTAATCAAAAGTTTCTTTGGTATCTTTATTTTTATAAGGTACAGGCTAATAAAGTCTAGATGTATTATTTTCACTTTTATGTTGTTGTAAGCTTGATTGCTCTGATGTAATGCCTTTGACTTAAGAGGTTTTTTCATATGAATTGGTGATGCCTTAGTTGAGGGTGTATGGGGGATAGCCTATTGGCTTGTGGAGTTAGCATCTCCAAAACATATTTTTTCCCATTTTATACTAAAATTAAGCTTTTTATAAAAAAAAAATTGAGGAATAAATCATGCATACATATATTTATTAAAATATGGAGCACATTGGATATTTTGAATCCAACATAAAAAGTCTTATAGTCTCGGTCTGTGTTTATGATGTTTTTTTTTTAAATTTTTTTGTTTCAGTTTTTTCAGAAAAAAATAAAACTTATTCAATAATATTACTAAGTCTCCTGATTAAATAAAAAATAGATTCATGCTAAATACTTCCTTTTTTTTTTAGTAATAATAAATTCCTTTTATTGATTAAAGGGGAAAAATATATTTGCAAGATGAAAACTACTAAAAAAAATCTAAGATCCAAATATTCCCTCAACCTACAACATCCCATAATTATGAGAAAAACCCCAAAATCTCTAAATACAATATGTAAAAAAAAAAAAGCAAAAATAATTGCCTAATATAACCAAATAACCTAGCTCAACACAACAATAAATAGTAAACAGGAATTAACTTGACATAACGCAAAACAATAAGCAAGTTATACAGAAGGATCTCAAAGTGTGTTGACTAAGATAGGAAAAAGAAAAAAAACAAAAATCAGAACTATGCCAAAAAAATCAATCTCTCACAACGTTTGATATAGCAAGATGGTTTGTAATTAAATTTGATTTTATAAACCTGTTGTTTGTTTAGTCAGCAGATTTCTTTCAAATTCTAGTAAAGATCATTGGGAGGTAGTCAAATAGATCCTCATGCATGTGAGAGGTACTTCTTAGATGTGCTTTTGCTTGGGAAGCTCAAAACTAATTCTAGAGGGATATACATGTGTGGATATGACAGGTGACCATGATGACAGAAAGTTAACTTCAGGATATGTATTTACTTTTGTGGGGAGAGTTGTATCGTGGTAGTCAAAATTGCAAAAGTACGTTACTTTATCCACAACTGAGGCAAAGTATATAATTATGAATGAAGCAGGTAAAGAGATGTTTTTGTTGAAAAGATTTCTCAAAGAGTTGGGTTTGACACAAAATGAGTATGTGATGAATTGTAATAGTCGAAATGCTCTAAATTTTAGTGAGAATGGCACATACCACTATCATATTAAGCATATTTGATGTGAGATACCATTGAATTAATAAAGTGATGAATAATCAAGACATACTATTAAAAAAGATTTATACTGACAAGAATTCAACTGACATGTTGACCAAGGTGGTGACTCATGGCATGTAACATCCATAATTTTTAAAAGTTAAATAAAATAAATCAAAATTAAATTAAATAAATAATTTAAATGAAAAATGAAAGGTTTAAAAGTGAAAAAAATAGAGTGTATATGTGAAATATATATTAAATATATGCAACATATATAAAAGTCAACATTTTTAAATAAAAAGTCAAAAAATCAAAAATCAAATGGCAAAATGATAATTATACTTTGTAAAATTAAAATTAATTAAATAATTTAAAAAAATTATTTTTAGATGGAAGAGGTAAATTGTGATTTTTTAAAATAAATAAATAATTAAAAATATATTAAAATAATATATGTGGTCTTAAAATTAGTAGAAGGAGAGAGAAAATCCAAAAATTTAAAATATCTTCTTCTTCTTCTTCTTAGGGAGGTCGAACCTCCATTGTTAAGGGAGAGAGATTTCTTCATCTTCCAAGCACCATAAATTGAAGAAATTTTTAAGTTTTAAGTGAGATTTTGGTGATTTTTTCCATAAATAGTTTCTTTGAAAATTTCATAAAGTCTTGAGTATGTTGATTTTGGGATTTTGATGTAGCATGGTTTAATGGCTTGAATGAATATATATGGAGTTATTTTGAATCGTTATTAATGATTCTTAAGTTGGATTGAAGAAATGATTAAGTTTGAGTTGAGTTTGGTTGAAAGAGTTAATTTAGGGTTATGTAAAATTTGAACTTTTGGAATCATGTTTTTTAATTATGCAAATAGATTCCAAATGTGTTATTTTGATGTATAAACATGGATTTTAAAGTTAAATAATGGATTTAATTAAGTTTAGTTAGAGATTGGATAAGGTAGTGTTGAATTTAGGGTTTTGGAAGAAAATTTTCAAAGTATTGGTATTTTTTTTAATAAATAAATCATGTTATTAAATGATATAAATGGTGAAAATAAACTTGGATTAACAATTGAAATGAGATAGAATGAAGAACCTTAAATGATGGAGGTTATGACATTTTATGGTTTAGTGAAGAGTATGTGTTTATTTAATTAGATGGGTTAAAACATATTATAATATATTTGTAATGGTATAAATAAACTTAAAACACCAATTTAAATGGATTAATATGGAATTTTAATGTTAAAGTAAGGAAAGACAAAATTTCAGGAATTTGTAGGAGTGATGTTTAATTAGGGTTTAATGTTTTAAATGTCTTGAAATGTGATTCTAAATGATGATATTTGTTCACATTTTGAATAGGTATTAAGAGAAAGTGAATTTTTCAACCCTAATGTTGAAGGGCAATTTGGAAGTAAAGGTTGGAGGGAGATTTTTAGCTTGTATTTGAGTGCTCTTTAAGGTATGTACAAACTCTTGATAAATGAGATATATTTGCATTAAATTTGGCCTAACATATTTTGAATAGGAAATGTATTAAGCTAATTGGCAATATGACATTGTGTTATATCATGTAAATTGTGAGTATACATTATGTGCATTGTGTAAAGCCATCATTAATGGCTAAAATGAATAAAATATGATTTATATGAATTACGTGATAATGATCCAAAAATATTTGGATAATATAATAGTAATGTAAAATGACACACATTGTGATAAAGTGGTAAGATATGATGAATATAATGTTAAGCCATTGAATTATGGCTTATGTTTCAGATGTGTATAAATTATGAAATAGAGTAAAGTTATAAAAAAGTGCAAGTTATACACTAATATGTGGAAGTATGCCATATTTGTATATATATGATGATGAATTGTGAAAATCATGATATGAGTTGAAAATGTAAAAATATGATAAGAATGAAAATGGTGAGAGAAAGAATATGTGTATGTTGTGATATGAATGAGAAAAATGAGAAAATGAGTTAATGTGATGAGAAAAGTTGATTATGAAAGATGTATTATTTGTGCGCATAGTATGTTATTAAATTTTCACAGTTCTGTATTTGGCGGCATGCCTGTAAGGTTATCCTCACTATTTGCCTTCAGGGCTATATGTTAAACGTCACTGATATATAATTTGCCTTCTGGGCTAGACGCTAGGCGTCACTAATATATAATTTGCCTTCGGAGCTAGACACTGAGTGTCAATATAAACAAAAATAATAACTCTAGAATTTGAATAATATATTAGTTTGTTTGAGTCCATGCTTGTATATATGTTTATATAAAGATTACAGATTATGTTTTAAAGTGGAATTGTATGTCATATTGTGAAATAACATGAAAAAACATTATGCATTGTCATTATCAAAATTTATACTGCTAGGCTTTTAGCTTAGAGCAATTGAAATGCATCGCACAGGTGATATGATCACCAGTAGATCCGGAGAGTTCATCTAGACTTGGTTAGGTCTAGACTTGAGATTGATAGTATTTAAAGCGAGTGTTGCTGCCACAGGATCAAATCCAGCTGCTGTCATGCATATATTTTATTTTTGTAAAATATGCTATAATTATGTATATTATATTATATTTTTAAGAACTTATAAAATTATAAAGCATTTTTTTGGATAGATTGTATAATGTGGGAATGTGTATATGTGTTTATATATATATACATATATGAATATTTTGAGGAAAATATTGAGAGATTGAGAAGTTGGTGTAGAATGTTTGATTTGTTTTTATTGGGAGTGCGTCTTTATACAGGTTGAGTTTTATTGGGAGTGCGTTTTTATGTAGGTTGAGTTTTATTAAATTTTTAGATGTCCAATTTACAGATAAAACTCTGGCGAATTTTTTCCAGAGATTTTTATATAAAATACTTATTTTGGGTAACTACAATTAGTTATAAATATTTTTACCTACTTATTAAAAATATGCCTTAATATTTTGGGATTTTAAATTGAGAATATGAAAATTCTTTTTATGAAATCGATTTGTGGTATTTTTATACTTTATACGCATATTTTATATATATATGCAAAATGTATATATTATATATATATATGGTATAAGGGTATTACCTGACAAGCATCAGTCCTATACCAAGTTAGTGAGGCTGAGTGAAAACTAAGCAATGTGTGTATGGACATTTTGCTATGAGATGAAGGGAGAGATTGTTAGTTTTAACCCCATGGGCCAAGTGAATCTAGCCCATATACATATTAGATTTCAAAAAATAATATAAAAAAGATGTTATAGTTGCTATGTATTTGGAATTGAGAAGGGTCACCGTTCAACATCAAAACAAAACAAATAATTCTTTTCTTTGTGTCAACATGATTATAGGAATTAAATTCCAAGATTGTAGGGATCCATAAAGAAAAACCATAACCTATTATGAACATGGCTCAACTAGGTATTTTTGGTAAGGTGGATGTGCTTTATGTCTCTGCTAAGGATAATACTTGGATTATTAATACATGGGCAATCAATTGTATGACTAATGACCCTAAAAAATTATAAATAATTTAATCATCCTCTTTGGCAGACATCTCCACCATAAATGGAAGCACTTCCCCTATTACAGGAGAATGATCAGTTGCTCTATCTAATACCTTAACACTTGATACTATCTTAGTTGTTCCTGCACTTGAATACAATCTTTTGTCTGTCATTAAAATTACCTCATATATTTATTTTCTTATAATTTCTAGCCTTTATTTTGTGTCTTTCAGAACATTCTGACTCGGAGGACTCTTGGTTGTGGTGTAAAATGAAATGAGCTCTAGTACTTGGAATTGGATGAAGATAGAGAATAAAAATTTAGCCATGCATTTCAAACAAGTGAGGTTGAGAAATCTCGAGCAAGTATATGGCTATAGTATAGAAGGCTAGGTCATATTTCTTTTAGTTACCTTAACAAACTTTGACCAAATTTATTTTATGATTTGGATGTTTCAAATTTCAGATGTAGTGTATGTGAATTGGGTAAAAAATCATCGAATTTCATATTTACCAAGTTTGAATAAATGCTTGCAACCTTTTATTATTATTATACATTATGATATATGGGGGCCTGCAAGGGTTTCATTTATTTCAAAAGCTTGTTATTTTAAAACTTTCATAAATATTCAATGCACTAGGTTCACATGGGTGTCCTTGCTTCATAAGAGGAGTGATGCATATACAATATTTAAGGAATTCTACAACATGGTTTGTACATAATATTAATAACAAATTCAAATTTGGCAATCCAATAATATCAAGGAATTTGTTGATAACTCATTTGGAGAATATCTTAGCCAATTTGGAATATGACACCATACTTCATGTGCATATACAATGGGTTGGCAGAAAGGAAAAATAGGCAAATTAGGAAAGTGATATGTCCATCTCTCTGTGGGATGGACATATCATGATTTTAATAGGAAGAGGTGATCAAATTTGCAGTTTATATTATCATTCAGGTTCCTTTCCGATTTATTGGCTTTCAAACTCCATAACAAAAGTTAAAATCTTTTTGCTCTATTTCTCATCTACCGAATCTCGAACCCATAGTCTTTGGGTGCTGATAAGTACACAATTAATGATATTTTATTCCCATTTCTTAATATGATTATTATCAAATTGAGTTTAATTTGTTTGTTCAAAGTGCAATTTAAGGATAATTTCAGGAATTCTCGATAAATTGAGGCTTTTGGTCATTTCGGAGCAATTACGGATGAAAGTAGAAGAAAAGAGCAAAATCAGCCAATGGACACGCCCACGAACACGGGCGTGTCGTTAGGCGTGCCCCTGTTACTACATTCAGTGGATATGACACGCCCAGTTGCATAGGCGTGTCACCAAACATGCCATTTGTCCAAAGTCACAGTAGCTGCGACACGCCCAGGACCACGGGCGTGTCAATGAGCGTGTAATTCATCCAGACTCACAGTAGCTGTCACACGCCCGGTACCACGGGCGTGCCAAGGAACGTGCCTTTTATTCAGACTTACAGTAGCTATGACACGCCCTGGAACACGGGCGTGTCAGTGGACGTGCCTTGGGTTCAAGATCACAGTGCCTATAACACGCCCAGGAACACGGGCGTGTCAGTGGTCGTGTCACCTGTCGAAAAGTGAGATTCTTTGCACTGATTGGGGAATAAGTGGGGGACAATAGCTGGCCTTTGTCAAAAAGAAAGAACAAGAAAAGGAGAGCTTGCCTAAATCAGGGAAAAGGGTGATGAACCAAGGGAAAGTGGTAGACAATGGATGGGATTAGTGAGCTGGAAGCATGGGCTAGAGATTTGGAGGGAAATAAAAAGAGAAGAGGGGGAGAAGAACAACAGTTTTTGCTGGAGCATTGCTGGAAACAGAGAAGAAAGAAGAGAAGGAAGAGCCATCTGCTGGAGCAAGGAGAAGGGTCTTGAGCTGAGATTGAAGGAAGAACAACACCATACTCAAGTCCTAAACCAAGAATCAAGAGCTCAAGTGAAGAAATACAGATTCACTGCCATGAATTGTTTGGTTTCTCTTACTCATTTATCTTACTCTGTTTTTGTAGCTGTTAATATGAACTAAATCTTTCTCTATCTAGATATTGATGAACCCTAGCCAATTTGTATGAATTAAAACAATTGTATTCAGTTGAATCAATTAATTGAGTTGTTTTATTCTTATGATACTTGTTGTTATTTCCAATTGATAATAGCATGCTTGTTGATTGGTTATTATTTTCATATTATTGACTTGAGAAAGCTTGATGTGAATTGAATACTCATAAGGATTGAGGATTGATTGGGGTGCTAGAGATAGACCTACAAGATCCTTTGGTTTATAGTTCCTTGTCCTTAATGCATGACCTATTTAATTGTGTTTTGAGAAGAGATTCCGGCACTCTACTTAGTAATTAGGGATTAATCCACTCGAGAGAGGCTTTAATCTAAGTTAGAGGAATGCCAATTCAATTTGATTAAACGATTTAGTTGAATGGATTGTTTATAAATATTATTGAGGCTAGGGGGATTCAATATCTGGATAGTTTTATTAATATCATTATAAATCTTTTGTGCACAGCATTTAATTTCCTTTCATTCATTAATTAGTTGATTTTAGTTACAACACATCACACAACTATTAATTCACTAAACAACGATTAAGATTTGCACTAGTACTTGGCCTTGTCCCCAAGGAACGACACTCACTCACTACTATATTACTTGAGCGACCCGTGCACTTGCGGTAATTGCATATAGCTAACGGTAAGCATCAAGTTTTTGGCGCCGCTGCCGGGGACAATGGTTTCAATATTAGTAATATAATTAAGATTGTTGATTTAGTTTTCTTTTTAATCGTTTTTAACTTTAGTTCTTGCTGGTTCACTATCATTGTAGGTATTTCTTATTGTTTATGACCAGATCTAGCTCATCTCAACTACTGGAGTTAGACCCGGAACTTGAGAGAACGTTGAGGAGAAAGCAAAAGGAAGAAGAGGAGGCAGATCTAGAAGACATAAGTTCAAGAACAAATCTGGAAATTGAACAAGAGAAAGTATTCGAAGTGATGGAAGGAGCTGGACCGAGAACAATGCAGGAGTTTGCTAAGCCCAATTTAAATGGGGCTGAATCGAGTATCCGGAGGCCGACAGTTGCTGCAAACAACTTCGAAATAAAGGCGAATGTCATTCAAATGGTGCAGAATACTTGTCAATTCGATGGGTTCCCTGATGAAGATCCTAATGCACATCTTGAGAATTTTCTGGAGATTTGTGACACATTTAAGATAAACAATGTCTCAGAAGATGCAATTAGGCTGAGGTTGTTCCCATTTTTTCTTAGAGACAGACCAAAGAAGTGGCTGAAATCCTTTCCTCCAGGAACTTTTACCACCTGGGCCCAATTGGCAGAGAAGTTTTTAGAGAAATATTTTCCACCATCAAAAACTGCCAAGTTGAGGAATGACATCTCATCCTTTTTGCAACAAGATGGTGAGACTCTTTATGATGCCTGGGAGAGATTCAAAGACTTGCTGAGAAGGTGTCCGCATCATGGACTTCCACTTTGGCTCCAAATTCAAACATTTTACAATGGATTGAATTATGTAAGTAAACAATCCATTAATGCAGCAGCTGGTGGTACCATCAACAACAAGACACCTGAACAAGCAAGGGACTTAATTGAAGATATGGCCATCACCAATTATCAATGGCAAGCCCCAAGAGAGCAAGGAAAACTGAAGGTCGTGGGATCACACCAATTAGATCCGGTGGTGGCATTGACAGCCCAATTAGAAGCATTGAATAAGAAATTTGATTCTTTGGCTTCTTCTTCAGGAAAGGTTATGCAGGTGATGTCTTGTGAATGGTGTGGAGGTGGACACCAAAGTCAAGATTGCCAAAGTGGCAACATGTTTGCCAAGCAAGAGCAGGTAGATTATGTTGGGAATATGCCAAGGTAACAACAGAATAATCCATACAGCAACACATACAATCCGGGGTGGAGGAATCATCCAAATTTCTCATGGACCAATCAAAATAATCCAAGACCTCCCCCTGGATTCTAGCAACCCCAACATCAACAAGCTGCCCCTCCAAGAAAGAGTAGTTTAGAGGACATGATGGAGAAATTTGTAGCAGCTTCTGAAACAAGGTTTCAATCAACTGAAACCTCCCTTAGAAATCAACAAGCCTCCATTCACAATTTGGAGAATCAAGTGGGGCAAATTGCTAAATTGCTCAGTGAGAGACCACAGGGAAGTTTACCTAGCAACACTGAGGCCAACCCTAAGGAGCAACTGAAGGCAATTACGCTAAGGAGTGGTAAAGAGATCAATGAAAATGTGGAAAAGAAGAGGGCTGGAGAACAAGAAAAAGAAAAAGAAGATGATCCTCCTACCACTTCGGGAGAGAAAGCTGCACTTGAAGGAGAAAGAGAGAAGCAGCCACAAGCAAGCAGCCCCAATGTGAAGGAATACCGACCTAGAGTACCCTATCCGGCAAGACTGAACAAGGACAAGATTGATGCTCAGTTCGGTAAGTTCCTTGAACTTTTCAAACAATTGCATATTAACATTCCATTTGCTGAAGCTCTGTCACAAATGCCTAAGTATGCTAAATTTTTGAAAGATATCCTTTCTAACAAAAGGAAACTTGAAGAAGTATCTTTAGTGCACTTATCTGAAAAAAGTTCAGCAATTTTGCAAAGAAGATTACCTAAGAAATTAAAAGATCCAGGTAGTTTTACCATTCCATGTTTTATAGGTAATCTAGAGGTTAAAAGTGCTTTAGCTGATTTGGGGGCTAGCATAAGTGTTATGCCCTATAAAATGTTTAAAGAGCTAGGCATTGGTCAACCTAAACCAACACTCATGACCATCCAACTTGCCGATAAATCAGTAGTCCACCCTCGTGGCATAATAGAGGATGTGTTGGTAAAAGTCGGGGATTTCATTTTCCCCAATGATTTTGTTGTCATTGATATTGATGAGGATGTGGATGTTTCGCTTATTCTTGGTAGGCCATTTTTGAATACAGCCCGTGCTCTCATTGATGTTCATGATGGCACATTGACTTTGAGAGTGGGTGAGGAGAAAGTAATTTTTAGGATACATGATGCCATGAAACATTCACTTTCAATTGATGAGGCGGAATCATGCAATGATGTTGTTGAGCATGAGACCGTAAACTGTTTAACTAACATTGTTTCCAAGGATCCCCTTGAGTTGTGTTTATTGCAGGAAAATATTGAGGGTGAAGAAGCAATGGAGCAGCTTGCTTTTCTTGAAGCAAGCAAATCATTCAAATGCAGGGCATATGAAACCATTGAAATGCCCAAGGACGAAAAGCCAAAACCGTCGGTGATTAATCCACCAAACTTGGAACTGAAGCCTCTTCCGGATCACCTTGAGTATGGGTTTTTGGCAGAGAAAAAGAGATTGCCCATAATTCTGAGTTCCCACCTATCTTCTAAGCAGAAAGAAAAACTCATCCAGTTGTTGCAAAAACATAAGCAAGTGATAGCTTGGAAGATAGCGGATATAAAGGGGATTAGTCCATCCTATTGCACTCACAAGATACTAATGGAGGATGAATTCAAGCCAGTAGTGCAACCACAGAGGAGACTGAACCCAAAGATGAAGGATGTTGTTAAGGCTGAAGTGATAAAACTACTTGATGCAGGGATTATATATCCGATCTCGGATAGTTCTTGGGTGAGCCCAGTTCAAGTAGTACCAAAGAAAGGAGGGATAACTGTGATCCCTAATGAAAATGATGAGCTGATTCCAACAAGAACAGTTACTGGTTGGAGGGTTTGCATTGACTACAGAAAATTAAATGATGCAACTAGAAAGGATCACTTTCCTTTACCCTTCATTGATCAGATGTTGGAGAGGTTATCCGGCCATGAATACTACTGCTTTTTGGATGGCCTTTCAGGCTATTTCCAAATTCCCATTGCACCGGAAGACCAAGAGAAAACTACCTTCACCTGCCCATATGGGACATTTGCATATCGAAGAATGCCATTTGGGTTGTGTAATGCACCTGCAACTTTCCAAAGGTGCATGATAGCAATCTTTGATGAGCTAATAGAGGATATTATGGAGGTGTTTATGGATGATTTCTCAGTCTATGGCAGCTCATTTGAAAAGTGTTTGGAAAACCTTGAGAGGGTTTTGATGAGATGTGAGGAAACAAATTTGGTGCTGAATTGGGAAAAGTGTCATTTCATGGTTCAAGAAGGAATCGTGTTGGGACACAAGATTTCAAGCAAAGGCATTGAGGTGGATCGGGCAAAGATAGACATTATTGAGAAGCTACCACCACCCACATCTGTGAAAGCCATCAGAAGCTTCCTAGGGCACGCGGGTTTTTATCGAAGGTTTATTCGAGATTTCTCTAAGATAGCCCGTCCATTGACAAGACTCCTTGAGAAGGATGTCAATTTTATTTTTGATGAGGAATGTCTGAGAGCATTCACGACCCTGAAGGAGAAATTGACCCATGCTCCAATCATGGTAGCTCCTAATTGGAATCTACCATTTGAACTGATGTGTGATGCAAGTGACTTTGCAGTTGGAGCAGTCTTGGGTCAACGCAAAGAGAAACACTTCCAGCCAATCTACTATGCGAGCAAGACCTTGAACGCAGCTCAAGCCAACTACACAACTACAGAGAAAGAGCTGCTAGCTGTGGTTTTTGCTTTTGACAAGTTTAGATCATATCTAATCTTGTCAAGGGTGATTGTGTATACAGACCATTCAGCTTTAAGGTATCTATTCGCAAAAGTTGATGCTAAACCTAGACTAATCAGATGGGTTTTGTTGTTGCAGGAATTCGACTTAACAATTCAAGATAAGAAGGGAGCCGAAAATCTTGCAGCGGATCATCTCTCTCGCTTGGAGAATCCAACCCTAGAGAGACTTGAAGAAGGGGACATTGATGATCACTTCCCCGATGAACAGTTATACGCCATGGTAAGTGAGGTAAGTGATTTAAATTTTGAAACACCATGGTTTGCAGACTTTGCAAATTATTTAGCTGTTAGGGAACTCCCTAAGGACTTCAATTATCAAGCAAAGAAGAAATTCTTTTCTGATCTAAAGTATTATTTTTGGGAGGATCCCTTTTTGTTTAAGTTGTGTAAGGATCACATGATCCGAAGATGTGTGGCATGGCCCGAATCAATGAACATCCTTAGTGAATGCCATGCCGGACCAGCTGGTGGTCATATGGGGGCCAATAGAACTGCTCAAAAGGTGCTAGAATCAGGATTCTATTGGCCCACTTTGTTTAAAGATAGCTACGAATTTGTAGTTCGCTGTGATCAATGCCAAAGGGCTGGAAACATTTCCTCTCGTGATGAGATGCCCCAAAATGGGATCCTAGTTTGTGAAGTTTTTGATGTTTGGGGAATTGACTTTATGGGACCACTTCCCAATTCTTTTGGCAACAAATATATTTTGGTAGCTATTGATTATGTGTCTAAATGGCCTGAAGCCCAAGCCTTGGCAACCAATAATGCTAGGGTTGTAGTACAATTTTTGAAAAAATTATTTTCTCGATTTGGCACGCCAAAAGCAATTATCAGTGATAGGGGTACTCATTTTTGTAATACTCAGCTTGAAAAGGTTTTAAATAGATTAGGAGTTACACACAGGTTTGCTACTCCTTATCACCCCCAAACCAGTGGCCAAGTCGAGAACACAAATAGGGAAATCAAACGAATTCTGGAAAAATCTGTTGAACGATCCCGAAAGGATTGGTCCAAGCAATTGGACAATGCTCTATGGGCTTTCAGAACTGCTTTTAAAACTCCCTTAGGCACTACACCATTTAGATTGGTTTATGGAAAAGCTTGCCATTTACCTGTTGAGATAGAACATCATGCATATTGGGCAATTAAACAAATTAACCTTGATCTAGCTTGTGCAGGTGAAAGGCGAAGATTACAGGTAAATGAACTAGACGAGTGGAGGTTGCAAGCTTATGACAATGCAAGGATGTACAAGGAACGTACCAAGAGATGACATGATGCTCACATCAAGAAACAGAAAGAGTTTCAAGCAGGAGATCAGGTATTGTTATATAATTCACGGCTCCGACTCTTTCCAGGTAAGTTAAAATCTCGATGGTCCGGTCCTTTTACTGTCAAAGAGGTTTTCCCTTATGGAGTGGTTGAAATAAGCCACCCAGAAAAAGGAGATTTCAAAGTCAATGGGCATAGGCTCAAATCTTATTTTGGAGGGGAAATACAGGCCTTCAAGGAGGTTTTGCACCTCCAAGATTAGGGACATTCGTCCAACCGTCCAACTAATACGACGTTAAAGAAGTGCTGGGTGGGAGACAACCCACCGTCTTTATGTTTTTGGTTTGTTTTGTCATTTTGTTTTAACTTTATTTTCTTGAAGGGGAGGGTGTTGTTTTACCTAATTTGAAGTGGCAGAGAGAATTTGATTTTTGGTGAATAAATTGATATCACGCCCATGGACACGCCCGTGTCTGTGGGCGTGTCATTAGGTTTCTCAGGCAGTAGCTATTACACGCCCATGAACACGCCCAAACTAGTGGGCGTGTAAATTACCTTTTCAGACAGTAGCTACTACACGGCCATAAACACGCCCGTGTCTATGCGCGTGTCATTTTATTTTTCAAACAGAAGCTATCACACGCCCATAGACACTACCGTGTCCATGGCCGTGTCCCTAAAAAAAAAAAATTTAAAATTCAAAATTCAAATTTTGAACTGGGCACGCCCCAGTAACACGCCCAAACTAGTGGACGTGTTGATTGCATGTATGTCACAGTATGTACGACACGCCCATGAGCACGCCCGTGTTTATGGGCGTGTAAATTGAAATTTCATCCAGTAGCTGTGACACGCCCAGAGACACGCCCGTGTCCAAGAGCGTGTAACACAAACTGGCTTTTAAATCGTGGGGCACGCCCAGTAACACGGTCGTGTCTCTGGGCGTGTTGACGTTTTCTATATATAGCCCCACGCCTATTTTTCCGAAAAAACTCAAATCTTCTCTCATTTTCTCTCGTTTTCTCTCAAAATTTTTGCATTTTCTCCGGCTAATTCACACACCCATTCGTTTTTCGAAGCATTTTTACTCCCGGCTTGCATTGTTGGCGTGTGATTTCTCGTTTTTTTTTCATTGCAACTATTCATTTTCACTTGGATTCGCAATTTCAGGTACGAGAACTGATCTTTTTTCGATTTTTCCTTGTTTTGTTTAGTTTTTCTTTCATTTTTAGTATACATTTCTTGTAATTACTTGTGTTTATCATGAAATTTGAAATTTCGTGAATTGTTTGCTTTATTATGGTGTTTTTCAATTTTTGTGGCGTTTGATTTTCATTGTCGTTTTGAACTACCATTTGATTCGGAATTTGTTTGATTTTAGTTTTGTTTTGAATTGTTGTTTCATCAAATAATATGTTGTTTTAATTTTGGAATTGTTTTGTTAATTAATCATTTGCGTTATTCCGTTGTGTTATTATTGTGTTGATTAATCAAATGATTGTTTCGATTCTCGTTACTTGTGATTTATGAATAATATGTTGATCAAATAATCATTTGTGTCATTTTGTTGTGTTATTTGAAATTGAATAAAATGTTGGTTTTGAAATTGTTTGATTAAAACCAGTTACTTGTGGTTTATGGATAATATGTTGATTTGGTGATTGGCTTTAATGTGTGTTTATCGTTCGGGTTGATTTATTGCTTGCAATTAATTGAGGTATTTGGTTCTAGCGGATTGCGTTGTTTAGCCTGCATGTTGGTATGCTTTCGTTATTGACGAACCATTAAATTTATTCTTGCAGATTTATCGAAAATGGGCCCTCGCAAGCAATCATCGTCACAGCTTCCAGCCAAACGGGCCCGAGGGGAGGGCAGTTCCAGCCAGCCTGCTACCCGCCCAACTTCTAAATTCATGGCGGGACATAAGTGCCTCAAATTCTCCAACAGCGAGGAACGACGACGGTTCGAGTTGTTTGGCAACAAAGAATGGTCGGCACCTCGGTACCTAGACTGGGAGGCTATGGAAATGGTTAATATTGCTGCAGAAGTGAAAGAGATGATTAATCAACCGGGGTGGGGACAGCTCTTCTCTATCCACGAGCCTTCATACCGGGAGCTTACACTTGAGTTTTACTGCACCTTTCAGTTCCAGAAGACCAAAATCTCCATCACTGAGCCGACAATTAAATTCCGACTGGGAGGACAGAGGTTCCACATGAGCATCAACGACCTTGGGGTACATCTCGGGTTGTATACTGCAGAGGAGGTCCAAACCACCGATTATCTCAGTTCCGAGGTGGATTTTGCTGAGTATGATGTTGTTCCGCCTCGGGTTTGGCATAACTTTGCACCCACTGCAGATAGATATCAGCCTAAGGTCTCCAAAGCATCCAACTTCAGTTCTTTCCCATGCCGGGTGGTGCATAACTTGTTGGTTCACACACTTACAGCCAGACTGAGCAGTACAGGGGTGGTGACCTTGAGGGATCTGTTCTTTCTGCACTGCATGCAACATAAGACCCGGTGCAATGTGGCCCATGCCATCACCCATTTCTTCCATGAGCAGTCTAGGAAGGGAGCTTCAGGTGCTTTACATGGTGGTATGTATTTCACGAGACTTGCTCAACGGCTGGGAGTGTTAGATGGTTGCCTCCCGATGACGGTGGACGGTATGCCCAAGATATTGGGTATGGACACACTAAAGAGGTTGAACAGGGAACAGGTAGCTGGGATGCGGGCTGCTCCTATGGATTCAGATTTACCAGAGGCAGCTCCTTCCGCTCCTCCCTCCGATATACCACCACCTCCACCGTCGGATTATCCTGCTGGACCTTCTGCTGCTGGACCATCTGATGCTGCTGCACCTTCTTCTTCTGCCGGGCCTTCCTTTGTCCAGCCTCCTACATTCCGAGATTGGCGCCAGTCAATCAATGAGGAGTGGGATGATGACAGGAAACCCACCGAGTTTGAGCGTCAGATGTGTCGGATGGAAGGTATGATAAACAATATCGCTCTAAACCAGAATATGATTCTAATCCAGCAGGAAGACTTTCAAGCCCAGTTAGATCACGAGATCTTGAGGCGACAGTGGCTAGAGCAATCCATGTTGGAGTTCTGGCGGTATCAGGGATTTCACCCTTCGCAGCCACCACCTCCACCCTATCAGCCACCTGCCCGTGCACCAGCACCTGCACCTACACCTGCACCGGAACCCTCTCCACCAGTTGATGTCTCCGATGATGATGAGACCAGCAGTGATTAGCACATTTTTGTTTTATTTTGATGTCGTCCTTTATTTCTTTACTTATTTAATACGCTTTTTAGTTTTTCTTCTTTTACGTGCTTTTGGATTAGTATTATTATTATTTTCTTTAGCATTATTTCGTTTCTTTATTTATTTATATATATTAACCTTGTTTTGAGTGCATTGTAGAATACTATTTTGATGCCAAATCTCCTTCACCGTACTCTTGGCACCGTACTCATTTTCATCCACTCATGGACTTGGAAAAGGGCAGTAATTATCTCTCTTCATTGTTTCATGTTTTGCGCACACATTGAGGACAATGTGCATCTTAAGTAAGGGGGAGAGGTATACTTTATTGAAATACTTTATTGAATAAATTTCTACTTCATTTTTTTTTATTCATTCGTCTCAATCAATGCCTGCTAAGTAAGCTAAATTGTTATGATAAGTATAATTTGATGTGATTTCCCTTTACATGTTAAACTAATTTGAAATTTCCTAAATGACAATTTCTTGTTGAGGTTAACTTAGTAATTTCGATCAATTGTTGAGGATCGATTGTAATGGCTATAGTTAAGTTGTGGATCGATGGAAATTGGAACATTACTAAAATTTGAAACCTTAGTTACATTTTTGAGCATAATACAATTCTGTAGATTCTTGAGTCGGACTTGGTACGACCCTTAAGTTTATAACCCTTGAATAAAAATAAATAATTCTAAGGAGCTTTGAAAATTTTTCCCTGTTCCGCTGATTTTGACTACAAATGAGTTAGAATCATGAATAGTGCTAGTAGCCATTTGAACGGTGATTCTGGCTGAGTAACCGGGGGTCGGCATCACAAATGTTTACCTTCGCGTCAAAAGGCTAGTATCAGTTCAAACAAGTCGGGCTCCTTAAAACATATAAAAAAATATATAAATAAATAAATAAATAATAATAAACATAAAATAAAAATAAAAATATAATAATACTAATAAATTTGAGGGTTAGAATGCTTAAGAGAAAACTCACGTTTTTCGCACTTTGTTCATGGCATTTGAATTTGCTGGAATTTTATGCTCAAATTTTTAACTCTGGATTTTTAGGTTTTAGGTATGTGAAATTTTTATTTTGAAACTTTTTGATTCAGCTGTTATGATTGTGAATTATTTTGATTGAGAAAGTGAGGTTATCCGATTCGAGTATTGTCAAAACTTTATTTTTCTTTTTGAATATAGAGGGAGTCTGTCATTTATGCTTATTACAGTAATTTAGTTTGCTTGAGGACAAGCAAAAACTCAAGTATAGGGGAATTTGATAAGTACACAATTAATGATATTTTATTCCCATTTCTTAATATGATTATTATCAAATTGAGTTTAATTTGTTTGTTCAAAGTGCAATTTAAGGATAATTTCAGGAATTCTCGATAAATTGAGGCTTTTGGTCATTTCGGAGCAATTACGGATGAAAGTAGAAGAAAAGAGCAAAATCAGCCAATGGACACGCCCACGAACACGGGCGTGTCGTTAGGCGTGCCCCTGTTACTACATTCAGTGGATATGACACGCCCAGTTGCATAGGCGTGTCACCAAACGTGCCATTTGTCCAAAGTCACAGTAGCTGCGACACGCCCAGGACCACGGGCGTGTCAATGAGCGTGTAATTCATCCAGACTCACAGTAGCTGTCACACGCCCGGTACCACGGGCGTGCCAAGGAACGTGCCTTTTATTCAGACTTACAGTAGCTATGACACGCCCTGGAACACGGGCGTGTCAGTGGACGTGCCTTGGGTTCAAGATCACAGTGCCTATAACACGCCCAGGAACACGGGCGTGTCAGTGGTCGTGTCACCTGTCGAAAAGTGAGATTCTTTGCACTGATTGGGGAATAAGTGGGGGACAATAGCTGGCCTTTGTCAAAAAGAAAGAACAAGAAAAGGAGAGCTTGCCTAAATCAGGGAAAAGGGTGATGAACCAAGGGAAAGTGGTAGACAATGGATGGGATTAGTGAGCTGGAAGCATGGGCTAGAGATTTGGAGGGAAATAAAAAGAGAAGAGGGGGAGAAGAACAACAGTTTTTGCTGGAGCATTGCTGGAAACAGAGAAGAAAGAAGAGAAGGAAGAGCCATCTGCTGGAGCAAGGAGAAGGGTCTTGAGCTGAGATTGAAGGAAGAACAACACCATACTCAAGTCCTAAACCAAGAATCAAGAGCTCAAGTGAAGAAATACAGATTCACTGCCATGAATTGTTTGGTTTCTCTTACTCATTTATCTTACTCTGTTTTTGTAGCTGTTAATATGAACTAAATCTTTCTCTATCTAGATATTGATGAACCCTAGCCAATTTGTATGAATTAAAACAATTGTATTCAGTTGAATCAATTAATTGAGTTGTTTTATTCTTATGATACTTGTTGTTATTTCCAATTGATAATAGCATGCTTGTTGATTGGTTATTATTTTCATATTATTGACTTGAGAAAGCTTGATGTGAATTGAATACTCATAAGGATTGAGGATTGATTGGGGTGCTAGAGATAGACCTACAAGATCCTTTGGTTTATAGTTCCTTGTCCTTAATGCATGACCTATTTAATTGTGTTTTGAGAAGAGATTCTGGCACTCTACTTAGTAATTAGGGATTAATCCACTCGAGAGAGGCTTTAATCTAAGTTAGAGGAATGCCAATTCAATTTGATTAAACGATTTAGTTGAATGGATTGTTTATAAATATTATTGAGGCTAGGGGGATTCAATATCTGGATAGTTTTATTAATATCATTATAAATCTTTTGTGCACAGCATTTAATTTCCTTTCATTCATTAATTAGTTGATTTTAGTTACAACACATCACACAACTATTAATTCACTAAACAACGATTAAGATTTGCACTAGTACTTGGCCTTGTCCCCAAGGAATGACACTCACTCACTACTATATTACTTGAGCGACCCGTGCACTTGCGGTAATTGCATATAGCTAACGGTAAGCATCAGGTGCTTTGTATATGTTCATATCCCCAAAGCCTTACAAAACAAATTAGATCCTTATGAAAAATGGTTTGTTTTTGTTGGATACTCATATTTTCAGACAAGCTACCAATGTTGTGATCCAAAAAATAAAAAAATTACATGTTACCTTAGATATCTCCTTCCATGAAATTGAACCGTACTACACATGAAGAGTTTTGAGCTTATCTCCTTAAGGGGAGAACTTGGGTGATGAGTCTGAGCTAAGTACAGGAAATAACAGAAGTTCAAAAGGTGAGATTGAGTTCTTAGAATTGCAGGCCATAGAGGAAAGATTGAATACTTATCAATCTACCACTTATTAATTTGATAAAGAGGTTTTGAGTTTATCGAATGATGTGTTACTAGTTGGTGATAAAGGTACACTAGAAGAATTTGTGTTAACACCATTAACATATGATTCTTCCTCTTAGAATGTTCAAGAAGATGTTGAACCTCAGGTACTTAAAGGTATCCCAAATAAACAATATGAACTTGATCTCAAAGTAAATGCTAAATACCTCATTAATAATTATACCTCCACTCGTAGGCTATCATATTCATGTGCCCTAAATGTTGATCAATTGTCCAAAGTGTCTATTCCTAATAGTGTGCAAGAAGAATTAGAAAATCCAAGGTGGAAAGCAATTAATGAAGAGATGGAGGCTCTGTAAAAAAAAAAAAAAAAACTCAACATGGTAATTAGTTCCATTGCCCCAAGGAAAGAAGACAATTAGATGCAAATAGTTGTATATTGTGAAGCTTAAAGCCGATGGAAACATTGACAAGTACAAAGCAAGGCTAGTAACAAAGGGTTACACATAAAAATATGTAGTTAATTATTAAGAAACTTTTGCACCAGTAGTTAAGCTCAATATTGTTCGCATCCTCAAATCAGTTGCAGTAAACCAAGATTGGCCATTACGACAGTTCCATGTAAAAAATGCTTTTCTAAATAGTGACTTGGAGGAAGAAGTATACATGGAGCTTCCACCTGGTGTTAAGCATGGCTATGTATATGAAGGAAGTGTATGTAAATTGAAGAGATCCTTGTATGCACTTAACAATCACCTAAAGCCTGGTTTGGAAGGTTTACATCAACAATAAAGACAATTGGTTATAAGCAAAGTAACTCTGACCACACTTTGTTTATTAAATAAGAAGGCGGAAAGGTTACAATGTTGATTATGTATGTAGATGATATGGTGATGATATGGTCTTGACAAGCAATGATGTTAAAGAAATGGAGAGGCTGCATAGATATTTAGCTATCAAGTTTCAAATGAAAGACCTAAAAAAAATTATGATATTTTTTGGGTATTCAAGTCTCACGATTAGTATAGGGGATCTCTCTTCGGTAGGGGAAATATATGTTGGATTTGCTAACTGAAATCGAGATGTCAAATTGCAAACCAGTTGAAACACCAATATAGATGAACCATTAATTTCAAACTTCTTCTGACCAAAGTTTAGCAGACATCAGCAGCTATCAATGACTAGTAGGGAAGTTAATCTATTCCACTTACACTAGGCCAGATATTGCTTATGTCATTAGTGTGGTAAGTCAATTTATGCATACTCCAAGTGAAGAACATATGAATACAGTGTATAGAATCATGAGGTATTTAAAAGGCACACTAGAAAAAGGATTATTATACTTAAAGAATGAAGTATCTACTATTGAAGGTTACACTGATGTAGACTGGGCAGGAGATCGATCAACCAGGAAATCTATCTCGGGTTATCTCACATTTGCAGAAGGCAATCTTGTTACCTGGAGCAGCAAGAAACAGAAGGTTGTTGCTCGATGTGGAAGCAGAGTTTCGAGATATGGCACATGGTTTATGTGAGTTGTTATGGATTAAAGGAGTACTACAAGACCTTGGAATTGAGTGTTCGAAGCCTATAAGTTTATTTTGCAATAATAAATCTGCAATTCAAATTGCACAAAACCTGATACAACATGACCGCACTAAATATGTCGACATTGATCGTCATTTTATTAAGGAGAAGCTGGACTTAAAAATTATTTAATTTCCATTCATCAAGTCCGAGAGCCAACTACCAGATATCTTCACAAAGGCTGGAAGTCTTCAAAAGGATGTTTCATGTAGTGATTGATAAGTTGGGTATGATAGATATCTATGCACCATCTTGAGAGGGGAGTATTGACATGATTATATAAATTAAATCCTAAGATTATAGGGATCCATAATTAGTGGAGATATTACTATTCCTAATTAGTGAAAATATTTTTATTACATTGCATACATGTTTTTCCTAAAATAGATACTTGTATATATATGTGTGTGTGTGTGTGTACATTGTGATGAGACGGAATAACAATTGGAAATTCTACATCAAAAACCCTCTCAATCCAACACTTTGTTCTTTCTTCTGGCTTGCAAATAGAGATAGAAACAGCCAAGTTTCTTGTTTTTCTCTTGGCTTTTATTTTGATAGTTTTCATCAAAGATTTCAAGTGGATTTTAGATCAATTTTGGAGGGTTGTTCTCCAATTTCTTAGTGTAATAATTTAAGAAGGTTTGGGATTTGCGCTAGAGAGGTATTTGCGTTTTTTTTTTAATTATTAGTGATTTTAAATGTAGATTATTTGAGAATATTTTTATATTTGATTAATAGTATATTTGACTTAAAGTTTAGCCCGTAGTTTTTTCTTTTATACTAAAGAGTTTTTTACATTTGATCTTGTATCTCTTTTTTTTTTGTTATTGTTTTTTGCTTGCTATTATCTCTTATTATATTGTGCATTAATTTACTTAATTTGAGATTTTTTATTTATTTATACAATTTATTATTATTCTTGAGTGAAACCCAACACCAGTGTTAATAAAGGAAAAGGATAAGCACATTGGCATAATACATAAAAAATATATATATACACTTCATTCCAGCAAAAGTAACACATATTTTTTATTTCAAAAAATATTTTCTTTTTCAGTAGACATTATTGTATTTTTAGATATGTTCTTTATATATACTTACAATTAATCACGTATTTAAAAATGATTAATATTATTAAGGATTATAGTATAACAATAATAAAAACAAATTATTAATGCTTATCATATTTTTCGAGGGTAAAGCAATTTATCACCTTAAATTATTAATGGGAGTGATAAAAACTTTTTGCAGAGAGTCTACATCAGTTCTAGTTTAAAAAAAAAATTGTCACGATATATTATATTATGAGGGTTTTTAATATCAAATTAATAACTGTATTAAATGCTATAATTTTTTTTTGGATTAATAATTAACGCTATAATCTAATTTGGACAAGAAATAAATTTGAAAATCAAATTTACGATATTTTGATACTTCAATTTTAATTCTAAAATTAGATAAAACTCTCATTGACTGCCTATGACCAAGAGTTAAAACATCAAATTTGGAAGAGTAATATAATTTAGGTTAAATAATTATAAAGTTTATGAGCTTTTGCATATTATACTAGATAATTTTTATATTTTTAATATCTAATTTTTACATTCTCCTATTTTAAAAAATTAAACTGTTTTGTCATTCTATTAGTATTTTCATAAATATTAGTCAATTACTTTGATATTATAAAATGATTTATTTGCTCTTCATTTATATATATTTTTCTTTGTTATTTGTTAAGTCATGCTTATTTTTAATTTTATTTATATTTCTTACACATAATTTATTTTAATTTTATAAATATTATTAAAAAATAATTTTAAATAATATGAATAATATTTTTTATTATTTTGCAGACAATCTATATATATCATTTATTTTAATTTTATAGGTATTACTAAAAAAATAATTTCAAATAATACAAATAATATCTTTTATTTTTTATAAACGATCTATATATAAAATAAAATTAAAAATAAAATAAACTTAATAAATAATAAAGATAAATATATATAAAAAAGAGCAAATAAATTATTTTATAATATCAAAGTAGTTGACTAATAATTTTAGAATGAAAATATTGACAAAAGGACTAAATAGTTTAATTTTTAAAAACACAGAGATGCAAAAATTAGATATTAAAAAAATACAGAAATTGACTAGTGTAATATACAAAATCACAGAAATTTCATAATTATTTAGCCAATAATTTATGATATATGTACGGGATAAGAAATCGAAAAAATATTGGAGGTAAGCATATATATATAATGTTCTTGTTTTGTTAGATCTCTCTCTTTCTCTCTCTCTCTCCCTCTCTCTCTCTATATATATATTGCTGCACTTTGGAATATTTTTTTTATTAATCAAATAACAATGTCTATTTTTTTGCTATATGTTTAAGATTATTTAATTTTTTTTTGAAATTAGCATTTACAATTAACTGAAAAGATATAATGCTATTTATTCTTTTTTGCTATTTATTTAAGATTATGTAATTTTTTTAACATTAATGCTAAATTAATTAGAAATATACTATTTAAAAATTATAGACTATATTAAATTGTGATAATTCTTCACGTTAGGTAATAAAATATAAAAATTAAATTGAAATAAAAATTTTATTTGATATAGAGGTAGACTATAAAAATAAAAATAAATAAATATTGCAAACGGAATCAATTTAATAATAATATAAAAAAAAGAGTTACAAATAGAAATATAGTTCATACTACATATATTTTCATTTACTAAATAATTTTATTCATAAATACGACATACAAAATCCATAATAATAAATACATATTTAAGTTTACTTAAATATTAACATATTACATAGTAAATGTATCATAATATTTTAGAATATTAATAGAGACAAAAAAGTAAGACAGAGATAAAAAAGTAAGGTGGTAGATAAAAATGCATTATCTATTAGATGCACTTGTATTGTAGATTTATAGTGCAAATGAATCCAACTTTAATCTATACATATATAAATAATAACTAAATGATTTTAATTTTTTAATTATGACATTTATTTAGGTTATTATGGCATTTATTTAGGATACCAATAATAATTATATATATTTAATGATTTAAATTATAATGATAATGTAATAATTTTTTTTTATTTCAGTTACAAATTTATTGAATTAATATTAATAATCACTGAAAATAAATTGTTATATAATTTTTTAATGATAGGTGATTAAATATTTAGTTAAATTATAATAATTAACATGACTAAAATTATAATTTTAGTTTATGCATATTATGAATTATATATAATTTTAGTTTTAATATGGCATTACAATGATTATAAAATTATTTTTATTATAAAATTTTCAAGTTATAATAATAATAAAATAAAAAATAACACCAAATTATATCATTTTTATATATTTATTTAAAATTAAAATATTATAGTAATTTAGTAGAATAACTGTAGTGTAATTTATAATATATTTATTCACACATTATACATTATATATATATTAAATTTATATATATTATTCTAATAAAAACTCTCTCTCTCTCTGGTTGGATGCAAGAAAACTCTCTCTTTCTCTTTTTTTTTTATTTTTATTTTTATATTATTAAATTGTTGGATGCAACAGTGAAATTTCATCTAATTTTAATATATATATATATATATATATCTGCTAGTCCAAATGTAGTCATTAGATTACCTACAATGACTGGTTGGTAATATTAGGATAATTTCTCAAATTTCTAGTTTTTAAAAAAACCAATTATTCATTAAAAGTTTCTATATTAATTTTGACCCAGTGGCTATTAATTGTTTAAAAATTTTAACAAATAATAAATAATATAATTAGAAAATTATTTAATAGAATAATAAAAAAGATTTAGATAATCGTTCAATTAATGGGAGAACCACATATATAATTTAAGAGGGTGTTTCTCAAAACTTAAAAGCTGATCAAAACTGATTATAAGTAGTTTTTAGATTATAAGTTGTTTATTTAAGTGTTTCTGAAAACTTAAATAGTAGATTATAATCTGATTTTAATCAGTTTTTTAAAAGTTGGATTTTGCTACTTTTTTTTAAGCACTTATTTTTCAAGCAGTTTTGACCAAGTAAAAGACCATACTATTCCTACTTAATCTTCAATATTTCAAATTTGCCCACTCTATACACTTTAGTTCCCATCAAAATTCTTTTACGTTTCTTCTTAAATAAATTTTATTATTATTATTATTATTGCAAAATAAATTTTGAATTGACATTTAAAAAATTATTTTTATACAATAAATAAATTCATGGACAGTTTGGTCATTTTGACAGTTTCTACAATTAAAAACTGATTATATAAGCTGATTTTACATAAACAATTAACTGATTATAAACTGATTATCAGCTGATTATTAACTAGTTTACAGAAACGTTTAACTGCTTATTTTTAATCTGATTATAATCTAAAAATCACTTATTCACAATAAGCTGAAAAGCTCCAGTTTTAAAAAACACCCTCTAAATAAAAAATTTATAAATCAATTAATGGATTATCATACTTTCTATTTAAAACTAATGAAAATTTTATCTCAGATCCGGTACATATGCATCTATTTAATAATAAATTATTCCTGAGATGTGAGTATTTATGTAAAAAATAGAGAAAAAAAGAAGTCTCTACGTATGACTTTCTCCATAGAATTTATGCTGATCAACAAAGAAATATTGAATACTTTTAGACTACGAAAAGATAAATTATCCATCTAGTAATACAAATCAAAATTACAATTATTTACGTTTTAACATGATTAATATCGCCGGCATCTCTTTCAACTTTCTAGCAATTTCCAACTTGTTTGAATTGAAGGTCTTCTTTTGGCTCATTCACCGCCGGCAGCCACCAAGAGAGAAGCATTGGTGGAAGATATACATCGGTCAATTTCTTCAATTTTCATTGACCTATTGCATATGCATATTTATGGCAGCTTCCTTCTTTTCAATGCCCCTCTTAGCAAGTGGGAATAAAAAAAAGGAAAAAAAAGGTTACTTGTCTTAATTACTTTTTCTTCATATCAACTAGTAAAAGATGAATTTATAAGTTTAGAGGATTAAAAGGAGTACTAAGCAAAGACTTTTCTATCAATATTTTTTATTTTTTAAAACATTTTTAAATTGTTTAATTGAAGATCATATTTGTGAATTTAATATAATATGTACATATTATTACTTGAGGACAAGGTTCAACATAATTTAGTTATAAATATTGTTTTTTTTTTCAGTTGAATACCTATTATCCTTTTAATTATTAGTACTTTTTAAATATTAGAAATAGTTTATTTTTCATGTATTTTAATTATTATTTAATCAAGAATAATCAATAGAGTACATATAGGTTTTGCTTAGGAAATTAACCAAATAAATATCTCTACATATATTACTAATAAATTTTAGATTTTTTTTCACCTTAAATAGATTTTCTTTTATAAAATTACCCATTAACCTTAAAAAAAATAACAGTAAGTTTTTTTTCCTTCTCTCTCGTCTCTTTCCCTCAGAACGTGTCCCTCAGCCCTCCTTTCTATTTTCATAAGCAATTTTAAGTTTTCTTTCCCTCAGATAGTGCCTCTCAGCCCCTTTCTCTCTTTCTATTTTTACATACTATTTCAATTTTTTTTTTTGCTTTATTTGACATATCGATTCAAGTATTTTTTTTTTCTTTTGGTCTCATCTTTTCTTGCGAAATCAATCTCTTCCTATTTTTGTAGCTATTTAATGTATACTATCATCAATTTAAATTGGTAAATTTTATTTTTTTAACTATATATATATTTTTATTTTGTGAATAAAAATATAATCTGAGCAAATATGATAAAATATAAAAAATACATGTATATATTTATATTGTGGTGTTTAAAAAATGACGCTATATTAAACTTAAAGAGAACTTATTTTATTTTATTTTAATTTTTATGATATTACAGCTTTTTAATCCTTATATTCTTCTATTCTTACATGTTATTACAGCTTATCCTTACATGTTAAATAATTTCTTTTTATTAGCACATGGATCATGTTGTTTAAAGTAAAAAAAAAAAAAATTAATGCTAATAGTAAGAATTCGCAACACTATTACTCAATATATAAAACTCATAGAACCGAATTTTTTTAATAATTTAATAATATTACAGATATTTGATAACATCATTGACTAAGTAAATTATTTTTAATGTAAATTAATACTTTTGTTGAATTTTAAATGGCAATGCTCTTAGAAAAAGCGTGAATAGAAGAATAAATCAATTTTTTAACATATAAATGTAAGAATTTCTCTGCCCCATTTTATCATGTTATAGGCTATAAGTTAACCACTACATCTCCTCACTTTTTTTTTTGAAAGACTACATCTACTCACTTAACTGCCATAAATAAAAAAAAATTAAAATTATATAAATACATTTGTTGTATGGTAGTGATAGTTAAGTTAAATAAATTAAAGAAAAATGTCCAAAAATATTTTTGAAATTTGTGTGAAGATACTAATTAGTTTTTAATTTTTTTTATTATTTATATATTTAAAGTTTATATGAATGCACATGCTGGCTTTTAAAAATTTAAAAACTGACAAATTAACTTTTTTTAAAATGAAAAATTAATTATCATTAATTGTATATTTAATTTTTTTTATAAGAAAATATAAATATATCCTTTAAATTTACGTAAAAGTATAAATTGATATTATTTTTTTACTCAATTATGTACTTAAATAATATTTTTATCAATTTATAAATAAATCAAATATATTTAAAAATATTTTTATATTTTTATATAAATTTAAGAGATATATATTTTTATATAAATTTAAGAGATATACTTACATATTTAAATAAAAAATTAAATGTATAGTTAATGATAATTAACTTTTAGTTAAAAAAGAGACTAATTTACTAGTTTTTTTAAATTTTATGACTTATATATTTATATAACAGAAAGTTAACTATAATTAAATATGTATTTAATTTTATATTAAAAAGTATAAATATATTTTTTAAATTTATATAAAAATGTAAATTGACATTAATCAAAAATACGATTTGATATTAAATATTTTTTTAGCTCAATTATGTATTTAAATAATATTTTGATTAATTTATAAATAAATTAAATATATTTAAATTTTTTTATAACTTTATATGAATTTAAAAATTATATTTATATAGTTCAATAAAAAATTAAATAAAAAAATTAATGATAGGTAAATTTTAATTAAAAATAGCTAATTTATAATTTTTTTAATTTCTGAACCTGTATATGTATATAAATTTTAAATATATAAATAAACTAAAAATAAAAAAATTAACTGCGAGTCAAGATGATGACGTGAAGGGACCCACACGATGATAAATGAGAAATGATCAATAGAAGCCGGTGGGGCCTAGTGTTTGGAAATCCTGCATATCAGTGTTTAATATTTTGATGTCATGCAACCGACAAACAGGGAACATGATTGGATTTTCAATCTTTTACTATTATTTTATTTTTATATATAATATTGGCATTTTTTTTTATAAAATTATGGCCTTAATTTTTCATATACTGTTGAACACAAAGAACAAGAAAAAAAGACTAGAGATACCCATATTTTATTTATATAATTTATTTGATGTAATATAAAAGGAATAATGTCTTTTTTCAGGGATGAATAAAAGTAGGAAAAATTGACACCTCTTATGTATATTTTTTAAATTTTTTATTTTTTATTATATATATTCTAATTATTTTATTATAAATTCATAATAAACTTACTATAAAATATATAAAATTTATAAATTTAAAATAAATTTATAATAAATTTATTATAAATTCATAATAAATTTATTATTTTAATAAATAATTTATAAATATAATAAATTTAATTTAAATAATTAACTAAATAATTTTTTTAGTTGTTAACATTAATCGGATTGTATTTGAATTTGAAAAACATTAATTTGATTTTATTTATTAATCATGACTCACAATCCAATTAGCAAATAGGTCTAATTATAGGCCATTCTAATTTTTTATAGCAAATTAGACTATAATATAATATAATCTACTAAATTTAATACGTCATACTAAAAAATATTTATTAACAAAACAAAGAAAATAATTTCCTCATTTACTAGTTTTTTTCAACTCTTAAAATATTTATAATTTCCATATGTTCAACTGAATCTTGCCTTATCAATTACAAATGTAAAAGAAAAAAAAAATAGAAAAGGCCCTGATAGTTTAGGTTGTAAATTTTTAGTATTTTATTTTTAAAATTAAAAATTATTTTTAGTTTTTATTTTGTATTTTTTAAAAACTTATTTTATATTTTTAAAAATTTGTTTTATATTTTTAAAATTATAGCATAACTTTTTTTATTGTATGTACACAAACATTTTTTTACTATACATACATATTTTATTCACACATATTTTAAAAAATACATATCTTATTTTATTCACATATTTTACTATACATACATAAATATATATTTTATTATTTACTTTAATGATATATCATAATATTAATTAGATTTTATAAATAATTATTAAAATAAAATAAAATTATTAAAATTAAAGAAAATAAAATTTTAAAAAAAATAAACCTCTCATTTTATAATTAGATTTGCAAAACAAAAAAAAAAGAGAGCAAAAAACTATATAAAAAAATAAAAAAATAATAGAGAGAAAAATATTAATATATATCTCTTTTCAAAATTAAAATCTTAAAAATAATATTTTGTAAATTTTATATTTATCTAAAACTATTTTTTATTCAACAGTATTACTAAATATATATATTTTTTAAAAAATTAAAATAAAAAAATAAAAATCATTCTGAATTTACTCTAAATAAATGTTTTGATGATTTTTGTTGCTAATGAAAAATTTTTAAAATCAATTATATTAATATTTAAAAATATATGGTCATTTTTACGCGCCAAATCCTCATTATTTCCACATAAAACTTTCACAAAGTAATAAATATAATGTGTTTGCATGTAACTGGAATTGTTGAGTCTGAAATTTTATTTATTATTTGTCTAACCAATCAAAGTATGGCCCATAATGTATTATGTCATCATTATCAGTAGGACCATCTTCACGTGAAGACCACGCGCATCTATGAATACTGAATATAAAAGGTTCACTATTATCTACTTAGGGGCGTATTCAATAGAGACTCTATAAGATTTTTTTGTATTTTAAAAATCTATGGGTATTCAATAGGATTTTAAAAAGTCATTTAAAATCTCGGGGTATTTAATTAGGATTTTAAAATATCCTTCTAAATCCAATGGTATTGAAAATTCTATGGATTTTCAAAGAATTCATTGAATAATGGATTGTGATGGATTCTAGAATATTTGGTATAAATAGAAATCCATCTACAAATCTTCTCACAAATCTAAAGAATTCATAAAGTCTATGTAGAATTAAAACAATCCATGAATTTTACATAATCCATGGATTATAAAAAATCTGACATAATCTTTTAAAATCTGAATTGAATACACCCCCTTAATTTATCATTTTAATTAAAATATTATTTATAAGCCCTATTTTCACTTAAAATACTTTAATTTTTTAATTTTTCATAATTCTACTCCATCCTATAAATATATATTGCTATAGCGCAAATTTCTTACAAATTTCTAAAATTGTGAACGATTCTATTATTTAATTAAAATTACTCATTAATTTTTTTCCCCTATTAATATGCATAAGACATAAATTAAAAGTATAAAAAAATAATTATTTAACCCCTTTATATTTAATTTAATTAATAAATTTCTCATTGTTATTAAAAAAATAAATTAAATCATTTTTACATTTTATTTCTGTAAATAAAATAATTGTTATTATTATTCAGAGTAATTTTTAATGGTCAACAATAATCCAAAAATAAAATGCTAAAATATTCTTGACTATTGTAAAAGAAATTAAATTAATCCATTATTTTTATCTAATTGGATTTTTTTACATAATAAAAATAATTATTTTTAGTTTTTATTTCAATGAAACATAATTTTAATTTCTTTTAAAAATTTTTAAAAAATATTTATATATTGTATAATATAAAAAATTATATTTCACGTATAAAAAAAATTCTAAATACATTACAAAATAATTAAAAAGAATAGGGTTTTGTTGTGGTAATAAAATATATATTTATATAGAATAATCTTTTATTTTTAGAAAAATTAAATGAAAAATTAAAAATAATGGTGAATTGAGTGTTTATTGAAAATGAAAAAGTGGCAATAATATATTAGGTTTTATAACCACGTAATACATATACGGGTATTTTAGTTTTTTATTTATTAAAATTTAATTATTTTAAACGAAATAATTATTTTATTAAAAAAATAAATGTGAGGGACTATCATTTAATTTTTTTTTCAAAAAATGTATTTATTAATTAATTAAATTAAATATGAGAGACTAAATTGAATATATTTCTTTTTTATATTTTTGATCAATATATATAATATATCAAAATTTGGAGTATAATAATTTATTTAAAAAAAGATAAAATTTTAAAAAACTGTAAACTGCATGATATTTTATAATTTAAGTTTATAGGCTTTTATATATATCTTATTTTTAATTATTATTTTTATATGAAAGAGGGAACACCTAAGACTAAAATTTAAAACTTAAATAAAAGTAACAACATTCCTAGCCATCAAGACTTTGATGGTTTTTTTTTATATCTTATTTATGGTACAGATTACTCCCCACATGAAGTTCAAACACCTTATCAAGGATAATTTGAGGACCCAAGTCGCCTATAAATACTATAAAAAGAACATATGAACCCACCAATATTTCTCAAACACTCACTTTTCCCAAATTTCCCTCTCTTCATATTATTTCTTAACAATTCTCTTTCTCTCAAAAAAAAAAAAAAAAAGAAAACCCCCTTAAAACAGTATGGATTTTTTCCATACACAAAAGCAACCGCTAAAACACCAAAACACCAACACAAGAAGGCTAACACAAGACCAAGTGAGGGTTTTAGAAAGAACTTTCAGTACAAACAAGAAGCTTGAGCCTGAACTCAAACTCCAACTCTCAAACCAACTTGGAGTTCCACCAAGACAAGTTGCCATTTGGTACCAAAACAAGAGAGCAAGATGGAAGACTCAAAACTTAGAACTTGACTACAATACACTCCAAGGTAAGCTTGAAAATGCATTGGCTGATAAAAGAAGATTGGAAAAAGAAGTTTTACAACTTAGAGAAGAGTTAAGGAAAGTTCAAGAAATGGTGTTTGCTATAAATCAAGGAATGATTAATCCTTCCCCTAATTATCATCATCATCATCATCATCTTCCACTTAATCTTTCTTGTAACTCTTCTTGTGATGAAGGTGGAAGTTCTAGCTTGCATGAAGATGTCAATGGTGAGGTCTTGCAACTTGATGAGCTTTATGCTTGTTTGATTGGTTCAAATTGTGGAGGATCAACGTATGCAAGTTTGCAAACACCTCTCTAGATTTTGGCCTGCTTTATAGTGTTACAAATATGAACTTCTTGAATTGATAATCTAGTTTAAAGATTATTAGTGTCTATTTTTATCATGTAAAATGTGAAATTAAGTTCAAACTTCTTACAAATTAGTGAAAAAAAACATATAATTAATAAAAATATATAATTTAGGGAAAAAATTTAATTGAGGACTTTTCAATTCTAATAACTACTAGTGGCCATTGAATGTTAATTTCAACTCTTTGATGTAATGTAATCAATGGTAAATGAATATGGCTTTTTTTTTCAACTTATGTAATTAAATGCATCGAGGCAAGTCGCAATGAATAATATTTGGTTAAATATTTTCAAACAATTCCAAAAAAAAATTCTGAGAACTATTTGCTTTTTGATAAAAGGGTTAATTTCCATGCTAGGGCCAGCCAGAGTAGAAAGGAGGATGGAATGAACTTGGATTATATAACTTCACATCATTATGACCAAATCTGTATCTCTGAGTGGGGGGCTTTACTCTTTCTTCTTCTTCTTCTTATTATTATTTTTATTTTATGAGAGTGGGGCTTTACTTTGACCATATGGGCAGATGGCAAAATTCACTTTGTAATCAAAATTTTGGATAAGCCTACAGTATGTCTTAATTTCATATAGTTGAAATAATATAGTCAAGGATTTTTCTTTTATTTAAAGGAGTTATTTTTTTTCCTATATTAACCTAAAGAAAAATAAAATATAAGAATTGAATTCGTATTTATTTGTTCCAGAAAATAAATAGTCGACTATTAAAATATTAATTTTTTTATAAAATATATTATTTATTTTAAGTTTTTATTATTGTATCATTGCATTTAATTTATTAATGTAGTATTATTTTATGTCATTTTATTAGTTAATGTAATACTATTTATTCTATCATTTATTTTATTAATTAATGTAATATTATTTTATTTACTGCATTACATGTATTAATATAATATTGGTAATTTATATAATCTGTAATTTCTTAATATTGTAATTTTTTTTATATTGAAATAACATGGTATCGGTAATTTTTCTCTTTTAATATTAGGAATTTTTTAATATTAAAATAATACAATACAGGTAATTTTTTTATTCATTAAATTGTTGATAATTTAATAATTCGAAGACTCCAAGTCTCCAATATCATTTACATTATCAAAAAGAATAAAAATATAATGCTAGAGCAACTGATTATTTTATAAAATTGTGATAGACAAAATTACCCTTTTATCAATCTTCTTTTCCTCACAAACACATATACCACATAACCTTCAATTTCAGTTATTTCTTGATTTCATCTTCTTCTCTAAAAAAAAAAACTCTCAATAATTAGAATTAGAACTTTAAATTAGGTTTGAATAGTCTAAAATCCCAAGTGTAAGCCCTATAATTTTTGAGTTGAGGTTTAAATGAATTTTGTGTTTAGCTAAGTTTAACTAATAATTTTGAAACCGAATTTAATTTCAGGAGATTTACTGAAATAATTTAAAAAGAAAAAAAATTATAAAAGTATTCTGCAAATAAAAATTTACAAAAAAAAACTGTACAAACATAAAATTTTATAAAACTATAATATATGTTGAATATATATTAAAAATATGGTGAATATATATAGCAAAAATTATGAAAAAATAAAAAAAATAGTATTAATAATGTAAATTAATAAAAGGTTAAAATGGTACAAAAATAATATAAATTATATTTTGAAAATAATAATATTTTACATAATTTTCTCTTCAATTTCAACTGAGCAGTGAGCCCAAATAACCTGCATCAGCCCACATGCATATACGGACAGAGAGACTTGTATTTGATATTTTTTTTAAGGGGAATTTACATTATTTATCTCCGTATTTCATTCTATTTTCAAGTCTACGATATGTTTTTTTTTTTCATTTTTTTTCAGTTTTATGGGGTTTTAATATTTTTTTTTATCAAATATATCTCTCCATCAAATTTTTTTCTTTCCTCTTTATCCTTTCTTTTCTTTTTCTCTTCTACCCATCTATCTCTTCTTCTTCCTTAATTTTTTTTTCTATTTATAGAAAATTATTTTGATCTTCAATTATTTTTTTTTTTGAAAATATCTATATTTTTTATTTGTTTTTATTGTTTTTCAATTATAGTGCAAAAGGTTTTGTTGTTTTCTAATGGTATTTTGATCTTCAATATTTCTGTTTTTTTATTATTGTTATATATTTGTATTTGTATTTATTTTATTTTAATGTTTGTTTGAGTTTTTTTTTTATTTTAATATATACGTGAGTTTTTTAGTATGTACATAATATATAGAGAAATATTCACAATATACGCTTGATATTTACATGACATACATTATATTTACATAATATATGTATATCTACACAATATTTATGAACATACATAGAAAAATATTATGTAGATGTAATCGAAATATTTTTTTTATATGTCTTGTGTATTTTAACTGTTGAATAATATAGTTTTTTAATTTAAAATTCTAAAATTATGAATTTAAATCTTAACAAAATAATTTAGATAACATAATGTGTATATCTTAATTTTCTTATTCAGCATCTACATAATATTTATGTAAAATATAAATAGAAAAATAAAGAAAGAGATATTTTTTTGAAAATTCGACATAATTTTTTTAAAATTGTAAATGTTTAATTTTTTACCATATTTTTAAAAAATATTTTATGAATAGTTACTTAAAAGTCCCATTTTTTAAATATAATTGTAACACCCCTATACTCTATATACGTACCGTATATATATTCTGTATATATATAATACGCATATAAAATATAAGAATGTCACGTTACAGTGTCATTTAAACTCTTACTTTAGTTTCACATCATTTTTATATATTTAATAAAAGAACATTTCTCATTATTAGATTACATTCTTATAAAAGTAACATTTCCAAAACCATTATATTATTCATTTGATTACACATATATAATTATACATTATCTTTTTCAAAATTCACTTATATACATATATATGATCAAAATATAACATTATAAAATTGTAAATATATGCACCATCTTCTAGTTGGTCTCGAAACACTCTTACTCTGCTTGTGGCACTATCGTCTAACTTTCAGATCAATAATCTACTCTCCTGTGTGATTCATACAACCGCGCTAAGTTTGAAAGCTTAGTGGTACATATAAACAACATATACACATATATTTAAATTATTGGGCACAATATCTCTATACAATTATCATGTCCAGTTAATACAATATACTGGTCCAGCTCTGCTCGGAACCATCACTGATCTCAATCACATGACCTAACACTACTCAGGTCAAGACCTAGCTCTGCTCAGATCCATCAACATTTGCACCTTATGGCCTAGCTCTTCTCATGACCTCTCATGCATATCTAATCAATCCTAACACAACTGGACAAGTAATTGTAAAGACTACACACATATAACATCACTTTACTCTATACTTTTCTAGTGATCACCACTGTTCATGATCACTTCGCATTACTATTTCACAAACACATCCCAATGCGACTCATCACACATATAGTCAACACATTTATTACTCTTTTCGCATTGATAGGTCCACATATGAATTTCTAATACAATAGCAACCAAACATGGCTGCTTAAGTCACAAACCATGCTCGTATAACATAAAATAAAGCTCTAAACCTTAACAAATCAACCCTGCAACCATGGTATCCAATACCACAGCCATGAGATGTGAAATGAAGCTGTAAAACACCATTGGACACCCCCACGGTCGTGGCACTCAAAGGCCACGCCCGTGGCATCCATTATGCTTCTGCCTCTTCATCATTTTCACACAAAATAACTCTTCTTCCAATCCCACAACCGTGGCCCTGCATGGGTACGCCCATGGCATCCCAAAATCACTCTTTTATACCATTTTTCATTAATACAATAAATACACATCACATAAGCAGCTAAAACACACATTAAATCAAATATATGCAACTCAAGATCATATGTATAAACCAAAGAGATTATATATACAAACTCAAGATCACATGTACAAACCTTAGTTTATCCAAGCTTACTCTTCTCCACTCAATCCCTCTTAGCCTAAACACAACATCATCAACAACAATCATCATTATAATTCATTCATACAATCATCCATATATCAATTTACTCAATTTCCAACTCATTTTTATAAAACCTTTACTCTTTTCCTTAATTCCAACTACTCATCATCATCCCCAATATCTAACCATATTTACTTCATCTATGCATCAATTCAACATATATGTATATATACTCTAACATATTATAGGTATTATCTTATTTAACTAATCATCGCTTTCTCTCACTAATCATATCACACATATATATACTTAAAATCCATAAAATAAGCTCAAGAAAAAGAGCACTTACTTGAATAATTTGCTAAATTTTCAATATCCACCTTCAAATCTCTTAAAACTATTATGAATTTGGTATGTATATGAATAAAATCAAGCTCTCCTCACTATCTCTCAACTCCCATGCTCAAAGAGGAAGAAGAAGAAAGAAGGCTCTCCTTTTAAATTTTCATCATTATCTTTAATATATATAAAATAATATAACCAATTTTCCACCCAAATTTTCTACCAATAATCTTCTTCCTTCTTTTGACTTTCTCTTTTTCTCTTTATTATTATTATTATTAATTAATTATTTAAAAATTAACTTTTCCTACACCAATGTATACCTCAAGTATATGTGGTGTATATGTTGGGTATATGTGTATGTCTTATATATTCTATTTATATTTCTTATATATTTCAAACACATAATATATATATAATATCCATCATATACATCCATCTTATATTTTCTCAACTTATTACACCAATATACTCTCATATAATTACTATTTCAAAGTAAATCAAAAATCAAAACATTACAATTCTCTCCCCTTAAATAATTTCGTCCTAAAAATTTCATTAATACCATCACAAATCTTAACTCTCCCCCTTATGCATATCATCAAACATTTATACTAATTCCAAGATAAGTACAAATAATTCTCAATTCTAATAATGTCATTTAAGAAAAATACACACTCAATCATTACACAAATAATAATACCATATAATCAAATTTTACCTTCATCTATATCTAGAATGTCCTGCTCTTCCTGCATCACATACACCATTTGCATTGTTCTAGTTCTTTCTGATCTATCCACAGTCGTGGATGCTTCTCTCTATCTAAATTCTGCCCTACCACCTCTACCACCTCTACCTCCTCTAGAATGTGGTCCAAAATCAACAGTCTCCACCTGACTGTATGATGTTGGTTTTGGGTAATCTCTCACATAGTACTCATGTGATCTACATCTATAACATCCTCGAGAATTAACTCCCTAACAAATCCCTCTATGAACTCTACCACACTGAATGCATATTGGTGGAGCAGGTCTCGGAGAACTAAAAATAGAGGTACTAACATCTAATGTTTCAGGCCTCTGCCCCGATTGAATAGTCCTATTAGACTGTATCTAGCCCTTACTAACATCTTGCATAAAATCCTCTTGCTCCCTCTTGCGAGATGATAACTCTTCCTCACTTTGAACCCTCTTACTCTTACTCTCTTCTAATGCTACAGCCGCAACAATTCTATGAGCTTTTTTCACATTCCGTGCATCTGACACTAATCTATAGAAATCCTTATACTAACATCCAACCACCTGACACATGATAGATAACTTCAATCTCTCTTCAAATCTCCTACATATGTCCACCTCATCCATCAAAATCCCTCCTGCATGCTTACTTAATCTCAAAAACTATTTCTCATATTTCGTTACACTCTTCTCCCCCTGTTCAACTCAAGAAACTCCTTTTCCTTCCTATCTTTATACTCTCTAGGTGTATATTTCTTTCCAAAATTCAATAAGAAATCATCATAAGATAACACCGGTGGATCAACAAACCCATGAGAAATTGTCTCGCACTAGTCATATGCATCTTCATGCAGAAGTGATAGTCAAATTTCTCTTCTGCAGTAGCTTGTAACTGAACAAACACTCTCTCCACTCTATCCAACCACTACTCTGCCACCTTCGGATCTATAGTACCTATGAAGTCAGTGGCCCCATACTTCCTTAACTTCTCATACTTTCTGGTCTGCAGCTGTTGCTGCTGCACTTGGGCCAGATGGAGCAACTCTACCATCTCTTGAACCCATGCTGGAGGACCCCGTACCTCAGGTCTAGCTACCCCTAAAGCCTCTCTAGCATCCACTCTACCTCTAACTCTATCCTCACCCAAAGTTGCACTCCCTATACTATCCTTCGACCTACGTTCTCCAAATGCCACCACAACCTATATACGTCATTACAAATAAATAATGCCACATTAGAGACTAACTTAGGTGCCAATGCATATGCATGTACTACAACTCATTTCACATTTTAAAACTTTACATCCCTTTCTTTTTAAAAATAAACTTAGGCTGAGAATCTTAAACCTAAGCTCTGATATTAAAATAATTGTAACACTTATATACCCTATATAAATACTATACATATACCCCGTATACATATAATATGCATATAAGACATAAGGATGCCACGTTACAATGTCATTTAAACCCTTATCTTAGTTTCACATTATTTATATATATTTAATAAAAGGACGTTTCCCATTATTAGATTACATTCTTATAAAAGTAACATTTCCAAAACCATTATATTATTCATTTGATTACATATATATAAATATACATTATCTTTTCTAAAATTCACTTATATGCATATATATATATATATATATATATGATCAAATTACAACATTATAAAATTATACATGCATGTACCACCTTTTAGTTGGTCTTGAAGTGCTCTTACTCTGCTTGTGGCACAACTGTCTGACTTTTAGATCAACAATCTACTCCCCTGTGTGATTCACACAACTACGCTAAGCTTGAAAGCTTAGTGATATATATAAACAACATATACACATACATTTAAATTATTAGGCACAATATCTCTATACAATTATCATGTCCAGTTAATACAATATACTGGTTCAGCTCTGCTTGGAACCATCACTGATCTCAATCACATGACCTAGCACTGCTCAGGTTAAAACCTAGTTTTGCTCAGATCCATCAACATATTCACCTTATGGCCAAACTCTGCTTATGACCTCTCATGCATATCTAATCAATCCTAACACAACTGGATAAATAATTGTATAGGCTACACACATATAACATCACTTTACTCTATACTTTTCTAGTTATCACCACTGTTCATGATCACTTCGCATTACTATTTCACAAACACATCCTAATGCAACTCATCACATATATATTCAACACATTCATTACTCTTTTCGCATTGATAGGTCCACATATGAATTTCTAATACCATAGCAACCAAACATGACTGTACAAGTCACAAACCATGCTCGTATAACATAAAATGAAGCTCTAAACCTTGATAAATCAACCCTTGTCTGTGGCATCCAATAGCCATACCCATGGGATGTGAAATGAAGCTGTAAAACACCATTGGACACCCCCCACGGTCGTGGTACTCAAAGGCCATGCCTGTGGCATCCATTATGCTTCTGCCTCTTCATCATTTTCACACGAAACAACCCCTCATCCAATCCCACGACCGTGGCCTATATGGCCATGCCTATGGCATCCCAAAATCACTCTTTTACACCATTTTTCTTCAATGCAATACACACACAACACATAAGAATCTCAAACACACATTAAATCAAATATATGCAACTCAAGATCATATATATAAACCATAGAGATTATATGTACAAACTCAAGATCACTTGTACAAACCCTGGTTAATCCAAGCTTACTCTTCTCCACTTGATCCCTCTTAGCCTAAACACAACATCATCAATAACAATCATCATTATAATTCATTCATACAATCATCCATATATCAATCACTCAATTCCCAACTCATTTCTACAAAACCCTTACTCTTTTTTTCAATTCCAACTACTCATCATCATCCCTAATATCTAATCATATTTACTTCATCTATGCATCAATTCAACATATATATATACTCCAACATATCATAGTTATCATCTTATTCAATTAATCATCACTTTCTCTCACTAATCATATCGCACACACACACACGCACACACACACGCGCGCGCGCACACACACACACACATATATATATATATATTTAAAATCCATAAAATAAGCTCAAGGAAAAGAGCACTTACTTGAATATTTTGCCAAATTTTCAATATCCACCTTCAAATATCTTAAAACTCTTATGAATTTGGTATGTATACGAATAAAATAAAGCTTTACTCACTATCTCTCAACTCCCATGTTCAAAAAGGAAGAATAAGAAAGAAGACTCTCCTTTTAAATTTTCATCCTTATCTTTAATATATAAAAAATAATATAACCAATTTTTGACCAACAATCTTCTTTCTTCTTTTGACTTTGTCTTCTTCTCTTTATTATTATAATTAATTAATTAATTAAAAATTAATTTTTTCTATACCAATGTATACCTCAAATATATGTAGTGTATATGTTGGGTATATATATGCCTTATATATTCTATTTATATTTCTTCTATATTTCAAACACATAATATATATATATATATATATATATAAAATCCATTATATACATCCATCTCATATTTTCTCTACATATTACACAAATATACTCTCTCATAATTACTATTTCAAAATACATCAAAAGTCAAAATATTACAATAATTATAATAAATATTTTTTTTATTATTAATAAGTTTATATTGGATTGACTTTTTATAACAATATTATATTATATATATGTTTATTATTTTACTTTTTATTAAATATGTAAATTTATTTTAAAAACCATTTAATATACGCCCTAATTAATTAGATAAATTAACAAAACTTAATTTAAAAGGTAAATTTAATATATAAAAATAGATTATCAATTATAAGAATAATAATATGAAAAAATTAATGACATAATAATCATATGAATCAGCCGAATTTGACTCCAAATTATTATGTGCTTCGAACTGAATATGGTACTGAGCTTTAATCAAAATAGTTCGACTGATTTTGAGTTTAGTTTAATCAAAATACTTCAAGCAAAATTTAAATTTGCTTCTAGCGTTAGCCTATTGGTTTATAGTAACATATAAAATTACAATATATTAAATTTCTGAACATGGTGTCATTGAATAATAATAATAATAATAAATTTTAACCTAGCTGGATTGTTCCAGCGGACTACCTACTGATTCTGTGATGGAAAGATAGGGAGATCGACCCCAAAAACTATATTTTCTGTGTTCTTTTCTTTAAAAAAAAAAGAAAAAAAATAATAATAAATTTTAGTGGCACTTGCTTTAATGCCATGATTTTGTGGGAATGGGAAAATCCCTGACATTTATTATGGCATTGTTTTCTTTGCACTTATCAAGATTAGGAAGACAACTAGTGGCCTCTTAATTTTTATTGATTTGATATTTAGTTATTTAAGAATTTAAAAATTCTTTAAAATTCTGGATAATCTTTAATTTTTTTAGAATTATTTTCAGGCAATTTTTCTTTTTAGCACATAAGGAGACTCGTATTATTTATATTCTCTATATAATAACCACAAAAATATGTGTTGGTATACAAATTTTCACATAACCATAATAAAAGGGTGATTAAAAAGTATGCATTAATTTTAGCACCAGAATAAAATGCACGTTTATATATAACATAAGCATGTTAAAAATTATGGTTTTCATTTTTTCTTTTTCTTTATCTTAGTCCTCTCTCTCTCTCTCCCTACAGATGTTTTCTTTGTTGTTGCCATCTAGAGGCACTACGTACTACCATTGATTCTTCAGTTTGTCTTCTGTTTGTGCCAGTCGAAGTTGAAACTATTGGTAACCAATACTACCGTGTTTTCTTTTAATTGACAATGAAGGGATCTCCTTGGTAGTACTGGAATTTTTGGCGATGCTAGTTAAAATTTTATTTTCTTGGAGTTTTGGGTTTGCAATTTTGATGATGATTTTGAGATAAAGTAGGTGAGCATGATTGATGTGGATGAAAGACGGTGGGGAGAGGATGAAGAGTGAATTCTTGATACTTGAGAACTATTATTTTACTATTTATGGATCTTTACAGTGTTGTCCAAGGTTTCCTTCCTGCTACGAGCAAATTGTTTTCATCCCATATTTAGAGTTTTGTTCATTGTCCATTGTTCTTTTTGCTTTGGATAGCTTGCTCTGGAAACAAATGTGGCTATTCTAACTTTGAAGGATGATAAGCTAGAGGAGTTATATATAGGCGGTGGTCGAAGGAGGGAGTGAAACAGATAAATTATGAGATTTGCCTTATAAATTGATTTTTGTTAAGGAAGCGAATTAATTTTACTACCATGTAAGATACTCTTGTTGCTATTTTGCAACTAGGGCTGTAAATGAGCTAAGCTACTTGAGCTCGGCTTGGGTCTCGGCTCGGTAAAAGCTCGTTCTGGCTCGAGCTCGTTTAAAAACAAGCTGAGCTCAAGCTGCTCGTTTACTAAATGAGCCAAGCCCAAGCTCAAAGATACTTCTCTCGTTGTGCTCGCGAGCTGGCTCATTTAAAAAGCTCGCAAGCTAGCTCGTTTATTAGGTTATATTAAAAAATATTATATATATATATATATATTAGTATATTATATTTATTAATTTTATTATTAGTCTTATATTTTTGAGAATTTATATCCCAAATTATAACAATTATTAATATATATATAGTTAATATTATATAATTAATATAAGAAAAATTGAATTATATTATGATATAATTGATACTTAAAAATATAATATATCATATAAGATTAATTATATATATTGCATATAAGATAAAATGGTTAATGTTGTAAAGTTGATTATAGTTAATATAACATCATCAATATAAAATGATGTTATATATATATACTATATATAGTATAATAAACTATATAATATATATACTACTTAATATATGATATATTATTTTCTATAATATTTGATAAAAATAAAGTATATATATATGTAAAAATAAGTATATATATACCATATGTATTACATGTGATACAAGTATATACCATATTATACATATACATGCTTTATACTATATATACTATTTATTATATGTAGAATTTATATATGTTGTGTACTACAATATTATATATATATATATTATGTATTATATGGGCTATATATATACATATTACCAATTATTTTCATTATCTACTATAATATATATTGTATATTATTAATTTTACTATATTATATATATATATATATACACACACCATATATACTATAATATAAATATTACATTCAGTGCAAAACATATATATGTATTATATTTTATTTTTACCATATATATATTAAGTACTATATATTATATGTAGTATATGTATATTAAGCACTATATATATATCATATAAAATTAATTATATATATTGCATATAAGATAAATGGTTAATGTTGTAAAGTTGATTATACTTAATATAACATCATCAATATAAAATGATGTTATATATATATATACTATATATAGTACAATAAACTATATAATATATATACTATTTAATATATGATATATTATTTTCTATAATATTTGATAAAAATAAAGTATATATATGTAAAAATAAGACTATATATACCATATGTATTATATGTGATACAAGTACATGCCATATTATACATATACATGCTTTACACTATATATACTATATATTATATGTAGAATTTATATATGTTGTGTACTACAATATTATACATATATATTATATATTATATGGGCTATATATATACATATTACCATATATTATATATAGTAAAATTAATAATATACAATATATATTATAGTAGATAATGAAAATAATTATATTATATATATACACCATATATACTATAATATAAATAGTACATTTAGTGTAAAGCATATATATGTATTATATTTTATTTTTACCATATATATATTAAGTACTATATATTATATGTAGTATATGTATATTAAGCACTATATATATATATATATCATATAAGATTAATTATATATATTGCATATAAAATAAATGGTTAATGTTGTAAAGTTGATTATAGTTAATATAACATCATCAATATAAAATGATGTTATATATATATACTACATATAGTATAATAAACTATATAATATATATACTACTTAATATATGATATATTATTTTCTATAATATTTGATAAAAATAAAGTATATATATGTAAAAATAAGTATATATATACCATATGTATTATATGTGATACATGTATTTGCCATATTATACATATACATGCTTTATACTATATATACTATATATTATATGTAGAATTTGTATATGTTGTATACTATAATATTATATATATATATATATATACTATGTATTATATGGGCATATATATGCATATTACCAATTATTTTCATTATCTACTGTAATATATATTGTATATTATTATTTTTACTATATATATAATATATATATACACCATATATACTATAATATAAATAGCACATTTAGTGCAAAGCATATATATGTATTATATTTTATTTTTACCATATATATATTAAGTACTATATATTATACGTAATATATGTATATTAAGCACTATATATTATATGTAGTATATGTATATAGTAAAAATAATAATATACAATATATAGATCAATGCTAAATGGTAATATATAATATATACATTTATATATTATAATATAATTACTACTTAATATATAATATACTATTTTTACTATAATATATATGATAAAAATATAATATATATATATATATATTTAACAATAATAAGATAGTGATTAAAAGAGAAAATAATAGATATAATTTAACTAATTATTTTAAATTTGATTTTTTAGTATATCAAAATTTTGAGTAAAATAAAATTTTTGGTACAAAAACAAGAACCCCAAAGTCGTGAACAGATCTCCATCACAGTCCCCTCTCTATCTCACTCTCACCATCTCCATCGCAGTCTCGCTCTCTGTCTCTATCTCTGTCTCGCTCTCTGTTTCTGTCTCATCATCTCCATCGCAGCCACCTCAACCAACAACCTTAACCATCTCTATCGCAGCTCTGACCATCTCGCTCTCAGTCTCAGTCTCAGTCTCGCAAAGGATTCACACAGCAGGCCGACGAGGGAGCTCCGACCACCATCTCGCTCTCTGTCTCGCTCATTGGCTCGCTCTCTGTCTCTGTCTTGCTCTCACCATCTCGGTCTCTGTCTAGCTCTCTGTCTCTATCTATGTCCGATCTCTGTCTCTTTCTCTGTCCGATCTCTCTCACTGTCTCGTAAGGCATTCACACAGCAGGCCGACGAGGGAGCTCCGACCACCGGCCACCGATAAGACCATGGCAACCTCTCACTCTCAGGTTTTTCATTTATTTTTTTTAAATTCTTCTAGCTGCTTTCTAATTACCTTTGCTGATGTGTTTAACTTAAATTCTTGATCTTCTTCTTGCTATTCAATTTGATTCTAATTTTAGTTTAATCTACACGACTTTACAATTCAGAGAAGAAAAGTTAAAACTCATAATGTGGACAGTACATGATTTTCTGTAATTGAATTAACTAATGTCTCAGACTCTCAGTTGCTTCAGTGATGAGAACGCATTAATGATGTTGTAGCCGAAGAAGAAGAAGAAGAAGAAGAAGAAGAAGAAGAAGAAGAAGAAGAAGAGACAGAAGGGCAAACACATGAAATGGAGGGCATTCCAATTGTCCCCAGTGATTCAAAAGCGAAAACAAATGGGATAATTTTCATGGTCGAGAGAGCCTCTTTGGAAGTTGCTAAAGTTGGAAAGGTATGAGCACTGCAAGTAATTGTTATAATATTTTGTTAGATGCATTTGGATTTATCTAAGTTTTGCATTATTTCGATTCAAATTTATGGATGCTCTCAGTGTGTGGGTTTTGTTGGAATTTCGATTCAAAACTACTACAGTGCTTGTCAGGGGCTCTAATCAATTGGTTATTGATGAGGTAGAACGAAGTTTGCATGACGTATTGTGTGTGGTTAGATGTTTGGTGAACAAGAAGTTTTTGATTGCAGGTGGTGGGGCTCTAGAGATTGAGCTTTCTAGGTAGCTTGGGGCATGGGCGAAGGTGCTTCATGGAATGGAAGGGTATTGTGTGAAGATTTTTGCAGAAGCGTTGGAGGTTATACCTTACACTTTGGCAAAGAATGCTGGGCTTAACCCGATTGCAATTGTTACTGAGCTTAGGAACAGGCTTGCTCAGGGGGAGATCAATTCCGGCATCAGTGTCAGAAAAGGGCAGATCACAAATATCTTGGAGGAGAATGTGGTGCAGCCGCTGCTTGTGAGTACAAGTGCAATCACACTGGCAATAGAGTGTGTTCGAATGATTTTGAAGATTGACGACATTGTCACTGTCAGGTAGCTTCTACCTGGAGATGGATTTTTTTTTAACAAGCTGCATTTTATTTGTGTGCTATCTTGAACTGGTGGTTGCTGTTTTTCTGGGAGAATTCGACTTTACAGACCTTTGGTGATTACTGTAATTTCTTGGTTTATCTTTTTTTTTCCTGCTCTTTGAATGGATGAATATGGCTTTGTAGCTCATTATCATGGTTATCAAAATTTAAAGTAAATGAACATTTGTATTTAGTAAGTGAATATCTCTGTGTAACTCTGTATCCGCGGTTGATAGAGGTTTGATTTTATATGTTAGTATCATATCGTACCAATTTTAGACTTGACTCTTTCGAGAAGGGAAGAAGAATATCACTAGTTGAGGGGATTGATAGTTTTATATATTGATAGAATACCAATTTTAGTATAATGATAGTTTTTTTTTTTTATTTTACCATATATCTAGCTATGTAAACTAGCTCGAAATCTCATTTATCATATTAATGAGCCAAATACGAATCGAGCCGAGCCGAGCTCGAGCTTGACAATATTCGTATAAACCAAGCTCGAGCTCGAGCTCAAATTTTATGTGTCGAGCCGAGCCTGAGCATGTCAAAACTTGGTTCGGCTCGGCTCGTTTACACCCCTATTTATAACTGGGTCGTTGTGTTTGCATAAAGGAAAGTAAGCCATAAGTGTTTATTTTCCAATTCTTCAACAAGTTTGATTTTCAGAGAGAAAATGGGGTCCCTGGTCTTTTAATAATAGCCTTCTTGTCTTGTAGCAATTTAGTCAAGAGAATATTCCATCCATGGTCTCCTATACCATAGCATCATTCTAGGTTTTAAGTTCTTGACTTACCTTTTTAATATTTTTCAGAGATGATCGCTAAGCTCATTGGTAATTTCTTGGGCCAGTATTTAAAATATGGAGGGGTATCAAGTAGAGAGTTCAGATCTTTCATGCGCATTAGGTTCTTCTAAATGCTCATCTCCCCTTAAAGCGAGGCAAGAAGATGAGGAGGGATGACGAGTGCAGCTTTGTAGTTTCATTCAAATATAGAAAAATTAGCAACCTATTATTAGTGTGTGGAAGATTGGATTATGTTGAAAGTCAAGTAATGGAGTTTATGGTCAAAGAGAAACTCATCAGTGTGGAGGCTAAACAAGTCATTGACATCTTCAATTATGGACCATGTTACAACCACATTGTGTTTTTGGGTGGAAGTGTTGTAAGAAATTTAATGTGGAAATCAATATATGTATAATTTATTAAATTCATCACATTTTAAGAAAAATATTAAATTAAGAATATATATCATTTAAAGACTATGCAACCATTGCTGAATTAAAAAACTCATTTGATATAAACTATAATTCTTGACACTTCTTCTTTCTATTTTTTTATTATAGATTTTTTAAACTTAATTAATAGAGGATGATAAAATGTCAAAAGACGGTTTATGTGCACCTTTATGGATAAGGGAAGAGGACCAAAAACTGTTCAGCAAAAAACTAAATGTGATAACTGTTTCTTTTTTATTTTTTTTATTAAAGTTATATACTCCATCAAGACACTTTATTTTCTTAACAAATGGTTATTTATAATTTATGGGTAATTTAGTTGGCTAAAATTATTATAAGTGGATAAGTTAAAAAAATAGTGGATTATCTACTTAATTAACATGGAATTAACAACTACATGGTTGTAGTAATTATTATGCAAAGCCCATTGGTACTTTATATGACAATATTAAATGGTTGAGACCTCCATATGGGCGAATGAAATGTAATATGGATGGGTCTATTTTTATTTCTTTAAAACAAGTTGGCTTTAGGTTTATCATTAGAGATAACATAGATGATTTTTTAAGGTATCTCATCGGTTGCATCATCGTATGGTAGAAGCCTTGGCTATAAGGATTGCTCTCGCTTGGATTTTTGAATAATTCTTGAACTTATATAGATATTGAAATTGACAATTAGAGAGTCTTCATACAGATGAGTCTCCTAAAGCAGATGAGTCAAAATTTGTGATAATTATTTTTTATTGTTGTAATCTTCTATTCCAATTAGATGGGTGCAAGATTCTTTGGATTAAGAGAGAAGCCAATAGAACAATCAATAATTTGGCTAGAACAGTTTTATTAAATATTAATTTTATTCATTAGAGACAATCTTCATCTTTTTTTTGTATAAAACTAGGACACAATATTAAAGCATGTTATTGATAGACAGAGGAATTTGTATAAAACTAGGACACAATATTTGTCCTATGTAATGTGAATTACGTGCAATAGGTTCAGTTAGAATAGGATTAGTATTATTTATCTTTTTAATATAAGGACTCTCGGTTGTATATAAACATACAGTATCAATAATATTTGGATGAGCTCTTACATTAAACATGGTCTTAGAGTGTTGAAAAGAAATCTCCTTGTGAAGTATAAGTTTTCTTCACCATTATGGTAGGCAACGATAAAGCCATAACTTCTAATATTGCTACTGCAATAAATCCAGCACCTAATACGCACCCTAACCTGTCTTACCAAATCTCTATTAAACTCACTCCTACAAATTATCTTCTATGGAAAACACAACTATTTCCAATGATCAATGGCTGTGGACTTGCGTATAACATTGACGGAACAAAAATTGCTCCAGCTGCAACCCTTTCTATAAATCAACTGAATCCAGATTATGCCATATGGCAACAACACGATCAACGTGTCCTCAGTTGGATTGTTACATTAGTATCTGAAGGAGTTCTTCTGCAGCTTGTTGGTGTCAATGTTGTATATGAAGCTTGGACGAAGCTAGCAACTACCTATTCAACTGGTTCTCGTACTCAAATCAGAGATTTGCGACATGAACTTTATTATCTTAAGCAAGAAACTCAGTCGATTATTGATTATATATCAAAAGCGAGGTTACTAGTAGATGGGCTTGTAGCTCTTCAACAACCCATCACTGATGCGCAGCTAGTTGAATTTGTTTTAAATGGTTTGAGAAGAAACTATTACACCTTTATTCGTTTGTTAGATCATCGGGTGGATGATTCACCTTTGATGATCTTCATGGCATTTTATTAACTAAAGAAAGAAGGCAGCAATGTGATAATTCTAAAGCTTTTGCAGCATCAACGGTGCAGGTCTCACAATCTTTTTCATCTAGCCGAGGTAGAGGACGAGGGTGCTCTAGACATGGTTGCGGACGCAACTATGAATTTAATTCTAGACAGTGTTATGGGAAGCGTGGTGGCATTAAATTTGTTTACCAACTCTTTTAGTCGTGGCAACAACAATCAACCTTTCAATAATCCATCCTTTAATTCTTAACAAACAATTGATCCTAAATTTCTTATTTGTCATAATTGTTCAGGGACAGGTCACATTGCAAGAGTTTGTCCATCACCTAATCTTCATTATTCAATAACACCTCATAAGCCAATTCAGTTACAAGCAAACCTGCCTCTTAACAATCGTGGTTAATGGATACAGGCACTAATCATCATCTAACGTGTGATTTGGGCAATCTTGTTATTCATTCTGAATACTGTTGGGTTCTGAGTCAATAATTAATTGTGTAAATGAATGCACAATAGGAAGAAACAAAGAATAACAGCAAGAAGAAGTGACAAGATTTAACGTGGAAAATCCTCCAGTGTAGAGGGAAAAACCACGGGACAAACTCCGAAATAAAATTCACTAATTCAAAGAAATCAAGTATAACAAATTCTCAAGCAATCCTCACTTGACTACTTAAGATCACAAATAATAGAGAAAATATCTAAATATCTCTCTAGCAAATTTTTCACTCTTTGAATGATCACACTAAGAAACTAGAAAATAATTCTTTAATATTTGTCTCACAAGCTACTTGAAATCTTTTTCCTCTTTTATTTCTTCTCTCTTGTATTTCACTTATATATCTTAAAGTGAATAAGATGAAAGCTATTTATAGGCCTTCAAATATGTGTGAACATATTAATTTGTGTCTAACTTATGTCTAATTTTAACTATTACAATGGTGGCTAGAAAAATGTATTAAACTTTTTTTTTTACTTTTCTTTTTAACCTAGTCAAAAACTCCGCCTACATATGAGTTTCTTGTGTATAGTCGGTCCCAAGCCCGGGTAAAGGAGGAGGGTTGCGGTAGTGACAACTAGCGTAAAATTTTTGTCACACCTTATGATATGGATTCTAATAATAATATCATTGGGGCGTTCCCTACTTGTGACGCGCTATATCGGAGCCCGGGTGTAGTGAAGAATAAGCAAGGGTGTAGGGCGTACCCCGAATGTGACGCTCCATGTCGGCGCCCAGATGTGGTGCATAATAAACAAGGGTTCTCACATCATGGACAGGTGTGGGTAAAGAAGTTAGTCCAAAATATGAATAATAAGAGTAGTACGAGAGATACAGATTTAGATAATGGTAAAAGATTTTATAGGAATAAGCATAAGAAAGAACAATTAGGGAGTAAGATCATAATAAGAACTTGGAATATTGGATCTCTTACAGGTAAACTGAGAGAACTTGTTGATACTATGGAGAGAAGGAAAATTAGTATTGCTTGTATCCAAGAGACTAAATGGGTTGGAGGGAAAAGTAAAGACATTGAGAATACTGGTATAAAGTGTGATATATAGGTACAGATATAAGTAAAAACGAAGTAGGTATAATTTTGGATTGGAACCTAAAGGAGACAGTTATATTATTGAAAAGAGTAAGCAATAGGATTATTTCAATTAAACTTGTGATCCAGAATGAGACCATCAATATAGTTAGTGCATATGCCCCTCAAGTTGGATTGGATGTGGAGAGCAAGCAAAATTTTTGGGATGACATGGATGAACTTATGCGAGGGATTCCAAATGATGAAAATATTTTTATAGGAGGAGACTTAAATGGACATGTAGGAAAAGACAGAGTAGGTTTTGAGGAGGTTGTTGCGTTCGAATTAACTCTACCACAAAACGTCACTCGCAAGTATACGAGGTAGCTGTAGCAAAGGTGATCGCCCCAAGGTCGTCTCACAAGGAAGCCAAAGTGGGTAATTGATTATCAAATTAAAAGTAACAAGTAATTAAAGAAATTTAAATTGCTAAGTAATGAAGAGGTTTAATTGAAGTTTAAAACAATTAAAGTAACTAAAAGCTGATGTTTTGATTTACTTGATAGAAGGGTCTAGGGTTTGCACTTCTCTACTAATGATATGTATGAACGGTTATTCCTCTTAACTAAGTTAATTCCTAAGATTAAATCTCAAACAACTTAATTAATTGAGTCAAGGAAATAAGCTCTCGCATTCAAACCTCTTACAACTAATCTTGTTATAATTGAAACAATCTTTTTAATAGGTTATATCTCTAATTCACCTAAGTCCTTAATTGAATTGTTCCAGCATTAGACTTCATCTCTCAATCCATCATCTAATACCTAAAACACACAATTGGTGGCCAATCAATTATATGTTAACAATATTTCATTCAATAAAGGCTAAAGAAATCATTAGTTAAGAGAAAAACCAATTCATACAATCATAGCAAATCCATACAAACCCTAGACTAGATCAAATTAGTTCATAATGCAATCAAATATATTCATCTCATTGATGTTCAAAGAAATCGAAATAGACATGATAATATCCATTCAATAAAATTAAAGAGAATAAGTTTGAGAACAAAACCAGATTACAACTTCTTGAAGCTTTTGAAGAATCTCTTGTTCAATCTTGCAAGAAGGATGTTTTGATGGCTAGAACAATTTAATCTAAACTAGTTTTAATCCAAAGTGAAATCAAAATCAAGAAAAACAAAACTAAAACCCTAAGTTCACTCTCTTGACGGCTCAAACAATTCTCCAAATCGTCCATGGCTCCAACCCTAACTTTCTTTTTTCTTTTTATACGAAACGTCGGCTTTAAAATTCGTTGCGCGTTTGTTTTATTAGGGACACGGCCAGGTGATGAGGGACACGGCCGTGTGAGGGCTTGTTGGAGGGACACGGCCAGGTGACATGGCCGTGTCCCCTGCAGGTGTCCACCTCTATTGCATTCTTGTCTTTCTTCTTCTTTTGGTTGAGTGACACGGCCAAGTCATGAGTGACTTGGCCGTGTTGCACCATGATTGAGGGACACGGCCACATGACTTGGCCGTGTCCCTTGCCTGTGTCTGCCTCTGTGAAATTTTTGATCTTCCTTTCCTTTGGTAACAAGTGAGACACGGCCAAGTCAAGGTGACTTGGCCGTGTTGCTCTTCTTTGGAGGGACACGGCCACATGACTTGGCCGTGTCCCTTACTTGTGTCTGCTACTGGGACTTGCTCTTCAATTTAATCTGGGTATGGGACACGGCCAGTGACTTGGCCGTGTCCTCTACCTGTGTCAGCTACTGCCCATTTCATCTTCAATTTGTTTCCTTGCTGTTTTAACCCTAAACAAAACTGGCAAACAAAACTTAAACAAGTATTAAATAAACAATATCCAACGAAACATAAACACATACTAAAAATTAAATAAAAAAAATGACAGAAACATAGAAATAAACTAAAACTACACAATTAAAGAAAACACTAAACAAACCAATTAAAACTAACAAAATACCTAAATAAAACAATAATTAACATAACAAACAAGACACAAAACTATAACAAAAACTAATAAAACAACTACCCCACACTTAAAACTTTGCTTGTCCTCAAGCAATATCGCATGGCATAAATTAAAAACTCAAATAACCTTAACTAAAATTTCCAGCATATAGATGAAATACTTAAAGAGTCAGACATAAATAATTGCAATTTCCTTCAATCAAGGATTTTCTTAACGCATTCATTAATCCAAACATACAAATCTTATCTCTCAACTAAGTGTTTCACTCGATTTCAAAGGTTAATCACTCATACCACTCATGAGTGCATACTGCCATAAACTTGCTTAATTATCCAATCTCCCTCACTGATTTTCTCAAGAAATAATCCGAAGGTCTTTTATTTGGATGTAATGGGGCTAAGGTAAGGTGTGAGAAAAGACATTTAAGCTGGAGCATCAAGAAATGGAGTATATAAATTAGACACTACTCTTGCTAAGAATTTCATAACTCCTTACATAGCATACTCACCAACCCTTAACAATCTTACATACTTGCACACTAAAAGAAAAGTACATGAGTCAAAATTCCTCTAAGGCTAGAAAATATATGAACTTTGTATATATATATCTCTTTTTTTTTATTTTCAATTTTTTCTTTTTTTTATTTAGTTTATTTATTTATTTATATATATATATATATACAAAGTATAAACTTACATGGAACATCTAGCTTAAAATGTAGAGGAAAAGAACAATGACTCTCAATCAAATACAATATGCAAAGTATGCATTTCAACCCTCAATTAGGAATTCCATATATTTTTATTATTATTATTATTATTTTACTTACCCCACACTTGAAATAAACTAACCTATTGTCAAATTATAAAACTCCATTCCTTAATGCATAGGTATGATGATAATAAGAACATGTTAAGTTGAGAATTGTGTTAATCAAACAAGAAACGGTCAATGGCTTAACTTGGCTCACTAAGGAAATTAATATAAAGGGAAGTCTCTTTAAGCTAAAGGAGCTAACCTAATTTGCCTTCATCACTTTAAAACTTGAGATTAAATCATAATGTGAGTTCAATAAGTATGCAAAAGCAAACTCTAGAGGTGCAACATCATGAAGGTGCACACTTAAGAAAAGAAAATCAATTGACAAAAATATCAAATTGTATGAGGCTCAAAACTCACACAGGTTGGTTCCCAAAGATTTATATGTCATGAATTGCAGAATGCGAAAATTAATCCCGAATGAATTCAAATGCTCATTTCTATGCTGATACCAAAGTCTCAACTATAATGCTAGAATTAAAGAAAAGATCGATAAATTTTCAACAATTATGCCATGCACAACAAACACAATAAACAAAACAACCATAATAAGCAAAACCAGAATTAAAGAAAAGCTTAAAGAGTACCCCACACTTAAAACTGACATTGTCCTCAATGGAATATAATAATAAAAAGAGCCAAAGGACAACCTGTCTTCCATCGTACCTGGTGAGGCAAAATCCTAGCTTTCCATTACAAACACAAAAGTTCAAAAATAAGAGTACAATATAAAAATAAAATATCCAAATACAAAACGTTAACATTAAAACAAAAACAAAAAATAAAACAAAAGTACACTAAATAAAATAAAGCAAGGACTGAAAATCTATGGAAAATGTGGGCGAGAAGATGATGCAGCTGAGGGATGGAGACTCAAGATCGTCGCAAGGTTACTGTTAATCTGTTCCATCTGCTGTAAGATCTCAGCATGGTTACGGTCCATCTTGCTATCCAGTCGATCCACTTTGCCTTCCAGGGCCTCAATCCTCAGAAGTACCTCTTGATGTTCCGAGACCGGAGCATCCTCATCTAGACCTAAAGAATCCGAGTCTGACTCCTCTTCAACCCGGGCTCTCTTCTGCCTGTCCCCCGGTGCTTCAGGCTCAGCTGAAGGCATCACAAAAGTCCCTCTCCTATGCACCACCATGTGCATCTTCTCAAGGGTAGCTAAATCCAAGGAATCATTACCCAAAATACGGGTCATCCGAGTAGTACTCGGGTCAAAATCCTCAACCAGGGCTACTGCTAACGTAGTAATCAATCCTCCAACACAAATAGCCCCCCTCCTTTTATTAGCTACAGTGTCAAAAATATCGGCTAACCAATAGCCGGCACTAATATTTATTTCATTCAAAACACAATCCAAGAAAAATAACTCACTCGACTCAACCACACCCGGGCTTTCCTTCCGAGCAAAGAACCCATATGACATAAACCTGTGCAAATATCTCAAAGTAGGGTTCCGTAATCTAGATGCTTTGGCCGATTTGGCCACATAAGTACCCGAGCCTAAGGCACCCCAAGCAAATTGTTGTCTAAAATCTTTGGGTATCGATCTTTCCCCATGCTGATGAAATCCATAGATATCATTCAACTGATCAATAGTAAGCACAAATGATTTACCCATTAATTTAAACATCAGTCTCCTGCAGATTTTCTTATCATCCCTATCTACCTTAAGAGTTGTCAAAAATTATAGGGTAAGCTCCTCAAACTGCAGAGGTCTCAATGAGACAAAAGTCTCCCACCCAAGATATTGCACATATCTATAAAAAGCAGTTCTCATTTGCAAAGCATCTAGAGATTCATCATTCACATACCTTGTCGGGAAAAAACCCCGAGCCAAAAGATTTGCTCTCTTTAAAGATAAAATTGAGGAAGAGGAAGAAGCTCCTTCTGTATTAGATTTCTTCTTCTTGCGATGCGAGACAGTTTTAGTTCTTGGCATCTTGAGATCTGAAAAATTAACACCCAAAACTGAATTAAATCAAGATTATATGAGTAAAGAGGAAGTTTTAAGTGATTATCTCAAGTTTTGTTGGAGTAATTTGAAGTTTTAATGGGAGAGATGGAGTTTTGAAAATAAAAATCAAGGGTTTTGGTGTTGCAGGGAGCGAGAGAGCGAGAGAGCGAGAGAGAAGAAATAGAAAAGTTAGGGATTTATGAAAAGAACTGGGCAAAATCGGGCTTTTAAAAGTCAAAAATTTAGGTGACACGGCCGTGTGTGCCTCGACTTGGCCGTGTTGGTGTGTGAAAGTGAAGGGACACGGCCAAGTGGAGAGCACACGGTCGTGTCTAATGATCTTTGGGGACACGGCCAGGTGACTTGGCCGTGTCCCCTGGGTGTGTCCTATTCTGTGCAAAATTGCAAAATCGTTCAATTCCATTTTTTTTTAAAGAAATTTGGCCGTGTCCAGTGTGTGACACGGCCAAGTCCTTTGGCCGTGTCACCTTCTGCCATTTTTTAATTTTAAACACTTTTTTTAAAATATTTTGCAACCCTTCTTCGTTAAACACCCTGAAACACAAAGTAAAGAAAAACTGATCAAAGCACAGTCCATTTATTGAAACCGAACATAAATCAAAACTCACTAAACTTAAAATTACAACTACGAAAAATAAATGCAAACCGATGGGTTGCCTCCCATTTAGCGCTTCTTTAATGTCATATAGCTGGACATCATGCAAGGCCTAGGGATCATGAATCAAAGTACTGTCAATGACCCTCACTTCCTGAAATCCTTCATTGTATGGCTTAACTCTCTGTCCATTCACTTTGAAAGTCTCACCTGTTCTAGAGTTAAGTAATTCAATTGCACCAGAAGGATATACCTGAGTTATCTCGAAAGGACCACTCCATCGAGACTTGAGTTTACCTGGAAAAAGACGGAGTCGTGAGTTAAAAAGTAAAACCTTCATACCTGGACTCAATGTCTTTCGCACTATAATTCTATCATGAAGTGCTTTAGTGCGATCCTTGTAAATTCTCGAGCTCTCATAAGCCTCATTTCGCAGCTCATCTAACTCTGAAATTTGCAGAAATCTTTCTCTCTTCGCTTTGTCCAAGTCCAAATTCAGAGTCTTGATTGCCCAATATGCTCTGTGCTCCAACTCCACTGGTAAGTGACAAGCTTTTCCAAACACCAATCGATATGGACTCATACCTAGAGGAGTTTTGAAAGCAGTCTGATATGCCCATAGTGCATCATGCAATCTGCTTGCCCAATCCTTCCTGGATGTGTTGACTGTTTTTTCTAGAATTCCTTTTAGCTGCTTGTTGGATGTTTCCACTTGCCCAGAAGTCTGTGGATGGTATGGGGTTGCCACCTTGTGCTTCACACCAGATTTGTGCATTAACTTCTCAAAAAGCCTGTTGCAAAAATGACTCCCCCCATCACTGACTATCACCCTTGGTGTGCCAAACCTGCTAAGAATGTTTTCCTTCACAAATTTAACAACAATATTAGCATCATTAGTACGGGTGGGAATTGCCTCCACCCATTTGGAAACATAATCAACAGCAACTAAAATGTATTCATAACCAAAGGACTTGGGGAAAGGACCCATGAAGTCTATTCCCCACACATCAAACAGTTCAACAACAATATATGACTGAAGGGGCATTTCATTCCTCCTCCCAATGTTACCTACTCTTTGGCAACGATCACAGTGCTTACAATAGTCTTGAGCATCTTTAAATAAAGTAGGCCAGTAAAAACCACTTTGAAGCACCTTTTCTGCAGTCTTTTTTCCTCCAAAATGACCCCCACAATGAAGGTCATGACAAAATTGAAGAACACTCAATTGTTCTTCCTCAGCTACACACCTGCGAACTATCTCATCTTTGCATATCCAGAATAGATAAGGTTCATCCCAAAAATAAAACTTACTCAAGTGTAGAAACCTTTTCTTTTCCTGAAAGGACATGTTAGATCTCAAAATACCACAAGCAAGATAGTTAGCAATATCTGCAAACCAAGGTGCATTAATTACCACAAACAAATGCTCATCAGGAAATGCTTCTAAATTTTTATGAATGCTATCGGATACAAGATTTTCACTAAAGTAGGGTAATCTGGATAGATGATCAGCAACAACATTCTCACTACCCTTAGTATCCTTGATTTGAAAATCAAATTCTTGCAATAACAACACCCATCTAATTAAGCGCGGTTTAGCATGTTGTTTTGTTAAAAGATATTTAAGAGCTGCATGGTCAGAATGCACAATAATTTTTGACCCAATTAAATATGCTCTAAATTTGTCTAAAGCAAAAACAACAGCTAACATTTCCTTCTCAGTTGTGGTGTAATTCATTTGTGCACTATTCAGGGTTAAACTGGCATAATAAATTACTCTCAAGTATTTGTCAACCCTTTGCCCAAGAACAGCCCCTACTGCATGATTAGATGCATCACACATAATTTCAAAAGGTAAAGACCAGACAGGAGCTACAATCACAGGTGCACTAGTCAATTTTTCCTTAAGGGAATTAAAAGCTTGCATGCATTGTGCTGTAAATTCAAATGGAACATCTTTTCCCAACAAATGGCACAATGGTTGGCTTATTTTGGAAAAATCCTTAATAAACCTCCTGTAAAATCCTGCATGCCCTAGAAAACTTCTTATTCCCTTAACTGAGGTAGGTGGGGGTAACTTAGCAATCAATTCAATTTTAGCCTTATCCACCTCTATCCCTTTACTTGACACCACATGACCTAAAACAATGCCCTGAGTAACCATAAAATGACTCTTTTCCCAACTTAAAGTGAGGTTACATTCAATGCATCTCTCAAGCCCACGAACAAGTTTATTGAGGCAATTATCAAAAGAATTACCAAAAACAGAAAAATCATCCATAAATACCTTAATAAAATCGTCTATCATGTCAGAGAAGACAGACATCATGCATCTCTAAAAAGTTGCTGGTGCATTGCACAAGCCAAAGGGCATACGTCGAAATGCATAAGTCCCAAAAGGGCAAGTAAAGGTTGTCTTGGACTGATCCTCTGGAGCTATTGGTACCTGATAGTAACCTGAAAGGCCATCCAGAAAACAATAATATGAGTGTCCAAAAAGTTTATCTAACATCTGATCAATAAAAGGAAGAGGAAAACGATCTTTCTTTGTAGCATTGTTCAACTTCCTATAATCAATGCACATTCTCCACCCAGTAGTAGTCCTAGTAGGAACCAACTCATTATTCTCATTTTTTACCACAGTGATTCCAGATTTCTTAGGAACTACATGTACTGGGCTCACCCACTCACTATTAGCAATTGGATATATTACTCCTTCATCCAGTAATTTGAGCACTTCCTTCTTAACCACTTCACTCATATTTGGGTTAAGGCGCCTTTGGGTTTCCCTCACAGGTTTAGCTCCCTCCTCTAAAGTGATTCTATGCATGCACATGGAAGGGCTAATACCCTTAATGTCACTCAATCCCCATCCTATTGCTCTCTTTAATCTTTTAAGCTCACTCACCAACCTCATCTCCTCCCCTTCACTAAGTTCACTAGATATTATCACAGGTAAAGTGTTGTGATCTCCTCAAAACACATATTTCAGGTTCTTAGGTAACTCTTTCAGCTCTAACTCTAGTGAGGGGTTCTTCTCTTCTTTTTCAATGGGGGAAAAGCTCACAAATTGGGTCCTCCTTAAGCTCCTCTACTTCAGCACTTCCTAAGGTTTCAAGACAACTGGCTATTTCTGCATCAAAAATTTCCAAGTCACTATCCAAAGTCAATGCTAGCTCCAATTTATCAGAGGAACCTGTCTGCAAGAAAACATCTGAAACAACTGCATTAACACAATCAATGAAAGAACAATCCTCATATAAAGCAGTTGTAGGAATAGGAGAAGTGTTAAAAATAGAAAATTTCACAGTTTGTCCCAAAACAGTCATTGATAATTTTCCATTCTTAACATCTATCAAAGTATTGGTAGTCGCCATAAAAGGCCTACCCAGCAAAATGGTGAGTGCAGATGGTGAAGAATTACTTACCTCCATGTCAAGAACAATGAAATCCACAGGTACTATCAAACCACCGACTTTAACTAACACATCTTCTATAACCCCTTTCGGGAATCTAAGAAATCTATCAGCTAATTGCAACACCATTTTTGTTGGCTTAAGTTCCCCTAATTCTAAGTCAAGGTACACAGAGTAAGGCATTAAATTCACACTAGCTCCCAAATCACACATGCCATCAGTACATTTTCCATTCCCCATAGCAATTTGAATAATAAAGCTTTCAGGATCCTTTAGCTTAGGAGGTAGTTTATGCTGCAAAACGGCACTAGCTACCTCAGAAACTATCACCTTTTCATTCGGCTCATACCTTTTTTTTCTTGGTATTCAATTCTTTGAAGAATTTAGCATAAGCCGGCATGTTCTTAATTGCTTCAAGTAAGGGTAAATTAATACTTACCTTAGATAGCATGTTGAAGATATCTGAAAACTACTTATCTTTTTTATCATCCTTCAACCTGCTAGGGAATGGTATAGGTGGCCGGTATGGATTGCTTGCCTTGTGCAAATCTGGTGCAGGGGACTTCTCCATTGATCCTTCTTCAGCACCTTTGTTCTCTAATTCTCCTTTTTTCTTCTTTTCTTGCTCACCTGCATTCACAGAGTTATTTTCAACATTATTATTAATTACCTTGCCACTCCTAAGAACAGTCACTGCTTGTGCCTACTCAGGTTGACTTGGGAACTTCCCCTTTTGTTGAATCTGCATCTGTTGTACAAGTTGCCCCACTTGGGTCTCAACCTTCTTAAAAGATGCTTCCAAGGAATCCAGCCTCTTGTTGTTCATCTCTTGATTTTTAGCACTGACTTGGATAAAAGCCTGTAAGCTTTCCTCCAAACTATCTCTCTTAGGCTGACCTTGATTTGAGGATTGGCCCTGTTGTTGATTCTGTCTCTGGAGCAAATGGAAAGGCTGCTGAGCATTATTTGTTGTCCAGGAAAAATTGGGGTGACTCCTCCAACCAGGATTGTAAGTGTTGGAATAAGGATCATTTCTGGCTCTTGGTTGAAATCCCCCCATAACATTAACTTGCTCAGCTTCATTCCCAAAAGACTCATATGCAGAGGGACATATATTTGCTCCATGCCCAAATGTCCCGCAGATTCCACACACCTCTTGAGTGGATGAAGAAATATTGTTCTTCATGTTTAGCATCTGAACCTGCCTTGTCAACTCAGCTATTTGACTAACCATTTCAGTATTAGCTTCCAGTTGATTCACCCCCCTTGCTTCTTCCCCTTACACTCTTTTGTTGAGAATTAACTCCCAACATCTCAAAGATCTCGTAAGTCTCATCAGTCATCTTTTCTCCCATGGCTCCCCCAGCTGCATTATCAACTGTGTTCTGAAATTGCTGGGTGAGACCATCATAGAAAAACTGATTAAGGAGTTGAAGTGGGTAGTGATGATGTGGACACTGGATCAATAACATCTTGAATCTGTCCCAAGCCTCATGAAATGGCTCTCCTTCGAATTGAGAGAATGTAGCAATCTTCCCTCTCAACTCAGCTGTCTTTTGGTGTGAATAGAACTTGCCCATGAATTTATTGTAAACTTGTTCCCAAGTTGTCAGTGAATTCTCAGGCAACATCATGAGCCAGCTCTTTGCCCTGTCCTTCAAAGTATAAGGGAAACATCTCATCCTCAACTGATCTTCTGTAAGTCCTCCCAAAGGAAAAGTGTTGAGGGTGGAGTAGAAATCCCGAATAAAATTCAAAGGATCTTTATTTGGAACTCCATAGAATGATGGCAGCATGTTGTAGTGAATGTTCTTCAACTCATAATTTCTTGCTGCTTCTGTCAGTCTTATGCAAGAAATGGAAGTCCCAATGACAGGTCTAGCAAAATCTCTCATGGTTCTTTGTCTTTCTTCAGCCATCTTTACAGATTTTTCAGATTCTGACTCAAAATCCGAAATATCCTCCTCTGAAGTATCAAATCCGGTGTAGAGCTCAAACTCTTCTCTGCTCCTTTTCACTCTCTAAATTTCTGGAATAAAAGGGTGTAACTCTCCTTCGAGTGATCTCCTGCCTTGCATAAACAAAAATTTCTAGAAAAAGAAATATCAAAAGCAAAAGACAAATAAAATAAAATGAAAACAATGAAAAATAATCCTAAGTATTTAAATTTTTTTAAATAAACAATTACGCCAATTAGCCTCCCCGGCAGCGGCGCCAAAAACTTGTTGCGTTCGAATTAACTCTACCACAAAACGTCACTCGCAAGTATACGAGGTAGCTGTAGCAAAGGTGATCGCCCCAAGGTCGTCTCACAAGGAAGCCAAAGTGGGTAATTGATTATCAAATTAAAAGTAACAAGTAATTAAAGAAATTTAAATTGCTAAGTAATGAAGAGGTTTAATTGAAGTTTAAAACAATTAAAGTAACTAAAAGCTGATGTTTTGATTTACTTGATAGAAGGGTCTAGGGTTTGCACTTCTCTACTAATGATATGTATGAACGGTTATTCCTCTTAACTAAGTTAATTCCTAAGATTAAATCTCAAACAACTTAATTAATTGAGTCAAGGAAATAAGCTCTCGCATTCAAACCTCTTACAACTAATCTTGTTATAATTGAAACAATCTTTTTAATAGGTTATATCTCTAATTCACCTAAGTCCTTAATTGAATTGTTCCAGCATTAGACTTCATCTCTCAATCCATCATCTAATACCTAAAACACACAATTGGTGGCCAATCAATTATATGTTAACAATATTTCATTCAATAAAGGCTAAAGAAATCATTAGTTAAGAGAAAAACCAATTCATACAATCATAGCAAATCCATACAAACCCTAGACTAGATCAAATTAGTTCATAATGCAATCAAATATATTCATCTCATTGATGTTCAAAGAAATCGAAATAGACATGATAATATCCATTCAATAAAATTAAAGAGAATAAGTTTGAGAACAAAACCAGATTACAACTTCTTGAAGCTTTTGAAGAATCTCTTATTCAATCTTGCAAGAAGGATGTTTTGATGGCTAGAACAATTTAATCTAAACTAGTTTTAATCCAAAGTGAAATCAAAATCAAGAAAAACAAAACTAAAACCCTAAGTTCACTCTCTTGACGGCTCAAACAATTCTCCAAATCGTCCATGGCTCCAACCCTAACTTTCTTTTTTCTTTTTATACGAAACGTCGGCTTTAAAATTCATTGCGCGTTTGTTTTATTAGGGACACGGCCAGGTGATGAGGGACACGGCCGTGTGAGGGCTTGTTGGAGGGACACGGCCAGGTGACATGGCCGTGTCCCCTGCAGGTGTCCACCTCTGTTGCATTCTTGTCTTTCTTCTTCTTTTGGTTGAGTGACACGGCCAAGTCATGAGTGACTTGGCCGTGTTGCACCATGATTGAGGGACACGGCCACATGACTTGGCCGTGTCCCTTGCCTGTGTCTGCCTCTGTGAAATTTTTGATCTTCCTTTCCTTTGGTAACAAGTGAGACACGGCCAAGTCAAGGTGACTTGGCCGTGTTGCTCTTCTTTGGAGGGACACGGCCACATGACTTGGCCGTGTCCCTTACTTGTGTCTGCTACTGGGACTTGCTCTTCAATTTAATCTGGGTATGGGACACGGCCAGTGACTTGGCCGTGTCCTCTACCTGTGTCAGCTACTGCCCATTTCATCTTCAATTTGTTTCCTTGCTGTTTTAAGCCTAAACAAAACTGGCAAACAAAACTTAAACAAGTATTAAATAAACAATATCCAACGAAACATAAACACATACTAAAAATTAAATAAAAAAAATGACAGAAACATAGAAATAAACTAAAACTACACAATTAAAGAAAACACTAAACAAACCAATTAAAACTAACAAAATACCTAAATAAAACAATAATTAACATAACAAACAAGACACAAAACTATAACAAAAACTAATAAAACAGAGGTACATGGAGGGTATGGTTTTGGAATTAGAAATGAAGAAGGTAAGAGTATCCTTGATTTTGCTTTAGCCTATGGTTTGATTCTGGCAAATATATATTTTATAAAAAGGGAATCACATCTAGTGACCTTTAAAAGTGGGCAAAATAGAAGTCAAATTGACTTCATACTCACAAGAAAAGCCAATCGAACTTGATGCAAGGATTGTAAGGTTATTCCAAGTGAGACTTTGACCACTCAACATAGGTTAGTAGTTTTTGATATCAAGTTTAAGAGATTGACTAGTAGGCCAAGGAGGAACAATAGTCCTAAGATTAGGTGGTGGACTTTAAAAGGTGAAAAATAATTATTGTTCAAGGATGAGTTGGTCAAAGCTGGAGTGTGGAAGGAAGATGTGAGTATGTCATCAAATGATATGTGGATATACATGTCTACAACTATTAGAAGAGTAGCTAGAAAGATTCTTGGAGAATTTAAAGGGTCTGGACATTCCTTGAAGGAGTCTTGGTGGTGGAATGAGGAAGTGCAAAAAGCGGTAAGAAGTAAAAGGGAATGGTATAAGAGTTTGCCCAAGTGTAATGACAATGATGCTTTTGAGCAGTACAAACAAGCAAAAAAAGATGTTAAAAAGGCAGTTAGTCAAGCAAGAGTGCAATCTTTAGAGAGTTTGTATGAGAAACTTGGAACAAAGGAAGGAGAAAAAGCTATATATAAATTGGCTAAGATAAGAGAAAAGAAATATCGTAATTTAAACCAAGTTAAGTGCATTAAAAATAACGAGAATAAGGTTCTGGTTCAAGAAGTGGATATTAAGGAACGATGGAGAAGCTATGTTGAGGAACTTCTTAATGGTAACCATAGTGATAACATTGAGGGTTTAGACGTTAGGCCGAAGTAAAATGTGAAATACACTAGACGGATTATATTTTCGGAAGTTAAAGAAGTTTTGAAGAGGATGAAAGTTGATAAAACCTGTGGACCAGATGAGATACCTATTGAGGTTTGGAAATGTTTGGGAGATACAGGAGTTACATGGTTGACATCTTTGTTTAATAAGATCTGAAGTTCAAAGAAAATACCTAATGAATGGAGACAAAGTAATTTGATACATATTTTTAAGAATAAAGGAGATATTCAAAATTGCTCAAATTATAGAGGTATAAAGCTTATGAGCCACACTATGAAATTATGGGAAAGAGTTGTGGAATACCGTTTGCGGTTAGATACTTGTATCTCCTCAAATCAGTTTAGCTTTATGCCTGGTTGATCAACTATGGAAGCTATTTTTCTTATAAGAGATTTGATGGAAAAGTATAGAGAGATGAAGAAGGACTTACATATGATTTTTATTGACTTGGAAAAGGCGTATAATAGAGTCCCTAGAGAATTTTTATGGTGGGTCCTAGAGCATAGGGGAATATCTATACGATATATCCAAGTCTTGAAGGATATGTATGAGGGAGCTACCACCAGTGTCCGCACCGTGGGAGGGGATACTAAGAATTTTTTCATTTCTATTAGATTACACCAAGGTTCAGCTTTGAGCCCTTATCTTTTCATCTTGGTCATGGATGAGCTAACAAGACATATACAGGATGACATCCCTTGGTGTATGATGTTTGCAGATGATATTGTATTAATAGATGAGACTCAAGCAGGGGTAAATCAAAAGTTGGAGTTATGGAGAAGCACTTTGGAATCTAAGGGTTTTAAGTTAAGTAGGACTAAGACTGAGTATATGCATTGTAGATTTAATAACGAGAATAGAGAAAGAGGCAAAATTATTTTAGACGGAATAACAATGCCTCATAGTACTTATTTTAGATACCTTGGCTCAATTCTTCAAGAAGATGGGGGTTGTGAAGAAGATGTAAATTATAGGATTAAAGCCGGTTGGATGAAGTGGAGGGGTGCTACAAGAGTTCTATGTGATGGAAAGATGCCAGTTAAATTAAAAGAAAAATTTTACCGCACTGTAATATGGCCTGCTATAATGTATGATAGTGAGTGTTGGGCAGTAAAAGGACAACACATGAGTAAAATGCATGTTGTGAAAATGAGAATGATAAGATGGATGTGTGGTCATACTAGGATGGATAGAATCCGCAATGAGTGCATTAGAGAAAAAGTGGGGGTATCACCTATTAAGGATAAGATAAGAGAGCATAGATTGAGGTGGTTTGGCGATGTGAAACGAAGACCTAGCGATGCGCCAGTTAGAAAAACTGAACAAGTTAGAGTAGATATAACTAAGAGAGGCAGAGGTAGGTCTAAACTGACTTGGTCAAAGGTGGTCCAAAATGATCTTATGATGTTACATCTATCAGAAGAGATAACCTTAAATCGTATTGAGTGGAAAAGAAGAATCCATATAGCTGACCCCAATTGACTTGGGATTAAGGCTTTGTTGTTGTTGTTTTTAACCTAGTCAAAATTATAAACTCACCAAACCCATTTAATTTTAATCTATTCAAAATTGTAAACTTACCAAACCCATTAATTTTAATTTAGTCAAAATTGTAAACTTACCAAACCCATTAATTTCATGGGTTGGATATACCAACAATCTCCCCCTCCAATCCACGGGGAGATGTTCACACATCTATTGCTCAATTACCACTCAGTCCCACCATTTTGGTGCAAAACTGATGCTTGTCACGAGTCACCACTTTGGTTAACATGTCAGCTGGATTTTTATCAGTGTGAATCTTCTTTAATAACATCTCTTGATTATTCACCACTTTACGAATCCAATGGTATCTCACATCAATATGCTTAGTCCGACCATGGTATGTGGCATTCTTGCTCAAATCTAGAGCACTTTGACTATCACAATTCATCACATACTCACCCTGCTTCAACTCCAACTCTTCTAGAAACCTTTTCAACCAAAGCATCTCTTTACTTGTTTCAGTCATTACTATATACTCTGCCTCAGTTGTGGATAGAGCAACACACTTTTGCAATCTGGACTGCCATGATACAGCTCCCCCTGCAAAAGTAAATACATACCCTAAAGTTGATTTCCTGCCATCAAGGTCACCTGCTATATCCGCATCTGTATATCCTTCTAGAATTGGTTTTTAGCCTCCAAAGCATAAGCACTTCTTAGAAGTAAAGTATCTGAGAATCCATTTAACCGCCTCCCAGTGATCTTTACTAGGATTCGAAAGAAACCTGTTGACTAAACCAACAGGAGCAATATCTGGTCTAGTGCTAACCATTGCGTACATTAAACTCCCAACTGCAGAAGAGTAAGGAATAACTGCCATTTCTTCCTTTTCTTTTCCTGTAGAAGGACAAGATTTCTTGCTAAGTACAAAGTGATTAACAAGAGGTGTGCTAACTGGCTTAGCATTCTTCATATTAAATCTACTTAGAACCTGCTCAACATATTTCTCTTATGACAGCCACAACTTCTTACCTTTTCTATCATGAGTAATCTGCATGCCTAAAATTCGTCATGCTGGTCCCAAATCCTTTATATCTAAGGAGCCAAATAACTCTTTTTTCAAACCACTAATTATAGTTGCATCTTGCCCTATTATCAATATATCATCCACATAGAGCAAAAGAATGATAAATTTACCATCTAAAAATATTTTGAAATACACACAATAATCTGCTTCTGTTCTAGTATAGCCATGACTCACCATGAAAGAGTCAAATTTCTTATACCACTGTCTCAAAGCCTGTTTTAACCCATACAGACTCTTCTTTAATCGGCAAACCATGTGTTCTTTCCCTTTTACTTCAAATCCGTTAGGTTGCTCCACATAAATTTCTTCCTCCAAATCACCATGAAGGAATGTAATTTTCACATCTAACTGCTCAAACTCAAGATCCAAGCTAGCAGTCAAACTAAGGATCACTCGAATAAAGCTCATCTTCACAACAGGAGAAAAAATTTCATCAAAATCAACCCCTTTCTTTTGATTAAAACCCTTTACTACCAAACGAGCTTTGTATTTTACTAGCTTCTCTCCATCCATCTTAAGCTTGTACAACCATTTGTTCTTCAAGACTTTTCTACCTTCCGAAAGTTCAACAAGCTCATAAGTATTGTTCTTTTTCAAAGAACTCATCTCTTCCTGCATTACTTTGATCCACTGAGTCTTCTCTTTATGATTCTGAACTTCCTGAAAGTTTTCTGGCTCCCCCTCTTCAGTAACTGTTACATACTCAGAACTGGGATATTTGGTAGATGGATGATATGCTCTGATTGACCTTCTAACTTGAGGTTCTTCTATAGTCTGGGAGAAAGAGGTTGCTCTCCCTGCTCAACATCATCATTAGCATCAACTGGTACTGCCATGTCATTAATCCCATGTTCTTCAAGCAACTCTCCTTCATCTGTGGCATTTCTGATTGAAGGAGAAATTAATATATGAAGAGGAATATCATCACTACTTGTAATTTTCTCTGATTGCTCAGAGTCCAATAAGGTATTGTGTTCATGGAAGATTACATCTCTAGATCTGATGACCTTTTTTTCACTGGATCCCACAACTTGTATCCAAACTCTGCATCTCCATAACCCAAAAAAATGTATGAAATAGCTCTATCATCAAGTTTTTGTCTCTGCTCCTTAGGTACATGGACAAAATCTTTGCATCCAAATACCTTCAAGTGAGAGTACGCAACATCTTTTCCAGGCCATACTCTCTCAGGTACATCAAAATTCAAAGGAGCTGATGGAGAACAATTCATCAAGTAGCAGGCAGTATAGAGTGCTTCACCTCAAAATGGCTTAGGAAGTTTAGCCATTTTCAGCATGGATCTGACTTTCTCCAAAATAGTTTTGTTTGTCCTTTCAGCTACACCATTATGCTGTGGAGTGCCAGGAACTGTTTTATCATGTCTGATTCCATGCTCTAAGCAGTAATTTATAAACTCCTTTGAAGTGTATTCACCTCCATTGTCAATGCGAAGACACTTTAAAGATGTTCCCTTTTCTCTTTCTACCATTGTATGGAAATGCTTAAAACGCTGAAGAACCTGATCTTTTGATTTCAGAACAAACACCCAAACCTTTCGCGAAGCATCATCGATAAAAGTAACAAAATATCTACTAACTCGTAAAGTTTCCACATCAATGGGAACACATACATCAGAGTAAACTAATTCAAGTACATTATTTTTTCTTTCAGATAAACTACTAAAGGAGACTCTATGTTGTTTGCCTTACAAACAATCATCACAAGGGTTTAGAATCATACCTTTGGCAAAGGGAATAAGAGACTTCTTTGCCAAAATATGCAACCCTTTTTCACTCATATGGGCCAGCCTCTTGTGCCATAAGTCTGGCGAAGCAGCATCTTCAACTGTATTCAGCGTACCTTTTATCATCTTCACTTGAGTCTTGTAAAGTGTATAACACAATATACCTTTGGCAACCACAATTGAGCCTTTGGTGAGTTTCCACTTTTTATCACTAAAGTTATTGTAATAACCATCTAGATCTAGAACATGAGTAGAAATTAAATTCAGACGTAAATCTTTTACATGTCGTACATTCTTTAGAGTCAACGTGTAACCAATATTTGTCTGAACACAAACATCACCAATACCTACTATATCTGCATAGCTGGTATTACCCATCTTTACTCTGCCAAAATTACCTGCTTTGTACACAGTAAAGATGTCTCTCCTTGGTGTAGCATGGTATGATGCTGCAGAATCAATAACCCACTTCATGTCAGAACTAGTAACCTTGTCATGCTCCTCAATAATGGAGAGTACAACCATCTCTTCATTATCATCAACAATAGTTACAATGGCATTTTGATCACCTGCTTTCTTTTGATTTTTCTCATCATTTTATTCTCTTTTTCAAACTTTACAGTTTCTTTTCATATGTCCCTCCTTGTTGCAGTGATAACAGCTGAATTTCACTTTCGATTGTGAATTACCTCTAAATTTATAATACCCTTTAGGACTTCTGCTTTTACTTCTACCTCTGCTCTCTGTAGTTATAACAAGAGCTTGTGAAATATCAATGCCCATATCTTTTCTTCTGGTTTTCTAATTGTAAAGACTATCCTTTACAAATGATAAATATAAAATATCGCTTGAAGCAGAGTTACTGAGAAACACCACCAAGGTCTCCCAACTATCTGGCAAGGAACTCAAGAGCAATAATGCCTGTAATTCATCATCTAAGGCTATCTTCATGATGCTCAACTGATTTACTAGTTCTTGAAACTCACTCAAGTATTCTGCAATGGATCGTCCATCTTGTAGCTTCAAATTCACAAGCTTTCTAATGGAAAAAACTTTATTATGAGCACTTTTTCTCTCATACATGGTTTCTAAATCTTTCCATAATTTTTGTGCATCAACTTCTTTGCTTATATGATGGTAGACATTATTATCTACCCACTGTCGAATAGTACCAACAGTTTTTTTGTGCATCTTCTCCCAATCATTATTTGATTTTTCACTTAGCTTATTAGATCCTAATTTTATAGGATCATACAGGTCCTTACAATAGAGAAGGTCCTCCATCTTTGACTTCCAAATTAAATAATTTGAAGCCGATAGTTTAATCATGGTGCCTGTGAATTCCTCCATTCTAATTTACACAATTAATTCTACACCAAAAGAACCAAGGCTCTGATACCACTTGTTGGGTTCTAAGTCAATAATTAATTGTGTAAATGAATGCACAATAGGAAGAAGCAAAGAATAACCATAAGAAGAAGAGACAAGATTTAACGTGAAAAACCCTCTAGTGTAAAGGGAAAAATCACGGGACAAACTTCGAAATAAAATTTACTAATTCAAAGAAATCAAGTGCAACAAATTCTCAAGCAATCCTCACTTGACTACTTAAGATCACAAATAATAGAAAAAATATCTAAATACCTCTCTAGCAAATTTTTTACTCTTTGGATGATCACACCAAGAAACTAGATAATAATTTTCTAATATTTGTCTCACAAGCTACTTGAAATCTTTTTTCTCTCTTATTTCTTCTCTCTTGTATTTCACTCATATATCTTGAAGTGAATAAGATGAAGGCTATTTATAAGCCTTCAAATATGTGTGAACATATTAATTTGTGCCTAACTTATGCCTAATTTTGACTATTACAATGGTGGTTAGAAAAATATATTAAACATTTTTTTCTTTTCTTTTTAACCTAGTCAAAATTATAAACTCACCAAACCCATTTAATTTTAATCTAGTCAAAATTGTAAACTTAACAAACCCATTAATTTCATGGGTTGGATAAACCAACAAATACAATTGTCCAGAACAAGTAACTTTAGGTAATGGTTCTGAACTTAAAGATATCTCACGTTGGTCACTCTCATATTGATCTTAGTAATAGTAATTTTTCTTTATCTAATATTTTACATGTTCCAAATATTCAACAATAATTAATTTCTTTTCATTCATTTACCAAATCTAATAATGCTTCGGTTGAATTTTTCCCTACCTTTTCTTAGATCAAGGATTTGGCAATAAGGAAGATCCTTTTTCAAGGCCAGGGTGATGGGGGACTTTATCCCCTATTTGCTTTTCCATGTCCATCATGAGCATAGTCCTATTCGGTTTCATTGTCTACTTGGCACAATCGTTTTGGTGATGCAAATATTCCAACAATTCAAAGAGTAGTTAGTTCCAGTTTAGTTTCAACGTCTTCTAATTCCAATTTTCTATTTTTCAAGCATACGCCTTAGCTAAAAGTAGGAAATTATCTTTTTCTTTATTCAGTTATACAGCCACTAGTCCTTTAGACTTGGTATGTTCAAATCTTTGGGACTACAAAGAACCCTCAAAGAGTGCAACATATCTAATGGCAAATCAAATAATTCATATGTAATACTCCAACCTGAAGTAGATCACAACTACAAAGTATGTAGTAATATTTACTTATACAAGAAATTCTAATTAGTAAATATATATATACATGTATGGGCAAAAGGTGAAATAAATGGAATTAATTAGTCAATTGAAAGGACAAGTCAAAATAAGATTAGTTTAATTAAACTTTTATGAAAAGGAAACTTTAATTAATTATTGAAGTTAGATTATGAAGTAATCATATAAACAATGTTGGAAGGTTAAAACATAAGAAGAAGAAGAAATTCGTTAAATAACTAACCGAAGTAAATTGGCCAAAAGGACCAATGAATTAATTAAAAAAATGATGATGAATTGAGTTTGAGAAGATAAGTGGAAGATGGGATAGGAGACTAACTTTATAAAATGTACATGAATCATAAATAGTAAAATACACGTCACCTAGTAGTATGGTGGCTTGACAATTATTAAAAGATGATAAATATATAAATAAGTGTCACGAAATAAAGCATAGCACTAATAAAGCAAAACATTAACAAGTGTTTTTTATGAAAGTTTAATAAGAAGACAAGTGTGGAGGAAGGTGACAAATATTTAATAATAGAACATGGAAGGTAGAGAACAAGAGTGATGATAGTGGTTAGATAATGATCATATTAAATTATTAAAAAAACATAATGCATGAATTAGATCATAATAAAATAATGTGAAGGTGGCCAAGTGTTAAGATGAAAGAAGTAAATATTTTAAGAGCAGCATATGTGGTTCTTGATTCAAGCAAAAATAGAAAAAAAAATTAAAACTTGAAAGAACATAAATTTGATTTGAGTATTAGAGGACAAAGTAAAATTCAAAGCTTTTATATCTCTTTGAATTATCAAAAGAAAGAAAAGATATCTTACATGCAAACTTAACCAATATCTTCAATATTTAAACAAAACCAAGAGAGAAAAAGAGCACGAAATTGAGGGATGTTCTTGGAGCAAAATTGAGAAGATTTGGGTTAAGATAATTTTTTTTTGGGAAGGCAATAACTAATCAAAAGAACAAAGAGGTGAGTGTTCCAAAAATCTTTGATCTAAAAACTTTAGGTAAATTAAGATTTATATTTTATTTAATTGATAAATAAGTTAAATTAAAGAATTGATTTGATGTATGAAAATAAAAACAATAAAAGTGAGTATGATAGTTACTGAAATTTATATTTATATTATGAAGTGATTTTATCTAAAATTTATACTAATCTAGAGAAGTTCAATGAACATAAAATTTTAATTAAGAGTTCATCTATGTGTTAATAATTGGCTTATAAAATTTTATATTTTTTTAAAATAATTTATTATTAAAGAAAAATAGAGAAAGATGGATTACTAGAGGTGTCCTAATATTCCAGAATATGTATAAGTGGAGAAACTTACTTTAAAACTATAATAAGAGAACCAAAAAAAATATAAAATTTTATATATAAGATCTTATATATGTCTAGGATATATGATTAAAATTTCATAAACTTTAATAAAGGTTTAGTTATAAAAATAAATTTGAAAATTATTGCTGCCAGAGTAGTGATTGAAAGTACATAATCTGTAGGGTTAAATAGATATAATTAAAAAATTATAGTAAATAGATGTATAAAATTGTGATATTTCATAAATAAGACCCTATTTATATCTATATTATAGAGTTAAAATTTCATAAATTGTTATAGAGGTTTGGTATCTAAACAAAATTGAAAAATAAATATTGTCAGAGAAAGAGTTAAAAAAACAAAATCTATAGGTTTGAAAAACCTAATTTTCTTTTAAATATAGTAAATGAGCTTAGAAAATTTGAAATTTAAATATAGGCCTATATATATGTCTAGTATACATGATTAAAATATTATAATTTCTAGTAAAGATTTTAAGATGAATGAGAAATTAAAAAGTGATGCTGCCTGTAATACCTTAAAAAATAATATATAATAATAATCATAAAGTATATTTAGTAAAAAAAAATTAAGTTAAAAAATTATAAGTAATTAAATTAAATTAATATTATTAATAAAAAAAATTAAAAAAAAAACATGCCCACCTACGTAAATAGGTGGGCAGAGAAAAAAAAAGAGAAAGAGAGATTTTTAATATAATATAATAAAAGAAAGAAAGAAAGAAAGAAAGAAAACAGAAAAGGAAGAGAGAGAGAGATGAAAAAAAACAAAAGAAAGAAAATAGAAATAGAGGAAGGAAATTGAAATTGGAGAGAGAGAGAGAGAGAAGAGAGAAAGTTTAGAAATAATCTGACATTTTTAGCTCGACCACCATTTTTCAGCCATTAAAAGAAGATTTACACCGGTTATCATGGAAGTTGACTCACCGCGTTTTTCTACGCCATCAATTTCTCCATAATCGGAGACCAGACAGAGACAAACGCGCCGTTAAAATATGACATCCGACGAGATTTTTTGGCGAGATTTTCAACTATTTTTCTATCTCTTTTTCCAGCGAGTCCAGTACTTTTAGAATTCTCATTTTATAAGCTTCAATTTGATATTTTATTTGCTAATTTATGATGTATATTTTAAAATTTGATAAATAGTGAAATAAAAATAAATAAATAATTATAAATAATTTTGAATAATAATTATAATTATAATTATAATTAATAGTTATGAATTATAAATATTAAACAAAAATTTAATTAGTAAATTATTAAGTTAGATTAAAATTTTTATTATTATTTGATTATTTGATTTAAATAAATTAATTACTAATTAAAATAATATTAATAATTAATAAATAGTTACAATTAGAATGAAAAGATTAAAATAATAAAGACAATTAGATAATAAATATATATATATACACATGTGCATATAAATTATAATTTAAAATTTAATATTTGAGTGGTAAATATTTATTGGTAAATTTTAGAATAAATTAACTATATGGAATTAATAAATTAATTAATATTTAAGAATTATTAATTGTTAATATAATCATTTATTTATCAAATTAATTAATTGTAATTGAAGTATAAATAAAGATATGTATATGTATAGTAACTTAGATAAAATATTTAGGGTAAAATAAGTTAAAATTTAGAATTTATAAATTTATTTATAAAATTTCAGAATAAATTAATGTAAATATATATATATGCATGTAATGTAATAAATTAATAATTTGTTAATTAAGTTATGTTAAATATTATTAATAAACTATTAATATATATAAGAGTTTTTATTTATAAATTGAATAAAATTAATTAAATTATTTATAAGTTAAAATGAGTAAATTAATTAGTAAATAATTAAACTAACTAGTAAACAAAATATAAATAAAAATTCATAGACATTCAGAAAAACTAATTATTTAATTAAGATAGTGTTTTTAATAAAAACATAATTAATGTTAAAGTAGTAATTAAATAGTAATAATATTATTGTAGTAATAAAATATTATTATTACAATTATTATATTTATTAGTAATTGCTAATTATAGTACTATTATTATTATTATCATTAATTTTTACCATAGTTATAAATATCAAATATTAAAATCTATTATTTTAATTTTAATATAAATATATTTCCATAGCTAGTATTGTTATTGTTATTAATATTACTAATATTATTTAGTATTAAATTTAATATTGGAATAATAGTAATTAAATAATTATTTTAACTATATATAGTATTATTATTATTTTTATTATCAAAATTATTGACTTTGTTATAAGTAGTTATTAAAAAATAAAAGTAAAATATTAAGAAGAAAGTAAATTATATATATATGGTTATTAATATAATTATTAATAAACTTAATATAAGCTATTATGATTAAATTAAACGTAAATAAATAATTGTTCTAATAAAATAAATTAATAAAATAATGTATAAATAAATAAAATTAATTTTACTATTCTTATTAATAATGTCATTATTATTATTATTATTATTATTATTATTATATAGGAAATTTAAGAAAATATTATTTAAAACATAAAGAAAAAAATAGAAAATAAGTAGATACTATTTAAAATATAATTACATAAATTAATTAATAAAATAAATATTATTGCACTATTAAACCAAAGAAACTAATTAATATAATTTAATATTAAAAAATATTATAAATACTTAATAAATTTTAGACATTCAAATTATATTAAATTATTAAAAATATTATTGAAATATTTGATAAATAATTGGCTTGATAAATTGAAAGAATACTTGTTGGAGTATTATTGTAAGATTTTAAAGACGATCGAATTATATCGAAACTCCCCCAAAAATTTATTAAAGTTTTAGGAATCATTCTCACATTTTCTTTCTATGTAATTCACCACATAGTAGTTAATAATTTTAGATAATACTTTAGTAAATTATTATTATTTTTATATATCACTTTAGGTGAGGATTCAACAACAATTGTATAATATAGATGTGATCCGGTCATTTAAATAAATTGAGTTATATATATATATATTTTGCTAAAATTATTTTATGATGAAATTATATTTATGATGAATTTGAAAGAAATAATTTATATATATATTAAAAATGGGAACAAATAATGGTATGTTGATGTTTGAATTATAATATGATGATTAATTATTGATACAGTTAAATAAATATTTTGAATACACTTATTATATATTTTTTAATAGAGACATCTGTGATGACAGAGTGTTAAAGGAATTGACGAATTATGATATAATACTATCTTTGGGACAATGCTTGGTATACATATAGCTTTTTGAGGCATATATCAGGCGATCGCCCTTTGGAGGTAGCTCTGCATATGTATATGACCATATTTATTTGCTTTTGGTGCTGCTATGCGTCATCACTGCATCCAAGATGCCATGTTTTACCCTTAGATTGCTAGTAAATATATGTTTACTTGCACCTAAGGTATTATGTTATCTATGGGCTATATATATTGAGTGTATAAAATTATATGATTACATTTTATGACATGATATTGTGAATTTATGTTTCTTTAAGAATTAAATTATTATGCAGTAGTATAAAATTTAAATAATGAGTATATACGTAAGACTTTATTTGTTCTCCCTTTTTATATAATTATCTTCTCACTGAGTAGTTGGACTCACCCTTTAATATATAAACATTTTTTAGATATAGTTAGAGAATAGCTCATTTCATTTCAATTTATCGACATGTAGAAGAGGTAGGGCCAACAGACTAATTTTACAGTTTGATCTTATTTAGAGTTAGAATTTTATTATAATGAATAATATTTATGATGCTAAAAGAGTGATATGATATGAATGTTATTTATATACATTCATGGTTATATGCTTGTGAGAGATATGAGTATTTAAATTTTAAATAGAGATTTATTATAAGTTAAGTCCACCCTAGCTTTAAGGAGTTGGGTTTGACACTGCCAAAGAAGTTAAAAAAACTAGCAGATTTGTAAAGTTGGAAAATAAATTAAATTTTATGTAGTAAATGAATGAAGAAAATTATGAAAAATTTACATATAGATTTGCAAATGTATCAATAATGAATATAGAGTTTTAATAAATTAGAACCAATGGTTCATAATTAAAATAAATAGAAGAATTAGTTCAACATAATAATTTTACTATGAAAGTATATTGAGATTTTACTAAGTAATTAATAGTTTTGATTAAGTTAAAATTTTATGATTTATTATAAGTAAATCAAAATTGAATTATATTTTTTATCATAAGTAATTATCAAAATTGATTATTCTTTAAGTTATATAAGAATATAAGTAATTTAAATGTAAGTATGTATAAATGATTTATTATGTTTATTGAGTAATTAATATTTACTATTGATTTCTAAATGGTAATTATAAAAATCATTATAATTAAGTTATTATTATTATTACTTCTACTTCTAAGTTTACTTTAGGTTTATTTTAATAACTATTATTATTATTATTATTAAATGACATTATTAATGCTAGAAATATTATTATTATTATTAGCATTGGATTTATTATTACTATTTGTTATCCCAAGATAGCAACCAAGAGAGGAGGTGAATTGGTTGGTTTGAAAGGTGATGGTAAATTCAAAATTTAAAAACAAGAAATGTAGAAGATGTAGAAGAAGATTGAGTAGAGAATAGAACAAAGAACACAAAGATTTATAGTGGTTCGGATTTACCTTGGTCCTACATCCACTTCCTTAACAACTTGTTAGGATTTCACTAGTTTTGAATTTTTGCAAGCTTAACTCTAACTTGGTGTTTTCTCTAGTTCATACCAAACTAGTACAATAGTTTGATATCAATCCTCACAACCCTTACAATAGTTTTCTCAGGCTCACTCTTATAACATAAGTGTTTCCAAGCTCACTGTCAACTTATGATGGTGTTTAATGCTTACACCCAACACTTAATTAATACAAATATAATTTTGATGCAAAGAATTGAAAGATGTTAAACTTCACTATTACAATCAGTTTGTTGCATAAAAAATGAAGTTACTTATGATATATACAACCTTCAAGCCATGCAATGGTGGTTTGAGATTGAGTCCAACATGTTTGATTCTTGTCTTTCACTAATTTGTTTGCCAAAGCAAGTTCATGGTGGACTAGCCTTGGTTCGGTCAAAATTCTGTAATGCCGGTCAGATTTTTTAAGGTCCGATCAAAATATTTAAAATTTTGCTTAATGTTCTTCCAACGATAAGTCCACGTGACTTTCACTTATTGAGTGGGGATGCAACGACTTATGACTTAAATTATTTTTAAAGAGTTTGGTCGGAGTTGCACCTGGTTCTGTTGGAACATTCATGGTAATTTCAAATTTTGGGCATACCCTTGGTCGGGAACTTCACTGGATGAATTGTACAAAATTTGCTTCAAAGGTTCAGTCAAGTTTTCTTGAGGCCCGGTCAAAATTCTTTGGTACTCTGAGAAATTGGGAGTACTTTTGACTATAAAACCTTCTGTGTGAATTATCTATTTTCTCATCCAATAGTCCGGTCGGACTAGTCTAAGGTCTGGTCGGACTGCAGGTGGTACTGTGAGATTTTGAGAGTACTGTCCACCGTGAATCCTTCTCTGTAATTTTGCTCATTTGGACATCAGTGATCCGGTTGAACTTCTCAATGGTCCGATCAGACTTTTTAAGATTTCTTCAAAAAATAACTTCTTGCAAAATAAACTTGATATAAGTGTTAGTTGAATTCAATTTGATTGCCTAAGATAAAAAATAAGAGGGTTTAGCTAATAATATCCTCCTTTTTGACTTTGGTAATTAAATTGAATTTAAAGAGTCCAAAAGTGTCCAAAGATTTATTTAAGTGTAATTATGTTGATTTGCTCCCCCTTAATAAATGCTTCATGTGAATTAGTTATTTTTAATATCATTTTTTAATTTGCCAATTCAATTTCAAAAGAGTTCTCCCCCTTTGACAAAGTAAAAAAAATCATGCAAAAACAAAATGTCATTGAATGCAAATTTAATTTCATTAATTATAAAGCAAGAACAAAAATAACAATAAACAAGCATAAGTACAAAATTAAGAAATTAAAGCCTAAACATCATTGTCACTTTCCTCATCCTCTTATTCTTCTTCATCTCCCTCTTCTTTTTTATTCCCTTTCTCCTCTCCATATTTCCCTTTCTCTTCTTCTCTTGGTTGAGAGACAACAACTTGTCATTCTTCTTCTTGAGGATAGGAGCCATGGATGGAGGGAGACAAACATGGTTCATCTTTAAAGCATTTTGGTAATCCCAAAGCTTCTTGGATAGTTTGAATGTTAAGATAAAGATGAGAGATATTATTGGTAATTTTATTGATCCTTGTGCTTTGTGAACTTATTTGTCCATGTATATCTTGAAGGAGTTGGAGGATGGAGGATTGAGGCCTTGAAGTTGAAGTTCTAGGGAATTCCATTTGGAAAGTCTCTTCACCCTCTTTTACAATCCTAGGTCTCTTCCTTTGTTAAGCCCTAGCACCTAGTTCTCCTAAAAAAATAGACATAGTTCTCATCATCATCCCTAATACATTTGCATGTTTAAGATAACCTATGTTTATGGATTTTTTTAGTGGGATCAAGAGGATTTGAGAGTATTACTTTATTTGTTGGTGTAAGTGCACCAACATATTTAGCTATTTGTGTAACTTGTGAAGGAGAAGAATAAGTCTTGATTTTGTTTTCTTAATGAGTAGGAATGTGTTAATAAGGAATTTTTTCATTTGGATTGGTTGACCACTTATAAGGCAAAAAAGAAAAAGGAGATCTTTTAGGATGACTTTCTCATTTCTTTCTCCCCTTGCACTAATGGTGTATGTGATAATCATATATAACATCCAAAGATTTTTAGAATTTAATTGTTTATGGAGAGTGATTTCTATGGAAATTTGTTTCCAAAACTCTAATTGAACTTCCGGAGTAAGGTCGAGGTTTATGATATGAGAAATACCTTCTAATTGGAAACCCTAAGTGCATAAAAAAAATTCTCAAATGTAAGACCATATTCTTGGTTAAATAACCTAAAAGATATCCCATAATAGCCTAAGGGAATAGTATTCTTTTTGCTCACAACCAAGATAGTGAGAAAATCTTTTGTCAAGCTCTCCCAACTAAGGTCATCATATTCTAAGAAAATAAACTTTTTTTAAGCCAAGATTCTAAGATAACATCTAATGTCATTCTCAATTCCTAGAGGCTCTAGAGTGAGGGTTGAGAAGAGATAGTTTGGTTCTATGATTTTGTCTTTAAGAATTGCATACCTTTGCCTCTCTTCCTCATCTCTAAATCTTATCTTGTGGCTTCTTTCAGGTGGTTCTTCTTATTGAGAAGGGGGCAGCAATTCCCTTCCATTTCTCATCTCTTAAAGCCTTTCTACTGTGTTCTTTAAGAGCCATGAACGAGAAAATAGATGGAGAAAATAATTGATTTTAAGTACTTTGAGTGTTTAAGTATTTTAGAATTTAATAAAAAGATGTAAACACTGATGATATTAGAGGGTATTTATAGTGTTTAAGATGAAAAATAACCATTTATAACTGTTAGAGATAAGATTTGCACGTTTTGATTGAGTTCCAATGCCTAGAAATTTTTTAATTCAGAGTGAAAATTCGGTCTGACTTCAAGGAATCCGGTGGTGACTTTTGAAAAACAAGAAAAGTCCGGTCGAACTTTATAAGGGCAGAATGGAATTTTGGTTTTAGGCACAACGGTCATAACATTTTAAAAAATACTAGTCGTACCATAGAGAGTATGCTCCTACTTTTACAAAAGAATTTGAAATCAAGAAATTTTAAATAAGTGCGGTCGGACTGTTAGTTGGTCCGATTGGAAAATATCAAAAATTCAAGATTTTTTAAGAACATTTGTGTAATTTTTAACTGAAAGTTCCAATGTTTGATAAAAAAAATAGTTATTAATAGAAAATTTAAATCAATTAAAATAAGTTTTCAAGCAATTCCAAATTCTACAATAAGGTGTCCCATCCATCATTCCTAAATATTGTTTAATGAAGTTTAGTCTTTCTTCATTTAAAGGTTTTGTGAAGATATCAGCAAGTTGATTTTGTGTATCTATAAATTCTAAGATAACATTTTGATTTTGACTATTGTCTCTTAAAAAATGATGCCTAATATCTATATATTTTGACCTAGAATATTGAATTGGATTTTTGGATAAATTAATAGCACTTGTGTTATCACATTTAATAGGAATGTGTTTAAAATTTTTTTCATAATCAAGCAATTATTGTTTCATCCAAAGTACTCGTGTACAATAAAAGCATGCGGCAATATATTTGGCTTCTGCGGTAGATAGAGCAACTGATACTTATTTCTTACTAAACCAAGAAACTAGGCATTCACCAAGAAAATGACATGTCTCTATCGTGCTTTTCCTATGCAAAAGGCTACCGGCATAATCCGCATCCGAAAAGCCTAAAATGTCAAATGATGTGTTTCTAGGATACCAAAGTCCTAAATGCAATATGCCATTCAAGTATTTCAAAATTCTTTTAGTGGCATTCAAATGTGATTCCCTAGGGTATGATTGAAATCTAACATACAAACATACACTATACATTATATCGGGTCTAGAAGCGGTTAAATAAAGTAGTGATTTAATAATACCTCGATATTTCTTCTCATCTACTACCTTACCACTTTCATCCTTGTCAAGTTTGAAATTTGTGCTCATTGGGATCTTGCTAGCCTTGCAACCATCCATTCCAAATTTCTTGAGAAGTTCCTTTGTGTATTTGGATTGGTTGATAAAGATCCCATCTTTGCATTGCTTGATTTGTAGGCCAAGGAAGAATTTAAATTTATCCATCATACTCATTTCAATTTTTCTAGTCATGCAAGAAGTAAATTTCTTGCACAAAGATTCATTAGTAATACCAAATATAAAGTCATCAACATAAATTTGTACAATTAAAATGTTATGCTTATTCTTTTTAACAAGAAAGAGTTGTGTCAACTTTGTCTTTTGAAAAATTATTTTCAAGCAAATATGTACTAAGTCTATCATACCAAGATCTTGGAGCTTGTTTCAATCCATATAGTGCCTTAGTAAGTTTAACAACATGATTTGAAAGTTTATAATCTTCAAAATCAGGAGGTTGTTCAACATAAACTTCCTCATTAATAAACCCATTTAGAAATGCACTCTTAACATCCATTTTAAAAAGTTTAAAATTCATATGACATACAAATGCAAGTAGTATCCTAATAGCTTCTAATATAGCAATGAGGGCAAATATTTCATCATAGTCAATGCCTTCTTCTTGGTTATATCCTTTGGCTACCAATCTAACTTTATTTCTAGTAATGAGACCATTTTCATCAAGCTTATTCCTATATACCCATTTAGGTCCTATAATTGGATCGTTTCTAGGTTTAGAAACAAGCTCTCGCACATTATTTCTCTTAAATTGATTGAGTTCAACTTGCATTGCAGTCACCAACATTCATCACTATGAGTCTCTTCAATAGTCCTTGGTTCAATTTGACAAACAAATGCAACATTAACATCTAGGTATTTAAGTTTGGATCTAGTAGTTACTCCCTTTGATGTTTCACCAATGATGAGTTCTTTTGGATGATCCTTCTTATATTGTCAATCTTTGGGTAGCTCTTGAGACTCTTCTTGTTGTTCATCATGATTATTCTTTAGAACATTAATTATTTCTTGTTGTTTAAATGTATCTACAAAATCATCAAGAGCAGTACCTTTTCTTTGATCAAGTTTAGAAGATTCATCAAAAATAATATGCATTGATTCTTTAACTACTAGAGTTCTCTTGTTAAATACCCTATATGCTTTACTAGACGATGAATATCCTAAAAATATGCCTTCATTTGATTTGGATGAGAATTTTTCAAGACTATTCTTGGTATTTAATATAAAGTATTTACATCCAAATACTCTAAGATATGAAATTTTGGATATTCTTCCATTTCATAACTCATAAAAAAATTTATTTATCAAGGGCTTTTTATAAATAAGATTTGAAATATAACAAGTGGTATTAACGGCTTTTGCCCAAAAGCAAAATGGTAAATCATACTCATTAAGCATTGTCCTAGCCATTTCAACCAAAGTTCTATTTTTTTTTCAACCGCACCATTTTGTTGTGGTGTTCTAGGAGTCAAAAAAATTATGTGATATACTAAACTCATTGCGAAAAGTTTTAAAATTTTCATTTTTAAATTCTTTGCCATGATCATTTCTAATATATGTTATTACATAGCCTTTTTTATTTTGAACTCTTTTCACAAATATTTTAAAATGATTGAAAGCTTCATTCTTTTAAGCTAAAAAATTAATCCATGAAAATCTTGAGTAATCATCAATAAGTATAAATGCATATAAGTTGCCACCTAAGCTGGTAACTCTATTTGGTCCAAACAAATCCAAGCGAATGAGTTTTAAGGGTCTAGAAGTGCTTACAATATTTTTAGATTTGAATGAACTTTTATATTGCTTACCAAGTTGATAAGGTTTACATATTTTATCTTTATCAAATTTTGTTTTGGGGAGACTATCAACTAGTTCTTCTTTACTAATGCATTTTAAATGATCCATACTATCATGCCTTAGTCTTCTATGCCATAACCAAGCATCATTATTAATGGAAATCAAACATTCAAATGCATTATTGGAATGTATGTCAAATTTATATGTATTACTTACCCTAGCTCCTTTGAATGCAAGTTCACCATTTGAATTGGTAACATTGCATCCTTTGGAATCAAAGCTTACATTGTATCCTTTATCACATAGTTGACTTACACTAAGTAAATTGTGTTTCAATCCATCAACAAGCCAAACATTTTCAATCAAATTCCTACCAAGCTTGCCAATTGAGCTAATGCTAATGATTTTACCTTTAGTATTATTTTCAAAAGCAATATTATCTCCATGCTTGTAAGTGAGAGTCGTAAAAAATTTTGTATTCCCCGTTATATGCCTTGAGCACCCATTATCCACAAGCCAAGTACTCTCAATGATAGTAGATTTTAGGCATACTTACAAAAATAATAATGTTCATTTTCTTTTAGATACCCAAATAAAGTTGGGTTCTTAGGGGTTAGTAGTTGAAGGATCCTCTAACTTGAGATGAGCCTTCCTAATATAGTAAAACGTGCTCTTATGTCCAAATTTCATACCATATGTGCATTGATATAATGTTCTATACTTATGCACTTTTCTATTGACATTTAATGGATCATGCACACAATTGCATGTATGAACATATTTTTGTGCATTTTTGTATTTATATACATATCTAGTATACATGAATGCATGATTTGCTCTTGAAACTTTAGTTCTAGAGTCTTGTGAACTAATGTAATCCTTTTAAGATTTTTAGGTTTAGTTTGTGCATTGGTGTTCTTTATAACTTCAATACTAGAGGTTTGAGTTGTAGATGCTTTTACAAATATTGGTGTACTAAATGTTGTGTTGGATGAGCCATTGAATCCTAAACTATGTTTCAAGGAAGGTGACCTTTGACTAATAATTAATATATCTAATGCTTCTTTTCCTTTGTGAAAATTTAAAATTAATTCTTTAAGTTCTTTTAGTTCATGCTTCAAAATTTCATTTTCCTTGAACATATTTTCTAAGCTATGTGAATTTTTATTCATTTTATCAATACATTTCAACAATTGTTTATTTGAGATTTTTAATTCTAGTATATAAGTTTTTTAAGCACACAAAATCCTTTTCTAGCTTAGAACATTTATCCTTATAAAATTTCATCTTAGAAAAATACTTTTCTACTCCAAGGTTCATATGTTCAATTATATCACTATCATCTAAAGCAACATTATCATTGTCATCATATGCAATTAGATTCAAAGATTGAGTACTTACCTCATTGGAGTCTTTTTTCATCCTCAATATCCATGAGACATAGATTGACAATTCCTTCATCCTTTTCTTTTTCTTCTTCACTTGAGGAAGAGTCATCCTATGTAGCTTTGAGTGATTTCTTCTTTTCTTTATCCCACTTCTTTTTGTTTTTTAACTTAAAACAATTTGATTTGATGTGACCGGATTTTTCACATTCATAACATTTCACTTTATTATTTTTATTTTTATCTTTGAAGAAAGATTTAGAAAGTGTACCTTTGTTAGCTTGCAATATTCTCTTTCTCTTCCAATCATCCATTCTCTTTGAAAACAATGCTATTTTTTTCTTTATCATCACTATCTTCATTGCTTGAGCTCTTAACTTTTTTTATTGTCTTGAGCGCTATTGCTTTTCTCTTATCTTTTTCACCTTGTTCTTCTTCTCTTTCGGTGTGCAATTCAAAGGTGAGTAGTTTTTCAACAAGTTAATTGTTCCTCAAATAGCTAAGGTCATGAGCTTCTTCAATTGAAGAAACCTTAGATTTAAAGTTCTTCTTTGCTTTAAGTGCTCTCAATATCTTGCTATTAATATCATCTTGATCATATATCTTACCGTATTTCTTTAATTCAATGATAATGGATAGCAATCATTTTGTCATGTCAGTGATATTTTTGTTGGGCTTCATCTTAAATAGTTCATACTTATACACATATATTTGTTTCTTGGTGAGGCTCACATGGATAGTACCCTCATGATAATTCTCAAGAGTTTTCCAAATGCAACAGCGTAAGAGAGATGTTAGACTCTCTCATCTTCTTCTCTTAAAATAGAATTCATCATAATGGAGGTTGCCCTATGGTTTTTGAATCGATCTCTCACATTGGTATTTGACCATTGTGTTTTAGGAAGATGAACTTGGACTCCATCAACTTTATGAGTGTGAGATTTTTACTCATTTTCAATATAATCCCCAAGCTTTATTCCCTCACTATCTAAGAATAAAAACATCTTGTGTTTCCAATAGAAATAATCTATTCCATTAAAGTAGGGTCTAAGAAGAGAATTGAGATTTCTATGAGAGGTTGAGGTAGATGAAGAAAAGGTTGCCATTTTGGATCAAATTTCACAATTAAGTTTAAGAAATTTACTCGCTCTGATACTAATTATTGTCCCAAGATAGCAATCAAGAGGGGAGGGTCAATTGGTTGGTTTGAAAGGTGATGGCAAATTCAAAATTTAAAAACAAGAAATGTAGAAGATGTAGAAGAAGATTGAGTAGAGAATAGAACAAAGAACACAAAGATTTATAGTAGTTCAAATTTACCTTGATCCTGCATCCACTTTCTTAACAACTTGTTAAGGTTTCACTACATGAGCAGAGATTTTTGTCCCCACTATCGGTGGAATGATTCTTACTACTTCAGCACTGTTAGGCTTAGGGTCTTAGAGAACATGAGCTTAAGTCCAGAGAAAATAGAGTCGCCACCCGAACGGGCCGAAAAAAAAAGAAAGGGGTAGATGACTCAATTCCTAAAAAATTATCAATCCTCTAATGGGTTCAGAAAGTTGAGTACATATAGGAAAGGTAAGAATGACTTGGCACTCCCATAATGTCCAGTTTATTGGAACGACCTCCTTTTCAGGTGTAGATATTATAAAATTCTTAAGTATTATATATTATCCAAACTAAATGTGATTCTAAAATAAATAAAGAATTTATTGCATCAAAATAAGTAAAAATAAAATAATAAATAGGCACCCATCCGAAGATGGAAATATGTCCTTACAATGTCCAAATGTCCATGAAGAAAATAAAATGGGACATCCAACCCAAAAGGTGGAAACATGTCCTTTACAATAGTTTCAAATCTTTAAATGATAAAATAAATTATATAATGAAAACGGAGGCACCCACAGAGTGAAAATGTGCTTTTTAAAATATAAATTAAGTCATTCAAATATGATAATTAAAACAAACATCCATCATAAAATAAATTAAACCATCCATCATATAACAAATAACAAATCAAATAAAAAACTATAGTTCAAATCATTAAACAAACAAAATTAAGGTTTAAGGAATTAGGTAGGGTTTAGGTTTTTAGAGAAGCACAGTTTGATTTTTTTTACGGTTTCTACAAAACATAATTTTGGTCTTAGGGGGTTTTAGAAAAACACAGCTACTGTGATATTAAATATTTGATGTTAATTTGATTAAATAGACTAATATGTTGTCAGAGAAGTTTATTGCACATAAGCTAATTGTTGGATTGTTAAACGAGCTACTGGATGAAATAAATTCAAATATACAACTTATTGTAAACTATAAATGCAAAAGTCACTGAATCAAGCTTCAAGTAAGACTAATACAAATTAAAGCTGATGAACATAGGGTACTGGATTTAATTTAAACAAAAGACAAATGCATTTAGTATTAATAGAAACATCAACAAAATATCTTATATTGAATTAGTTTAGAATATACCGTCATTCGTTGGCTCCACCATTATTAAACATTGATCCTGTAATAATTTAAAATTCTGGCCGAGCTAGACAAAGACAGTGTGTTACTGCCTTCATGGTGTGGTGTTTATGGTTTCGTGATCAATTGTGTTTGTTACTGGCTGCTAACTCTTTATCAATATTGATTGATGCTGGCTGCTATGGTTTGATCTCCTTTAATGGTTGCCTACTACTTGATTATTGCTGCCTTATCGTTGTTGCTCAATGTTCTTCTTGCCTTTTGATTATTCTTGCTTACCGTTGTCGGTATAAACCTTAGTATTTATAGGCAAACAATCAATAAAATCATAAGCCTAATTTGCTAATCCGACTCTTAAACGAATTCTAAACTAATTAGGAAACTGGGTGGCCAAAAACTTAAAAATAAGCTAGGACCACATCGATCAGGTGTGCCAGATTGACATGACCTAAGGCCATGTCGTTCTGGGCAACTAGGTCGACATGAGCAATGGCTTAAGTCACCTGGGCCACCCCGACTCAAAATAATCTTATATATTTTTTAATTTATGGACCGGACAGTTTTAATTTGAGACGAAAAAGCTTAATTTAGGGTTTTATAATTGAATGTATGCCTTTTAAAATCGGACCGACTTATTTAAAAGTTGTAAACTAGGTTTAAATCTTTTAAAGTCAGATTGAATTTATTTTGGCATTCTTTAATCAGGACCGTGCTAACTTAGGGCTAAAATTAAGGGTCAACAGTTTGCCCCATGCTTGAATAATCTTGAATTGATTCAGAGAGTGAAAAGGAACATGGCTATTGAATTAATTTTGGCAAAAATGAATTGGGCTCTAGGCCATATGTTGGATTTGGGCTCTGGCCCCAAGTTGTTTTGGGTTCTAGGATCTGAAACCGAATTGGCTAGGTTTTAGACCTGAGACTGGATTTAATTTAGATTCTAGATATGAGATTATTTAGTTTCTAAACCTAATTTGAATTCTGGTCTAAAAAAATATTTGGGTTCTGGACCCGAGGTGGTTTGGGTTCTACCTCGGTTTGAGTTCTTAACTAAAAAAAAAATTGGGTTCAAGACCAGAATTGAGTTCTCGACTCAAAAAATAATTTTGGGTTCTCGACTCGAGACTGGATGCTTCAATCAAAAAACAGATCAACTTCAACTCTTCTAGCTTGGTTGACCTTTTATCACTTAAGAGTTGTGGCTTTCTTCTAGCCTATAGTCCCATTCTTTAATGGATTATGTTGAGCTTTTATCATTTGCAAGTTTTGACTTTTTTTTTAGCATTTTATTCCATTCTTTAATGGATTGTGTTGACCTTTTATCAACCGGGAGTTCTGTCTTTCTTCTAACTAGTTGTTCCATTCTTTAATAGATTATGGGTCTTTACCCTTTAAAAATGGATATTTATCCTTTGAAGATTGTGTCTTTACACTTCAAAAATGGATCTTTATCATTTGGAGATTGGGTCTTTATCATTTATGATGGATGTTTATTCTTTGGAGATTGGGTCTTTACCCTTCAAAAATAGATCTTTATCCTTTGGAGATTTGGGTCTTTCCCTTCAAGATGAATCCTTATTCTTTGGAGATTGGGTCTTTACCCTTCAAGATGGATCTTTATCCTTTGGAGATTTGGGACTTTACCCTTCAAGATGGATCTTTATCCTTTGGAGATTGGGTCTTTACCCTTCAAGATGGATTTTTATCCTTTGAAATTTGTTTGCATTGGCTTCAGCTCTTCTAGCTGGACTGATCTTTTATCTTTTGTATCTTTATTCTTTTAGGGTTCTTACTTTCTTCTTGTGTTCTTCCTTTTGTAAAAAATTCAGTTATTTTTAGCTAGCCTTCATATTCTCTTTTTGCTCTCTGCGTGGCAAAATATTAAAAATGAGCCTGAAAATATTTTATGCACGTATAAAATTAAGAATTAAAAAGAAGAAGTTTTGCCCCCCTATGTAGGCTCAAAACAATAATTTTGTTCCTATGCAGGCTCTGATTGATGTTTGTGTTGTGTCTCATTCTTTACACAAGCATACATCTTCATCTTTGTAAAGTAACTAGATCTTCCTTAAGCAATGAGCCTTCCATGCCCCCCTGATTCCATATCTGCTTCAGGTTTGCTTCATATAGTATCTGTTTTTTAAAAGAATAGGCAACACAAGGCAATAAAATGCAATATGATATGCTCATGTATGCGTGTATGCATGATATACATGAGTGATACTTACAATGGTTCCATTTGAATCACAGACTGAGGCGATCAACTGAAGTGCTCCCATTGGTTCTTTCCAGATTCTTGTTCATGTCTTCCATTAGAATCAATAGAAGACTTCACATCTATGGCTTTTATCTTTTAGATGTATAAGGTATGAGTAATGGAGACCCCAACAGGATAGGAACACGAGAGACATCCATTTGGTTGGCAACTTTTTCATGACATGGCCTTGCAAGTGATCCACTCATTAGCCATTTTTTGCCATTATGTCCTTTAAGGACCAACAATGTAATATACTTTCCTTAACTTGAAGGTTTGAATTTTTTTTTTTAAAATTTTAAAATCATATTTTGTCTTTGCCAAAATCAGTGTCATTATACCTTGGGACTTATTTTTTCTAAAAAAATATGACAACCCTAGTTATCATATTAAACTCAGGAATCATTTTATTTAAGTAATAAATGTTGCACTTCAGATAGGCACATACACATTAATTGTCCAAAAGTCTTACTAAGTTTAAATATTGCCTACTTCATATGCATGCTTATTCAAATAATCTCCACTAATAGACTCTACCCATCAAGAGAGATTAACAGATCTTTATTAGGCTTGAAATGGGGTCTATAAGGGACATGTGTTAAGTGAATGTCATCTTCAAATTGGACTGATGTAACACTATGGACAAATCATCACACTATAATCTTCACACTATGCATCACTTTTACCTTCTGACTTCATGAAAAAATATAAAGCTTGAATGTCCTTCCATCTTCTTGGCATAATTCTTAATCTTTTCATTTTGTAAAAACTTAGGACCTTTTTTCTTTCTTCTTCCTATTTGGAATATCAAGTCTAAGACTTTCAAGATTGTGGACTCAGAGCTGTGTTGGATAAGATCATCTTTCTCTTATTGAGTTTTTGGCTGGGATGGACTAATTCAAGTCAATCTGTAAACTAAGTGAAAGTTTTCTGATACTTCAGGTAAGAAGAACTCTGTTGGCTTTATGAATCAGACTTTTGGAGTTAACCGCCCTTTTTAGGGTTTTCTTTTCTTTCTCTTTCTCTTTTTCTTTTTTCCTTTTCTTCTTTTTTTTGACTTTTTTTTTTGCTTTTTTTTGTCCTAGCTCTAATAGAGTTGTCTTGTTTTCACCATTCTATGCTTCTAACTATGGATAAGTGGATTAGAGTGAGTTTGTTTTGGTGAGGACGGACCCTTTCGGTGCCTTGATAGATTTAAGATATTAAGTTCAATTCATGTAACTATCTTTGTGGTCTTGACTATGCATCATCTTTCTTGATCTCCTTTAGTCCTTGGCATCTTAGTGATCATCAGACTTGTTATAAGTATCACAATAGCTCAGGATAGGTTGTTGGGGTTTACAAGCCAATAAAAGCAAGATAAAAATTTTGTGAAGGCTCAAAGAGACAAACTAGGGATTAATATTAATAAGGTAGATACTAGTTGTTAGTTAACCAAATAAAGCCTATATCATCTCTCCCTTAAATAAGCAGAGTTCAAATTTTACCTCAAAAGTTCATCAAAGCATGTTCTAAGATTGACTAAGATCTAGACACTCATAATAATTCATGAGCCCTCTCTAAGTAAGCACATACAACTCAATACTATAGAATAATTTCCTCATCTAATAAAGTTATTTGAATTATAATGCATAGATACATTAATTTATGAATATCATACTAGACTCGTCATTAGTTGAGTACCAAAATGAACAAAGACCAATGAAAGTTTAATGAAAAATAATTCATTTAAACAATCTTAATTTTGAAAAATATAATTGTTCCAAAAATAATAAGGAAAGAAAATGAAACAAAAACCAAACAAGCCAAGGGAAGTTTGTTAAGTTGGAGTCAAAAAATTGCTTCATCTACTTTGACATGTCAGGAACAAAAGCCTAAACTAGCAACCCCTTTCTCAGTAGTGTCTCCATCTGTATATTGAAAAGATGATAAGACAAAACCTTCCATCAATCCTCCCTCTATTATAAAGGTTGCTGGTGGTGTCACTTTTTTAAATTCAAGCAAAGGATTGCTTTTGATTTGGGCTTGTGAGGTTCAGGTAGCTTACCATTATCAATCAGATCTTAAATCTCATGTCTCAATCTAAAACAGTTGTCTGTTTGATGCCCCTGTGTTTAATGGAAATGATAGAATGCATTGGAATCAAAGTTTGATGGTAGATGATTAGGTAATGGTCGAGGAGTCAGTGGCTATAATAGCCCTTGCTTTTGCAACTTATTGAAAACCCAAGATAAAGATCTCCCTAAGTCTAAAAATTGCCTCTTATTCCCTTGACTAGCAGCATTAACGTCTACTGCATTCTGTGTACTTTGGCTGCCAAACTGATAATTTCTCTTCTCATTTCTTCTTGCAGAAAAATAGATTTTTCCCCTTTTCCACTCTTCAATTTGCAAACCAACCTGGAGAAGATCTTTGAAATCCTGGATGAGTGTGTGAGACATCCTTTCACAAAGACTAGGTAGCACCCCTCTCACAATCATCCTAATTTGATCAGATTCATCAGGCCTCTTCTTAAGCAACGCGGCCTTATTTCTCTACCTTTTCACATAGTCAACAAAGTTTTCATTTGATTTCTGCCTTATCGACTCAACTTCCATCAAAGTGACTTTTAACTCAGCATTATGCCCATATTGTTGGATTAAGGACTTATACAACAAATCCCAACTCTTTTGGATACTATCCTCTAAGGTGTTAAACTAATTCTGCACAACTGTATCTAATGAAAGCATGAAGTACCTTAGAGTTTGAGCTTTAGTAACTCGGGAAGATTGCATAGCTGTGATATACTACTTCACATGAAGACGAGGGTTTTTAGTTCCATCGAACTTAGCAAATGATAGCATCTTGAACTTATACGGAACCTCATCATCTTGTTTAAACATTTTGTCCACTTCTGACATTTCTTCAGTTTTCAGCTTCTTCTCAAACTTATTCTCTAAATCAGTAATCATCTTTTTCACATCAGAAGTCTCGGTCTTTTCAACAGTTGCCTTCTCCACAACTTTCGACTCCTTCTTATATTGAGGATCTTGAAAGTACTCGGCCCAGTATTTATCATCATCTAAAATCATCTTATCGTCATCGAAGGCTACCTCACCAACCTTGGCCTTCTTTTTGTCATTCTGCTTCTTGGTACTAGCAGATTCTTCAGCCGCATTCCCAAACATTGCAGCCATTTGACTTCTTATGGTCTTAGCCAGAACCCCCTTTAGATTTTCCATCTTGGTGTTGACTGCATTATCTATCATCTTCTGAATTTGTTTAGGTTTCATTGCTTTTGGTGAGAAGTTAACTGAGTTGTTGCTAGATTCTACGTCACTGGTGTAGGTCAGGTTCTCGTAGGCTCTTGAACTATTGTACTCCAGGGCTGTGAGCTAGAAAGGATCAATGATATGAGATACAATGTATGTATGCATAGATGCATGGATGCCCAATCAAAGAAAACAACAAAAGTAAGGATGTCCTTCCAACCTTATATCACCCACACATGAATGACGAGTCTCTTTTTCTAGGTATATGGTCAATAAAATATCAACATGGAATAGCTTATTTTCGAACAATCCTCTCAAATGATTTAACTAATAATTATATTTTCAAACTTAGAAGTCAATATATGATAACTCCCATTAATTAGGTCTTAATCCATTGGGTTAATAAAAGACAACTTTTATGCTATATTGTATTAAAAATAGATTAAAAAGCTTATCATAAATAGATTTTCCTGTTTGAAAAATCAACCAATGATTCATGTCATAAACAAGCTCATGATTAATAAGTCTTAGCATGAACTAGGCCACAATTGATTTTAAATATTCCATAATTGATCTAATTAGTTATAAGCTCATTTAACAAAGGGTTTGTTAAAAAATGGTTTTGTTTCAAAGCCTATTGAGAAAAGATTTATTTAAAAATAGATTTTGGACTTTGAGCTTGGGCCATCAGCTAGAAAGAATTTTTTAGCATCTTGAAAAAAAGTTTTATGTCCAAAAGACCATTGTGAAAAATTTTAAAAATATTTTTGGTCTTTTGGGCTTAAGAATTATTTTGGGCTTACAATATAATTAGGTCATATTAGGAATAGAACAAACTAAATAAGCTATGATTCAAACTACGAGATATCAAACATAGTCAAAGAGCAAGTATTTTGGTGTAAACTTAAGGAAAATAACTAAGCCAGCTGCATGAGCTTTAGTCTTTGGGTTAAAAAGGCTTAGGCTCCCATAGCAAGTATATACCATAAGGTACGAGGCTATGAGTGGTTATGCCATGCTCGATCTTCATACCTTGAGTGAAAGTATGGTATCACTTACATAAAATAACATGGGTAACACGGGCATCCTAACTCGCGTACACAATGCAAACTAAATGATGCAATGGATAATATCATAATAAAAAAGAATAAAATAATATAAAGACTAATGGAATCAATTTCTCTTATCCCCAGTGGAGTTGCCACTGTGAGCGGAGATTTTTGCCCCCACTCCCGGTGGAATGGTTCATGCTACTTCGACACTGTTAGGCTCAGGGCCTTGGAGAATATGATCCTAAGCCTGTAGAAAATGGAGTCGCCACCCAGACGAGCTGGAAAAAAAAGAAAGTGATGGATAACTCAATTCATAAGAAATCTCCAACACCCTAATGGGTTTGAAAAATTAAGTAAGTATGAGGAAGGTGAGAATGACCCAGCACCCCCATAATGCCAGGTTCAATAGAACTGGCATCCTTTTTAGGTCTATATATTATAAAATTCTTAAGTATTATGTTACTATCCATGCTACATGCAATTTAAAAATAATAAAGAATTTATTGCATTAAAATAAGTCAAAACAAAGTAATAAATGGGCATCCATCTGAAGATGGAAACATGACATTACAATGTCCAAATGTCTATGAAGAAAATAAAATAAGACATCCATCCAAAAGGTAGAAACATGTCTTTTACAATAGTTTCAAAATCATTAAAAGATAAACTAAATTACATAATGAAAACTGAGACACCCACAAAGTGAAACGTGCTTTTTACAATATAAATTAAGTCATTCAAACATGATAATTAAAATAAACATCCATCATAAAATAAACTAAATCATCCATCATATAACAAATAACAAATCAAATAAATAATTTAAACTAGAGTTTAAATTATTAAACAAACAAAATTAGGGTTTGGAAACTAGGGTTTAGGTTTTTAGAGAAACGCAATTTGGTTTTTTTAGGATTTCTAGAAAACACAGTTTTGGCTTTAGGGTTTTAAAAAAGGACAACTACTGTAATATTAAATATTTGATGTTAATTTGATTAAACAGACTATTATGATGTCAGAGCAGTTTATTGCACATAAACTAATTGTTGGATTGTTAAATGAGCTACTGGATGAAATAAATTCAAATATATAGCTTATTGTAAACTATAAATGCAACAATCACTTAATCATGCTTCAAGTAAGATTAATATCCACCACAATTAAACGTTGACCCTGCAATAATTTAAAATTCTGGTCGAGCTAGACAAAGACAGTGTGTTACTACCTTTGTGGTGTGGTGTTTAAGGTTTCGTGATCAGCTGTGTTTTTTACTGGCTGCTAACTCTCTGTCAATATTGATTGATGCTGGCTGTTGTTTAGATCATTTATGTACTTGTTTTTTAGTGTGATTTTATGCGTTTTTAGTTAATGTTTCATTTGATTTTTGTTTAAAGTTTGTTTGAAGTGTTGTTTTTAGGTTAAAGTGCAAAAACTCCCTTGGATAAGCAAAACAGTAAAGGAAGAGCATGAATCAAGCAAGACATGGCCAAGCCAAAGCAAGCTTGGCCATGTCCCTTAAAAGAAAATCAAGGCAGAGCTTGACACACCCATGAGACAAAGAAAATAGGCAGTACTTGACACACTCACATGATATGGCCACGTCGTTTGAAGCTTGGCCATGTCTGCTCGACTTGGCCATGCCTTTGCCCATGTCTGATCGTAGCTTGGCCATGTCTCATTGTCTTGGCCGTGTTTCATCCAAAGAAAATAAAATCATATGAAAATAGAAGCTGTGTTGAACACAAGTACCATCTTGGCCATGTCTCTGCCCATGTCACTCGAAGCTTGGCCATGCCGCTCGAAACTTGGCCATGTCGCTGACCATGTCACACCTGAAGGAAGCAAAACATAGATTCAAGCAGTAAAGGACACATCCAAGTGACTTGACCGTGTCCAAGGAAAAATTGGTAGACATGGCCAAGTCACCCTTATCTTGGCCGTGTCCTTCAAAGAAATTGAAGCAGAGACTGACACTAGCAAAAGACACGGCCAAGCCATTGGCCGTATCTCACCTAAAGAGAAAAATTCAAAGAACAATGAAAAGAAAGAAGGCAGAAGGCGACACTGGCATGAGACATGGCCAAGCCACTGGCCATGTCACATGACACGGCTAGGAGCTTGGCCGTGTCACCCACAAGAAATGAAGGAAAGTTTTCGGCAGCAAAGGACACGACCAGCTAGCTTGGCCGTGTCACCCTTGGTCAACCATCAACATTTGAATTATTTGCACAAAGTGGAGGATAAGTGGGGGACAAGGGCCTTGTTTTTGCCAAAAAGAAAAATTAAACAAAGAGAATGTGGGGGACAAAGGAGTGTGGTGTGAATTGGAAGGAATGGGTTGAGTTTTGAATGAATTAAAAAGAGAAGAAAGGGGAATTGAAGAGGCATACACGGTTTGGAGGAGAGAGTGACACTCTCCTTGTCTCTTCATCTTCAACCTCCATTTCCATCCTCTTCATCTTCTCCATTCTTCCATCCACAAGTTCTTGGATATTCTTTGGGATAAATTGGGTTAACAAGCTCTTGAAGGTTGAAGAAGCTTCATTGAAGGATTGGTGACTTGAGAAAGCTCCATTCCATCTTCCAAAGACATAATCAATTGAAGGTTTGGTGACTTGAGAAAGCTCCATTCCAAGGTTTGGTGACTTGAGATATCTCCATTCCATATTGCAAAAGGGGAATCAACAATTGAAGACGGCTTGAGTTCTTCATCATACATCAAAGTGGAGCTAGGAGGAAGACTAGTAATCCTACTCTTGGCATCTACAAGGGGTTTTTCTATTCTGTCTTTTAATTCATTTCTATATTGTTGTTGTTGTATTAAGAGAATTGATATTATAATGAACAATTTGTATTTGATTTATATTGAGTTGAATGTTTGTTCTAAATTGATGATGTTGAGTTAATTAACCATGCATAGGGTTTGTAGTAGATTTGATTGGATGCCTTGATTTGATATTTCCATTGATGTACTATGTTGTTGGTTGATTGTATTGTATTGAATGTTAGGTTGATAGATTAGCTACCTATTAATCTTTGAATATTGGATGACGGACCGAAAGGTAAAATTCGATAAAGGAACTATATAATCAACCACCCTATGAATGAATTAGAAATATAAGTTCTAGGGTTTTATTAATTTGCAAATGTAAAATAATTAGTTGTTGTTAATTCATGAATGTGAAAACTAATGAATTGGTAATTGACTAATTAACTTAAGGAACAAATTAATTTACAAGGTTATGTTAAAGGATAGATTGAGGATTGAGCTTTGATTGAATGAACCTATAATCCTAGGCACTATCTCTAGAATTGAATCGATCTTGTACAACCATCACGCACATTAACCCTTACGCACATTTCTTCTAGGTTTAAATTATTCTTGCACCATTTCCAAACAACAAACTCATTCATTTAAATTACTTGTTAATCAAGCTATTACGAACTACACCTTCCTTGTGAGACGACCTTGGGGCGATCACCTTTGCTACAAATACCTCGTTTACTTGCGAGTGACGCTTTGTAGTAGTACTTAATTCTAGCGCAACAAGTTTTTGGCGCCGCTGTCAGGGAGGGTTGTTTAAGTAGTGATAGTTTATTTTTTTATTTAATTGTTGTTTGTTTTCTTTGAATTCCTAAGTGTTGTTTTTTTTTGTAAGTAATAATAAGTTGATTGTTTTCGTTTTACTTAATTGTTGTTTGTTTTGTCTGATTTTCTTTTAATTTAATTATTTATTTGTTTTCTTTAAATTACTAAGTGCCTTTTGTAAAGATGTAGTTTTCAAGGCACGGGGGAGTTTATGATAGGAATGATAATTTTGACATGGCATGACAATTAACAGAATTAACAAATCAGCTTAAGATGCTAAATGCAAGAGGAAGAGTACCTATGCCACGCCAAGAGATATGTGCAGCATATGGAATTGCAGGACATAGTGCAAACTCGTGTTCAATGGGTTTTGGATGGTACCAAGAATGGCAAGAGGAAGAAGATGACTTTGACAGTTTCCAACAAATGGGTAGAAATGACCCATATTCCAATCCGTATAATCTAAGCTGGGAAAGCCACTAAAAGTTTTCTTGGGAAAATCAGCAGCACATTCCACCTCAAAATATTTTTCAACCTTACCAAAGAGGTCCTTATTTTCAAGGACAATTTTCAAATCAAGATTACCTTAAGACACCCACAATTGAAGATAGTTTGAATGCCTTCATTCAAACTAGCACACAAAATAAAGATAAACTTAAGGAACCCACTTTGGAAGATAGTTTGAATGCCTTCATTCAAATTAGCAAATAAAATCAAGCTCAATGCAAGAAATCCACAGTGGAAGATGATTTGAATGCTTACCTTCAAAATAGCACACAAAATCAGGAAGGGAGCAATAAGAGGTTTGATTCTTTGGAGGATCATTGAAGAAGGTGGAAACTAAAGTTGGGCAATTGGCAAGTCAGCTCCAAGCACAACAAAAAGTGAAATTTCGTAGCCCAATTGAGCAAGCCAATGAAAACACAAATTTGAGGAGTGAAAAGGTAATATATAACAAAATTTGTGATTTTTTGGATGCAGGTACTAATCAAGAAGATAATGGCAAGGAGATACAACCCAACATAGCGGAGCCAAGCCAATAAACGGAGGAGGAAAATTTGGAGGCATTAACCTCACCAAAGTCGCATGAATCTTCCAATCCTTATAGGCCACCAAATCCATTTCCATGTAGCTTGAAGGATGAGGAGCAAGGTAAGCAACTTTCTAACATCTATGATATGCACTCCAAGGAAGATAGTGAAAATAAACTTGAGATGGTCATGACCTTGGAAGTAGAGCCTAATATTTCCCATTCAAAAATTGAGTGTAAGCAAATTTTAGATGCCGAGGTTGTTGAGAGGGGACTTGACATTGTTAAAGTAGATGAAAAAGTGATTCAACCAAACTTGGTTGAATTTAAAGAGACCCCAAAAATCATCTCTTCTACTCTTGGTGGTAAGGAAGAGCATACAACGGATAGAACAATGTTGCACAATGAAAAAGGGTTTTACAAAGTTCCTATTGCACTGAAGGATTACCCTAAGATGACCTTTACATGTTTTCAAATAACGCTATTTAGGCGTAGCAATACATCGGGTATCTTTCGGAGTTGTATGCTATCCATCCCTGCAGACATGAGCGACAATTGCATTATGGGTGGAAGGAGCCCATCGCATGTGGGAAAGATGGAAATCAGGTTTCATCTGAATTCTCTTTTAGTTTATGCATGCTCACATTGAGGACAATGTGAATCTTTAAGTGTGGGGTGCATTTCGTGTTTTTACTTTTAACTTATTTTTGTTTTAAGTTTTAGTAATGTAATGTTTTTCGTTGAATAAATGAATTTTGAGAAGTTCAATTGTTATTAAATTGTTGATAGATGACCTTTGAATTTTTGAAGCATGAATTTGAGAATTGAGTAGAATTGGTGCTTATTGTCAATTTTGTTGGTTTTTCCTTGCATTGCCTTTAACCTAGTGAGAAATTGAGCCATCAACCTATTATTCTTTTTGTGTGTGAACATCTTTGATTGATGAATTGCTAGAACTTGCTTTGACATGCATTTTAAGACTATATAAAAATTTCAATTAGGCATCAAGATGATTAAGGTAATTAGGTGAACCCACTTTGGCTTAAAAAGACCAACCCTATATTCAACCTTAGTTAGCCAATTTTGAGCCTATTTCGTTTCTCCTTTTCTTTCTTTTTCGCAACACTACTAACTTTGAATCATGCTATTTTGTCTCTTACCCTTTCATTAGGTCAAGAGCATTTTAAGAGCTTTTATGACCGAGTGTTGTGTTGAATTAAGTGTGGGGTTAAATTTAGTAGGTTTAAGATTGCAAACTATTATATTTTTTGTTGCAAAATAAAAAAAAATAAAAAAAAAGAGAAAAAATAAAAAAAATAAAAAAAATGATAAGAATAATTGTTGTTCTTGTTGAAAGGATTGAAATATGTTTGGGAATAATCATTGCAAAATGTAATAAGTGAGTTCCCTTGAAAAACTCTTTAATGTCAAGGGATAGGTGAGAGGAAGGTGTTTTGGGATCGTTGGGTTATACATATGATCGGTTACTTCATTCTTGAAGTGCTATTAAACTTAATGATTAAGCTCACATTTCCTAAATGTCATGCCTTTACCTTAGCCCCATTACAACCCAAAGAAAGACCTTTTGATTGATGTTTGATTGTAATTAGGTGGTGGAGATTTGATTGATAAGCAAGTCTATGACGATAATCTTTCATTGATTGTTATGAGTGTAAACACCACCATGATCAAACACTTTTAAGAGTTGGTGAGGGAGTGACAACATTGGTTATTTATGGAAAGCCACTAAATTGCATGGGTATCAATTTTGTTCAATTTGATATTAATTGCGGATTTAGGGATAGGGAAGTCTTGATGCATCCTTATAACTCTTGAACTTAACAAAATTTATCTTGTTTAGTTTGTTTTGATTTTAGCCTTGCTTGGGGACAAGCAAGGAATTAAGTATGGGGTATTTGTTTAGATCATTTGTGCACTTATTTTTAGTGTGATTTTATGTGTTTTTAGTTAATGTTTCATTTGATTTTTGTTTAAAGTTTGTTTGAAGTGTTATTTTTAGGTTAAAGTGTAAAAACTCCCTTGGATAAGCAAAATAGTAAAGGAAGAGCATGAATCAAGCAAGACATGGCCAAGCCAAAGCAAGCTTGGCCGTGTCCCTCAAAAGAAAATCAAGGTAGAGTTTGACACACCCATGAGACACGGCCAAGCCACTAGCCATGTCTCACTTAAAGACCAAAACCAAAGAAACCAAGAAAGAAAAGAAAATAGGCAGTACTTAACACACTCACATGACATGGCCATGTCGCTTGAAGCTTGGCCATGTCTGCTCGTCTTGGCCATGTCTTTGCCTATGTCTAATCGTCTTGGCTATGTGACTTGAAGCTTGGCCATGTCTCATTATCTTTGTCGTGTTTCATCCAAACAAAATAAAATCATATGAAAATAGAAGCAGTGTTGAACGCAAGCACCATCTTAGCCATGTCTCTGCCCATGTCGCTCGAAGCTTGGCAATGTCACTCGAAACTTGGCCATGTCACTTGAAACTTGGCCATGTCGCTGACCATGTCACACCTGAAGGAAGCAAAACATACATTCAAGCAGTAAAGGACACATCCAAGTGACTTGGCCGTGTCCAAGGGAAAATTGGTAGACATGGCCAAGTCACACTTATCTTGGCTATGTCCCTCAAAGAAATTGAAGTAGAGACTGGCACTGGTAAGAGACACAGCCAAGCCATTAGTCGTGTCTCACCTAAAGAGCAAAATCCAAAGAACAAAGAAAAGAAAGAAGGCAGAAGGCGACATTGGCAAGAGACATGGCCAAGCCACTGGCTATGTCACATGACACGGCCAGGAGTTTGGCCGTGTCACCCATAAGAAATGAAGGAAAGTTTTGGGCAGCAAAGGACACGACCAGCTAGCTTGGCTGTGTCCCAAAGAAATTGAGAGACAAGGCCATTAGCTTGGCCGTGTCACCCTTGGTCAACCATCAACATTTGAATTATTTGCACAAAGTGGAGGATAAGTGGGGGACAAGGGTCTTGTTTTTGCTAAAAAGAAAGATTAAACAAAGAGAATGTAGGGGACAAAGGAGTGTAGTGTGAGTTGGAAGGCATGGGTTGAGTTTTGAATGAATTAAAAAGAGAAGAAAGGGGAATTGAAGAGGCATACACGGTTTAGAGGAGAGAGTGACACTCTCATTGTCTCTTCATCTTCAACCTCCATTTCCATCCTCTTCATCTTCTCCATTCTTCCATCCACAAGTTCTTGGATATTCTTTGGGATAAATTGGGTTAACAAGCTCTTGAAGGTTGAAGAAGCTTCATTGAAGGATTGGTGACCTGAGAAAGCTCCATTCCATCTTCCAAAAGCATAATCAATTGAAGGTTTGGTGACTTAAGAAAGCTCCATTCCAAGGTTTGGTGACTTGAGAAAGCTCCATTCCATATTGCAAAAGGGGAATCAACAATTGAAGAGGGCTTGAGTTCTTCATCATACATCAAAGTGGAGCTAGAAGGAAGACTAGTAATCCTACTCTTGGCATCTACAAGGGGTTTTTCTATTCTCTCTTTTAATTCATTTCTATATTGTTGTATTAAGAGAATTGATATTATAATGAACAATTTGTATTTGATTTATATTGAGTTGAATGTTTGTTCTAAATTGATGATGTTGAGCTAATTACCCATGCATAGGATTTGTAGTAGATTTGATTGGATGCCTTGATTTGATATTTCCATTGATGTACTTTGTTATTGGTTGATTGTATTGTATTGAATGTTAGGTTGATAGATTAGCTACCTATTAATCTTTGAATATTGGATGATGGACCGGGAGGTGAAATCCGATATCGAAACTATATAATCAACCACCCTATGAATGAATTAGAAATATAAGTTCTAGGATTTTATTAATTTGCAAATGTAAAACAATTAGTTGTTGTTAATTAATGAATATGAAAACTAATGAATTGGTAATTGACTAATTAACTTAAGGAACAAATTAATTTACAAGGTTATGTTAATGGATAAATTGAGAATTGAGCTTTGATTGAATGGACCTATAATCCTAGGCACCATCCCTAGAATTGAATCGATCTTGTACAACCATCACACACATTAACCCTTACGCACGTTACTTCTAGGTTTAAATTATTCTTGTACCATTTCCAAAAAACAAGCTTGTTCATTTAAATTACTTGTCAATCAAGCTATTACGAACTACACCTTCCTTGTGAGACGACCTTAGGGCGATCACCTTTGCTACAATTACCTCGTATACTTGCGAGTGATGCTTTGTAGTAGTACTTAATTCGAGCGCAACAGCTGTTATGGTTTGATCTCCTTTAATGGTTGCCTACTACTTGATTATTGCTGCCTTATAGTTGTTGCTCAATGTTCTTCTTGCCTTTTGATTATTCTTGCTGACCGTTGTCGGTTAAACCTTAGCATTTATAGGCAAACAATCAATAAAACTAAACCTAATTTGCTAATCCAACTCTTAAATGAATTCTAAACTAATTAGGAAACTGGGTGGCCAAAAACTTAAAAATAAGTTAGGACCATGTCGATCTGGGCAGCCAGGTAGGCATGAGCATGGCTCAAGTCACCTGGGCCACCCCGAGTCAAAATAATCTTGTATATTTTTTAATTTATGGATCGAACAGTTTTAATTTGGGATGAAAAAGCTTAATTTAGGGTTTTATAATTGAATGTATGCCTTTAAAATTGGACTGACTTATTTAAAAGTTGTAAACTAGGTTTAAATCTTTTAAAGTCAGATTGAATTTATTTTGTCATTCTTTAATCAGGATCGTGCTAACTTAAGGTCAAAATTAAGGGTCTACATGCTAGCTTTGAGTTTTTACATGCTTAACTCTAACTTTGTGTTTTCTCTAGCTCACACCAAACTATTATAATGGCTTGAGATCAATCCTCACAACACTTGCAAGAGTTTTTCCGAGCTCATTCTCACAACCTAAGTATTTTCAATCTCACACTCAAACTTATAATGGTGTTTAATGCTCACACCCAACACTCAATTAATACAAATATAATTTTGATGCAAAGAATTAAAAGATGTTAAACTTGACTATTACAATCAATTTGTTACATAAAAATGAAGTTACTTATGATATATATAGCCTTCAATCCATGAAATAGCCATTTGAGGTTGGGTCCAACATGTTGGATTCTTGTTTTCCACTAATTTGTTTGCCAGGGCAAGTTCATGGTCGGACTAGCCTTGGTCCGGTTGAAATTCTATAATGCCGGTCAAAATTCTTAAGGTTTGGTCAGAATATTTGAAATTCTGCTTAATACTCTTCCAACGGTTGGTTCACGTGGCTTCCACTTATTGAGTGGGAATGCAATGACTTCTGACTTGAATTATTTTTAAAAAATCCAGTCGGACTTGCATCTAGTTCTGTCAAAATATTCGTGGTACATTTAAATTTTAGGCGTACCCTTGGTCGAGAATTTCACTGGATGAATTGTTCAAAATTTGCTTCAAAGGTCCGGTCAGACTTCTTTAGTACTCTGAAAAATTGGGAGTACTTATGAACGTAAAACCTTCTGTGTGAATTGCCTGTTTTCTCATCTAATAGCCCGATCAAACTATTCTAAGGTCCGATCAAACTGCAGGTGGTACAGTGAGATTTTAAGAGTATTGTCCACCGTGAATTCTTCTGTGTAATTTTACTCATTTGGACATTAGTGTTTCTGTTGGGCTTCTCTGTGGTCCGACCAGACTTGTCAATGTTTCTTCAAAAAATAACTTCTTGCAAAATAAAACTTAATACAAGTGTTAGTTGAATTCAATTTGATTGCCTAAGATAAAAAAAATAAGAGGGTTTGACTAACACTATTGAAATTTATTATGACAAAACGAGAAAATTAAAAGTAGATGATATTGTATTTATTTAAAAGATACTTGAGCAAATCAATCTCCAAATTTATTCAAATTATATTAAAAAGATATTTTTCTTTATAAAAAGGGATTAAATTATCATATTATTTTGGACAATATCCAAAATATACCAAAAACTTCATTAGAATTTTAGAAATTATCTTCACGTTTTCTTTTTATATCATTCACCTCATAGTAGTTGATAATCCTAGATTATACGTTAGTAAATAATTATTTTTATATCACTTTAGGTGTGGATCCAACTGTAATTGTAGAACATAAAAGTGATCTAGTTGATTAAATAAATTAAGCAATTGATCAAGGAGAGTGAATAATTATATAATATTGGTATTTATCAAATTATATATATATATGATTTATTAAAATTATTTTATGATAAAATACAGTTTAAAAGGATTGTGAAAGGAGTAAATATTATTTATATATTTTAAATGAGAATAAATAATGGTAAATTGATGTTTGAATTATGAAAATGATGATTATTTATGAAAACAGCTGAATAAATGCTCTGAATACACTCATTATATATTTTCTAATAAAGACACCTATAATGACAGGGTGTTAAAAGGAATTAATGGATTATGATTATGATTATGATACTGTTTTTGGGACAGCGCTTGATATACATATAGTCTTTAAAGTGTATATTAGGTGGTCGCCTTTTGGGATAGCTTTGCACATTTGTATAACCATGATTATTTACTCTTAGATTGTTAGCGTCATTACTGCTTCCAAGATGTTGGGATTTGCCCTTAGATTGCAGTAAATATATATTTATTTGTGCCTAAAGTGTTATAAAATCTATGGACTATATATTTTGAGTGTATGAAGATATTCTTTTTATTTTATCAAGAATATTATGAATTTGTGTTTCATTATGAAAGAAAGTTATTATGCAAATGTATAATTTTTTATTAGTAAGTATATATGAAAATTTTATTTTTTTCTCTCTCTGTTATATAGTTATCTGCTCACTGAGTAGTTGTAATCATCTCATTCATTAAATATTTGCAGATACTTTTGGAGTATAAGTTTCCTCTTATTTTCATTTCTTCAGCGTATAGAAGAGTTTAGGCCAACAAGTTTATTTTTTGAATTGTTGTATGTTATTTTGGTGGATAACATAAGGATGTCCTTAATGATGATATAATTTATTATAGATGACGATGTATATACATATATTCATAGTTATGTGTATGTGAGAAATATATCTATGTGAGAAATATGAAATATTCAGATTATGAACAAATATATTATAATAAGTTTGTAATATGGATTTCTTAAATTATAAGGAAGATCTGTCTGAATATATGTTAAGTTCACACTTAGAATTAGAAAAATGGGATGTGAAAATCGAAGCACATAGAGATAGATTTCCAATTTATCCGTGAACATGTACATCAAAAGCAGTTGTTTGTTCGATATATACATACTTATGATCAAGTTGCTAACATTCTAACTAAGCCAATGTCCAAGTCTTGGTTTCAGCAACTTCGGGACAAGCTGCACGTCATCCTCGTTCAGCTTGAGGGGGGCGTGATAGACAAAGTAATTTTTATAAAACTTGGACACAATATTTATGTCCTATATAATATGAATTACATTCAGCAGGTTTTGATAGAATATGATTAGTATTATTTATCCTTGTAATATAAGGACTCATGGCGGTATATAAACATACATTATCAATAATATTTGGGTGAGCTCTTACTTTAATAAGTTATTCCTTCAATTTTTTTTTTGTTAATTAAGCCTTTGCCATGGTGGGATAATAAGAGGTGGCAATTTTGTCATCGAATATCCAATTTAATATGATTTTAATGAGACTAGTAATATTATTCTTCCTATTTGGCAAAATAGGATGAGATGAAATGTTTAATTTATAATTTATTTTAATATGAAATATAAATTTTATTGTATGGATATATAGAAAAACGAAACATGAAATGGATATATATATATAATTAAGTCAAATTGATATTTATATATTTTTAATTTTTGTGATCTAAATTGATATTATTATTGCCACTAAAAAATATGCATGTTATCTCTCTTCTATCTCTTTCTTTTTCAATCATTTTTTTACATAAAATATAGTTACAAAAGTTTTCCTTCAGTCAATTACCTTTTTTTTATTTCTCTCTTTCTCTTCATGCTTTTAAAGAAATATAAGAGTAAATTTTTCAATTTTATTTTTATTTTTATTTTTTATTCAAAATCTATGGATTTCTATATCATTAATTTTTTTTTGTCTATATATACATATAGCAAATATACTATTATATCCAAGAAACAATCCATATATTTTGGTAGAGAAAGCAGTGAGAGGCACGTGTTTGGCCTAGTTAGCACTGCCTTATTCAATCTTTTATCATTTTCTCTCTTTATTGTTGGTTGTTTAAATGTAGAATTACAATTGTATTATCTACAATATTTTTATCTCAGTTTGTTGTCTGTTAATTGTGTTCGCAATGAAAATTTTTAAATTTTTAATTGTTTTTTCTTTATAATTTATATCATTTATAAGTAAAATTAAAATACATTAATAAGTAATAAATTTATTATTAGGTAATGCAAAAGTATTTTGGAAGAGTAATGATTAATAAATTTTTCAGGTTCAATAATAAGTAATTAAGCTCTCATTAACTTTAAATTCTGCATTCGTCCATATATATATATATTAACATTAAAAAATTAATGAGAAAAAAAAAAGAAAAAGAGAATATAAAATGAGTATATTTGATTCCATCCATCCTCACCTCACTCTCCAACTTATTCCTACTACAAGTAAGATGATTTTGTACAACTTGCCCCAAATTTGACGTGTAGTCATTCCTAGTTGTATGCGCTTTTGAGGTAAGATATGAATAGATTAGGTTTAAATTCAATATCGATTTCTATTATTCTAGACACATACACAAATTAATATTATTATGCAATTTCTTGGTGTGTTTAATGCTGTGCTTTTAATCTTTGTTGATCATTGATTATTTTTCTTGTTGCCTATCAATGATGCTTTTTTATTAATTTAATAAAATTATTTTTTATTTTAATTTTATTGTTAATAGTTAATTAGTCTCCTTGATGCAAGTCTTCTAGTTATTTTTCATATCGTATTATTTTTGGTTGATGAGAGAATATCAAACCAAATTTGATTATTATTTTGTATTCATTCCTTAATATATATATATATATATGTTAAAATCAATATTGATGTACATAGAAGTTTTAACTCAATTTTGTCTTATATTAATGGAATTTTTAACTTTATTTTGTTTTCTACCCTTATTTAGCATTTATTTTGTATTCTACCCTAGTACGTACTTGAAAATTTTTATATGATTTTATGATAATTGCCATTGTATGACATGTGAATATTAACATATATATATATATATATATAATATAAATAGCATGATTATTGAATTGAAAAGATCACAAATTTGTCATAACTTTATGTTAAAGAATTAGCATTTTGAGTCATTCATCTCTATATAAAGCCCTAAATCATTCTTCTTCACATCAAACCATCATAACATATAAAAGAAGAGAAAAGAATAGAGGAAAAAAAAAGAAAATGAAGCAAATTTGTTCTTCCTTCTTAGTAATTACGTTTCTCTTTCTTGTGATAAACAATGGAGAGTCTCAAACTTGCAAGCCAAGTGGCAAGATAAGAGGTAAAAAAGCTCCTCCAAATAAATGCAACAAAGAAAATGACTCAGATTGTCGTGCAGAAGGTAAACTTTATACCATTTACAAATGTTCACCACCAGTGACTAGCCATACAAAAGCAAAATAACAATAAATCGTTTTGATGCCGGCGGTGATGGTGGTGGCCCTTCTGAATGTGATAATCAGTACCATTCTGATAATGAACCAGTTGTAGCATTATCAACAGAATGGTTTGCTAACAAGAAAAGGTGCTTGAATTATATTACTATCCATGGAAATGGAAGAAGTGTAAAAGCTAAAGTAGTTGATGAGTGTGATTCAACTATGGGATGTGATTCAGAACATGATTATCAACCTCCTTGTCGTAATAAATATTGTTGATGCTTCAAAAGTGGTTTGGAAAGCCTTGGGAATTTCTGACCCTGACAATGTGGTTGAAATGGATGTATAATGGTCTGATGCTTAATTAACATACATATATTAATTTTTCTTATAGGTAATTTACGATTTATCATGTTATCATATATGTGTTATATATATATATATATATATATATACAATACATAGTATTATTGCTTGTTAAAACCTTTTCTTTTTGTTTTTATATACTCCCATTATATTCTTATTAGATCTATATTATATTTGTCAAATGATTAATTATCCAAAACAACACTAATAATTGCTTTTAGTTAAATATCTAATTAACATCTCTTAATGACTTGAAACTGTTGAACTACCCTATAGATATACAAGTTTGGGTAATTCTACATCTATTGAATAAAAAAAAACAAGATTCAATTAATATAGAAATAATCTTTTCAATTTTTACAGTTAATTTTTAGAGTTAATTGATACTCCTAAATATATATATTAAAAGAATTTAATCCAAAATCTATATTAAAAAATTAACATGATATCGGAGTTAGTATCTTCACCTAATTAGTCTGAACGGTGACTAATAAAATGTAATAAGATTGTTTTCCTAAGTGGCTCAGATAATGACTATTAATAGTGCATTTGGTAGCACAAAAATTTCAAAAAAGTTGATAAATAATTTTATTTGATCAAAAATACTATATTTATTTGCAAATGATCTATGTAAAATAAAATACCAGATCTACTAAATTTTACCAACCAGTTGGTAAAATATTTTATTTAGAGGGAGATAGGAAAAATATTTTACCAAAAATGTAGATTGAGAGGTCCACATATCAAAAACCAATCATATCCTTAATTTAAAATATGATAAAATAAGAAAGAGATGTTATAAGAGTAATTTAGGCATTACTTAAACTTTCTCAAATAACATTGGGTTGTGACCAAATAAGTTAATATTTTTTTAATTAATTTTTTCGGTATTTTATTGCATTTTCTAAATATAATAATATAATCTTTTTCAGTAAAATATAATCTCTGTAATATATTTCTGTAAAATATATTTCCAGTAATCATTTTTTTCAGAAATCTACTAAACGCTCTATAAATATTTTTCAAGTGTTAATTAGATAGTTAGTTGACACTTGAGGAAAGAATTTTGAACTATCATGTATATATACAAATGATTTAATTAATATAGAAATGAATTCTTGAACTTAACAGTTAATTTTATAATTTAAATAGATATTTATTTCATTTTTAATATATAAAAAAATACTAACTATAAACTTATGTTTATAAAGTCAACTGAGAATGACAAAATCAATTATGCACTAATAAAAACTAGTAATTGAAATTGTAAGGGTATTTTTTGATAATTCAGTTTTATTTTTTGATAATTCAGTTTTTTACATGTATATCAGTTGCTGCAATTATGATTATTTAGGCTATATTTGGAATGATTTTATTTTTTTTGTTTTAGCTTTTTTTCAAAAAATAACAATAAAAATGTGGTAGGTAATATTATTAAAATTTAAATTTTCTTAATTAAATATGAAATCCATAAAATATAGTTTTGTGGGATTTTATTTTAAAAAGATATTTTATATCAATAAAATTTTTTTATAAAAGAATTTTTATATCAATAGAATTCTTTTTTATGGTAAAAATCAGTTTTTAACTTTTATTTTTTATTTTAAAATTTTTATTGCTTTAACTTTTAATAGTTAAAATATATAATTATGATATCTATATATTATACTAAAACAAAAAATGTTGTCATAATATTATGCCATGTGTTGTTGTTTCAACCTTGCAACTATACTAATTTCTTAATATTTTAAATTAAATTTATTATTTATTATATAATAAAAATTTATTTGATATTTATATTTAAAGAAAATTAATATATTATATTTGATAATAATTTATATTTGAAGAGCTCAAATATAATTATAATATCTTATTTGATATTAATAATAATTATATTTATTTAGAGAGTTTAAATAAAATTATAATATAATTATATTTGAATTATAATATAATCATATTTGATATTGATAGTAATTAGTTATCTCTCTTTATACATATATAAATACAAAAAAATAATAATTATTACACTATTATTCTTTTTTCCTTCAACACTATTCTTTTTTAATCTACAACACTATTATTCTACTATACTATTATTCAATTGATATGTAAGTCATATATCATTTTTTTTATTATTTTTCTTTTATTTTTTGATATTTTTAATTTTGCAATTTTTATAATTTAATTTTATTTATTTGCTTAAAATATTTAAGATTTAAAATTAATATATATATTAAGTTAAAATATCTACAGTATTGTACGATACCTTTTTTATTTATTATTCAAAAATATAAAATAATTTTTTAAAAAAATATAAAAAAAAAACTAAAAATAATTTTTAATTTTAAAAAACTAAAAAATTAAAAATCTACAATCTAAACTAATACACCCTTAGTTGTTAAATAATATTGTGGTTTTGAAACTAAATAATATTGTGGGGATAAACAAATAACAAAGATGAAAGTTAACTTCAATGTTTGTATTTTTAGTGTTTATGTTTTTATATCTTATTATCTTATTTCATAATAACTAATTATTAGATATTGTAATCTTACTTGAATTCTCTAAATAAATATATATAATAATTAATTAATTAATTAATCTAATAAATAATAAATTTAATATTTTAAAAAATTTAATTTAAAACTTAATATCGATATTTTTAATTTAATATTTAAAAAATTAATTTGAAACTTAACTAAAGAAATTTAATTTGAAACTTAAAATTTAAAGATCAATATGAATATTTTTTAACTTAATATCTTAACAAAATTATCTAAAAGAATTTAATTTAGTATTTAAAGGAATTATTTTTAATTTAATTTAAAGAATTAAGAAATTATGGCATAAGATGAGGGGGAAGACATATGATTAGTGTATACAACTAATAAGTTGATTGTTAGTGTCTTTTTTAGAAAAATTTAAAATCCTTTGGTAGATTCAATGACTTATCATCTTATGGATCGATATTTAATTACATATTCTTAATTATATTCCTGTGTATTAATTATCATATCACAATGATTAACTTTTTTTTTTCTTTATTGAAGCAAATCTTCAAATTTTATGAAATTTAATCTACAACTAAGAAATTCATAAGAAAATAAAGTAAAATTATATTTTCTCATATGAGACAAAAATAAAATCAAAATAATAAAAAAATAAAAAACAACTTGAGATAACTGTTTCAACTAATGTTGTTATATACATTGAAGTTTTAACTTTATTTTGTCTTCAACCTCTCCGGTTATAGCTTTCTAATACTTGCAGAATGTATATAATGTTCCATTACTAGTCACTATATATATATATAATGGGTGTGATTTTTTAATTGGAAAGATCACAAATTTGTCCCAATGTAACATTAAACAAATGTTATTTTGAGCAGCTCATTTCTATATATAAGACCTAACTCAATTCTATTTATTCACACCAAATCATTACTAAGTATAATAAAAAGAAGGAAGACGAAAATGAAGAAGCGAATTTCATCCAGTATCCTAGTAATTATTTTTCTTTTTCTTGTGATAAACAGTGGAGAGTCTCAAACTTGCAAGCCCAGTGGCAAGATAAGGGGTAAAAAACCTTCTCCAAATCAATGCAACAAAGAGAATGACTCGGACTGTTGTACAGAAGGCAAGCTTTATACTATTTATAAATGTTCACCACCAGTGGCGGGCCATACAAAAGCAAAATTAACAATAAATAGCTTTGAAGCCGGCGGTGATGGTGGTGGCCCTTCTGAATGTGATAATCAATACCATTCTGATAATGAACCAGTTGTAGCACTGTCTACAGGATGGTTTGCTAATAAGAAAAGGTGCTTGAATTATATTACTATCCATGGAAATGGAAGAAGTGTTAAAGCCAAAGTAGCTGATGAGTGTGATTCAACTATGGGATGTGATTCTGATCATGATTATCAACCTCCTTGTCGCAATAATATTGTTGATGCTTCTAAAGCAGTTTGGAAGGCTTTGGGAATATATTGGTCTGATGCTTAATTAAATCTTTATATATGCATTTCTGTAATCTTTTCATGTAATATCTACTATATTTATCATGTTGATATGGACTTATATTATATTTTATGTACAATATAAATATAATTTATTATTATGCTAGCTTGTTAAATCATTTTGCTTCTTATTATACCATGCATTATATATATATATATATAGATAGATATCAATTTTTTAATTTAAAAAATTTATTTTAATAACTTTGGTATAATATAAATAATTATTCCATAAAAAATATAAATAATTAACTTTTTTTAATCCAATACATATGAAAATAAAAATTATCTTTTCTTGTTCATAAATCTTCTTCCGAATTTAACAGCCTTCGAATTGAAATTTTTTATTTTTAATTCTTGGATAGATATTTCATATTTGATATTTTTCCTGATTAAAAAAATTGAAAATCTTAAGCTCTTAATTTAGATGGGAAAAAGAGGAAGTGAAGGAAATAAAAGTTGAGATTGTGAAAGTTATTCTTTAATTTGTCTGAATTGAAAGAAAACTGGAAGGATTAAAATTTCAAGGAAAATTATTTCATAATAATAATAATTGTGTATACATATTGCATCTAAACCCTTAACTCATTTTATGATAATAAGATTACAAACTATTATTAAGTTGTAATTATAACAGTTCTAATATGACCTTTTAATAGTAATAAAAAAAAGTTATAAAATTAGGGTTTAGGGATGAGATGAAGAGGCATTTGAACATATATTTTTTTAATATTTTTTACAGGGTTAAATATATATTTTTATCTAATGAATTTTGTTCTTTGCAGTATACTAATTAGCAAAGCATATTGTTTTTAGTTTAAGTGAACTAAGAAAGATATGTGGAGGAAATAAGCTGACAGTACTTTTTCACTGCATCCAGTGCATTCTAAATAGAAGGATGTACACAAAGGTAAACTTTAAAAAAAATTCTGCTATAGACATATTTCGTTACTCTTTAAAAAAATTAAATACCTAGGAAATGAAAAGTTTTCATAATCTTCTCAATTAAGATTGATTTGGTTTTATAATTATTAAAAAAACTCGGCAGAGACTATTTTAATTTAACCAAAGATCTCGAATTCAATTATGTAAATACACAACTACTTTAAAATTTAGTTACAAAAAACTTATTTCATTTATGCTTTTATCAGGCCAGTTTCAAATAAACTTATCACCTTTATGGTTTTATAATAAAAAAATTATCCTAATTTTATTATTTAAATTTATTTGAAATTTTTATGAAAAAAAAACTAAAGGGAAGAATTAGTCGGTGAATAAAATTGAACTAATGAGAGAGAGAGAGGGAGACGGAGAATTACATGAAGTTAATTAAAAAAAATTGAGATTTACAATAATTAAACGAAAACAATCACCAATAAGAAGACCTATAATGAAAGAGCTAAAATAAGTAAAACTATGGACCCAACATATATGTAATTCCACGTAAACAAGTTCCATTTTCTAACCATACTTTTCCAATGGCCATCAACAACACAATTTCTACTGCCAAAATCCAAACTGCTTTGTCGTTTTGTTTGATGGAAGCTCAATCCTATCGCCTTCGCACACAACCTTAATTAAGTCTCTCTGGACATGCCATGTCCACCCTCCATATTTAGCTCTACTCTGAACTGCCATACTCAAATTAAGAAGACCCCCACAATCCCCACAAGGCAAAATCATGTTATCAAACACCACCTGTTTGATGATTTTCTCAATCTGATCATAATTACCTTTCTGTTCAAAAGGTAAAAGGGTATCGATAGAAAGAGCCAATCCTTTATCTTTAAAATCGCCGAGGCTCTAATTTCGTCGTAGAAAATGGGTTTGCTATTTGGGTTTATGATAAAGAAAGTCACGTTCCAATCTGCAGTTGCGGTATTAGAAGAGACATTGAGGATGGATAGAGATGAAAAGTGGAGATGGAACTCTAGTACGCTGGGTTGAAGAAGAATTAAAAGCTTGGTGATAGCAGGAGTAGCACAGATTAAGATGGCTAATACTGAGATAAAGCATAGAGCAGAGAGACAATCGCGTGCTACGTTAATGGTGGTTACTGTTTTTTGAGGCTTTTTATCGACCGAGTGGTGAGTGGATGGAGTGGTGATGTTACTTTCACAATAGCATTTACATAGGCGAAAGAATGGGGCATGTTAATATCTGTTTGGTTTTTGGATTTGGATTTCTTCCTTTCTCAGGATTTCTACTCTTTTTCTAATTACAATTAGCCAACGCAACTTAATCTTAATTAATTAATTAATTAACTAAATTAAGTTTCTTCAAATAAAATAAAAATTTAAGGAATAAAAACAGTTTTCTTTTTCCATTAGTACATCGATCTAGGAAAATTCAGTCTTTTTCTCACTCTCCGAAATTAAAATTTGAAAAATTCTTACATAGAGATGGTACATATCTTCACTCATAGACTCATAGACCAGATCAATTATAAATTATAATATTTAAAAAAATAATTTAAATTAGTTTTTTTTTAAATCACGTTTTGTGATTGGCTTGGTCCATGAGTGAGACCATAAACCAGGTCTATCTAAGAATTTTTCTTAAAATTTATATATATATAATATATAAAATATTGATTTACACATAATAAAATAATTTTAATTAAGTATAAAAAAGGAAATAAAAAATATATATATTTTACCATAACTAAAAGAAAATGAAAAGAAAATAACTTTTTAACAAGGCATTTTATATGTTGTATATCTAATGTTTACTAGAAAACATAATAGAAATTCAAACATAAAATATAAAATTGATATACGTAGTATAATGTTATTAATTTTTTAAAGCTTTTTGAAAACCAAATCATTGAAATTGTCAATTTTTTTTGGATATAATAAATTAGATAGTAATTATAGTAAATATAGATAGTAATTCAAGTAAGGTAAGAAATATTAAGATTATAACAATTTGGGTTTTATAATACAAAATAATATGGATCATTTTAGTTGGGTTACCTTTCTAATTATATATAAACTAATTATATTTTTCGTAATCATTATATATGAGATGGATTTAATAAAAATTAATACAAAAAATTTGTCAATTTTAATTTTTTTTTTTGGTGTCTTTAGATTTAGTTTTATAACTAGAGTGGAACCCCCACAATATTATCGGTATTTTTATTTTTTAATTCCTATGATAATTTTAAATAATTAATTATTTATATGTAACTATAAAAAATAAAATTATATATATATTGATAAATCTAAACAAATTATCTATAATTATTAAATTATAAAATACTGAAAGATTTGTAATATCACGATATTATCATAATATTTTATATAAATAATAAAAGTTATTTTTTAAATCAAATAAACTCAATTCTATTAATAATAAATAAAAAAATACTTCTATCAAAATTAAAAAAGAGTAATACCAATGGATCTAAAATATTAATTTAATTATAATTAAAATTGTACCTCAAGTGACTTTGGATCAACTGAAAAGTTAGCTTGTATATTAACTATTTGACTTATTATTACATTAACCGTAAAATTAAAATCCTTAAAAAATTACATTAATAAAAGCATACCTAAATTCGTGAATTGTAAACATATAATTATAAGTAATTTCATTTGTATATTAACCACTTAATTTGTAAATTGTGTCTCAGAACTACCTATTGTATATATAGTGGTATAAATAGACTTTAGATAAGAACATATATTTAAAATATCACAACTATCATATAGATAAGATGCAATTAATTATAATTTGAATAGATAAATTATTTCATAATATTGTTAAACTGTTTAAATAAATATAAATCAATATAATATCCTAACTTTATTTAAACTCTACAAATAAATATTTATTATTATAGTATGATAAAATTATTATTTATTTTAAATATGATAAATTTTATCTTATTTTATCTTATAATAAATAAATATATATTTAAAATTATATATTATTACATTAACTATAAAATTTATTATTAAATTTGGGTCAAGTGTTAATCACATAATTGAGAGATAAATAATAATTTTATTATTTATTAGAATAGATAATTAATTATTTATTAGACATATTTATTTAGAGAGTTTAACTATGATTATAATATTATAAATAATTATTAAATTTATTATTTATTAGAATAGATAATTAATTAGTTATTATATGTAATTATTTGGAGAGTTTAAATATAATTATAATATTATATGTATTTGATATTAGTAATAAATAGTTATATTTAAATAAGATAATAAGCTATTAAAAACTTATCTCTTATAATTATGTTTAGATAAATAAATATTTGTTATAATAAATAATAAATTAATTAAATAATAAATTAATTTAAAAAATTAATTAGAACACGTGGCATAATATTATGCCAGTGACAATCTTTTTAGTATTATATATATATAGATTTTTATTATTTTGATGAATTAAAATAGAATTTTACATAAATATTTTTTATTATCATTTATGTTTAAAATAGAAAATAATGGTTAAAGATAGAATTATACCATATTAATTTTAACTCTCCTATTAGAATAATTCTAAAATTACATTTAGTTTTAAAAGCCATAAATTAACTCTAACAGATAAAGATAAAATAATTTTTTTTACTTATCAAATTAACCCTTCAAATTAATATTAATAATTATAATCTTCTAATGATAAAAAAAAATTAAGGCAAAAAAATTAAGGCTTTTTCATGGTTTTTCTATATTTTTATCATTAATATATGTTATTTTTTGCCCTTCTTCACTCATTTATGTCTATAATATATGTGAATATATTGATGGGAAAAAACATACTATATGAATGGAGAAAAATGATATAATGATTATTTTTATTATTTTTTAAAGAGTGAGTCTTTTTAATGCTAACCTTATATGTACTTAAAACTCATAATCATAATCCTATAATTAACTACTACCTCTAATTTATTATACATCAAATTGATACAATATTGATATTTTTAGATCCATATCGAAAAAATAAAAATAAAAAATTGACCGCAAATCAACAATTAAATTAGAATAACTAAGTTCTAGCAAAATCACCTTTCAAGTCAGATGAGGGAGGTTGACTTGGTATGCTTTCAGGAGTTTATTAAACTGACCACTATCAATAGGTTTAGAAAATTTATCTTCCAATGTCAACCACTTAGAAAGAGGAATGTTTATAAAATTGACTTTTATAGGTTGAGTTTAGTCAGTTTCGTCTTGCAAAATATACAAGCCAAAATTGAAGTAATAGTATCAATTTATAAGAATTTCAAACTAAAGCTGACAAATTCAGTTAGTTTAAATCAATATAGTAAGTCAAGTTGATTGAAACAATAATTCAGTCGAGCTTATTCGGCCTATTTACTCATCCTTAAGTCAGATAACTTCCTCAACAATTTGGGATATTGGATACCAATTTTCTTACAAACTTTTTTTTTGTTCTTTTTTCCTTTAAAATAATTATTTAAATATTTTATATAATATAAAATTGAAATTTTTGTTGGTGATCTTTATTTATCGTACTATAGTTAGTATATATTATATTTTAGCCACTCTAATTTTTAAAATTCCTTATTTCATTTGGCCAATAATATCATCTAAATTGAGTTAATGTGTAGAGATTATTATATCTTCATATTTATAAAGTATGAAGTAATTAAGTAAATATTAAATAAAATAAACTAAATTTATGTTCTCAATAACTTGTGTAAAATACAAACATAATCCTACTTCACTTTGCCTAAGACATGGTTGAATTTGATTAAATTTGTCCTGCTTTACTTGAATTTGCTATATAGTCACCTTACTGCAAAATAAATCCAATAGAATTAGAGTCAGTCTGTAAAATGGTGAGATTAATCAAAATAAATAATAAAAGGAAAAATATTATTTGCTATATATATATTACGCCAAGTCAACAACATTAATTTTTCTTCTTCAATTTTTGTTTGTTAAGGACTTGAAGGGTTCATATTGTTGTAAATATTTCAAAAGGTGAACTATTCTTTTTTGCTTAATCCCATATTGGAAAAATATTTTATTTAAAATTTTTGTCAACCGTAAACTGAACTAGTCTTCCCATAATCCCTACTTTTATGCCATTTTGCTTGGTCTTCTTCTGCTCCTGATTCTTTACAGAAGATCAGGCCCATGACCAAGATGGGAACTGACTTCTTCAGCTACTTACATCTATAAATACCCGAACTTTCATCTTTCCAGTATACAAAAAAAAAAATACATCATCTCCTTTCCTTCTACTAAGTGTTTTTATTGTTCCTGTGTTCAGTTGCTTTTGCTGTAACTAAGAACTTGTTGTATCCTGAGGGAATAAAATCCTTTAGGCCAGTGTTACCACGCCTCAAGTTTTCATTACAGCTCTTTCTCATTTAACAATCTAAAGGATTTTAATTTAATTATGGAGGCTCAAAACGATACTGTCCCTGCTCCACAAAACACTTCTGCCGTCGCTGCTACTGTTGGTCATGGATCCGCTGTTTCTGTTTCTGTTCCACTTTCAACTCCTAACGGAACAGTACCGCCAACTTCTGCTCAGCCTCAATCTGCTTCGATTCCTGTTCATCTCCCTCTGCCCGATATAACCAAGATTGAAGTTTTCGATGGTCAAAACTACAAGCGTTGGTTTGAGAGGATCTTTTCCACTCTTGACATGCATAACGTCGCGTTTGCTCTCCTAAATCCCACTCCTGCAAATCCTTCTGATCCCAAAGTGCTCGAAGATTGGAACTATGCCAATAAGGTATGCCGTCACACCATTTTGTCCACTTTATCTAATTCCTTGTTCGATGTTTACTGCCATTACAAGGAAGCAAAAGAAATATGGAATAGCATGGAAATTAAGTATACCGCTGAGGATGCTGGGAAACAAAAATTCACTATTGGTAATCTTTACCAATGGAAAATGACGGATGACAAAGACGTCAAGATGCAAATTAATGAGTATCACAAACTTCTCGAAGACTTGAAAGCTGAAAAGATCAACCTTCAAGAGGAGTTCATTGCAGGTATCCTGATTGAAAAGCTGCCTCCTTCGTGGAATGATTATAAGAACAACTTGAAGCACAAGCAAAAACAAATGTCTTTGGCGGACCTCATTACCTATATCATCATCGAAGATACAACTAGGAGAGAAACTATTTCTGCAAAAGGTAAGCAAATTGCTTCCAATGCTAATTTGGTGAATGATAAACCACCTAAAAAATATTACAATAAGAATAATAAGCCAAAAGTTCAAAATGCTTCTTTTAAGAAAAAAGGTAACTGTTTTGTGTGTGGCAAGCCTAGTCATTATGCCCCACAATGTCGCAAAAGGGTTAGAAATGGAAATCCTCCTAAACCAAAGGCTAATTTGGTGGATGGAGATGACATAATAGCTGCTGTTGTTGTCCAAGCTAACCTGATTGCAGGAACAAAAGACTGGGTAATTTATTCAGGAGCTACAAGGCACATTTGTGCAAATAGAGAATCCTTCTCTTCCTATACCAATGTAGGAGAAGAAGAAGACAAAGTTTACCTTGGAGACTCAAGTGCTGCCCAAGTTATGGGAAAAGGAAAAGTGCTTTTGAAGTTGACTTCTGGCAAGACTTTGGCTTTGAACAATGTGCTGCATGTACCTAATAGTAGAGCTAATCTTATTTCTGTTTCTTTGTTGGGGAAAGTTGGGGTTAAAGTAACCTTTGAATCTGATACTATTGTAATGACTAGGAATAATGTTTTAGTGGGTAAGGGCTATTGTAACAGTGGACTGTTTATCCTGAACATTGAGAATGGAATGAATGCATCTTCTTCTGCTTACTTGATTGATTCTTTTGATATGTGGCATGCTAGATTAGGTCATATGAATTTTCTTATTTAAAGAAAATGCAATCCATAGGATTAATTTCTAGTAAAGACTCTAATAATGATAAATGTCAATTATGTGCTGAAGTAAAATTGACTAAGAAAAATTGTCCAACTGTTAATGCAAGAGAAACTGAATTATTAAGTTTGATTCACACAGACTTAGGAAATTTAAAATCAACTATGACTAGAGGTGGAAAAAGATATTACATTACTTTCATAGATGATTTTTCTAGATATTGTAAAGTTTTTCTACTTAGAAATAAAGATGAAGCTTTTGACATGTTTTTGTTATATAAAGCACAAGTAGAAAATCAACTTAATAGAAAAATTAAAAGAGTTAGATCAGATAGAGGTGGTGAATATGTGTTATTTAATGATTATTGTGAAAAAGAAGGCATAATTCATGAAATCACTCCACCTTACTCACCTGAGTCAAATAGTATAGCTGAAAGAAAAAATAGAACTTTAAAAGAAATGATGAATGCTTTACTTGTTAGTTCTTCTGCACCTGATAATTTGTGGGGTGAAGCTATTTTGTCTGCATGTCATATTCAAAATAGAATTCCATTTAAGAAAACTGGCAAAACACCTTATGAATTATGGAAGGGCTATGCACCTAATTTGAAATACTTTAAAGTATGGGGTTGTCTTGCTAAAGTTATGTTGCCTGATCCTAAGAAAAGAAAAATTGGTGCAAAAACTTCTGATTGCATGTTTATTGGGTATGCTGAAAATAGTGCTGCTTATAGGTTTTTGGTTTTGAAAAGTGATATACTTGATTGCAACACTATTGTTGAGACAAAGAATGCAGAATTCTTCGAACATGTTTATCCACTGTCAGATAAGTCCACTTCTCATGCATCTAACATTGATATTTCTAAATCTCTAGATTTGGATTTGAGAAGGAGCAAAAGAGCTAGAAAAGAAACATCGTTTGGAAGTGATTTTTATACATATTTAGTTGAGAATGATCCTTTGACTTATTTAGATGCTATTTCATCTTTGGATAGTCTTTTTTGGAAAGAAGCTATTAAAACTGAACTTGATTCCATTTTGAAAAACAAAACTTGGTCTTTGGTTGATTTACCTCCTGGAGCAAAACCTATTGGTTGTAAATGGATTTTTAAAAGAAAATTTAAACCTGATGGTTCTATTGATAAATACAAAGCTAGGTTAGTAGCCAAAGGTTTTTCTCAAAAAGAAAATGTTGATTATTTTGATACTTTTGCTCCAGTAGCTCGTATTTCTTCTATTCGTGTTTTAATTGCTTTAGCATTAGTTTATAAACTTGTGATTCGCTAAATGGATGTTAAAACTGCTTTTTTAAATGGTGATTTAGAAGAAGAGATTTACATGACACAACCAGAAGGTTGTGTTACACTTGGTCAAGAAAACAAAGTTTGTAAACTGGAAAAATCTCTTTATGGTTTAAAACAAGCCCCTAAGCAGTGGCACGAGAAATTTGACCAAATTGTGTTATCTGATGGTTTCAAATATGTGGAAGTGGATAAATGTGTATATACTAAACTTGTTGGCAATGAATGTGTAATCATTAGTTTATATGTTGATGACATGCTTATTTTTGGAACTAGCCTTGAGATTGTACAAAGTACAAAATCTTTTCTCATATCAAAATTTGATATGAAAGACATGGGAGAGGCTAGTGTCATATTGGGTCTTAAAATCATAAGGAATGATAGAGGCATAATGTTAACACAAGAACATTATGTAGAAAAACTTCTTAGAAAGTTTGGGTATTTTGATGTTGCCCCTGTTAGTACTCCTTATGATGCTAATACTCAATTAAAGAAGAACAAGGGTGAAAGTATTTCCCAGTCAGAGTATGCACAAATAATTGGGAGTCTGATGCATTTAATGAACTTTAGTAGACCTGACATAGCATATGCTGTATGTAGGTTGAGTAGATATACTCATAGTCCCAACCGTGATCATTGGTCAACTATTTTTAGACTAATGAAATATTTGAAGGGTATCATTAGTTATGGTATCTTGTATAATGGATTTCCCGCTGTATTAGAAGGATACAGTGATGCTAACTGGATTTCTGATTCAGATGAAATTAAATCCACTAGTAGCTATATATTTAATCTTGGTGGTGGTGCGGTGACTTGGAAGTCTGCAAAGTAGTCTTTGATTGCTAGGTCCACCATGGAGTCTGAATTTATAGCACTTGAGTTGGCTGGTAGTGAAGCTGAGTGGTTGAAAAACTTCCTAGCTGATATACCGTTGGGCGAAAAACCAACTCCTTCTGTGTCCATGCATTGTGATTGTCAAGCAGCAATTGCTACTACAAAAAACAAAACCTATAATGGTAAAAGTCGACATGTGAGATTAAGACATAATGTGGTAAAACAGCTGTTAAAAGATGGAGTTATTTCCATTGATTATGTGAAGTCAGAGTTAAATTTGGCCGATCCTCTGACAAAACCCTTGAATAGAAAGATGATTTTAGAAACATCAAAAGGAATGGGCTTGTTAGCCAATATGAACAATTAATTGTGGTGGATACCCAACCTTTGTGAATAGAGATCCCAGGAATTAGGTTCATATGGGTAAAAACTAAATCACAATTAATTATCTAAAGCACTTATTGCCTAAATTCCTATGATGTGAGAAAGTGTTTATCTCTGCCTTCTTAGAGTGGATGAGCTTAAAGCTCTTAATAGTTCTATATCTCATTCAAGAGAGGTATGTAAAAGCAGAACATACTTGATAGAATTACCTATACAAGTGTGGAGTGGGGCCGCTTCCATGAGACAATTGGCAAAGTCTCTAGAGCACTTGTGAATTATCAGGCGTGCGCATGGCCTAAAAGCGCAAAATGGCAATGAACAATAAACAAGTATAAAGTTATGATCTAGACAAGTGAAATGATAAGTTTTGAAATTTACCGTTTAGTTCATAGAAACTTCGAGTTTCACTAAAGGTATGAAACTTAAATTTTATTTGTCTTAGGTGTTGGTTCATAGTCTGAAAGGACACCAAAACTGAAAGACTATAACTAGTTGGAGAACTCAGCATTTTTTTTTCTCTTTTCCATCACCTTTAGAAATAAGTGGGGGATTGTTGTAAATATTTCAAAAGGTGAACTATTCTTTTTGGCTTAATCCCATATTGAAAAAATATTTTATTTAAAATTTTTGTCAACCGTAAACTGAACTAGTCTTCCCATAATCCCTACTTTTATGCCATTTTGCTTGGTCTTCTTCTGTTCCTGATTCTTTGTAGAAGATCATGCCCATGACCAGGATGGAAACTGACTTCTTCAGCTACTTACATCTATAAATACCCAAACTTTCATCTTTCCAATATACAAAAAAAAATACATCATCTCCTTTCCTTCTGCTGAGTGTTTTTATTGTTCCTGTGTTCAGTTGCTTTTGCTGTAACTAAGAACTTGTTGTAACCTGAGGGAATAAAATCCTTTAGGCCAGTGTTACTACTCCTCAAGTTTTCATTACAGCTCTTTCTCATCTAACACATATAGAGGCAGTGGAGTGGTTGAGCCCTTGATGTGAGGAATCCATTGAAAGGAAGAGAGAATTTGGGGGGGGGGGGGGGGGGGGGGGGGGGGGAGGGGATTTGGAGCTATCTGATGGATACTAGGAGAGTATTTATGAAGATTATTCATGTTTGTTAGGAAAAATGGTGTATTTCTTTCCACTTGTGTGTATCGAGTAGGTTATAATTTCTAATGCAGAACATGGTGAAAACAATAATAATAAATATCAATTGAAAAAAAAATGTATATTAATAGCACAATTAGGGACAATAATAATTAAAGTATCCACGAAAATAACTTGTTTCTATAAATGATTAATATTTATTTATTTTTATTGCTTATAGTTGTCCCAAATCCTATTAAAAGTATATAAATACTATCTAAATTTGTTCATATTCATTTATTCTTCCTTTATTTTCTCTGCATATACATATTCATTCATTTTTTTAAGCAAATTTACATATAATTTATAATGCCTAATAAGAAGTTTCAATTTAGCATATCTTGCTAAGTAAAAACCCATAAGAATAAGAATAAGTTAAGAATAAGAATTGTTCCTAGAATCAAATTCAGCTCCACCAGTGTCAGAGAACAATAGGATCGCAATGGGTACATAAATGTATTATAGGAAAGAAAATGAAGGGTCTGCACAGGTGTTTCGGTCTTAGTTTTGGAAAGTGAAGGGTTTCCACAGGTATTTCAGTTACCTCTTTGGCTGCCGACAGCCCTAAAATTTTATTTACCTCTCAGTTCTTTGTTTTTTCTTATATTTTGATGGTCTTAGCTTGACTTTCTTTATATCTAACCTTTGAGGTCCTTTTTGCTCCACATCTATGGTGATTGACTCTGTGGGTATAGATTTAAGAGGTTGGATTGGAAATCTACTTGTGCTCTCAGTGACTCTTTTCAGTTTGGCCAGCCTCTTATGGCTTTGAGCGATTTTCTATTATGCTCAAGTTGGATCTGCTAATCCTAGCAAAGGGTCCTTTTGGCACTTCAAGATTATTATTCTCCAACATTAATCTTCATATAGCTTTTTCGATGCAACGTATAGAGCTCTTTCTTCTTGTCTTGTTTCTCCTTGGCTAGTGGCTAAGGGTAGTGGCTATTAGATGTTTGTAGAGGCCATTTTTTTATTACTCATTTTCATGGTTATTTCTGAGTTTAGTCTAATGTTATCCTTTAAAAGGATTTTGAGTCCATCATTTTCCTGAATTTCTTGTATACTTGAGGATCTCTAGGGTATTTGATTTTGTTTGCTCCTGCATATGAACTAGTTCAGGGTTTTGATCCCAATACCTGTTGTTGGCCATCTTGTTGTTTTTAGATGACCTTTGTGCACAAGAATATCAAGTTTAAGCTTTATGGTGCTTAGGTTTAAGGGAGTAGTTGGTTACATTCTGGTTTCCTTATTATGCCTTGTTCTTTAAAGCAATCTGTAGAATTTTCTTTTTCATGATTAAAAAAAAAATGAATGGTCTTACTTAGTCTTATAGGTATTAAATTTTATTAAATCTTATAAGTAGTTATTAAATTTATTAAAAATATATAAAAGTTAAAAATATAAATCATTACAACGTATAATTTTTTTTTAAAAAAAAATTAGTTTTAAATTTTGTAATATTTGATATTGAATATGATCAATACTCTTGCATTGATAATTTTTCACTGTCGTAAAAATAGTTAACAAATTAAATTAATGAATGGAATAACTATATATTATTTGTTACAAAATTAATATTGTTAATTTTGAAAATATTATAATTGGTAATAAGAATAAAGTTTAATTTTATTGCAGTTGCATTTTATGGCATTTAGCTTTTTCTATATAGTCTTATTTGTTTATAATAAAAATTTCTACAAATATAATAATGAATTAAATCATAAGAATTTAAAAGGATATAACATTTAATTGAAGAATTAAATGCAAACAAATAATAGTTACGGTGCGTTTGGTTATACAAAAGTTCTAAAAAAAGTTGACTGCATAATTCTATTTGACCAATAATACCGTATTTATTTGCAAATGATCTAAGTAAGATAAAATGATGGACCTACTAAACTTTACTGATCAGTTGATAAAATTTTTTATTTAAGAAGGAATAAAGAAAATATTTTACCGGAAAAAAGAATTGAGGAGTTTACATATTAAAAGACAATCATATTCTTACTGATAAAACAAGAAATTTTTTTTATAAAGGTAGTTTAGATATTGCTTAAATTTTTTTCTATAAAGTTGGGTTCAACCAAACAAGTTAATATTTTTTTCAATCCATTTTTTCAGTATTTTATTGCATCTTCCAAACACGGTAATATAACATTTTTCAGTAAAACATAATCCAGTAACATACATCTATAAAATACATTCAAAGTAATCAGTTTTTTCAATAATTTTCAGTTTTTTCAATAATTGCTTATGAATTGATGCAGTTTTTCCTTAATAAGAGAACAGGAAAAGAGGGATTTGCTACACTCAAGATGGACATATCCAAAGCGTATGATCGGTTAGAATGGAAGTACATTTCTGCTGTGTTGGATAAGATGGGTTTCCATCCGAGATGGGTTCGACTTGTGATGTTTTGTGTTTCTTCTGTTCGTTATTGGATCAATCATGATGGTCGGCAATTGGGTTCCATTATTCCTTCTAGAGGCATCCGTCAGGGTGATCCTATGTCACCATACCTTTTTATTCTTTGTGCTGAAGGCCTGTCGAGGTTGATTCAAGAAAAGGTTGATAGAGGTGTGTGGAATGGTTGTACCATTGCTAGAGGAGCCCCGATGATACATCATCTTTTCTTCGCGGATGATAGCCTGCTTATTTTCACAGCTAACAATTCTGAGGCAATTGTTGTTAAGGATGTGATTGAAAATTATGCTAAAGCATCGGGTCAACTTATCAACCTGGAGAAATCCTCTGTATGTTTTTCTAAGAATGTTGACAGTACTATGAGATCAATTGTTTGTAATTCTTTGGGGGTTAATGAGAAGGCAGATTTGGGTAATTATTTGGGTTTGCCAACTCATGTTGGTTTGAATAAGCGTGAGGTCTTTGCTTTTATTAAGAGTCGGCTATGGCAGAAGTTGAATTCATGGAAGCATCGATTTCTTTCCAAAGCTGGTAAGGAGGTGCTATTAAAAACAGTTCTTCAAGCTCTTCCTAATTATATCATGAGTCTTTTCTTACTCCCTAAGACCCTTTGTGTGGAGCTTCAACGTATTATGGCGAATTTTTGGTGGGAGAAAGGTAAAACGCAGAGAAAGGGGATTAATTGGGTTAGTTGGGAAAGGATGAGTAAACCCAAGGAGTTTGGGGGTTTGGGCTTCAGGAGGCTTCATGACTTCAATTTGTCTATGATCGGAAAGCATGCTTGGAAGCTTTTACACAATCCAAATTCACTGGTTGCCAGATTGTTGAAAGCCAAGTATTTCCCCAATACTTCTTTCTTGAATGCTCAATTAGGATCCAATCCTAGTTACACTTGGCGTAGTATTTGGGAGTGTCGCCATTTGATTGAAGAGGGTGCTTGTATCCGAGTGGGGAGTGGGGAATCGATTTTGATTTGGGAGGATGCTTGGATTCCGTCGAAGCCTTCCATGAGAATTTCCACACCAAAACCAATATATTCTAACTTGTCTTTGGTTTCTCATCTCATTCACGATGGCAGGTGGAATTATGATGTTATTAGTCATATCTTTGATGAGGTGGATCGTGAGGCTATTTTGTGTATTCCTCTATCTCTACGACATGCTAGGGATGATTGGCATTGGCGTTGGGACCGGAAGGGAGTTTACTCAGTCAAAAGTGCTTACAAGCAGCTTACTCTTAATCCTTGTACTAATGTGCCAGTTTTGGATACTGCTTTCTGGAAGTGTTTCTGGAGTATTAAAGTTCCTGCAAAATGTCTAAATTGTGTTTGGCGCATTTGCTTAAATGCTATTCCGACTGTTCCCTTACTGAAATATCGAAACATCCCAGTTTTCAACTCTTGTTACTTTTGTGGAGTTGGTGATGAGACTATGGAGCATCTGTTCGTTGACTGCGAATTTTCTAAGTGCTGCTGGATGGTGTCAGCAGTTGGTTATCGCCCTACTCCGAATGGGTCTTTTGTCTCGTGGTTAAAGAATTTTATGAGGCAGAGGAATGTTGATTTGTTACAGGAGGTGGTTATGATTCTTTGGGCTTTATGGGAATCAAGGAATAAGCTGGTTTGGAAACACAAGAGGGACCGTCCAGTATGGGTGGTAAATCATGCTAAATCTATTTTACAGGAATGGATCCATGCTAACTTGTCTTCTTCCTCAGCTTCGACAAGGTACTCTTTGGTCAGATGGAGCCTGCCTCCTACTGGTAGATTAAAATTAAATATCGATGGAGCTTGCTTTGGTGGTAATTATGTGGGTGTTGCTTGTGTTGTGAGGAATTGCCATGGGGTTTTTATTGCTGCGTTACAGAGGACATTTCGAGGTAATTATGAGGCTAGGGAGGTTGAAGCTATGGCAATCCGCGAAGCTCTGAGTTGGATTTTGGAAGAGGGTTGGTCATCTGTTTCTATGGAATCTGACGCCCAGTCCTGTGTTCGTGCTGTTGAGGATCCTTCATTTGATGATCTTTCTTCGTTTGGCTTGCTTATTTTTTATTGTAAATCTCTTTTACTTGAGGTTAGAGATGTCAATCTTACTTATGTGAGACGCTCTGCTAATAGTGCAGCCCATTGTCTGGCTAGAGCTTGCACTATTTCGACAGACAGGATGGTATGGAAGGACTGTCCACCATCCGTTATTTGTGATGCATTATCTTCTGATTTAAATTAATATAAGCATTTCTTCAAAAAAAAAATAATTTACTAAACACACTATTAGTTATTTTTTATATTTCTAAATTCTTTTATTTTTTAGATTTCGAATTTGTATAAATCTATAAAAATATATTATTCTCACTTTGTTAATAAATGTTAAATATTATTTAATATGAATAAGTAGTTATTTATTGTCTTTATGAATTACTTGCCTTTCGAATTTCTACTTTTTATAAATAAAGTCACAAAAATGTGTTACTCTTTTTTAAAATAAATGCCAGTAAATATTATTTTTTATTTTTATATTGTATATATGTATGGCATAATAGCCCGCATTTCTTTCATTTTTCTTAGTTCAAAATTAAAAATTTGAAGTGATATAACATTTAATTAATTGATGAATTAAATAAACATTTAATATGAATAAAGTAATCATTTATTAATTATTTTTATAAACCCCTTACATTTTGAATTCCTTTTTTTTAATAAATGAAATAACAAAAATATTACTTTTTTTATAATAAATGCTAATAAATACTATTTTTTTACATTATATATATAATGTGGCAACATGTAATTCTTCCATTTTCTTTAATTTATATATATAATAGATATTATTAAATAATTTTTTCAGGAGTAATTAACAAAAAATTGAAATTTGAATAGGAAGGTCAATTCACCCAATGAAAATAGAAAAATTAATTAATTATTTTTTTAAAAAATAAGGTTATATTTATTAATTTATTTAAATTTTAGGAATTAAATATTAATTTATCCTAATAATAACAATGCTATAAAACGGTTAATTTTATCTGCGTTTTGTATTCCAATAGTAATCCAAGACTTTCGTTTCTCTGCTCAAGACTCCCTCCAAAACACCCTGCACTGCACAAATCACTGAAATCTCCTGGAGTAGAGCACCTCCACCGCTGAGCCGGTCATCGACAAACCGGTTCGGAAAAAGCCACCGTGAATGGTGACCACCTCAACTTCTCGCGACGGCGGAGCTACCGTTAAAATAAGATCGGCAGCCTCATCATTATCCCATGATGCCCAGTCTCTCTTTGTCGTAAGTCGCAGAAAAATTAAGCTTCATGGTTCTCTCACGATTTCATTTCTGAAACCAATTTTTAGTTCCTTCTGAAAGCAAAATGGTTGATATGATTCTTTTTTTTTTTTTTGCTACCGGAAAAGCTAAATTGAATTTCAATTTCAAACACTGATTGTTTACAGTTTTTCAGTTCAGCTATAAAGAAGTGATTATTCAAAACCCTAGGGTGTGTTTGTGTGTGGGTATAGTATATACTTGATAAATTGATAGTTCATTGAAGAATTTGAGTATTTACGATTTGAATTCAATTTTAATCTTTTGGCGGCAACTTATTATTATTTTTTTGGATGCACACCCATAATATGGCCTTTAAATTACCTTAAGCTCAACTATAGTGTTGTGGATATTTGTGATTGTTAACAAGTAATCGTGTACAAGAGTACCATCCTATGAGGAATGGTTAACCAGTGCCAAAATTAGGATTTCAGAATGTTTTGAACTACAATTAAACTAAACAAAACTTGAATATGATAATTAGTTAAATTGGGTTTATGTTTCATCAATTGACTGCTTAAATTATATGATACGTATTTAATCTAATCTTAAGTCTACTCTCGTAATAAGCAATTAACACAAAACCCTTAAGTTTTGTAGAAATTCTTTTACCAGCACATGCCTTAGGTCTAAGGTTTTTACGTTTCATTTTGTATCTCACCAAGGATCAAATTTTGATTCCTTGTTTCAGGAAATTCGGAAGGCTGTGAATATGATGAAGGAAATTGCAGTTTGTATGGAGAAAGATAATGAATCTGCAATGGTATTCCAAAGCTTTTATTGTCGCATTTGATTTGATTAAGATTCTAGTTTCATTTCATTTGCCAACTAATGAAGTAAAAGTTATAATAACCATCAATCTAATTCCCTGATATGAAGTGGATTTCTGAACTTTATAATCTTTTCCAAGTCATCAGCACCTAAAAATGAATCCTACGGCAATAATACTGATATCTATTGGGAGAATAACACTTCTAACTTTCTGCCTTGACCCAGAGCAACATGAGTTTATGATTCGGTGAACTGTTCCTTTCTTGCCCTCGTGTTTCCTAACAGCTTGATGTATTAAGGCTTTGGAGCAATTATTTCTTGGTCTGTCTATATATTTATTTTTCACTTGTTTGTGGAGTTTTTTCTTTTGCCAATTGGATTGGGTACTTTGCTTCTTTGATTGTTTGCTTGTTCAGGAAGGATTTCCCTGTTATCTCTTGCATATGCTCCTAACATATGTTTTTTCTTTTCCATTAGGCTTTTTTTAATATATTCTTTGTTTGAAAATATTCTGAGGGATAATGTCAAATGGAACACAACGGTTGCTATTTTTCGACATATATTTGCGATAACTGGTATATGATAGATTGAAGATATAGGATTCTTCTTTTGGCATCTTCAAGTCATTCAGAGCTTAATCATTTCAGGTAAAGGACCTTGAAAATGCTGTTGCTGAGTTGCTCGAGTCTTATGAGGACTCTGGACATTATGCATCAGCTATTGAATTTGTTGGAAATACATACGAGCCTAGTGAACAGGTGCTTAAATTCTTGCAATGATAAGTTTTCTTTTATTTGTTAATTCATTTTTATCTTGCTTCTTATATTCATGTCATCAGACTTGCTGTTGGTTTAATGTTGAAATCACAGTTAACTGATTTCAAGAAGCTGCTTGAGGCTGAATTTCAGAAGCTTAAGTCCAGTTCATCTTCTACTCCACAAAATAATCCACTAATGCGTCAATTTAGAGAAGCTGTCTGGGTATGTTTTCCAGAATTCTGGGATATTGCTTGGTTTGTGCCTATTAGTAACATGTCCTGCATTTCTTGCTTATTATCATTGATATTCTTGGCTGTTAAAGCACAAATATCTTCTAAATTGTTTGCATAAAAATAAAAAACCTGCCTCTTATCAGCAGCATTACATTTCTTCCTATTTATACATACTTTTAATGCAATGAAGTATTATTTGGTGCCTAGTTAATTCTTTGTAAGTTAAAGTAAATCTACATATTGTAACTCTGGGGAACATGGTTCCAAACAAGAGAAAAAGCACAGGTAGTTAAGAAAATGATGCACAAACATCATCAAACTGACCAATTTGAAAGCTTTCAATATGGTTTTATTGATTCTAACAATTTCCTTGATGATATGATATGAAAGTCTGAGTTGCTGGTATAACCTTTCAGAATTATTCCATGTTAAGACCTATTGGAGAATATAAATAAATCTCACATTAAAAAAAATATAAGAAAATATAGTGACATGTAAGTGGTGTAAAGGATCCAACCCCATTAATATGGTCATTGTGCATTTGGTCCTACACTCTTAAGACCCTTGTACTTTCTACATAAATAATTCCCATATCAGAAAAGTATAAGAGAAACATAGTGGCAAATAAGTGGTGTAGATTGGATCTTAACATGAGTTAATTGGTTTTGTGTAAGATAATGATCCAACCTCATTCATATGGCCACTAATGTGCATTTGGCCCAACATTTAATTTCTACAAGACCTTGGGTTTTTATTGGTGAGTCATTGATTTTGAAGCGAGTTTATGCAATTGTGCTTGCCACAAAGAACTAAGGGTAGTTTAGCTGAGGAAAGGACAAATGATGTTGGGTTTTCGTTCATCATTCTTTTATTAGGGGGCATCATGCTGTTTCTTATAGGTTACTGTTGTGCATTGGTTGGATTTAATTGGGAACCCATTGAAAACTTGTTAATAAATGAAAATGATGGATTCAATGAAGTTTTTGATACACTAAAGACTGGCTTAGTGTGGTTAACCTCATATGAATTTGTGTACTAAAGTTGATCTTGCAGCTTAGTATGCATTGCCTTCTCAGAAAAACTTAGACTGAATAAGAAAGGCATTCAATTAATATCTCTTGACTTCCACAGTGGCGTAAAACCCATGATAATGACAAGATTTAGACTAAAAGAAGATTTTCAAGACATTTCAAGCTTACCTATAAATTTTAATTTGTACAATCTCTAATATCTTTTTTATTATGGTTTTCTGTTGTGGACTCTGCCAAAGATCTCCCCAGTGCTAAAGTATTTAACTTTGAACATTTTCTGTTTCCCCTTAATTGTCTCCCTCTTAACATTTGATTTTCTTTGCCTCCAATTCTGAAATAGAGAGAAGATTCTCCAACAGTTTCAAACTGTAACATCATTCCCTACTTGTAGATAAAGGGAAGTTGGTTAAACTTGCCTGTTTTAAGAAGATAACAAAATTTGATAACTTGCTAATGTAAAAAGGAAACTGAATTATTATACATACTTGTAGGTGCTCTCTTCATGCACTCTTGTTTTTTATTTAGTTATTTACTACTCAACTTTTATCCTCTACATTTGTCCATATTATGAATTTCGTCACAAGTATGCTAAGGTAAACTCATTCAGAATTTTTAATTCGCATTACTTATATTAATACTTTATTTTATAAAACCTTTCTCTAATTTGGACTCAGTAATTGAAGTTTCAATTCTTTGTTTTTTATAAGGGCAGCCCGGTGCACGAATGCCCCAGCAATGAGCGGGGTCGGGGGAAGGGTCGGACTCATTGGCTCTTCTTTTTATTTTTATAACTTAAATAATTTAAACTTCACCGTTTTATTACTTCTCATAATTATGTATACTAAAATGTTGCAAATAAAAAGAAGTGGAATTAAGTGACTTGTCAAAAAAATTTTGGTTAACAAGAGAGGAGGTGTTAAAGACTTGGTGGTTCATAAATTTTAAATTTTATAATAGCATACCCTGTGATATGATTTGTAAGTTGTAAGACAACATACTCTTAACCGAAAAATTGTGGTAACTGGATTTATTTGCAAAGCTTGGAGCCTAACAAACGAATCAAGGATTACATGTTTTAGTATTGATGCGAGATAGAGACAATGAAAAAAGACTTGTAAAAGAATATTGGTGTCTGACAAGTGGGGCTCTTTGAAGTATTCTAGGATTGAAGATGAGGTCGTGGTTGAAATCAGGGAGCGTGCTTTTAGATTTTTTTTTTTTTTGGGTATATTGGGAAGTATTGATAGATAGATAATGCTTCGAAGCAGACAAGAAGGTTTGTATTGTGATTGACCTTTGGCAAGGAAGTTAAAGTAGATTCTAGGAAATTACTTAGTTGACCTTCCTATTATGTGTTGGTGTAGGGGATAGATGGGTTCCATTGTTTTATATTAATTTTTGTTGTTTCTACAGCATAATATGGTGCAGCTGTTACTTGATTTTAAATGTTATTATCTTGTTGGTTATTTGTTTGTTGAAGTTTTCCCTCCCTCTCTCACATGCATATCCCTGCACATTCGTGTGCTATTTATTTCATATCTTGTTGTTGTGAATAATGATCTAGTGCTCTGTGCTTTACTTTTTCCCTAGAGTGTTCATCATTCAGGGCAGCCAATGCCGGGAGAAGAGCAAGAGGACATCATAATGACAAGTACCCAATCCAACCTTTTGAATATCACTTGCCCATTGAGTGGAAAGCCTGTTACTGAACTAGCACAGCCAGTTCGCAGGTACTGAGTTCTCCATTGAAATTTGTTCCCTTCTTTCACTAATTTTTTTTTTTTGTCTGGTCAGCTGCTAAAATATTTGGTGGCATGAATGCATTTGGGAAAGCCATATGCACACCTAGATAGGCAAAACTCTTTTTTCCCTGAAGCTTCTATTGATTGCAAAATAGGGTGTTGAAGTTACTGACTATGAGCTGTATCACCTCCATCACCCCCAAGACACACATTCTTCCTCTTTTCCATCTCTTCTTTCGGCAGAAATCAAGTTTATTTTATTCGTGTCTCTGCAAGACAATTTTATATTGAGAAGTAATACTTTAATTTGGATAAGGATACTTTAGAACATTTACCTTAAAAGGAGGCATGTCTAGTGGGCAGCTATATATAAGCTTAAACAAGGAGGTTCCCATCAATCAAAATAAAAAAAAGAAAACATTTATTTTAAGAAGTCTTAACTTCCTATCTAGCCAAAATATATTATTCTTAATATTTGTTACGGAAATATCTGTTACAGCCTTTACTTTCCAAGCATTACTATATACCATGTGATTATAATCTGGAAAAGATTGCATCTGAAACTAGATTGTTCATTGTTTTAAGCAAGGGGGTATACAGATTATTTGTAGCATGCTACACTGGGTGGGAACTTGTTATGCAGATGCAGTGGCATATCACAATTGCCAAAGTGTTGTTTTTATTGATGTAGCTTTTCCGATGGAACCGCTGGATTTTATTTAATTCTTTACCTGAAAATGCATATGCTATGTGTCACGGGCCTAGAGTCTTGCGCAGCACTGCGCCCGTGCGGCGCCCCGAGAGCCTTGCCCCTCTGGCCATATCCCTGCTCTGGGGCCAGCCTTGCCATACCGTACCACACTGGTTTCGCCCTGCCATGGGCTCATCTGGTTTCGCCCTGCCATGGGCTCATCAGGGGAGCGCAGGGATATGGCCAGAGGAGCAAGGCCCTCGGGGCGCCGCACGGGCGCAGTGCTGCGCAAGACTCTAGGCCCGTGACATATGGCATTTTGTTTGATACATAAATGTGATTACCATTCTTTAACTGGAAATTCAAGTACATACTCCCAGGATACCTAAACTGAAAATTATGCCACTCGCTGAATATGGAGAGCCCCAATCTGTAACCTTGTCCAATTACAGTAGTAAATCTGTAACTGAAGTTCTGATACCGTTGCAGTTTCTCTTTCCTGACAAAGTAACTCTTCATTATAATCAATTCATTTATTATCTTTGAAGTACTAATATCATCATACCAGTCCATGGCTTTATAGCAACGATAAACTGCAATTATGATTTGGTAGAAGATAGAAAATTGTTGGGTATCATCTTATCCAACAAAATGAAATTTAAAGACAATAGAGCCTGAATAACTTTCAATACTTGTGAGAAAATGCTGTTATAATTTCTTGCTTGAGCAAGGGACATTTAGGTCTGCTTGTTGCATTGTCCATTGACTGGAAGCAGAAGTTTATCTCTGGCTCGTCATGGGTCCGCCATTCTGGAAAATGAGATCAATGGAAGATATAAGAGACATCAACATGGGATACGGGATATTCAACATGCTGTGTTGTTTCGAACTAAAGTTTTCTTAATGACATCAAAACTTATTTCTTTTTTTTTTTAAATCTTGTCCTGTAGTGTGCTGTGCAAACATATTTATGAAAAGAAGGCGATCATGCACTACGTAGCAGCTGAGAGAGCACAAGCAAAATGTCCCATAGCAGGTATTAAATTATTCAGCATGTATTTTATTGGACTTTCATTCCATATGCCAATTTCCCTTATTGCTATTGTTCTTCCTGTTAGGTTGCCCTAAGATTTTGCGAGCAGACAAAGTAGTGTGTGATCCATTATTACCTGTTGAGATTGAGGAACTGCGATCTATGAGCAAACAGACTGCTACAACTGAGGTAGTAGAAGATTTCACAGCGCTCGACGATGAGGACAACTAATAATTAGTAGTTAACAGAAATTAATCACAGTCAATATCAGGGTTTTGAATTCTGACTACAGCCTTCTTTTCCATATCCGCTGTATATGTGCTAGGAAGAAATTAAGTTTGCCTTCTTTCCATCTCATGTACCTGTTATCTTTATACTCTTTTGGTTAAAATTTCTGTTATACATAATATATATTCTCATTTTCTCAGGTTTATTTTCTGACATATAATAGAAAGCATTATAGAACACTTGGAGATGAACATTTGAAGTCATTATTATAACATGAAAAATATCCCACTCACATCCGGTCCCAGTACCGCCTATTGCCATTGCTACAACAAAAACCCGCTGATGTCGAATTTACAACTACAGTGGAGGAACAATGAGCAAAACCTTTAGACTTCGTTACCACAACGATCTAGTCCATTTCCTCGAAAATTTGTAAACCTTTTCAAATCGATCAACTTTACTGTTAAAACTGGGAGAAAAGTGTGTGTTCTCTCATTCAGAGAAGCAAATAACAGTCGACTCGACACCACGCCGTGGCCCGGTGGTTGTGTGCTTTGTTCATTCACATCTGCATGTAAATGAATAAATCTTGAAGTTCACAATGTTATTTTTCAATATTACATCCTAATGCCAGAAAATAAATTTGTTTAAAGTAAGTGTTTTCCATAAAATGTTTTCCGCCAAACAAATTTTGGACCAGAAAGGCAAATAAAAAGTTAAAAGGCCTAGTTATCCGAATCTGCCTGAAAAAGACACGCCGTTGTCGATATCTCCCTTCGTTTAATGAGAAAAACCTCAAAACCGCTTACTCTGAAGACCTCAAAAACCAGCAGAAGCAAGATATGTCTTTCCTCAAGGTTCCACCGTTTAGGGTTCTCTGATTTCGCTTGACCCCAATCTTCGAAATCCCACCAAAACCCACATTTCAAACACTTTCTATGTTTAATAATTTCACTACTAATTGTACCACCCAACCTAATTTCTCTCCTTCAATTCCTTCTTCTTCTTCAGTGCCTTCCCGCATTCATGATTCTACTTATTGCTGGAGGCCGATGTGCCTGCACTATACACAAGGAAAGTGCACCATGGTAAGCTCAAATTACCCAACAACTTCTTGTTTGTCGGAGCTTTAACTATTGCATGGTACCTGTTTGATGAATTGTCTCTTCTTTCGTTGATTGCCCTTTACGTATAATTTGCAATTCTGTTCATGCTTGCTCTAGTGTAGTATTTAGAATATAATGTGAATAATCCTCAAATTGAAAATTTCACCCATTTGCTTTGCAATTTCATCCATTTTTCACAACTGGGTATTAGAAAAGATTGAGTTTTGATGCTTAAGTCCATCTAATTTGGTTGTTACATTATGGATTTAAAGAGTGTATATATTTATATACATGGAATTGTCAGCTTTAAGAATTAATTTTGGAAATATCACTTTTTTTTTCTAATTGTTACTTTAATAGAAATTACCATGTTATTCAGATGGATGATCCTACCCACCTAGAGAGGTTTAATCATGATTGCTCTAGGGACCTCTCAGTGAATGCAGCTGACTTTGAACGCAAGCGCCCTCAGGATTTTGATTTTTTCTTAGTCTTTGATTTGGAAGGGAAAGTTGAGATTCTTGAGTTTCCTGTGATAATAATAGATGCAAAAACTATGGCTTTCGTGGATTTGTTCCACAGGTTAATTTCTGTTTCTTCATAGCTTGCTCATTTAGAATGCTCCGTCGACTGGCGTTGTTTGCTTGTGTTTTGTTTCCTGTTACTAAAGTGAGATTTTGTTGTAAGCAAATTACCATAATGTTATATTTTACGTTACCTTCATCCATCATGATTTTTTGTTACAATTGTTTATGTATTATCAGCTTAGTATTTTTGAGTGACTTATTCTGTATTCTTAAAGTTCCTTGCTGATTTTACAGGTTTGTTAGGCCCTCTGCTATGAGTGAACAAAGAATAAATGAATATATTGAGAACAAATACTGCAAGTTTGGAGTTGATCTTTATGATATTTCTACTTCAGCAACCTCATGCTAAATGGTTTGTTAACAATATTAATCAAGCATATAGAGAATCTTGCTTAGTTGCAAGTAGTATGCTATGCTAAAATTAAAAAGCAACTGCTATGTCAGAAGCAGTTCAGATGCAAATAAAAAATAAAAAAATTGGATTGTGATTGTTGCCTTTTTTCTTTCAAGGTGGTTTTTAATTTTGGGGTTGTATGCCCACTTGTTTTATCAGGGAAATTTTGTTATATATCTATTTTGCATGCAGTGTGTGGCATGACACAGCTCTCCCATTTAGTGAAGTTATTCAAGAATTTGAAGCTTGGTTGACTCATCATCATCTGTGGGAAAAGAAGAATGGTGGACATGTTAATCGAGCAGCATTTGTAACTTGGTGAGTATGATTGTTTTTGGAATAAACATTTTTTCCTGCTAACTAATGCGAACACTTTCTTTTAACCAGATTTATTCTCCATATCATCCATTTAGGCTTAATGACTTCTGCAATTGTTCCCTCTTTTTTATTTTTGTGTTAATTGTACACCAATTTGAAAACTTAGTTCAATTCTATCCTGAAATTAAATTGCAAAGACAACAACAACAATAACAAAGCCTTAATCCCAAGTCAATTGGGGTCGGCTATATGGAATCTTTTTTTCCACTCAATACGATTTAAGGTTATCTCTTCTGATAGATGTAACATCATAGGATCATTTTGGACCACTTTTGACAAAGTCAGTTTAGGCCTACTTCTGCCTCTCTTAGTTATATCTACTATAACTTGTTCGGTTTTTCTAACTGGCGCATCGCTAGGTCTTCGTTTCACATGGTCAAACCATCTCAATCTATGCTCTCTTATCTTATTTTCAATAGGTGCTACCCCTACTTTTTCTCTAATGCACTCATTGTGGATTCTATTCATCCTAGTATGACCACACATCCATTTTATCATTCTCATTTCCGCAACATGCATTTTACTCGTGTGTTGTCCTTTTACTGTCTAACACTCACTACCATACATCATAGCATGCCGTATTACAGTGCTGTAAAATTTTCCTTTTAATTTAATTGGCATCTTTCGATCACATAGAACTCTTGTAGCATCTCTCCACTTCGTCCAACCAGTTTTAATTCTATGATTTACATCTTCTTCACAATCTCATCTTCTTGAAAAATTGAGCCAAGGTATCTAAATTAAATTGCAAAGAACAATAATAATATTATTTTCGTATTAGAGTAAAAGGAAATTTCAATATAAGTGAACTGGGTATTTTATTTTGTGAATTTGGTAAACTACTAATTGTAAATTAATTATTAAATTAATCAAATTTGCAAAGTTGGAAAGTCCATTTGCCTCCATTCAGAATTTAAAAAGATTAAATCGAATACAATATATAATTCAGGGATAAATATGATCCTTTAACCTTTTTATAAATACTAAAAAATAATTTATTTTCCTAGCAATGATGACTTAGAATATAATTGTAACTAAGCTTTCAAATCAGGGTAAAATATTAAAAAAAAAAAAGAAAAAGGAATAGGCTATAATTGCGAAAACATTCAAATTTTAGGGTCAATTTGTGTATTCAGCCATCTATTTATTAAGTGATGGTTTTTGAACATCTTTCAACTCCCCTTGTAGGATGCAGTCTTTGAATAAGAGATTAAACCTTTTGCTATTTCATGAGCTGTCAAGCCAACTAGTCACAGAAGCAGATATGATTGAAGTTAGGTTGACATAGATGAGAGATTTAGTAAAGAGCATTCTAACTCACGGATCAAGAAGTGCAAGAATTTAATATTTCGTTTCATCTCATCTGATTATCATTTGAACTAATATCCCTTAGAAATACAACTCCAAAGTAGCCTATGATAGCCATGCAAATATTTTTACTGTTACTTATTCAGACTTCGGAGTGTTTTTGCATAGTCCACTAAAAATGTTTAGACACTGAACTAGACAGGCTATCTACCACGATGTTTTACAGTGGTTGTAAGGCTTCAAAAACAATTTATAATTTGCTTATGGTTACGATGTGATTCTGTTTATGGTTACTTCATAATTTATAATAATCAGTCAAGTTGGGGAAAAAGAACATTTTATATCATTTGCTGATACATCTTTGTTTGTACTGGTTTCAGTGGAAATTGGGATGTCAAAACACTGGTGCCTTGGCAATGCAACGTGTCGAAGATAAAGCTTCCGTCGTACTTTATGGAGTGGATCAATCTGAAAGATGTTTATCAAAATTTTTATAACCCTAGAAAACAGGTAAATCCTCCTTTTTTTTTCATTCTGGTAGTTCATAAAAGACCCTTTCTTTTCATTTGGCATCATGGAGATTCAAATTAATGTTTCAGTTTCTTAAAGAGAAAAAATTGAGGTACTTTTTAGTTTGGTGCTGTCAACACTTTTTGAGTAAACCACACCATTAATTTGTAGCATAAATCCAACCAAACTAGAATGCTAAATTTCTCAACAATTAATCGATCCAGGTGCCCACTTTTACAATGGGCTGCAGCTCTTCTTATGTTCTGAACTAGACCTTGGTCACTGTTTTAATTGATTTTACACAGTGGGTTCCATATCTTATGTTATTAATTTGGCCTTTTATCATAGTTTTGATGTTGGGATTGAGTTCTTTTCCTTTGCTGTTTCTTGATTGTGGTTGTTTTTCTTACTGTACTTGTTGCTTAGTCATGAACGATAGGCCAGTGGAATGAGGACAATGATGGAGCAACTCAAAATACCAATGCGGGGAAGTCATCATCTCGGAATTGATGACACTAAAAATATAGCAAAAGTCTTGCTGCGGATGCTTGCAGACGGTGCCGTGATACCAATTACTGCTTGGAGGAATTCTGGTTCTCCTCGAAATGTTAATTTTCTGTATAAAAACCGGATATAGTTTCTCTGTTGCTTCCAGCTAAATAACTGTTTTTGTAAGGCATAATTTGAGTATATGATAAAATGTTGTTTACTAGCAGTTGTCTTCTTTGCCTTTGGTGGTGTTTCAGTCTGTAGTTTTATAATCAAAATTCATAATCTTAACTAGGATTTAGGGTTATAATGTGTATAAGCAGATATTTCATGTTTTTGGTGGCAAAAGATCTTAAGTTAATAATAAAATATAAGTTCTGAAATTCATGAACTAGCTCAAAACTGTTCTTCAAGTCTTCAATATGTCTTAGCGTGTTCATTGCCTTAGTCATATATATCAAGTTCTGATAATTTTTTTTAAAAACAACTGCATATGATGAGCTAATTTTTACATATAAATATTAATTTTCAGATAATAAACTAATTTTTTTTTTAAGAAAATGTAAGTTTAACTTCTATCAATATGCTTAACTTTTTATATAATACTCCCTCCATTGATGGACACGCTTTCCTTACAACCTTCAGGACTTTCAAAAGCACTGCATGCATTTGAACAAAAGAAATAATGCCAATAAAATTGAATGCACTATTATTTTTCATAGAAATAATACCAATTTAAATTTAAAGAAGAAATAAATTTAAACCATAAATCTTATGATATGAATACTTTTAGATCTTAAAAAAACAAATAACAATAAAATTAAGAAATTTACGGTTATAGATGCAAAAGTGGAAGAGAAAGTGAGCTTCTAGATTTTCATACCAGCATAAATAGAGAGAAATAGAGAGAAAATAGCAATGGCTCAAGAAAAAAAAAATTTCTCGGTTCAACTATAACAGTAATCACCATACATCTTTAATAATAACTCCCACCTATAATATTAACTTTCTCAATCTTTTGCGTAAAGCAATAACATCTCCCTATCATGTAATTTATTATGATTATTGTGTGTATATATATATATATATTAAATATATATTATGATTTTACAATGGCTAAATATACATGTAGCCCTAAGAATTTATTATATTCAGTCACTTTGCATCTTAAATTTTTATTTTAACCATTTTACCTCCTGCACTTGTCTATTTTGTCACTAACAAACACTTTTATTAATTAATATGAATTATTTTACCTCTTATATTTATATATTTTATACCAAATAAATACCTCAGTAACTCGGTATGATTCGGAGTAACTCGGTATGATTCGGTGCAATCAGAGGTGGATATAGCATGGGGGCAATGGAGGCACTTGCCCCACTGGAAATTTTTTTTTTAATATTTATATATAATTTTTTTGCCCTCACTAAAAAAATATTTTACCTAAAAAAATTACTAATATTAATTGCTAATACATATATTTTATAAATTAAATTTAAAATTAAATATAAATTAAATTCAACTAATTAAAAATAAATTGGGGTTTTGGGCTAAATAATAATATATAAGCTCATTATAATACAAAAACATAAAAAGAAACCGTTCATATACTAAAGATTGCATTTCTCCTCTCTCTTTCACGTTTTCAGCCTACAAAAAAGTAATTCTTTATCATTTAACCTTCTGCGTCAAAATTGAAGAGCTCCAACTAACCTCCAACTCCAAGGCTTCAATTTCTTTCTTTTTGTAATTTTGTTAAGTTGCTATCATTGTGGATTTTCAATTAAGGTTAGTATTATTTTTTGTTGTTAATTTTCTTTAGTTTTTATTTTAGTTAGGTTTTTACTCTTTTTTTTCCTCTTTTTAGTTAATTGAGCCCCATATAACAATCCAAATATTCCAACATAAGAAAAAAAAAAAAAAACTCAATGATTTCTCTATCTTATTCAAAATTTCCAAGTCAATTTTGTTAATTTCTCTATTGTAAATTTAATAGAAGGAATTGAAATGGCAAGGGGCTTCAACAATAAAAACTGGAATTAAGATTCTATTATTTGAATTCTCTTACAAATATAAGAATGGTTTATAATTTATAAATGTATAACATCATTTATATTCTTTCTTTTTTTTTCTTTTTTCTTTTTTACGAATTTTTTAAAAAAGAAAACTGGATGCATAATTTAATTTTTGAAGTTTGTTAAAAAAAAAAGCATGGTTTATAATAGAGCTCCAATGCACCTGCATATATTAATTTTTTAAAAAGAAAATTGGATGCATAATTTAATTTTTGAAGTTTGTTAAAAAAATTTATACTATCCTGAATTTTTTTAAGTAGTTAATGAATCCTCTGAATTGCACAAACATTCAATTTTGTGCTCATCAAACACAATTTTCAATTTCTTAACTTATGTATTCTTACATGTGCTATGTCATTAACTAATTATCCATTTGACTCATCCAAAAAATATTATGATTTTTTTTTCTTTTTATGTTTCAACTCATCACACCTAACAATATGCTAACCTCATCATATCATAATCATAGATTTAAGTTTTTCCTTTTTTTGAATTGAGTTCAAATACTTATTTGATAATTTAATTCAGTTGTACTTTAGATAAGTTAAATGTAAAAATACTAATAGAATTTGGTCTAATTTAATTCTTTGTTGTTAATTTTTAAAATTTTTATTTAGTTAGATTTTCTAGACATACCTTATAAATTATTAGTTATAATTTATATTTTAATTCTATTTTGTTGGCTTTATGTTGTTTTTATTTTAATTCTATGTTGGTGGCTTTTATTTTATTAGTTAATTCATAAATTTAAAATTATATTGTAATTTATATTTTTCTTATTCTAATTAGTATATTTTACTTTAATATAGCCATGATAAATTTTTCAAATGGTTAGTTAAAGACAAAGTCTCTAACCCCAATCCTCCAAAGTACCATCATTTGGAATTTAATATAAATGACCTATTCGGGATTACGAAAGAAAATTTCATATTATCATCCTAATGACCGTTAAAAAATACAAAGGGCTGATATGCAAAAAGGTCCATGTCAACCTTTTAACCATGTATTTCCACAAAGAAAAATTGAAAATATTTATCGTCGATTTGTTTTATCTTGGTTTAAGGAATATAGTAATTGTTTAGAGTATAGCATTACAAAAGATGCTGCTTTTTACTTATGTTGCTATCTCTATAGGCTAGATATTGGAGAACAAGCAAGTGATGATACTTTTATTACTGATGGATTTAATAACTGGAAAAAGAAAGAAAGATTTTAAATTCATATCAGTGGTCCAAATAGTTCTCATAATATAGCTTACTGGAAATTTCAAGATTTGATGAATCAAAAGCAACATATCCAAGTTGCTTATGATAAACAATCTAATCAAGTAAGAAAGGACTATCGTACTCAACTTATTGCATCAATTGATGGTGTTCAATTCCTTTTATGTCAAGGATTGACTTTTCGTAGTCATGATGAATCTGAGACTTCTAATAACAATGGTAATTTTCTAGAGCTTTTTATGTTTCTAGAGCTTTTTACGATTCTCAGCTGATCATAATCAAGCTATCAATAATGTTGTTTTAGAAAATGCTCGTGGTAATCTCAAAGTCATTGCTTCTGATATGCAAAAAGATATTGTCAAAGCTGCTGCAATTGAGACCACCAATATTAAAATTAATGATCTTAAAGGTGGTTTATTTTCTATTATCATTGATGAGTCTCATGATATCTTAATTAATGAGCAATTGGCAATTGTTTTATGTTATATTGATGCAAAGGGATGTGCGCTTAAGCGATTTGCTGGCATTATTCAAGTTAGTGATACAACCTCTTTGTCACTTAAGTTTGCAATTGAGAGATTTTTTTCAAAATATGGATTGAATTTGTCATAACTACGTGGGCAAGGTTATGATGGTGCTAACAATATGCAAGGAGCAATTAATGGGTTGAAAACTTTCATCTTGAAAGAAAATAGTTCCGCATACTACGTTCATTGTTTTGCTCACCAATTGCAATTAGCACTTATAGCTGTGACAAAAAATCATGTGCAAATTGCTTTATTGTTTAACCAAGTCTCAAGCTTATTAAATGTGGTTGGAGGGTCTCATAAAAGAAACGGTCTTCTTCATGAGAACAACTTAGTAAGATCATTGAACAATTACAAAGTGGTGAAATCTCAAGTGGAAAAGGTTTGCATCAAGAAAGATCTCTTCAAAAGACCCGGTGATACACGTTGGGGTTCACATTATAGATCACTAACAAATCTTGTTGTGATGTATGATTCAGTAGTTGATGTGCTTGAGATCATTATGAAAGAAGGTACGAATTCGGAGCAAAAAGGTGAAGCATACGCTTTACTTGATTCTATTCAATCATTTGAGTTTTTATTCAATTTGCATTTGATGAAAAATATTTTGGGCATCACAAATGAATTATCTCAAGCATTACATAGAAAAGATTAAGACATCATCAATGCAATATCCTTAATTAAGGTTTCTAAAAAATGGCAACAAATAATAAGAGATAATGAGTGGCAATCCTTATTTGATGAAGTTTCTTTATTTTGTGAGAAGCATGATATTAACATTCCAAATATGGATGATAATTTTGTTCTTCGAGGAAGATCAAGACGTAATGCACAACAAATGAAAAATTTACATCATTATCAGGTGAAATTATTTTACACTGTTATTGATATGCAACTTCAAGAGCTTAATAATCTTTTCACTGAGGTAAATATGAAACCGCTTCTTTGTATAGCATGCTTGAATCCAAGTGACTCTTTTAGTGCTTTTAATAAGAAAAAATCGATTCAGCTTGCAAATTTTTATCCTTCTGATTTTTCTAAAGTACAACTTGTTATTCTCGGCAATCAGCTTAATAATTTTATTATTGATATGAGATCTATTGATCAATTTTCGAACCTAAATGGAATTACGGATCTTGCCAAGAAATTGATAGAATTAAAAAAAAAAAGATGTATATCCTTTGGTGTTTTTGCTAGTGAGATTAGCTTTGATTTTGCCAATTGCTACTGCATAGTTGAAAGGGTGTTTTCTGCCATGAAGATAGTAACAAATCGATTGTGCAATAGAGTGTGGGATTCTTGGATGAATGATTGTTTGGTTGCATATATTGAGAAAGATATCTTCAATAACATTGATAATGATAAAATTATACAACGATATCAAAATATGAAGACTCGTAGGGAACAATTGTGATATACTGCAAGTGATAATATTATAATAGTTATTTTTGTTTCTATTAGATTCATATTGAAATTTAGTTTGTAAATGTGATTGCTATCATGAATATAATCTTTTTATTTTAGTATTACAAAATGTGTGTAATGATCTCTTTTCGTATGTTGAATATAAAAATATATTATAACTTTTCATTCATAATGTATATAAGTTTGCCCCCACTGAGATTAAATCTTGGATCCGCCTTTGGGTGTAACTCAGAGTGTTTATGTTTATAAGTTAAGAAAATGCAAGTTCAGGGGACTATATGGTTAAATTGAAAGTTTAAGGGATAAAGTGACTAAACGTGATAAGTTCAGGGGGCTACATATGTATTTAGCCTTTGACAATTAATTGACAACCGACCCTATACATATTGAACTAAAGACTATCAAAGTCCCCACTGGCCCATTGATAGGTCCACCATTAAATTTGCTAATGTTTTTAAGTAATTGATTAGCATATATTTTTTACAGCTTTTACATTTGTTATTAATTCATGGACAAATATTTGTTGATGTTTTCAAGCAATTGATTGGCATACGTTTTGAATAGTTTATATAGGTTGTTGTTTTAAAGAAACATCCTAGATATTTTGACCAACTAATTATGGTGGCAATTACTCAACACTTTCACTTTCTTATGCATGCAGAGTCCAATAACTATATAAAGTCACAAATTTTTTTAGCACAAATAAGAATTATATATATTAAGAAGAGTCATAATACAACATATGATCTAAAACAGTTGGATGGTTGGCTAACCTGTATGGATTAAGGCCATGCTTGTAACAACTTTAACAATCTAATCAATTGATTAAGGCCATGCTTGTAACAACATGGCTCTCACTTTTGCAACTTCGACATTATTAAGGTCTTGTCCTTAGAAACTATAGGCCTAGATCGAGAAAGAAAAGGGGGTGAAAACTTTTAGATGAAGAATCACCAACTTCTACTGGGTTTGAAAAATTGGATAATCATGGGAAAGTGAAATGGCCTAGCATCCCATACGCCTGATTCATTAGAACTGCCCTCGTATTAGGTTTTAATAGTATGTTACTTATAATTGTTAAGGCATTATTGAATGAAAACACACAATTAGAAAAGATCCAATCAAACTATTTTTATTACATAAAATAACATGAAATTATGCATGGATATGTGATGCATGAATGTAAAAAGGGCATCCACTTTCATTGAAACATGCCTTTATAAATCCAAAGTCCAAATCCTTACAATTTAAAACATTAAAATTACAGGGGAAAACCTACTACATTGAATCTAAAAATTTTAATAGTGTGGACCTACTATATAGCTCTAGAAATAAAAATTTTCAAGGACTTATATTAAATAGAATCTTTATTAGAATAAAGGATGTAAAATGTATGCATGTATGTTGTGCTAAATAAATCAACATTTATAATCATCCATCAATCCATTCATAGACAACATTAAACATTCCTAAATCATGCAATTCAATAATTAGAGTGGCAAATTTGGATGGTAAGTCTAAAAATTGGAACGAATATAACTGTCTACATACAAATGGATGGCCAAGTCATAACTGGTGGCATGAATGCCACTCTTTCTAGTGTGAATGCTAGAGGGTATGGTAAGAATGCCACTAGCCATGACTCTCGTCTCCTTGTCACAGGATTAATGGGGATACCATTAGGGTTAACAACCACGCCAATCCTTCTGTCGGGATGATGAGGCCTTCATGCAACCAACATTCCAATAGTATTTGGCAGTTATCTATCACTTTCTAGTCCATTTCATAATTTGATATTGAATTTTAGTTGGTAATTTTTACTTTTATTATTTGATTTCTTCTTTTTATCATTTTTACATCTTGTTACCCATTTAATCAATTTATGACAGTAGGCATAGATGAGCACTCAACTCAATAGTGTATCAAGGCATTAAACTAAATATAATAGTAAACTTAGAGAAAGTAATTTAGAGACTTGAGTTTAAGATAGCAAACCTCTGTTGTTGGTTCCTCCTTTCTTCAAATTGGCCAAGTGACAGGGATGTTCTCCTTAAATTTGTTTGACCTCAGTTGTAGCCTCCAATATGAAGAGGTATCAACAATAAGGGAGAAAATTGATTTTTATAGTTGTGTCTTTGCTTATTCCTTAAGGGATATTGAAAGATGAGTATTTTAGGTTGGTGTTGTTGAGTCTCCTCTTGGTTGGTAGTGTATGTATGTTTTTTTTTTCAGATTAAGAGCTTCTTAGAGTTTTTTTGAATCCCAAAAGTCCCAATGAAGAAAAAGGTCCCTATCACTGCTCTTTTATGCATTTTTAAGATGAAAATTAAATTATTTATCTCCTTGGGAAGGTCAAAAATTGGTAGTATTATCACTTATACATGTTATAACCTCCTTTAAGAGTCAGGCAGTGGTGGTCAGAGGATAAACCAAGCACCATAAAGTCATGATTATAGGCATGCACATCCAACCACTGGCATGCCATAATGAATGGCGTGTACATCCTTATGAGTGGCAGGACAAACCAAACGCTAGTGTTTAGGTATTGTCACATCTATCTTTGGCCCAACTCCCTTAGGCCTAATTGTGGATGCTTGTTCCCCTTACGAGTTTCTTACTTTTCCTCATTTTCTTTGTTTTATGCAGCGAAACAACAAGGGTATCTACACCAACGTAAGAGAACAAGACAGAGCCTAGAGATTGTGCAAGTTTAACAAATTTTAGCACAAAAGACTATCTGTAGAGGATAATTGGAAGGATCATGAAGAGCCTTAATCAGAATAAGATTATAACTTTCAAAGATAAAACTTTGGAGAAGGAGATTAACAACTATTTGAATGGCCAAATTCATTGTCTGGGCTTCATTATATAATGGATAAACAGAATCAATAAGCAAGCCATACCATCAATTAGGTTCCTAGAAGAATTTCTATCTATTACCGACATACATGCTAGAGAGCATCCCACCTTGAATGAGGCATTTATGTTGATTTTTATCCATCCAGCCATAGGCGAACATTAAGAGTTATTCTCATTTGGTATAGACCCAATAGATGGTGTGCCTCTATGTGATAACCTATACTTTAAAGCATCACAATATATATTATAAGAGAGTATGGAATTATGAATAAACTTAATGGGGATAGGATAGTCACCATTAAAGCAACATGCATTACGAGTCTTCCAAATGCTCCAATATAAATATGCAATCTAGGGGAGGAAAGAGTTGTCAGCCCTCTTATTAGGAATAACCCCAACATCCATCCACCAATATCCAAAAGATGGGGCATTAAGGGCCTCTGGGAGGAAGCCAACATTAGAACCAAACCATGTTGCCTTGTCATGATTACAAAAACCTAACATATGCATTACAGACTCTCGGGAAATATTTCACAATGGGCATATCTCTGAGTTGATGAGTTTCCTCCTATGTAGATTTTTATTTACAATAATAGAGTTTGTACATACCCTCCAAATAAAATTTTAAATTTTGGGATGCAATGATAAGCTCTATGTACTCTTTCAATTAAAATGGAAAGGCCAATTTGAAGGAGAAGAGAGGTTTTGAGCATGATAGATAGAGTCATACAAGAAATGATAAGCTGATTTAGTAGATAACTTATTCTTTTTGTCACAATGCCATACTAGTTTATCCCCTTCATCGCATGAACCTATGGCAATATGTTTTATGGCTTTTGTTTTTCATCTATGAAAATATAGGAGATTAAGCTATTGTTCTATTGACCATTATGAGTCATCAAATCAGCTACCACCTGAATATTAGTTCCTACAAGCTTATTGGAAAGATTTTTTTAAGTGTAACAGAAAAGGTACCCAAGGATCTTTCCAAACCCTAGTACATAAGCCATTTTGAATGTGTCATCTAACCCTTAGCCTAATAAAGTCTCTTACTTTGTTCAAACCTCTCCATCCCTAAGAAGGTTTGTGCCCTATGTTAGCTTTATGGAAGGTAGAATAAGGGAAATAAATGGCTTTGACCATATTAAACCAAAGAGAATCCCTCCTTTCTACTAATTTCCAACACTGCTTATTTAAGAAAGCCTTATTATATAATTCAAAACCCTTAAACCCCAATCCTCCCTTGCATTTTGACTTTGATTTCCATTTCCTCCAACTAATGCTTCTATCTTTGCCAACATGTTTTCACCAAGAAGATGAAACCATTCTATTCAATTTATGGCAAACAAAACCCTTTTAGTAATAAAAAAAATAGGACATCACATGAGAAGGAATTATTATGACAGCATCCTTTATTAGAATTTCTTTACCTACAAAGGATACGAATTTATGTTTCCAAGATTGGAAATTAGATAAGACTCTTTCAGTGAGAAAACCAAATGCTTCTGTTTTTCATTTGCCTTATAAAGAGGGGATGCCTAAATATTTTTTGCTTCCCATCATCTGCTTAACCCACCCCCCCCCCCCCCCTCCCACGCTAAAGGTTAGTTAAATGACTCTTGGCCTTGGTGAAAGTGAAGTTACTAAATGCTATACATGATTTAAAGAAATCACCAATTGCCCTGAAACATCACAATACATCTTGAGGACACTATCCAAATTAGATACTTTACTAATGGCAGCTTTAGTATGAAGCAAAGTATCATTAGCAAACATTAAATGAGTTAGAAAGGGGCTTGTTATAGTAAGTTTAAGCTTAGAAATATTATTACTTTGTACTATTTTTTTCAAAGATGAAGAGGAAGAGAAAAGGGGAGAGGAGATCTCCCTGTCTTAGCCCTTTGGATGGATGGATGATACCAACACTATTATCATTAAATAAAATATTGTAAGACGCAATAGAGACACACTACATAAGGAGATTAGTCACCCTCTTAGAAAATCCCAAAGCTTTCAGAACTTTCTCTAGAAAGCACCACTCGACCCTGTCATAAGCGGTATTCATATCTAGTTTTAAAACCATATTATACTTCTATTTAGCACCACTATAATGGAGATGATGACAAAGCTCATGGGTAATAAGCACATTATCATAGATATTTCTTCCTAGATTAAAATTCCCTTGAGATATGTGGATAAAGTAATGCATATGGGGTTTCAATCTAGACATTAATAGTTTCAACATGATTTTATATGAAATATTTCATAAACTGATAAGTATGAATTGACTTAAAGTTCTGGAGATGGGACTTTAGAAATAAGCATAATATTATTTTTGTTCAGCTCTCTCAGAATTCTATTATTGTTAAAAAAAAATCTTAGATTACTTTGATAACATCTTCCTTTATAATAGACCATAATCTATGATAGAAAATTTTTGGAATCCATCCAGTCATAAGGCTTTGTGAGCGCCTATGTTGACAACTACATCTTTGATTTTTGGTTCTGAGGGTGTAACATACAAAGTTGCATTAAGTTAGTTTGGAACCACCTTATTGATACATTCAATCACTTCTTTTTTATAAGGTGGGTTACCCCTTTGAATAGGCTTTAGAAATGTTGCAAGACTAGGTTTTGAACTTCACTCTCCTTGTCCAACCATCATCATCTTCCATCCGAAGCATATCTATGAGATTAGATTACTTTTTCTAAATTATTATAGCATGAAAGTATCTTATATTTCTATCCCCATCTGCTAGCCAGTTGAGTATGGATCTCTGGAAATAATATTTCTCCTCTATTCTCCAACTCTCCTCCATTTCAGATATAATTTTCTTTTCTCTCTCATGTTGGATGTCTGATATTAGATTTTGTCATATGACTTCAAGTTCATCTTGATATGGTCAATTCTCTTTTTATCATTCATATTACAGTTTTGTCTCATGTTTTCAAGTCTTTAGCAATAGATTTGAGCTTTTGACACAAGATGAATTGGTATCTTGAACTATATAGGTCCATCCATGTTTGCTTGGTTTGTCCATTCATCTTTTTCTTTCCATTTTTGGTCAAATTTGAATCTCCTAGTTTTTCTTCTCCTATTGAGATTGAAATGAATAATGAGGGGTCTATGATAAGATCCTTTAAAGGGACCATGAATAAGAATATCTTGGTTGAACTTCATTCGCCATTCAAAGTTGGCTAGGCCCATGTCTAATCTTTATTGAATATTAGCTTAACCTAATCTCTTTATGTTGTCCAAGTGAATAGAAAGCCACTGATGCCAATGTCATTAACTTGTAAATCTTTTATCTAAGAAGTAAACATTTTCCCCCATTTGAAGTTGAAAGCATTACCACCTCTTTTCTCTATGAAGTTTAGGACTAGGTTAAAGTCTCCTAAGAATAATCATAGTAGGGATGAGCCAAGGTTAATTTGGCAATAGCAGTAAGGAAGTCCTTTTTTTTCTCACTATAAGGGCTTCCATATACAAAGGCGATGATGGTAAAATTTTGATTAGGATCATAAATTGTAGTGTGTAGGTAGTTAAGACCTATTGCTAACTCTTAAACTAACTAGTTGCCCTTCCACCATAAGTATAAACCACCAGCTATGCCATTAGGTTCAATACAGAACCCAATATGAAAGCCAAATATATGCCTATATATTTCTAAAAAAAAGCTTTCTTTTGCTTTGTTTCAGATAAAAATATAATACTTGGTTGGTATTTGAGAATAGAGTCTCGTAGCACCTTCTTAGTAAGAGCTTTACCAAACCCTTAACAATTCCAAGCTATGCCTTTCATGATAGAATTAAAGTAGTAAAATAGCCACAACAAACCAACAATCTAGTTAGCAATCACAAAATAACTAGAAGCAGAATATAACCCATATGCACAAATCAATAATTTCAATAATTAAATAAAATGTATTAACATTAGCCGTCAAATCTAAGGCTAGGGTTGTTGCCTCCCAATAGGAAAGAAAGCTCTGAAAAAATCAATTAATACCAAAAAAAAATGAAGCAAACATAGCCTATTGAAAAGGGAAGCTTACCTGAAATCAAGACTTCAGTCTTTGTGCAGATCAGAGAAACCATAGTCAAAACAAACTCGACGAGAGGGTACTAGTATTTTAAGGTATTAGTATGTTAAAAGGTAATGAATAAAGAAGGATAAAGGGAAAGAAGGTAATAGATAGTGTTATCGGCTGGAAAAGGAAAGGGGAACAAGAAAAAGACTAGTCAGAGGGCCACAATGAGCGAAAAAGCCATAGAGGGCAGTTTCATAATTATCCATACTCTGTAAAGCCATAATTAGATGTAATAAAAAAAGAAAAGGAGGAGGCTATCAATATTAGCTTTCAATGTAAATAAGATATATTAAAAAATTATCAGTACAGTTATCAGATTTTGTCTTTACTAGCATATTAGAACTAGCTAAACATAAAAATTACCCAAATTAGAAAAACGCATAAAAATCCAATAAATCCTTTCATCCTACCCAATCATATCATTATCTTTATTATTTCTTATTGGTAATCTAGAAATATAAAAGATATATAGCTACAGTAAAAATTATTATCCTCAAACATAAATTCTATCCAACTCCATCACTCTATTCTTTTTTATTAACTTTTTCTTATCCTTCTCTAATCTGTCAACCTTCTTCAATAGAGCAGCGATATGTTTTTTGCATGCTCAAGGAACTTTGAATCAATCCATGCAAAAAATCTTCAATTGTTACAAGGAGTCAACATACCCAAATTAGAAAATTCCAAATCAATGATATAAATCGAATATAAACTAAATACATGTACAAATCCATAACCTAAAAAATATAACTTAAAAAAAAGACAATTTCTACACACCTATAGATTTTCTAGCCATTGAAGCGCCTTCCTAGATTTTCTTTTGGCCAAGATATTCTAAAGGGAGTTACTTCACCATATTCATATACCGGGATGAAATATTCACCTTGCAACACTAACATTGTTAAGAAGATGAAAGATAACAAAGCTTATGTTGGTTTGATGAAGAATCAAGCTTCAATATATTCCTTGAAGTTTCAAGCTTATATAAGATAAAAGTAGTCATTTTTCTTCTTTTTTTTTCCTTCTTGTTTGAAAATGAATGTAAAATAAATAAAAAAAGTAAAGTGAAGATTGTGTAGTCTTATATTGCTCAAGTGAAAGGTAAGAGAAGGTAAGATAACTAAAAGATTAATTATTAATTGACTAAAATACATTTTTACATATGAAATTAGTTATTATCATTGTATAATTGATTAAAAATATTTTAATTATAATGTTACTTTAAAAATAATATATTCATAGTAATATTTTAAATAATTATCAAAATATTATTTTTTATGGCTTTTAATTTCTCTATAAAAAATAATATATAATAGGGAACAACATAATAACATATTTATAAAAATAAAATAAGAAAATAAATAATTATAACACCTATTAACATTCCAAAATAGGGTGTTAAGATTTTCTGAAAAAGTTTTTAATATTTCATTAACCTCATAAAACTTTTTACCTGAATTTACTTTATTTCCAAACAACACCAATTTACCCTTTCCTCTTCTTTAACCATACTCATCCCATGTTTCACCATATTTAAAAGCATCAAAATTGGTTGATAAATCATATTTATATCCATTTTGATTATTTATTAGAGTTAATACAAATACAATTTATTTATCAATCATATTAAGATATTTCAACTCTAATATCATATAAAATTTGAATAAATTATATGAATATAATATATATAATATATTTATTTAAATGAGTTAGATATAAATTTTACAATTCGACGCTGGTATAACTTATATAACATTTATAACTAAATATATAGTGATGAGAGTGTCAATTTGAATATTAAAATTTTGTTTTGTTTTTTTTTATATATATTTTTAAAAGAATTCATAAAAAAATGGTTAATAAAAAAAGTCAAAACTATGAGATTATTACTTTGTTTGGAGAAAAATATATCATTGTTTTTTTAGCAAATATATCATTTCTTTTTTTAACATAAGCAATAAATAATTTATAATTATCCGATTTAATCCTTGATTTAAGAAAGCAGAACAGAAAGAGGGGGAAGGACGAGAGAAGAGACTGCTAGGGAAGAAGAAGGAAAAGAGGAATCATCCTTTCGAGTACCTAGCCACTAAGCCAGTACCTGCTTTTGGCCACTCCGCCGTCTACTCAGCCGGGCAATTGCTCTGTTTCCTCTTTCTTAACGAAATCCTTTTCTTGCTGTTTTTCCTCTTTCTTAACAAAATCCTTTTCTTCTCTTAGAACCATAAATCTACTATAAAAGCTAAAATAGGTGAGTTCTTCTCTCTGTTATGTTGGTTTATATGAAATCACAAATTTTCTCTTTCTCTTACTTTCTGGTGAAAGTTGTTTGCTATGAATTAGCATTGGCTTGAAATGATACACTTAGGATTCAATTTTGAAAGTGAGCAGGTTCAGCATGGTAGTTGCATAATTTCAATATATATAGGGTTCATTTGATTGATGGAATTTTATTTATGAACAAAGTGGATGTTTCCAAAGCTAATTAAATTTGAATCAGTATTTGCGAAAATTCTTGAACACGTATGTACCCCACATTAAAGTGAAGTGAAGGATAAAAAAAGAGGATTAAGATGCTGGCTCTTAAATGTAGAATTTTATATTTATTGCCTTTTATATGTGGGTATAAATATTTGTTCTTTGAATGACTAGATGAAGCTTTCAGTTTTTTCTTTTTTTTGAATCTTGTTAAACTCTGATGCTCTAAAGAATTTAGATTGCATTTATTAGGCCGTAATAGAATGTAATCAAATGCATTTCTATTGTAATATTTACGTTAAAAATTCATTTGATTGCATTACATTACATTCTATTAGGCATTTGATTATTTTACATTACTTTCTATTATCAATTTGTTTATATTACATTACATTTTATTATACATTTGATTATGTTACATTACATTCTGTTATGATTTACAGTCTGCTGACGAAACATATTCTTTGATTGTGTGTGTTCTAATTTCTGGATTTTAATGATTCATACTTTCAAATACTGGATGATGTTATTCTTTTTTGACTGTATGTTCCTCATTCGATGATTAAAAATAAAATAATGCAGTTTTCAAATTTATTATCCACTTTGAAATTTCCCTAAATTCTATTGCCTTTGCCAGGTATGATAATTATGCACACACGTGCTTGGCTCTGCAAGGTGAATTTCCGTTTAAATTTGTTATATGGCTCACTAGAGCTTTACTGAACAACATTTTCTGCCAAGAAGTGGCGAACTTTGCTCCTAGTTTTGCCCCAAAGTTACATCACAGACTTCTTGAAGAGAAGTTCATCTCACTCATACGGTCATGTAAGACCCCCAAACACCTTCATCAAATCCACTCTCAGCTTATTGCACATGGCTTTGAATACAATGATTATATCACTCCAAAGATAATCTCTGCATTTGCCTTGCTCAAGAAAATGCAGTATGCCTGCAAAATATTCAATCAAATTCCTTATCCAAATGTCTTTAATTGGAATGCAATGTTTAAAGGTTATTCCCAAAATGAGTTTCATAGGGAAGTTATTGTCTTGTTTGGCCACATGAAGAGTATGGATATAATGCCTAATTGTTTCACTTTCCCAATGGTTCTTAAATCTTGTGTAAAGATTAATGCATTTAGGGAAGGTGAAGAATTGCATTGTTTTGTGGTAAAAATTGGATTTCGAGCCAATTCATTTGTGGGTACTACATTGATTGATTTTTATTCTAGCAGAGGAGTGATACAATCGGCTTATAGAGTTTTTGGCGAGATGCTGGAGAGGAATGTGGTTGCTTGGACTTCAATGATTCGCGCTTTCATATTATGTAACGATATAGAAACTGCTCGTCGTTTTTTTGATTTGGCCCCTCAGCGTGATATTGTCTTATGGAACACTGTGATTTCAGGTTATATAGAGATAGGGGATATGGTACAAGCACAAGATCTTTTCAGTAAGATGCCAAACAAGGATGTTATGTCTTGGAACACAATTTTGAATGGTTATGCCAACAAGGGTGATGTTGAGGCTTGTGAAAGACTGTTTGAAGAGATACCTGAAAGGAATATTTTTTCATGGAATGGCTTGATTGGAGGTTACGCACATAATGGACGTCTTTTTGAAGTATTAAGTTCATTTAAAAGGATGTTAGTTGATGGAGATGTGGTTCCTAATGATGCCACACTTGTGATCGTGTTGTCTGCATGTGCAAAATTGGGTGCTCTTGATTTGGGCAAGTGGGTGCACATGTATGCTGAGAGTAATGGATACAAGGGAAATATATATGTTGGGAATGCTTTGATCGACATGTATGCAAAATGTGGAATTGTAGAAAATGCAATTGATGTTTTTAAAAACATAGTCAAGAAAGATTTGATCAGCTGGAATACCATGATTGGTGGCTTAGCAGTGCATGGGCGTGGATCTGATGCTTTGAATGTGTATTCTCAAATGAAAAATGCTGGAGAAAGGCCAGATGGAATCACCTTCTTAGGTGTTTTATGTGCTTGCACACATATGGGTTTAATTGAGGATGGACTATCATATTTCCAATCAATGATTGATGATTATTCAATTGTGCCTCAAATAGAGCATTATGGTTGTATAATTGATATGCTTGCAAGAGCTGGCCTTTTAGCTCAGGCTGTGGATTTTGTGACAAAAATGCCAATGGAACCAGATGCTGTTATTTGGGCTGCCTTGCTAGGGGCATGCAGGGTTTACAAAAATGTTGAATTGGCTGAATTGGCTCTTGAAAAGCTCATTCAATTTGAACCAAAAAACCCTGCAAATTATGTTATGCTTTCAAACATATATGGTGATCTTGGAAGGTGGAAAGATGTTGCACGATTAAAAGTTGCAATGAGGGATACTGGGTTCAAGAAATTACCAGGATGTAGTTCGATTGAGGTCAATGATGGTGTTTTTGAGTTTTATTCTTTAGATGAGAGGCAGCCTGAGAGTGAGTTGATATATAAAACCTTGAGGGGTTTGACAAAATTGTTGAGATCATTGGGGTACATACCAAATCTTCTGGAGCTTGAGATGAGAAGCTGAAGATGGAGAGTATATTGATAAACATGATGAAGCTGTTCTATGAGATATCTTCATCAATTGTGAAAGTAAGTTGTCTTTTCTCCTTGTTTCTGAAAGTTCATAAGAAAAGCCAAAATTGTTATGGAACTATTTCAGATTTCAAATCTAGAACCACATATGGAGATTCTGTGCAGGGTACTAAGAGTGATTGGAACATTTATGCAACTGAAATAGAGTTAGTTTGGAACATTTATGCAACTGAGATAGTGTTAGACAATAACATTTTATGCAGCTATGGTCTTCCTCCAACTTGTCAGTGGAAATTGATTGTTCCATTAAATTGTGCAATTTTGTCGTTTCGAAAGTTTCCCCTTCCATCTGTGTTTGTACGTGTGTTGTGTGTGTGTGTGTGTGTGTTGCACGTGCACCTTAATGGAGTTTAAAATGGGAATATACAAGCCATAAAAATTAACTAGAACTTGTTTGAAAATACTTGGAACATTTATTATACATTATGGAATGGTATATATTTATCTTATTTAAAATGCTGAATCATTTTTTGGAATTTTAAATCTTTATTCCTCACTTCTTTTCCTTCATTCCTTTTTTCTTTTTATTATTTTGGTTAGGTGTTATTGTGGGTTTACTTCATGCAATGTGATGATCTTACCTGCCTAGTGAAGTCCACAAACACACCTATAAATTGGTATTCCTCACTTATGGCACTGGTAGCTGCTGTTTATATATTGGCAAATTGTATTCTCATCCCTGTTTCTTGATTATCGCATAGCACAAGCAAAAATGATGTGAAATGTAAGTCTAAAATGCATGGGACAGCCTATAAATTATCATTATCTTTTTTTTGTTAGACCCCTTATATAAGTTTTTCTATGCAAGGGCTTTAAATAGATTGCTGTAATGAAATAATGATGACACATAAAGCTTTTTATGGATAATTCATGCTTATTTACAGCATAATTTCTCCAGCTTGCTGCTCTTTTAACAATTTAGTTTTGTATTTTATAAAAAAAATATTCAAACAGCAAAAAATATATTTGCAAAAACAAAATGCAGAAATTGGAAAAGCACATGAGACCCAAAGTAATATGAAAAATTACAAAAATGATTTGAACAAATCCAAATGAATTCCCAAAAGTTGACTTGTTGATAAATTCAAGTGATCTGAACCCAAAGCTGCTTGACAAAGGAGGCACTCATAACAGCCCATTCCAATTGCCACCTATGCGTGTCTCATGGTAAAGCTTTTGTAACACGAGATATTGCCATAATGCCTGTCCACAGCTGAGGAGTGCTTGTCGGCCTGATTTCTTAGAGACAGTTCTTGTCCCAGAATTGAAAGCATCAGAATGTTCATATACCTCAGTGCGGTATCTTTTATCACAAGATAGACTATATGGAGTTATTGTAATATTAAACTCCAATAATCTTTGATGTCTCAGGTTTTAGTTCTCTTACCATCCTCTGGAAGAGCTCCTGGCATAATTTCCCACAATGCAAATCCTCCAGAACCAGAAGGCTTTGATGGAAGCGAAGATGTTACTACTGACCGAACTCTGTCTGTGATATCTCAGGTTTTAGTTCTTCTACCAACCTCTGGGAGAGATCCTGGCATAATTTCCCGCAAAGCAAATCCTTAGAGCCAGAAGGCTTTGATGGAAATGCAGATGTTGGTGCTGACCAAACTGTGGCTACATTTGCCACACAAAAAGGAGGCAGAGGTCAATGGAGCAAAGGTAAAGATTGAACATTGTGACACTTGCATGCTTTACAGGCCTCACGGTTTCACATTGTTCATCATGCAATAACTGCGTGGAGCAATTTGACCATCACTGCTGTTGGTTTGGGGGCAATCTTTTGGGTTGGTATGATCCTTTTTTCAGGGATGTGTTATTATAGCTATGGTCAACATATTATCTTCTGGGTTTTGATGTATCACAACGTAGAGTTGACGGTAAAATCTTTTTAGTTTTTACATGAAATCACGTTCGATTCCAACAGAGAGTGACATTTACTTCGGCAGAAGTTTGATTGATTTTGCCTCTGAGTTGGTCAGTTGGATATGAGAATATCTTTTTATAGATATGTGGTTTTAAAACTTTGATTGAATGTTAAAAATGTTCTATTGGCAAAAAATTAATGTATTATATATATACAAATTTGTGTTTGAGAATTTGTCCGCATATATCAGAAACATGTTGCTGGTCACTTGTTTCTGGAATTAATATTACATAAAATGCTGGCATTAATAATTGTAGTAGTTAAATTGATGTCTTTTTGAATATTTTGTTCTCTTTAATTTGCGGATACTCCTCTAAAGGCAAAATTTCTTGTGGTGAAGAAAAATTATCGAGTTCTTCATGTTTAACTTCTCAACAACCCTTCTCTGTATATATATTTTTGCATTCTGCAGGTTCTACATTTGGAGTATCATGGATTAGAGAACACATCAATTTGGAAAGTAATGATCAAACCACACCCCCCCCCCCCCCCAGCCCATGTCCACGATGGTCTACTTCCTGTTTTTTGCATTTACAAAACTGCCATGAGGAATGCATACTTGCCTTGAGTGCTATATCTCATAAACAATTAGGATTCATTGGCAATCTTCACCATTAAGGGACTTGTTAAAACAAATAAGGTCCCTAAAGCCCAAACCACCTTCAAATTTACTCAGTGTTAGAGATGACCAACCACTCCAGCGGATTTTCTGTTTTCCACATCATTTTGCCACTAAAATCTCCCTATCAAACTGTAGAACTTTCTATCAAAGTAAGTAGAAGTTTAAAAACAGTCATAATGTATGCTGGCACTGCTTGAACTACTACTATCAAAATCTCCCTCTACGCTACCTTCTGGTGCACCTTTAGCAAGAAAGAGTTTGACATCTCCAATTTTGTGTCTTCCCCCCATGGCAGGTACTAGGTAGTCCTAAGTTTTTCGCAAGTAACTCTATTATATTTATCTTCAATTCTAACGTCCACTGGAGTGTTGTTGCTAAACAGAAGTTCAGACCTATTGATAATGTCAACTGGAGTGTTGTTACTAAACAAAAGTTCAGACCTATTGAAAATTATTCATAATACTTTCATGTGAGACTTCAAAATCTTTCATTAATCTCTTTATACCTCCTTGCTTGTAGCATTCCCAAACAATATTATTGTACCATCCACAATAAGAATGTGGGTTAATTTGCGATAGTAATGGTTGAAGCTATAACCCAATATTGATCCCTGCTGCTTTGCCTTGCATATCATCCTTTGAGTGTACATTAGACACCAAAGAGGTAAGATGATAACGGGTCACCATGCCTCAATCTGAAAAATTTAGGAGTCCTATCGATCATACTATACGTAGAAACTATATAGACCTTGAAAATATTTGACCAAAAATATATTCATTCAAATTAGAGATAGGCATCGGTCAGGTTTAAGATATTTTTCAACTCAATCGAACTTAATTTATTACTAAAAAATAAAATCAAATTTAGCTAAAATTATACACATTTTCTATGACTTATATATTTTTGGATTCATTCAGGTTAAATCAGATTATAATATATATATATATATAATATAACCATTGGGGTTAACCCAGTGGCCACCTGATGTTACTCTCTACGGAGAAGTCAGAGGTTCAATTCTTCAAAAATGATTTCTGAGGGTCGAGCTTTTTTAAAAAATATATATATATATATATAATATATATATAATATATTATAAATATACTCAATATATAATTATATTGAATATTGTATAAATTTTCAGATTAAGTCGAATCATATTAAATTATGTATATTATAAATATATATTTATAATATACATATATTTATCGGTTAGGTTCGGGTTGAAATAAAAAAATAAATATCAACCCAATCATCCGACCGAACCTGAAAATTTTAAAAAAAATAAATTCGATTTCACTCTTATATATAATATAAACTGACCGAACTCAACCAAAATATATTCGGTTCAATCGGATCCAGTCGAGTTTGATAAATTTGCATACTTCTAACCCAAATTATGCTAAACCTCAATTTTGACAACAAAATCGCCCCCATCTTAAGTTAAGCATCTAAAGCTTAATGGCAATGCCCTATCTTCCCTTGCTTCTTTCTTTATGGTTGTGTAATACTACTTCATATGCCACCAAGATCAAGATGTCTTGGAAATGGAACAAATATTGATTGGTGAGTGGAAACCAGAGAACGCTTGCCATTTGAGGAGATTTACTTCTTCCACAGTTATTGCCTTCTCTTTATTATCTGTCATCATAAGGGCGCTAAAGTTAGAGATAATCATTCCCTCATGAATTTGCCTACCTTCAAATAATATATCAACAAACGCAAACACTCGCTAAAACTCTCAACATTTTTAATAACACAGATCCAAAGAGAGCGTTCAAAAAATAAAATAAAATCTTACACAGAGCACTTTTTGCCACCTTCATCTGACCAAAGGGCGTATTGACCCACTCAATTTTTTAATATGTGTTGGGAAAATCGCTATTTTCCCGCCCCTCGGACCGTCTTTAAGCAGGAATAAATGAGAAAATAAAATAACAATTGAGAAATTAAAGAGAATAAAACACAATGATTTAACGTGGAAAACTCCCGAATGGAGAAAAACCACGGTCGTTGTCTAACGACAACCAAGAAAAATATTCACTATGCGGCAAATTGTTACAACCACAAATTACAAAATATTTTTCTAACCGATACCCACAAAACAACCCCCAAATATTTATACTCCAAGGAACTCCAAGAGATTGATTCTCTAATTCCTAATATAAACTATTTGGTATTTAACCTATAGCTCTCCTTAAGCTATATTTTGTGTTTGCTTGGTGTATCTACAAATGGAGAGAATGAGCCTATTTATAGGCTTCAAATGCAAATAAATTGTCAAACTAAATTAGGTGAAAATTAGGCTAAATTAGGCACCTCCCATTTTCACCTCACATTTTTGACAATTTCTTCATTGTTAGGCACCTTGCATTTTTGACTTTCTTTATTTTTATTTTTCAATTTTGGTGTGCTACCACCAACAATCTCCACCTTGAAAAATAAAAACACAACATTGTCTGTTACCGACAATTATAATTCTTAACGTCAAGAATTAACATACTCCACCATAAAAGAGTATCGACACTTGGAATTATTTCGCCAACTCCAAGAATTTTTCATCGGCCATGTCGGATCCCGCTAATAGTTTATGGTGCAACCCTCCTGTTGACTTTCCGAGAGTTCATTAGCCATCGACATAATTTTTCCACCACGCACCTTGCATCAACTGTCAACCAATGCAGCGCGCATTTCCGTGGATCAGCTACCAATAATCAGTCCTCTTCCATGGCATCTCAACGGGTAGCAATCATACCATGAGGACACACTTCTCTCAACTACAGAGACAACTCATCATCTCCTTCGCCACAGGAGATCACATTGGCAGCAACAACGTTAGAGCTTCTAGCCGAATCAGCTCCACCGTTCGGGCAATCCTTCCTCACGTGTCCAGTTTGACCACACCCCCAGCAGACAACCTTCCTCTTTCCGGAGCCTTTATTCTTTTTCCTGATACCGACAGATAAAGCTGAATTCTCATAAGATTTATTTTCCATTTCATTCAGTCTTCTCTCCTCAGTAATGAGCTTACTAACCACATCCGCATACACCACTTCCTTACTACCATATTTCAGAACAGGCTTCATGTGCTCATATGTTGAAGGAAGTGACAGGATGAGCCGAAGAGCTTTATCTTCATCTTCGGTTTTCACTCCAAGAGTTTCTAATTCAGAGATAATACCATTGAGGACACTCAGGTGATCGGACAGCTTTGTACCTTCCGCCATTTTCAACGTATGAAATTGCTCTTTCAAATATAACCTGTTGGATATATTTTTTCCCTGATACAATTCTTCCAGTTTCTCCCACAGCTCCTTTGTCGTGGACAATCCAAGCACATTAGCAAGAACATTTTTTGCTAGACACATGCGAATTTGACTTGCCGCCTTGATATCCAGCTCCTCCCATTCTTCGTCACTAATCTTGGATTTTTCTGAGTCTCCACTGCCACCGCCTTTTTCTGAATTTCTTCCGCTGACTGGTTTACCCTGCAAAACCTTATGTAGTCCAGACTGTATCAACACGTCTTTGACTTGCACTTGCCACAGTGCAAAATTCATTCTCCCATCAAATTTCTCAATCTCGCATCTCATTGCCGACATGCTTACTTTGTGCTTAATAAAGGACCAGAAATAAATATTACACCAGGTAAATTCCCAGGTAAGAGGAGGAGTCACAAAGGTCTCACTTAAAATCCACTTGCATTAGACTAAATTCGTGTCGTTTGACAGAATTTACCTCGACATGTAATTATTTATCTCACCACCAATACTCAAGCACACCAAAGCAAAACGGCTCCACCTTTTCCAAAGCTCCACCAGCTTAAAAACAAAAATAATTTTTAACAAAAATCTTTTCTGATGTGGAAGATCAGACCAAGCTGCAACCACAGAGCATACTAAGATTTTTGACAAAAAATTATAACACCTAAGCTCTGATACCACTTGTTGGGAAAATCGCTATTTTCCCGCCCCTCGGACCGTCTTTAAGCAGGAATAAATGAGAAAATAAAATAACAATTGAGAAATTAAAGAGAATAAAACACAATGATTTAACGTGGAAAACTCCCGAATGGAGAAAAACCACGGTCGTTGTCTAACGACAACCAAGAAAAATATTCACTATGCGGCAAATTGTTACAACCACAAATTACAAAATATTTTTCTAACCGACACCCACAAAACAACCCCCAAATATTTATACTCCAAGGAACTCTAAGAGATTGATTCTCTAATTCCTAATATAAACTATTTGGTATTTAACCTATAGCTCTCCTTAAGCTATATTTTGTGTTTGCTTGGTGTATCTACAAATGGAGAGAATGAGCCTATTTATAGGCTTCAAATGCAAATAAATTGTCAAACTAAATTAGGTGAAAATTAGGTTAAATTAGGCACCTCCCATTTTCACCTCACATTTTTGACAATTTCTTCATTGTTAGGCACCTTGCATTTTTGACTTTCTTTATTTTTATTTTTCAATTTTGGTGTGCTACCACCAACAATATGTACGTATATTTTAATATTTATATGTATATTTTTTTAAAATTGACCTCATTATAATGTATAAATTGACCCCTGAAAAAAATTTTCTAATTTACTCAATGAAAATAAGCCTAAAATTAATAAATAATTTATAATCTAAGAAAAATAATATTTTATAGTCTAAAAATTAAGCTATAAACTTTTAAAATATGAAAATATATAGAGTATAATTATAAATTTGGGAATATTTTTTTATATATTATTAAAAAAAATTTATTATTTTATCTTAAATAGATCATTTTTTATCCCGTTAATATTGAACCCACTCAGTGAAATTTTTTATTACACCCCTGCCAGTAAAACTAATTAGGTTCTTTTTATCCATTTATTTAATTATTTATTATATATATATGCATTAAAAGTCTAAAATAAAAGAAATATAAATATAAATATATTAGTGGTTGAATATTCTTATTTTTTAAATAAAAGATCAAGTATTTAATTTTTATTAATAAAATTACTATTTACTGAGATCACTTTATTTTTTTTAATAGATCAATTTAATGTAAATAAAATTAGTTTAATTTAATAAATTTAGAAATACATGTTATTATAAAAAAAAATATCTAATACATTAATGAGATGAGAAAGCCGTTGGTATTTATCAAAGTCTCCAACCTACCCCTATATTACATGTCCTTATATTTGGGGTGTATGGTCACGACATTTAATCCCAACATATTTGGCGGCAATTTCTGCTTGGAAAAAAAATATTAAAATACAAAAAAAAAAATTAGAAATCTTATGTATAGCCACTTTCTTCCCAGCGCGTGCTCTTACCTTCCAAAAAATCAATGGGGCAATTTATAGCTATATATATGTTTCTTGGTAACATTCATGAATAAACAGCGAAATTACTCTTATCCTCCGTATTGTTATTATTCTGTTACTAATAAATTTCCCGAATTTCGTAAAAAAAAATTGAGAATATAAGAAATGAAATTTTATCCCTTAATAATTAAGGATTCGTTATGAGTTGGTTACTAGCAAAAGAATTTTCAAATAGATTATAAATATAAATAAGGATAGTAATATTTTTAAATTTGATAAATTATATATTTTTTTAATTAATTGGATGGATTTAACCCATGGACTACATAATAGGGGTAGTCCTTCCCTATCAACACTCATCACAAGGATGATCAACACTCACCACAAAAGTGACGAAATAGAAAATTAAACTCGTGATCAACTGGTCACATCACAGCACACTAACCACTATATTAGGCCCTCAACCCCAAATTTGATAAATTATATTGTTATATATGTGTGTGTACAGATTTTTTTTTCTCTACTAAAATTATCAGGTTTGGATCACTGAATAATAATAATCATTTCATAAACTATTTTAATTTTAAATTATTTATCAAATTTAATTTGATTAATTATATAAATTAGTATTTTGATTTAGTTAGGAAATTAATGAATTTTGATAAAATAAAATAAAATTAATAATAACTAGATTTAGTAATTATCTTTAATTATAAAAAAATTAAGACATTTACATAAATACCAAAAAAATAACTTTTATTTCAAAAATACTACAAAAATTAAAAATATTTACACATTTATAAAAAGTTAATGCAAAAATTTAAAAATACATCATTCCTCACTGTAATTAATATTTTACTTTAATTTTAATTTTTATTTTTATTTTGAAATTTCACTATTAAATAAAAATATTTTAATAAAATAATAAAAATTAATATTTTAAATTAATTTTTATCATATAAAAAATATAATTTTTTATAAAAGGAGAAATTTTAATTATAAAAAATAAATAAGACTCACAAAAATTTTTTAAAAAAGTGAAATATATAAAAATATATTAATAAAAATTATTAAATTTATTTTTAAACAAATTTTACTTATCATACACACAAAAAAAATTTTAAAAAATAACCACAATTTCATTATATAAATGTGTAATAGTTATGCAGTAAATGTATTGTAGATATTGTGTGTATGTTATATTTTTATTATTTAAATTATGTATATTTTATGTAAAAATTATTGAATATTGTGTAAATGTTGTAAGAATAAAAAAATAAAAATATATATTTTTTCGGCCCTCAATTTTAGGTCAGTTGTGTATTAAGTCCTTCAATTTTTTTTGGTACAATCGAGCTTCCTAAACTATTCGAATGGTGAAAGTTGACCCTTATTTAACTATGGTTAAATATGTATACCTTAATTCTCGTTAAACTCACATGAAACATTAAAAATATCATATTGGTGACATTTGATCAAAACGGTGAGTTTCAATATGCATATTAAACAAACAATTGAAGCTAGTTTTTGCCAAAATGATGTGTTTAGCCAAATATCACTCTCAAAATCATACATATCCATCATCAATCCTCTTACACCATTCTAGAAAACCACCATAAAAAATAAAAGCATAAATTATGATAATATTATAATTTGTCAAATTGACTACAAGAATTATATTTAATAGTTCAAACTCTCCATATCCTTTCAATAAATGCTCAATAACTGTCACAACCCAATTGGGAAGCCGTGACCGGCATATAGCTATACCTAAGTACAACAATACAAGCCTGGATACTCAATAATTAAAACAATACATAACTCTTTTCTAAGTTCAATATACTCAATTTCATGTTCCAAATGTTCTAGTTATAATGCAAGATATCTAAATGTTCCACTCTTAAATATAATCACAAACGAGAGAAAATATTCCACTCTTATTACAAGCAAATGGTTCGGACTCGGTCCGCCATATTCTATCCAGAAATCTCTAATTTATAAACGGAATAATGTCTAACCAAGATGGATGACAAGGAATTCAAAGGAACAACTGTGGAGAAATAACGACGAATGCTAACAAACGATCTGAACTTGTAAAATCAGTCTATAGGGGTGTGAGCGTTATATAGACGCCCAGTAAGCTCATGAGAGGCAGAGAAAAATTTCTATAACAATAAGCAATATACATCATAAGAATTTCAATCATAATCAATTCATACAAGATGGTATGTCGGGGTCTACTAATATCATAATACCTCCTCCTTCAATCAATATCAATGTACAATCGGGCTTATAGCCCCAATGAGCAATCAGGCTTATAGCCTCAATGAACAATCAGGCTCACAGCCTCAATAATCAATCAATAGCAATAGTCAATGAGCAATCTCAATCAATAACCTCCGTCCCCATATGACACAATATCACACAACATAAAGATTTTCAAGTTCATTCAATACAATTAATAAATCAAGCACATACGTTTCTCTATCTTCTATTCACATGCAAAGCTTGGGTAGAAAGAATAGTCTAGCGAAATTGAAAGGAATAAATATATATTGAGAAGGGCTATAATATATATATATATATATAATATTTGGTTAGCAAGTAGCACATCACAAGTAATCACATACACCCATGAAACTTACCTGATTTGCGGAAGAATCCAACACCCCACGAACCTATTAATTTTGAACACCGGCTTGATTATTGCCAAAGGAAATAATTATACGGTCCAATAATCAATCTCACTATTACTTCTAGTATGAAAATGTCATGCATGCCATGAATGTCAAACAATCAAACATTTAGTCAAATTGATGAAAATTCTCTTAGTGAATACTTCCAGGTAATTATATCTCAACGAAATTAATAAAGTCTCTAAGCTATATAAAAATTATGTACTGACCTATAATATATCAATTTAAGAAAAATCAAATTTCGAATCGAACCAATTTGGTTCAAATCAAAAACATGGTTTAATTCGAAGATCAAACCGATCATATACTAGGTTCAAAATAGATTAAGTATACTAAAATCATAACATTTTAGAATATCAAAACTAATTTATTTAATTCATACTTTACGTATTTTCATGCCGAACCTCTCTCGAATTCCAAAAATCACGTTATCTACTAAACCAATAAATTTTCATTAAAATGGGAGTTATTTTCAAAAATTTCCAGAAAGTAATTTTGACTATTAAAAATTCTGAAAAAATTTCAGAAGGTCCTCCAGTATCTAAATGCATGCCGTGCAAAATTTTATAGCAATCAGAATTGGTTTAGTCTCCCAAAATCACTTTGCGATACACTGATTCCAGCTTGGAACTCAAACTGGCAGTGTTACAAAAACACACCAATTTCATCATCTTATAGTTGTAGTAAAAATCTCCAAATATTTTTCCCATATAATTAACTTCAGAGTGGTCAACATATAAAATTTTCAGAATTTTTAGAAACCTCTAAGTCCCTCAATTTAAATTTTTAAATCGGATTCATACAGTAAATTACCAAACTGGCAGTAGTCAAAGAATTAATTAATTTTCCAACATTGACATTATAAACAGACGTCCAAATATTTTTCTCAACCACTTAAGATCTTGATCTCAATCATATCAAAAATTTAGACTTAGACCATTAACCAATAGTTTTTAAAAATTTAACAAAATTACTGAAATTTCAACAAATACAGGTAGTGTTTATTTTCCACTTTAATAATGAATTAAAAATATAAATCCAGCATGAAAATTCAAGAAAAATTTTCTAGATCTAACCTACCATCCCTAGAACAGATCCAGATCGAATCTTGATCAAGAAGCATAAACCATATCTCAAAAATCTCAGATCAAACCCAAGAACACCATTTACACCACTAAACAATTTAATCTATTTTAATTAATTAAAAATCAAAATAATGATAGAAATTATATTTTTAAATACCCTAAATGTTTTACTAACACCCAATAACAGAAAACATACAATATATTTCGAAGAAATTGAAAGAAATTGAAGAAAAACCTCAAGAACTCAAAACTGGCTAGAAATGGGATGCCCAGACGACAGGCCTAGCACGCCGAACGACACCGGCCCAGCACGCGGACGACAGGCCTCTGCTGGCAGCCGGAAAAAGTTTCAATCTAGTCCCTCTTTTCTCTCTCTGACGGCACAAAAACCCTAAACACTGAATTCACTGCCATAATACCTCTATTTATACTAATTTGGGTTGGCAAATTACCAATAAATCCCTAATTTAATTTATTCTATTACAATGTGCCCTAAAACTTTTTAAAACTCAGAAACAACCCAACTAACTTAGTAAGGTTAACAACTAGCCCCAAATTTAATTATTTTTCAGAATTATTATAATTAATTTATTTAATTTAAGATATTTATTAATTATTAATTTTTCGAAAAATACCCGAAACGAAACTCGAGTAACATTATACTTAAAATAACCGTAACGACATCGCGGTCGCTAAAATGATGTATAAAATACCAAAACGAATTCCAAAAATTTTTCGAACGCCAAAAAAAAATCAAAATACCCTTGGAGCTAAAAACACAAGTTATACTTAAAACAATCGTCTCACCATCGCCAATATAACAATAAATACCAAATGACTTTAAATACGCCTGAATATGGAAAGGGTGTAAAATTACCATTTTACCCCTATCCTCCAATTTATTTTAAAAAAACTAAAGGTTTCACAATCTAACCCCCTTAAACAAATTTTGCCCTCGAAATTTACCCAATTACCGATTTATTATCAAAACACTCTTATTATTTTGGTTACACACAAATCCGGAAAAGTATAGCTCACTTAATACGTGTTGTTATGATTGATCAGGCCATAACTGCACGACACTAAGCACTAATGACTATTCCAGTTTTGATCCTGCTAATATTCATTATGAGACAATTTAAAATATTTCAAATTCTAACATATATCAACAATCATAACAAAATTTTAATACTTAAGTAACTTACCCAAAAATCAATCTAACCAATACCAATATCATAAAACGTTTACCAATCTGTCCAATGTCATTCTATCCATAATTTGAAACTATTTAAGAACGTCTATTAATTAATCCAATGCCATCCCCTCAATCAGCAAAACTATCACAATTTCAATCAAACAAAATCAGCAAAACTATCGCAATTTCAATCAAACAAAACACATATTATTCATTCACAATGCATACAAGATGCAATGTTATGCATGAATATGATGTTATGCCAAAATGTATGTATTCCACCATTCTAAATCTAACCCCCCCTTAAAGTGATTTCGCCCACGAAATCTATAACGTACCTGAAGACTCAAACAAATGGGGATATTTTGCTTTCATGAGTTCCTCTGCTTCCCAGGTGCATTCCTCCATAGAGTGATTACGCCAAAGAACTTTCACTGAAGAGACATCCTTTGTACGTAATCTCTTTACCTGACGATCCAGAATGGCAATTGGTTGTTCCTCATATGAACAGTCATCACTGATTTCCACAGTTTCTGGTGCTAACACATGTTCTGGATTCGCAACATACCGCCGAAGCATAGATACATGAAATGTTGGATGAACAGCTGCCAATTCAGGTGGTAGATTTAACTTATAATCCACATCACCAATCCTTTCAATGATCTCATACGGACCAATGTACCTCGGAGCTAGTTTACCCTTCTTGCCAAACCTCATAATTTCTTTAAAAGGTGACACTTTCAAGAATACTTTATCACCAACAGCAAACTCTAAATGCCTCCTTTTAAGATCAGCATAACTCTTTTGTCTACTAAAAGCAGTCCGAATCCGATCCTGGATGACTGGCACAACCTGAGCATTATCCTGTAAAAGTTTAGGACCCTCAATTCGGCGCTCACTGACCTCCTCTCAGTACAATGGAGTTCTGCACCTTCTACCATACAATGCTTCAAAAGGAGCCATGCCAATGCTAGCTTGATAACTGTTATTGTAGGCGAACTCTACCAATGGAAGATGATCTGCCCAACTACCTGTAAAATCCAAAACACACAACCGCAGCATGTCTTCTAAAGTCTGAATGGTTCTTTCTGACTGACCATCTGTTTATGGATGGAAAGCTGTGCTGTAATTGAGATCAGTGCCTAATCCTTTCTGAAGCTTCTGCCAAAATATAGAAGTAAACTGGGCACCCCTGTCAGACACAATAGAGACTGGTACTCCATGTAAGCTCACAATCTGATTAATATACAACTTCGCATACTAAGACACTGTATACTTAGTATTAACAGGAAGAAAGTGTGCTGACTTAGTCAATCTATCAACTATCACCCAAAATGAATCATAGCCACCAGGAGTTTTAGGCAACCCAACAACAAAATCCATGGTGAGTCTTTCCCATTTCCATTCAGGTAGTGGCAATTCTCTGAGCAAACCTGCTGGTTTGTGATGTTCATATTTAACCTGTTGACAAGGTAAACATTGAGACACAAACTCTGCAACATCATTCTTCATCCCTTTCCACCAGTACATCTGCTTTAAATCTCGATACATCTTAGTAGAACCAGGATGTATGGTGTATTTGGAAGAGTGAGCTTCTTTCAAAATTCGAGCCTTCAAATTATATATTGTAGGAACACACATTCGCGAACCAAACTGTAAAACTCCATTTTCATCTATCAAGAAACCCTTGGATTTGCATGTTAAGACTTTTTGACGGATCGCTTCCAATTCCTCATCTTTACTCTGGGCTGAGATAATCTCATCTAAAAAGTCAGGTTTGACTGTTAAATTAGCTAGAATTACTCCTCTATTTTCGACAATCTCCTTTTCAGACATGTGAAGAGTCAACCCATCACCAAGCAATTGATGTACCTCCCAAATCAAGGGTCTTCTAGCTACCGATATGTGCGATAGACTTCCCACAAACTTACGACTTAAAGCATCTGCCACAACATTTGCCTTACCAGGATGATATTGAATGTTGTAATCATAGTCTTCAAGAAACTCCACCCATCTCCTCTGTCTCAAGTTTAGATCCTTCTGAGCATAAACATACTTGAGATTTTTATGGTCGGTAAAAATCTCGCAAGTGACACCATAAAGATAGTGCCTCCAAATCTTGAGTGCAAACACAACCGCAACCATCTCTAAATCATGTGTAGGGTAGTTAACCTCATGCTTTTTCAGTTGTCTAGAGGCATAGGCAACCACCTTACCATGTTGCATTAGAACACAACCCAAACCAACACCGGATGCATCACAATAAACAGAATACCCTTCAGTGTCCTCTGGCAAAATAAGTACTGGTGCAGTGGTCAATCTCTCTTTAAGAGTAGTAAAACTCTCCTCACAAGCATCATCCCAAACAAACTTAACACCCTTACGAGTAAGCTTTGTCAATGGAGCAGCCAATCTGGAAAAATCTTTGACAAATCTTCTATAATAACCTGCTAATCCTAGAAAACTTCGTATTTCAGTGACAGTTTTTGGTCTTGGCCAATCCATGACTGCTTCAATCTTCTTTGGATCAACCTGAACACCTTCTGCGGATATAACATGACCCAGAAATACCACTCGATCCAGCCAAAATTCACATTTGGAGAACTTAGCATACAGCTGATGTTCTCTTAAGGTCTGCAAAACCATCTTCAAATGTTGATCATGCTCATCTTTAGATTTTGAATAGACTAGAATGTCATCGATAAACACGACGACAAACCGGTCAAGATAAGGACTAAACACCCTGTTCATCATATCCATAAAAGCAGCAGGAGCATTAGTAATTCCAAAGGACATTATAAGAAATTCATAATGACTATACCTCATGCGGAAAGCAGTCTTAGGTATGTCACTCTTTTCACCCTCAATTGATGATAACCCGACCGTAGATCAATTTTAGAGAAGTACTTTGCCCCCTGCAATTGATCGAACAAATCATCAATCCTGGGCAGCGGATATCTATTCTTCACTGTCACCTTGTTCAGCTGTCGATAGTCAATACACAGTCACATTGATCCATCCTTCTTCTTCACAAAGAGAACTGGAGCACCCCATGGTGAACTACTCGGTCTGATATACCCCTTCTGTAACAGATCATTCAGCTGCTCTCTTAATTCCTTAAGCTCTGCTGGCGCCATTCTGTATGGTGGCATAGAAATAGGATTGGTCCCAGGTATAAGATCAATGGAAAATTCAATCTCTCTTTCAGGAGGTAATCCCGGCAGATCATCTGGAAACACATCTACATAATCTCGCACTACAGGAACATCTTCAAGTTTTGCTTCTTCCTTGGTCACATCATGTATGGAAATAAGGTAAGCATTACAGCCCTTTCTTAGTAATCTTCTAGCTCCCAAGGCAGAGATTAAATGACTAGTGCTATTAATTTTGGAACCATAAAATGTCACTGTCTTGTCACTCTCACATGCGAACACAACTGTCTTATTTTTACAGTCCACATTAGCTCCATGATGAGCTAACCAATCCATACCCAAAATGACATCAAACTCTATCACATCTAACATAACTAAATTTACAGGCAATTCAACATTTTCGAGTTTGACTATACATTCTGTATACACATTTACAGACTCTACCATTTCTCCTAAAGGCGTATGAACAATTAATGGCATACCCATAATTTCAAGTGTTTTACCCAATCTAGATGCAAAACTAGGTGATATGAATGAATGAGTGGTTTCAAGATCCATTAAAATATGTGCATCTAGTGAACAAACAGAAAGAGTACCTTGCACCACATTGTTGTCAGCCTGCGCCTGCTGGTTATTCAGGTTAAACACTCGGGCATAATTCTGATTCTGGCCTTGATTATGATTATGATTTTGATTTTGACCATTTCGTTGTCCAATTGGTTGAGCAGCTCTACCATTCTACCCTTGATTACCATGTTGGTTTGCCTCACGACCCTGTTGATATTGCTGGCCCTGATAACCTTAGTAACCTCTTCCTCCATTGTAACCTCATCCACCCTGGTAGCCTCTACCTCCTTGGTATCCTTGACCGCCATTCTGACCATGACCTCCATTACCTCTGCCATAACCATTACCACTTTGATAGTTATTATGATGCCCTTGGTTACCGGCTGATCTGAACTGAGTTTGTTGTCCTGTCCGAGTTCAATTGCGCCTTGGAACCTGACAGTCTTTAACTTGGTGACCCATTTGGCCACAATTATAACAAGCACCTGTCATTTTTCGGCAATCTTCTGCATGGCGATTATCATAAAAATCACAAAGAGGGTTTGTGGGACCCTATTGTTGTTGTTGATGACGTCCACTGCCATTGTTATTTCTCTGTCCACTATACTATCCCTGGTAATTTTGCTGATTTTCTTGCCTATAACTTTTTCTGCTTGACTCCCCAGTGTCTTCTTTCCTTTTTCTATTCTCAATACCCATAGCAGCATTAACAGCCAAGTGAATCTCTTTATAGTTATGACTGGATATCAACTCAAAATATCTATCATTCAGGCTATCTACAAACCTATCTGTCATAGATTCTTCATCTTGGATAGTCGTGTAGCAAATTTCCTCAACTCTTGAAATTTCTCCCAATACTCGGCTACAATCTTGTTGCTCTGTGTCAACATTTCAAACTCCCTTGCCTTAGCCTTCATCAAATTCTGAGGCATGAAGTTTTGCATGAACATTCTGCTGAAATCCTCCCAAATTTCAACTTTGCCCTGAATAGAGACTTTGTACCATTCTTCAGCCAACTTCTGGAGTTGATGCCCAGCCAGCTCTATGGCTCTCTTCTCAGTACACTTTAAAGCATCACAGATCTTCTTAATCCTGTTAGGAAAAGCTAGCGGATCCTCGGTAGCATAGTTAGAGAACGTAGGTGGATCAAATCTAATAAATTTATGCAAATCAACCTCATCAATTGACCCTTCACCTCTAACTGGAAGTTGAACAGTTGTATTGGCATTATTTCCCATACCTTGAACCACCCGAACAACACCATCCGCAAGGGCTTCCATAGATCTTTGTAGTGTTAGAAGTGTATTTAGATATGCATTTTGATACCTTTGAGATGGTGCCTCACCTGGCACATGCACATTATCAGGAGCTGGAGGTGGTGGCTCCTGATCTTCACTAAGTGGTACTTCAAATAGCCCCTCATTCTCCTGTAGAAGGTTTTGATTTTCCATCCCTTGCACATTTTCATTCACCACTCTTCGAGGTCTTCCTCATCTACGTGGTAGGGTAGGCTCCTCAATATGAATCGCTGGCTGATGCTCAACTTCGAATGATACCCCAGCGTTGCTGGTCCCACCAATTAAAGGAAAACGAGTGTTTTATTGAGACATTGCACCTGCTAGCAGAGAAACAGGTTGGTTAACGCAGAAAGGAAGTAAAGGATTTAAAATGAAGTATCCTAATGATTTCAGGATAATGTTTAAATAAAATCAAAACCTAGGCGCTCTGATACCACTTTTGTCACAACCCAACTGGGAAGCCATGACCGGCGTATAGCTGTACCTAAGCACAACAATACAAGCCTGGATACTCAATAATTAAAACAATACATAACTCTTTTCTAAGTTCAATATACTCAATTTCATGTTCCAAATGTTCTAGTTATAATGCAAGATATCTAAATGTTCCACTCTTAAATACAATCACAAATGAGAGAAAATATTCCACTCTTATTACAAGCAAAGGGTTCAGACTCGGTCCGCCATATTTTATCCAGAAATCTCTATTTAGAAACGGAATAATGTCTAACCAAGATGGATGACAAGGAATTCAAAGGAACAACTATGGAGAAATAACGACGAATGCTAACAAACGATCTGAACCTGCAAAATCAGTCTATAGGGGTGTGAGCGTTATATAGACTCCCAGTAAGCTCATGAAAGGCAGAGAAACATTTCTATAACAATAAGCAATATACATCATAAGAATTTCAATCACAATCAATTCATACAAGATGGTGTGTCGGGGTCTACCAATATCATAATACCTCCTCCTTCAATCAATATCAATGTACAATCGGGCTTATAGCCCCACTGAGCAATCAGGCTTATAGCCTCAATGAACAATCAGGCTCACAGCCTCAATAATCAATCATAGCAATAGTCAATGAACAATCTCAATCAATAACCTCCGTCCCCATATGACACAATATCACACAACATAAAGATTTTCAAGTTCATTCAATACAATTAATAAATCAAGCACATACGTTTCTTTGTCTTCTATTCACATGCAAAGCTTGGGTAGAAAGAATAGTCTAGCGAAATTGAAAGGAATAAATATATATTGAGAAGGGCTATAATATATATATATAATATTTGGTTAGCAAGTAGCACATCACAAGTAATTACATACACCCATGAAACTTACCTGATTTGCGGAAGAATCCAACACCCCACGAACCTACTGATTTTGAACACCGGCTTGATTATCGCCTAAGGAAATAATTACACGGTTCAATAATCAATCTCACTATTACTTCTAGTATGAAAATGCCATGCATGCCATGAATGTCAAACAATCAAACATTTAGTCAAAGTGATGAAAATTCTCTTAGTGAATACTTCCAGGTAATTATATCTCAACGAAATTAATAAAGTCTCTAAGCTATATAAAAATTATGTACTGACCTATAATATATCAATTTAAGAAAAATCAAATTTCGAATTGAACCAATTTGGTTCAAATAAAAAATATGGTTTAATTCGAAGATCAAACCGATCACATACTAGGTTCAAAATAGATTAAGTATACTAAAATCATAACATTTTAGAATATCAAAACTAATTTATTTAATTCATACTTTACGTATTTTCATGCCGAACCTCTCTCAAATTTCAAAAATCACGTTATCTACTAAACCAATAAATTTTCATTAAAATGGGAGTTATTTTCAAAAATTTCCAAAAAATAATTTTGACTATTAAAAATTCTGAAAAAATTCCAGAAGGTCCTCCAGTATCTAAATGCAAGCCATGCATAATTTTATAGCAATCGAAATTGGTTTAGTCTCCCAAAATCACTTTGCGATACACTGATTCCAGCTTGGAACTCAAACTGGCAGTGTTACAAAAACACACCAATTTCATCATCTTATAGTTGTAGTAAAAATCTCCAAATATTTTTCCCATATAATTAACTTCAGAGTGGTCAACATATAAAATTTTCAGAATTTTTAGAAACCTCTAAGTCCCTCAATTTAAATTTTTAAATCGGATTCATACAGTAAATTACCAAACTGGCAGTAGTCAAAGAATTAATTAATTTTCAAACATTGACATTATAAACAGACGTCCAAATATTTTTCTCAACCACTTAAGATCTTGATCTCAATCATATCAAAAATTTAGACTTAGACCATTGACCAATAGTTTTTAAAAATTCAACAAAATTGCTGAAATTTCAACAATTACAGGCTGTGTTTATTTTCCACTTTAATAATGAATTAAAAATATAAATCCAGCATGAAAATTCAAGAAAAATTTTCTAGATCTTATCTACCATCCCTAGAACAGATCCAGATCGAATCTTGATCAAAAAGCATAAACCATATCTCAAAAATCTCAGATCAAACCCAAGAACACCATTTACACCACTAAACAATTTAATCTATTTTAATTAATTAAAAATCAAAATAATGATAGAAATTATATTTTTAAACACCCTAAATATTTTACTAATACTCAATAACAGAAAACATGCCATATATTTCGAAGAAATTGAAGAAAAACCTCAAGAACTCAAAACTAGCCAGAAATGGGAAGCCCAGACGACAGGCCTAGCACGCCGAATGACACCGGCCCAGCACGCGGACGACAGGCCTCTGCTGACAGCCGGAAAAAGTTTCAATCTAGTCCTTCTTTTCTCTTTCTGACGGCACAAAAACCCTAAACACTGAATTCACTGCCATAATACCCCTATTTATACTAATTTGGGTTGGCAAATTGCCAATAAATCCCTAATTTAATTTATTCTATTACAATGTGCCCTAAAACTTTTTAAAACTCAGAAACAACCCAACTAACTTAGTAAGGTTAACAACTAGCCCCAAATTTAATTATTTTTTAGAATTATTATAATTAATTTATTAATAAATTAATTTATTTAATTTAAGATATTTATTAATTATTAATTTCTCAAAAAATACCCGAAACGAAACTCGAGTAACATTATACTTAAAATAACCGTAACGACATCGTGTTTGCTAAAATGATGTATAAAACACCAAAACGAATTTCAAAAAATTTTCGAACTCCAAAAAAAAACCAAAATACCCTTGGAGCTAAAAACACAAGTTATACTTAAAACAATCGTCTCGCCATCGCCAATATAACAATAAATACCAAATGACTTTAAATACGCCTGAATATGAAAATGGTGTAAAATTACCATTTTACCCCTATCCTCCAATTTATTTAAAAAAAACCAAAGGTTTCACAATAACGAAGATAGGCATGAATCAAAATCAAGGGAATAGGAGAAACAAAAAATTAAGAACAAAACTACATACCCTCAGCTGATTAGTCATAGAATCTTCTTGATTATAAAATGTCAATTTTTGAACACCAGGCAAAGACGGTGCATCCACGATGTGAAATGAATTATAAGTCACTAACCATGTAAACATGGTAAAAGGCAACCTATCAATATGCAATCGAAATACCAAATATTTTCAAAGTTTTTAGCTTAAAATAGCCAATGCCAATTGACAAAAACACAAAATTAATGGCAAAGAAATTCACAATAGTGGTAGATATAATAGCTTGGCCTATGGTGCAGATGAGTTTATTCTTGCCTAAAGTAGGGCAATTTCCACAGAAAAGCCCCAGCCCCCAATTTGTAGCTGTTGTACATGATCATAGCACCTATAATTCCTCAACAATTCAGTTAAAATGGCTAAGAAAGAAAAGCAAAATGACACAGATCACAGATAAATCAACAAGGTATGTCTTCAACATCGGAAGTTAGGGATTGAAATGCTCAAGTTGGGTATTTTCTTTCCAATTCACTAAAAAAATCATTTTTTGGCTTGATTTATTTGTTTAATTTGTATATCAAAACTCACCATTTTGATTACATGTCACTGATGTTGTATTTTTAATGTTTCACATGATTTTAAAGACGATTGATATACATGCGTTTAATCACAATCAAATAAGGGCTAGCTTTCACCATTTCAAATAGTTTAGTGACTCAATTTCACCAAATAGAAGTTGATGGGCGAAAAAATGTGTTTTTCCATAAAAAAATTAAAATAAATAAAATTAAATAAATATTAAAAATATTATGTAGATGTGTTGTAGATATATTGTAGAAGTTGTAGATATAGTTTGTATTGTTAAGTGTGCATTTTATATATGTTGTGTATATATTTATTTTTTTGTGTATATTAAAAATATGATATTAAAAATTTTATTTAAATGAAAGAATAAATAAAATAAATTACAAAAAATAAAAAATTACAAAAATAAAAAAAAAGGTCTAAGAGTAAAAATGAAAAAAAAAAATTTTGCCTCCCGTGTTTTTAAAAACAAAAAACTTTTTTTATGTGTATAGCGTAATTATCTCAAAAAAAATTTAAATGGTATTTTTTGTATCAAATTTTTGAATATCATCAATATTTTTCATATTTATGTTTATTTATATTAAATATATTATATACTAATTTAATTTAATTATATATATGTACACATGCATAGTCCCTACTAGCCAAATAATTTTCTAAATCTATAACATAATCTATTTCTTCAAAAATGAATCAAATGAATCATTCAATGGATTTTTCTAAAGATTTATCTAACACTTACTCTCAAGGCACATGTTAAGAAGCATTAAATATTTTATTTTTTTATTGGAATGCCATTATTTTCATTGATGTTTGTTGCAATCACTTTTTTTAAAGTGATTAATAAATAAATGGATTTTTCTTACATGTTCTCTAAGCATTATGTGCTCAACTTTTTATTGGGATGCATCTTATTTTTATGCTTAATATATATATTGTCCCCTCTTACTTTGTATGATTTGTCAATTTGTCCTCTCTACTTTAACTTCAACCATTTTAACCATTTAGCTCATCTTTTTCATATTAATTACACCCTTATTTGCTGACGTGGCAATCTGCATGCAATATTTTTCTTAATCGTGTGAACTTATAAATTTTTATTAATATGAATCATAAAATTATAGTTATACCCTTTACTTCATCTTCTTCCCTAGATTTGCAATTTTCAATCACAATGAGTCATTCTCACAACCTTTCAAGGACAATTTCAAAAGTTCATACCTTTATAAAATTTCAATTAATATCATATTGCTTCATCTTCTTTCCCATTTCATTTGCAATCACATTTTTCATTTGCAATCCCAATTATTAATACATCAACGAAATCACAATTTTATGATATAAAAATTGAATTTTGAGTGTCTTTTTGTTTGCCAAAAAAATATTCCATACTCAAAATTCAGGAATTTTTCTCTCTTTGATTTGTTGAAATCTTTATATAGAAAAATAGAAGAGAACCAAAAAACAAGAGATTTGCAATGGTGATTAGCAAAACAAAAACCCATATCTTCTCCTTTCTCCTCCAAAGACCGGCATTTACTTTACCACCGCCAAGAGTTTTCTTGCTTATTGCTTCGATCTATTTTCCCTCTCAACCTCTATTTTTTTCCCATCAAAATTTCCAAATTCATCTTGATGTCTGTTAATTCTTTTTGAAACCCTTTTTGTCAAAATGCACTAGTGTCTTAAAAAATGAAAGTATTGACCCATTATAAAGAAGACGAAACCATTAAAAAATAGAAGATGATGACATCTTTGATCTTCCATTAAAGACAAAAACTTAGTACAAACTATAAATATAGTTGTAGTCATCATGCAAGAACATCCAAAACTTGATATATTGATAAGGATTAAAAAGAAAGAAAATGGAAATAGATGGGAGAGAGAAGAAAAACGATGAAATGGGGAGGCTTTAATGGAGGAAAATTATTATTATTATTATTATTATTATTATTATTATTATTATTATTATAGTTTTGAGGTGCATAAAATTTTTTACACATGGCATCCATTTCTTAAATTGACATTGATGTGTATTTATTGGTAGAGAGTGTATTTTACGCGCAATAAATATGTTGCATATTTTGGTTTTAAGAGTTAAATAAGTATGAAATTGGTAAATTGAAGGGACGAAGTGATTAATCGAATAGTAGATGGGATAAAATGATTAAAGTTGTCAAGTTTTAAAGGACAATAAATATATTAAGCCTTATTTTTATTAAAATATATTATAATCACTTTGTAATGTATGTAATTTACTTATTAATTACTTCAAAAAAATGATTGCAATAAATTTTAATAAAAATAACACACATCCCAATAAAAAATTGAGCATTTAATGCTCCTTAACATATGTTGAGGACACACTTTAGAAAAATCCTAAATAAATTACATGTATTACAAAGTGATTGCAACAAATTTTAATAAAAATAACATATATCCCAATAAAAAGTAAAACATTTAATTCTTCTTAACATGTGCGCTAATGGCACATGTTAGAAAAATCATTTTTCTAAAGAAAAAACTAAGTGACCATACTAAAGTGGCCAAAATTCAGTCAGACTAGGTAAAAAGTTAATAGTGCCCTTCAACTAGTTTTGTCTCCAAAACAAATAGTTTATTTCCCTCCAAATATTCATATTAAATGATATGCATTGAAAATTTTGCACTTTTCAATTCCACTGTTATTAAAATATAACTAATTATTGAGTTTGTATACTTAAAGTATTTAAAATTATTAGATTATTCATTTTAATTAATAAAATCTAAAGATAAAAATATAAAAAATAAATAAATAAAGGATAAAAACATAAAAAAAATAAATATAATAAAAAGGAAAAAAAGCAACAAATGAAAAAAAAATATAAAAAAGAAAGATAAAATAAAAAGAAAGTGAAAAAATAAATTTGATTACTTAATTATATTTGTTGCATTTTAATTTTAAGTTGTACATAAATCAAATGGCAAAACACTTATATTTGTGTCAAGAAATACATGATTCAATTATATATGATTGCAAAGTTTTTTTTTTTTTTTAAAAAAATTATTTCATCATATAGTGTTTTTAATTTATTTATAAAAAAAATAATATTATAAAAGTAAAATTTATTAACACTTATATTTATATGTAATAGCTATAATATATAGCAATATTTAATGTGTAATTAACTAGTTATCATATAGTAACTATGTCAAGTAATATTTGTAATAGAATCTACTTCAATCATAGAAGTTATGAATACAAAACTATATTAAGATTCAAATAGCATATTAAAATTATATGAAACTTACCTATAAACTTTAAAAGTTAAATATTTATTTATCTGATATTTATTTTTAAACGAAATATGTGTATAACTATATTGTATATATGTTTATGATTATATTGATTTATTTTAATTAAAAAGTATATTTTTTGATCTATAATAATTATTTTAGCGTATTTATTCAATATATTAATTATATAGTATTGATTATGGTATATGTGTAAATTCATATTATAAAATAAATTCATGTAATTAGCTACATAGTAAGATTAATTTAATATAATTAACTATTTTATAAGTATAAATTTATATAATTAGTTGAACAGTAAGATTAATTTAATATAATTAACTATTTTATAAGTATAAATTTATATAATTGGCTACATAATAAATTTAATTTGAAGCAATTAACTATATTATATGTATAAATTTATGCAATTGACTATATAATAGATTAATTTAATATAATTGACTATAATACAAGTGAAAATTTATATAATTAGCTATATAATAAGTTTAATTAAATATAATTGATTATGTAATAAGCATAAATTTATGTGATTGAATGCATAATAAGATTAATTTAATGTAATTGACTATTTATGAATATAAATTCATATAATTTGATATATAATAAGTTTAATTTTGAGTAATTAACCATGTTATAAATATAAATTTATGTAATTCAAATAATAAGATTAATCTATTATAATTGATTATTGTATAAGTATAAATTCATATAAATGACTATATAATAGTTTAATTTAATGTAATTGACTATGTTATAACTATAAATTCATGTAATTTGCTATATAATAAGATTAAAACTATATTATATGTATAAATTCATGTAATTAGCTATATAATAAAATAATTTAATATAATTAACAATGTTATAAGTATAAATTCATATAATTGGCTAAAAATAAGATTAATTTAATATAATGACTATGTTATAAGTATACATTCATGTAATTAGTTACATAATATGATTAATTTAATGTAATTAACTATATTATAAGCATAAATTCATAGAATTGGTTACATAATAAGTTTAATTTAATATGATTAACTATTTTATAAATATAAATTCATATAATTAGTTATACAATAAATTTAATTTGGAGTAATTGACAATGTTATATATATTTAAATTTATGTAATTAACTACATAATAATATTAATTTAATGTAATTGACTATGTATAAATTTATGTAATTGGATATATAATAAGTTTAATTTAATATAATTTACTATATTATAAGTATAAATTCTTGTAATTTGTTACATAATAAGATTAAATTAATATAATTGACTATGTTATAAATATAAATTCATATAATTGACTACATAATAAGATTAATTTAATATAATTAGCTATTTTATAAATATAAATTCATATAATTGGTTATATAATAAGTTTAATTTAGAGTAATATATGGACTATGTTATATGTATAAATTTATATGATTAGCTATAAAATAAAATTAATTTAATATAATTAACTATAGTAAAAATATAAATTAATATAAATGGCTATATAATAAGTTTACTTTATTATAATTGACTATATTATAAGTATAAATTTATGTAATTGGTTACGTAATAAGATTAATTTAATGTAAATAACTATGTTATATAAATTCATGTTAATTTAGTATACTTATGACAAAGTTACTTACTCAAAATTGAATTAATATGTACTTATAAAATATGTATATTACTCAAAATTAAACTTTTTACATAGTCAATTACTCAAAATTAAAATTGTTACTTGGTCAATTACATGAATTTAACTTAAAATTAAAATTAAATGAATTTATACTTATAAAATATGTTTATTACTTAAAATTAAATTTATTACTCTATTCGTCCCATTTTTATAGTCCAATAGTTATTTATACATATATTAATAAAGTATAGTTAAGTTAGTTAATAATTTATTTTTTTCTAATATACCCTTATTAAATATAATGCATTTTTTAAATTATTTTTAATGCTATTTGCAATTGTAGTGAAAAAATATATATTAAATGAGAGTATAATAGTAAAATAATAACTTTATTTATGACAAATGGACTATAATTTAGGACATTCAAAAATAGTATAATGGACTATAAAATGGGACGGATGGAGTATATAATAAATTATTCGAAATTAACTTTTTTATAAATTTATTTTAAAATCATCATTTGAATTAGTAGATTTTATTTTATGCCAAAACAAGTAAAATTGCATAAATTTTTAAAATAAAAAAAATATATTTTTTAAACTTATAAATATTGACAATTTCCATTGATTTTAAAATTCTCAACCAATGCTCATTCATATCGTCATACAAAAGTGATGTTAGCTACTGATTTTTTTTTTTTTTACTTTCTTCTCAATATATATGTAGAAGTATTGGATTAGAATATACTTAATGCATCTATTGACTACATTTTTTTTGTTAATGTTTTAATAATATTTTACTCCTGTGCTTCTCTTAGATCTGGTCTACTCATAACATCAATGCCTTAGAATAATTTTCATGTACGGATACGTCATGATAAAAAACAAATTAAAAAGTATGAAATTATTTTAATATACTATTATAAAATTAATTATTTTAAATAATAATAATTAATTATATTTAAAAAAAGAAATATTTTGAAAAATAAACTTGTTAAAGTAATTATCTACTAAAAAATTGAAGCAATAAATAAGAGAGATAATGAAAATTTGAAATTCAGTTTTTAAATTTGAAATTTTAAAAAGGATATAAAAATAATTTTAAGTGTCAAAAATTAATTTTTGGCTATTCTGGCTACATATTGTCTGCCCATTTAGTATTATCATTTTCTAAAATGTGCCTTAATAATAAATTTTAGGTAGCATTAAATACTCTATTTTTTTATTAAAATATATGTTATATTTTTTTATTGAAATTTATTGCAACTAATCATTTCTTTTAAAGTTACTTCAAAAAAAAATCATTTCTTTTAAAGTGATTAATAAATAATTTACATATGTCACAAAGTGATTAATGCTTCTTAGAGTATTTAGTTATCACAATTTAGCTTTTGCTATTTTTAAGGATTAAGTATTAATGATCATGACATTTCATCTCAAAAGAATATGATGAGAGTCTATGATAGCATGGCAGTCAAATGTCATATTATTTTCTGTTAAAAAAAATGCAATATTATTTTAATCATTCACAATACATATTTCATATTTAAATATATATTTTTTTAAAAATTATTTTGTTATTTCAAAAAATAACATGAATTCTAAAATTAATTTTTAGGAAAAGTTTTATTTTTGAAAATAATATTTTTTATTTTCTAAAAAATCAACTATTAAATTATAGATATTTTTATTCATAATTAATTAACCATTAATAATGCAATAAATTAGTGATCATAGAAGAGACAAGCTATCAAGTGATTATAGAAGAGAAGCTATTAACTAATCCATGGTATTGCGATTTAAAAAATTTTATATTATTTTAATTCAAAAAATAATTTATATATGAATATAGTTAGTATACAAAAAATAATATTTTACATATAAATATATATTCTTTAAAAGTCACTATTTTAATAAGATTGGCTTTTCACGTTTTTGTTTTTATTTTTATTTTAATTTTTAATAAATTTTGTGTGTCATAATTTTAAAATAGTGATTTTTAATTTATTTTAATTTTTATATTATTTAACTTTTAAATTGGCAATATAAATTTATTTTTTTAAAAAAAGAACATGATCTTAATTATAATTATATTTAGAATTTTATATTATTTGAATGTATTTTTAATAGATATTTTATCTCCCCAAATATATGTTTTATGGTATTAACTTAGTTCTAATTTCAATATATTTATTTGTTATTTTTCTATTTTTCTATATTTTTTACTAATATTATTTTCAAGTATATTTATAAATTTTTCTTTCTCTTAAAATAATTGTTAAAGTAAAAAAATTCAATAATTTTTTATTCAAATTACTACTTTTGATTTTTTTCTAATTGTTCTTTTTAATAAAAGTAATAGAATCAAAATTTATATTTTGAATCAATTCAAAAATTAAAAATTGAGTAGAAAGAAAAATTATAAATTTATCTTAAAATGATATGTATAAAAAATTATAAAAGTGGCAGAAAAAAAATGAAAAAGTTTAAATTAAGTTAGTAAAGTAATATATTTAAGTAGGGTAAAAAAATTATTTATTAATATTCATATGCATTTATCTATTTTTTGGCTTTAAAATTTTCACTTAAAAGTGGGTAAAAATTTTAAGAATAAAGTTAAATAGTTTAAAACTTTGTATCCAAAAATAATTAATAACGTGATTTTTTAAATTATTTTTAAAATAATTAATTGATATTTCCAAATTAAATAAAAATAAAAATAAAAAATTTAATATTTTAAACAATTATAACTCACAAAATTCATTAAAATTTGAAGAAGTCACTTTTTATTGAAATAGTGATTTGTCGAGCATAATAATAATAATAATAATAATAATAATAATAATAATAATAATAATAATAATAATAATAATAATATAAAGATTTATGAGTTAAAATGAAAAATAAAAAGTTAATTAAGGGCAAAATATAATGGCTCATCAATTAAAAAGAAAAATAAAATAAAATAACTTAATTATTTAATTACTTTGAGATAATGTATTTTTTTGTAGAGGAAGATTTAAGAAGAGGGGGGAAAATCATGCATTTAAAAAGAAAATAAAATTTAAAAAAGCAAAATAAAAAAATTTTAAAAAAATGAGACAAAAAAAGAGAGAAAAATTAGACATAAAGAGCTAGAGTAAAGTGAAAATTTTACTATTTATTATTGTAATTATTTTAGTATATTACGAGCTTGCTTTTTATATATTTTATATTATATTTAAATGAAGTAATAATTTATATATTAATATATAATTAAGACGCTAAAGATAATATTATATATAAATGTATAAAATATTAAAAATTTATATATATTTATATATTATAAAAATATTTTATAATAATATATGTCTAATGTATTAAGATATGTTTTGCATTAATTTGAGATTTGATAAAAAATAATTAAAATATTAATTTTTAATTTTATTGCTTTAGTTAAAAATTAAAAAATAAAAATAATATTTTGAATACAAAAAAATAATCAAAATTTTAATTTTTATTAAATTTTTGGAAAAAAATAAAATAATTATAAAATTTAACTGAAAATTATATGATTGAAAAGAAATATAAAAATGGTAGAAGAATGAATAATTATATTAAAATTTATATTAAATTGGTATAATAAAAATATTTTTAAATGAACAAAAATATATTCAAAATAAAATGGAACAATAAAAATTATAAATCCAATTGTAATAATAATATATTTATTTTAAATTATCTTTAAAATAATTAAAATAATTATATTGTTTGTTAAAAGGTTAAAATATAATAATAACAACAACAACAACAACAACAACAACAACAACAACAACAATAATAATAAAGTTTAAAATTTTAACCTTATTATTCTAGGAATTAATTGATAAAATCTATTAAAAGTTAAAATACAAAAATTTTGAGAAGTCATTTTTATTGAAACTATAAGTTCTAAAATAGTGATAATAATAGTGATAATAATAATAATAAAGACAAAATAAAAAAGCAAAAAAAATGGTAGGAAGTGAGAAAATGAAAAAAATAGTAATAAAATTGAAATTTCACTATTTAATGGGTGTGACTCTTTTGTATATATACAATATAATATAATATCTAGAATTTAATAAATAAAAAGTAAAATAATTAAATAGTATATAATTAAAAATTAAAAATATTTTCAATCATTTGAAGGGGGTTAAATTTTATATTTTTTGGTGCCAATTAAAAAATAAAAAAAATATTCTCATGAAAAAAAGGAAAAATATTACAATTCAAACATAAGAATACGTGAGCAACATTAAAAAATGAAAAAAAAATAATACAAAGATTGAAGAACCTATAATTGAGGGTTCACAGGCGGGATTTGGTCAGATTTGAGTAATTAATCAATCCGATAGAACCCAAGTATTAGCCTATTTATTGCATTCGTAGTCGACCGATCAACACATAATTTTAATCGACCCATTTGAAATTCAGATTCGGTCGGATTCATATGGGTGGGTCGGACATTAGGCCTATGAAATTAGCATTTTTTTTTGGGTTTTATTATTCAGTCACCAATTAAAAACTTTCAACCAACCCTGTAAATTTAATATTTTTTTTTCAAATACTTTTAACCATTAAAAATTTTTATTTTATTTTTCAAATATTATCATTTATTCTAAATAACTACTTTAAAATAGAAATTGCTAATTCAGTAAAATTTTAGAATGAAAATTACATTCAAGCCTGATATAATCCATACAAAAAATCAATCAATCCTAAATCTATATGAACCCATGTAACATAATATTAGTTCATAATTACAGTATAATCCACATGCAACATAATTAGATAAAAAAACTACATGATTATAAATGAAATTTGTAAAAAACTAAAGCCTAAAAGTCAAGTTTGTTATAAAAATTAGCATGCAATCATGATACAAAAAATAAAGTAGATATTATCAATACAAACAGTTTTTAATGCTTGATGATTTAACAAAAAAATAATGAGAAAGCATCAAAATTGAATATCATTTTACTTTAATGAAGCAAAAAAAAAAAAGATATATGCAAAATGAACAATAATATTGAGGTACATAACTCCCCCCAAATCTTCAATACAAGTTATGTGATTCATATGAAGGCTACAAAAAAATATCACAACTGAACTAATAGTGTACAAACATATCAACACACCATATAAAAAAACAAATTTAAGATCAAGTGCACATTGAACTCAACAAACCAAAGAGAAAAACTTTGGCAAAAGCTCAACACATTAAAAAAAAATTGAGGTACAAAATTCCCCCAAATCTCCTATACAAGTCATGTAATTCATATGAAGACTGCAACAAAAAGAAATCACAACTTCAAATTTAATGCGCAAACATATCAACATTCCGCATAAAAAAATAAATTTAAAATCAAGTGCTAAGTGCTATCACACACCAAAATAACAAAAATCCACAACACAAAACTCAAGGCACTTTTGTACTTAAGTTGTGCAAATCAGCATACCTGCAAGAGAAAAATTACATTTCAGTGCACCAACTCAATCTAAACTCAATCTCAATTAACATTGTAACACAATCTCAAATAACTTTAAAATCCTTAACCATTTAATTAGAAAAATCTCAATTAAGTAAATCTCAATCTCAATTAAGCCTTGTTTTATTAGTTTTTGTTATAGATTTGTGTCTTATTTATTATGATAATTATTGTTTTATTTAGGTATTTTGTTAGTTTTAATCGGTTTATTTAGTGTTTTCATTAATTTTGGTAGTTTTAATTTATTTCAGTGTTTTGTCATTTTTGTTCCAATTTTTAGTGTGTGTTTATGTTTTGTTGGTTATTGTTTATTTAATTTGGGTTTAAAGTTTGTTTCAAGTTTTGTTTTAGGTTTAATATGCAAGGAACCGTGCTAAGGAAGAAAACAACTAAGGAATCAAGAGGAAGAAATCAATGGACAGTAGCTGACACATGCAGGGGACACGGCCAAGCTTGTGGCCGTGTCCCTCCAAAAAAGCTCCAACACGGCCAAGTTGCTTAAGCTTGGCCGTGTCTCACTCAATTCCAAAGAAAAAGAAAGAAGAAAATCAAGCAGTAGAAGACACAAGCAAGGGACACGGCCAAGCTTGTGGCCGTGTCCCTCCAAGAGCCTCAGACACGACCGTGTCTCTTCCAACTTGGCCGTGTCTCTCATGGATCAAAGACATAGCGGATTTTTAAAGCGGAGGTTTCATATAAATAGGAGAATTAGGGTTTTCAAGAAGGGGTTGAGAGTTTGAGTTTAGATTGAGCCGTCAAAGAGAGTTTTAGGGTTTTCATAACTTGTTTTCTTTGATTTTGATTACACTTTGGATTAAACTAGCTTAGATTAGATTTGTTCTTGCCATTGATACATTCTTCGAGCAAGTTCTGAACAAGAGATTCTTCAAGAGCTAAGAAGTTTGTAATTTGGTTTTGTTCTCGAACTTTATCTCTTTAATTTCATTGGAATTGTATTTATGGATATTATCATGTCTAAATTGATTTCTTTGAATGTTAATGAGATGAGTATGTTTAATAGCATTATGAACTAATTTGATCTAGTCTAGGGTTTGTATGGATCTGCTATGATTGTATGAATTGGTTATTACTCTTGACTTAATAATTTCTTTAGCCTTGATTGAATGAATTATTGTTAATATATAATTGATTGGCCACCAATTATGTGTTTTAGGTATTAGATGATGGATTGAAAGATGAAGTCTAATGTTGGAACAATTCAATTAGGGACTTAGGTGAATTAGAGATATAACCTAGGAAACGATTATTTCAATTGTAACAAGATTAGTTGAAACAGGTTTGAATGCGAGAGCTTATTTCCTTTATTCAATTAATTAAGTTGCTTGAGATTTAATTTTTGAAATTAAATTAGTTAAGAGGAATAACCGTTCATTCATATAAATAGTAGAGAAGTGCAAACCCTAGACCATTTTATTAAGTGAATCAATACATCAGCTTAATTTACTTTTATTGCTCTAAAATTCCAATCGATCTGTCTTCATTAGTTAGCAATTTAAATTTATTCATTACTTGTTATTTATAATATGATAATCAATTAGCTACTTTAGCTTCCTTGTGAGACGACCTTGGGGCGGTCACCTTTGCTACAGCTACCTCGTATACTTGCGAGTGACGCTTTGTGGTAGAGTTAATTAGAGCGCAACAAGTTTTTGGCGCCGTTGCCGGGGAAGCTAATTGGCGTAATTGTTTGTTAGTCATAGATATTTTAGATTATTTATCATTGTTTACTTTTATTTTATTTGTCTTTTGCTTTTAATAATTTCTTTTTCTAGAAACTCTGTTTATGCAAGGTAGGAGATCACTTGGAGGAGAGTTATACCCAGTCATTCCAGAAATTCAGAGAGTGAAAAGGAGCAGAGAAGAGTTTGAACTGTACACCGAATTTGATACTACAGAGGAGGACACTTCTGATTTTGAGTCGGAATCTGCACAATATGTTAAAATGGCAGAAGAAAGACAAAGAACCATGAGAGATTTTGCTAGACCTGTCATTGGAACTTCCACTTCTTGCATAAGATTGACAGATGCGGCAAGAAATTATGAGTTGAAGAACATTCACTACAACATGGTGCCATCATTCTATGGAGTTCCAAATGAAGATCCTTTGAACTTTATTCGGGATTTTTATTCTACCCTCAACACTTTTCCATTGGGAGGACTAACAGAAGATCAGTTGAGGATGAGGTGTTTTCCATATACATTGAAGGATAGGGCAAAGAGTTGGCTTATGATGTTGCCCGAGAATTCTTTGGCAACTTGGGAGCAAGTTTATAACAAATTTATGGGCAAGTTTTACTCTCATCAAAAGACAGTTGAATTGAGAGGGAAGATTGCTACATTCTCTCAATTTGAAGGAGAATTTGGGACATATTCAAGATGTTATTGATCCAGTGTCCACACTATCACTACCCACTTCAACTTCTGAATCAGTTTTTCCATGATGGTCTAATCCAGCAATTTTAGAACAGTGTTGATAATGCAGCTGGGGGAGCTATGAGAGAAAAGACAGCTGATGAAACTTATGAGATCTTTGAGATGTTGGGAGCTAATTCTCAACAGAAAAGTGTAAGGGGAAGAAGTAAAGGGGTGAATCAACTGGAAGCCAATAGTGAGATGGTCAATCAGATAGCTGAATTGACAAGGCAAGTGCATATGCTGAATATGAAAAACAATTCTCCTTCATCCACTCAAGAAATTTGTGGAATTTGTGGAACTTTCGGGCATGGAGCAAATATTTGCCCCTCCGCATATGAGACTTATGGGAATAAAGCTGAGCAAGTCAATGCTATGGGGGGATTTCAACCAAGGGCCCGGAATGATCCTTACTTCAATTCTTATAATCCTGGTTGGCAGAATCATCCTAATTTTTCCTGGGCAACAAATAATTCTCAACAGCCTTTCCATTTGCTCCAGAGACAGAACCAACTGCAGGGTCAATCCTCAAATCAAGGGCAGCCTAAGAGAGAGAGTTTGGAGGAAAGTTTGCAGGCTTTCATCCAAGTCAGTGCTAAAAATCAAGAGATGACCAACAAGAGGCTGGATTCATTAGAAGCATCTTTTAAGAAAGTGGAGACTCAAGTGGGACAATTTACACAACAGATGCAGATTCAACAAAAGGGGAAATTCCCAAGTCAACCTGAGCAGGCACAATCAGTGACTGTTCTTAGAAGTGGCAAGGTAATTAACAATAATGTTGAAAATAATTCTGTGAATGCGGGTGAGCAAGAGAATAAAAAGGAAGGAGAACTAGAGAACAAAGGTGCTGGAGAAAGATCAATGGAGAAGTCCCCTACAGCAGATTTGCACAAGGCAAGCAATCCATACCGGCCACCTATACCATTCCCCAGCAGGTTGAAGAATGATAAACATGATAAGCTATTTTCAGATATCTTCAACATGCTGTCTAAGTTAAGTATTAACTTACCCTTACTTGAAGCAATAAAGAACATGCCGGCTTATGCTAAATTCTTCAAAGAACTGAATACCAAGAAAAAGAGGTATGAGCCGAATGAAAAGGTGATAGTTTCAGAGGTTGCTAGTGCTGTTTTGCAGCATAAACTACCTCCAAAGCTAAAGGATCATGGTAGTTTCATCATTCAAATTACTATAGGGAACGGAAAAGGTACTGATGGCATGTGTGATTTAGGAGCCAGTGTGAATTTAATGCCTTATTCTGTGTACCTTGAATTAGAATTAGGGGAACTTAAACCAACTAAAATGGTGTTGCAATTAGCTGATAGATCTCTTAGATTCCCGAAAGGGGTTATAGAAGATGTGTTAGTTAAGGTTGGTGATTTGATAGTACCTGTGGATTTCATAGTTCTTAACATGGAAGGAAGTAACTCTTCACCATCAGCACACACTATTCTGTTGGGTAGGCCGTTTATGGCAACTACCAACACCTTGATAGATGTTAAAAATGGTAAATTGTCAATGACTGTCTTAGGACAAACAGTTGAATTTTCAATTTTTAACACTTATCCTATTCCTACAACTGCTTTATATGAGGATTGTTCTTTAATTGATTGTATTGATGCAGTTGTTTCAGATGTTTTCTTGCAGATAGGTTTCTCAGATAAATTGGAGCTGGCATTGACCTTAGATAGTGATTTGGATATTTTTGATGCAGAAATAGCCAGTTGCCTTGAGACCTTAGAGAGTGCTGAAATAGAGGAACTTAAGGAGGACCCAGTTTTTGAACTTCCCTCCATCCAAAAGGAAGAGAAGAATCCTTCACTTGAGTTAGAGCTGAAAGAGTTACCTAAAAATCTGAAATATGTGTTTTTAGGAGATCACAATACCTTACCTGTGATAATATCTAGTGAACTTAGTGAAGAGGAGGAGATGAGGTTGGTGAGTGAGCTTAAAAAATTGAAAAGAGCAATAGGATGGGGATTGAGTGACATCAAAGGTATTAGCCCTTCAATGTGCATGCATAGAATCACCTTAGAAGAGGGAGCTAAACCTGTGAGGGAGACCCAAAGGCACCTTAACCCAAATATGAGTGAAGTGGTTAAGAAGGAAGTGCTCAAATTGTTGGATGAAGGAGTAATTTATCCAATAGCTAATAGTGAGTGGGTGAGTCCAGTACATGTAGTTCCTAAGAAATCAGGAATCACTGTGGTGAAAAATGAAAATAATGAATTAGTTCCTACTAGGAGTACTACTGGGTGGAGAATGTGTATCGATTATAGAAAGTTGAACAATGCCACAAAGAAAGATCATTTCCCTCTTCCTTTTATTGATCAGATGTTAGATAAACCTTCTGGACACTCACATTATTACTTTTTGGATGGCCTTTCAGGTTATTATCAGGTGCTGATATCACCAGAGGATCAATCTAAGACTACCTTTACTTGCCCCTTTGGGACTTATGCATTTCGTCGTATGCCCTTTGGCTTGTGCAATGCACCTGTAACATTTCAGAGATGCATGATGTCTGTCTTCTCAGACATGATAGATGATTTTATTGAGGTATTTATGGATGACTTTTCTGTTTTTGGTAGTTCTTTTGATAATTGCCTCAATAAACTTGTTCTTGTACTTGAGAGATGCATTGAATGTAACCTTACTTTGAGTTGGGAAAAGAGTCATTTTATGGTTACTCAGGGCATTGTCTTAGGTCATGTGGTGTCAAGTAAAGGGGTTGAGGTGGATAAGGCTAAAGTTGAATTGATTGCTAAATTACCCCCACCTACCTCTGTTAAGGGAATAAGAAGTTTTTTAGGGCATGCGGGTTTTTACCGGAGGTTTATTAAGGATTTTTCTAAAATAAGCCAACCATTGTGCCATTTGCTAGGGAAAGATGTTCCATTTGAATTTACAGCACAATGCATGCAAGCTTTTAATTCCCTTAAGGAAAAACTGACTAGTGCACCGGTAATTGTAGCTCCTCTTTGGTCTTTACCTTTTGAAATCATGTGTGATGCCTCTTATCATGCAGTAGGAGCTGTTCTTGGACAAAGGGTTGATAAATACTTGAGAGTAATATATTATGCTAGCTTGACCCTGAATAGTGCATAAATGAATTACACAACAACTGAGAAGGAAATGTTAGCTGTTGTTTTTGCTTTAGATAAGTTTAGAGCATATTTAATTGGGTCCAACATTATTGTGCATTCTGATCATGCAGCTCTAAAATATCTTTTAACCAAACAACATGCTAAACCGCGCTTAATTAGATGGGTGTTATTACTGCAAGAATTTGATTTCTAAATCAAAGACACTAAGGGGAGTGAAAATGTTGTTGCTGATCATTTATCTAGATTACCCTTCTTTAGTGAAAATCGCATCTGATAGCATTCATAAAAATTTAGAAGCATTTCCTGATGAACAGCTGTTTGTGGTAATTAATGCACATTGGTTAGTAGATATTGCTAACTATCTTGCCTGTGGTATTTTACGTTCTAACATGTCATTTCAGGAAAAGAAAAGCTTTTTACACTTGAGTAAATTTTATTTTTGGGATGAACCTTACTTATTCCGGATTTGCAAAGATGAGATAGTTCGCAGGTGTGTATCTGAGGAAGAACAACTGAGTGTTCTTCAATTTTGTCATGACCTTCACTGTGGTGGTCATTTTGGAGGAAGAAAGACTGCAGAAAAGGTGCTCCAAAGTGGTTTTTATTGGCCTACTCTATTTAAGGATGCTCAAGAGTATTGTAAGCACTATGACCACTGTCAAAGAGTAGGTAACATTGGGAGGAGGAATGAAATGCCCCTTCAATCATATATTGTTGTTGAACTGTTTGATGTGTGGGGAATTGACTTCATGGGTCCCTTTCCCAAGTCTTTTGGTTTCGAATATATTTTAGTTGCTGTTGATTATGTTTCCAAATGGGTGGAGGCAATCCCCACCTATACTAATGATGCTAATGTAGTTGTTAAATTTGTGAAGGAAAATATTCTTAGCAGATTTGGCACGCCTAAAGTGATAGTCAGTGATTGGGGAAGCCATTTTTGCAATAAACGTTTTGAGAAGTTAATGCACAAATCTGGTGTAAAGCACAAGGTGGTGACCCCATATCATTCACAGACTTCTGGACAAGTGGAAACACCCAACAAGCAGATAAAAGGAATTCTGGAGAAAACAGTCAACTTATCAAGGAAGGATTGGGCAAGTAGATTGATGATGCACTATGGGCATATCGTACTGCTTTCAAGACTCCTCTGGGTATGAGTCCATACCGATTGATTTTTGAAAAAGCTTGTCACTTACCAGTGGAGTTGGAGCACAGAGCATATTGGGCAATCAAGACTCTAAATTTGGACTTGGACAAAGTGAAGAGAGAACGATTTCTGCAAATTTCAGAGTTAGATGAGCTGAGGAATGAGGCGTATGAGAGCTCGAGAATTTACCGCACTAAAGCATTTCATGACAGAATTATAGTGCGAAAGACATTGAGTCCAGGTATGAAAGTTTTACTTTTTAACTCTCGACTCCGTCTATTTCCAGGTAAACTCAAGTCTCGATGTAGTGGTCCTTTTGAGATAACTCAGGTGTATCCTTCTAGTGCCATTGAATTGCTTAACTCTCGAACAAATGAGACTTTTAAAGTAAATGGACAGAGAGTTAAGCCATATAATGAAGGATTTCAAGAAGTGAGGATCATTGACAGCACTTTGATCCACGATCCCTAGTGTTGCAGTGATGTCCAGCTATATGACATTAAAGAAGTGCTAAATGGGAGGCAACCCATCGGTTTGTATTTCTTTTTCATAGTTGTAATTTTAAATTTAGCAAATTTTGATTTTATGTTTGGTTTAAATAAATTGAATGGGTGGTTTGATCGGTTTTTATTTTTCTAATGTGTTTCAGGGTTGATCGAAGAAGAGTTTGCAATTTCTATGAGATTTGGTGATATAAAATAAAAAAAATGTTCAAATTCACAGTGGGAGATACGGCCAAGGAGCTTGGCCGTGTCCTTTGGCCGTGACACATGGGACACAGCCAAGCCTCAACAAAAAATTTTTGCACAGTTTTCACAGTGGGTGACACGGCCAAGGAGCTTGGCCGTGTCCCTTGGCCGTGTCACATGGGACACGGCCAAGCTTCACCAAAGTTTCTTTGTTTTTATTTTTTGTAACTTTTCTTCACAGAGACAAACACACCCATGGGACACGGCCAAGTCACTGGCCGTGTCCCTCAAAACACACAAGACATGGCCGTGTTCACCCCAACTTGGCCGTGTCTCACCACTTTTCCACTTTAAAAACACGATTTTTTGCACAGTTTGTCCATTCAATCCCTAATTTTCTTTCTGTTCTCTCTCTCGCTCTCTCATTTTCTCTCTCTCGCAACCTTCATTACTTGTGCTTACAAGCTCCAAAACCTCCATTAAAGCTCAATTTTCTTCACCAAAACTAGAATTAATATGTTAAAACTTCTTCTTCTCTAACAAAAGATCGATTTAATCAAGTTTTGGTGTTAAATTTTTCAGATTTTCAAGATGCCAAGAACAAAGATAGTTTCACACCGCAAGAAGAAGAGACCTACAACTGAAGGGGCTTCTTCATCTTCATCGGTTTCATCTTTGAAGAGAGCAAATCTTTTGGCTTGGGGTTTCTTCCCGACGAGGTATGTTAATGATGAATCCCTTGATGCTCTGCAAATTAGAACTAATTTTTGTTGTTATGTGCAAATTCTTGGGTGGGAGAACCTAGTCTCCTTGCGACCTTTGCAGTTTCAAGAGCTGACTTTGAAATTTTTGACATCTCTTAAGGTTGAAAGAGATGAACAAAAAATTTGCTCTAGGATGAGTTTTAAATTTCTTGGGAAATCATTTGTGATGAATATTGAACAATTGAATACTATATATGGTTTCCATCAACATGGGGAAAGGTCGGTACCTAAAGAATTTAAACAACAATTTGCTTGGGGAGCATTAGGCTCGGGAACTTATGTGGCCAAATCAGCCAAACCATCTAAATTGAGCAATCCCACTTTGAGGTATTTGCATCGTTTTATGTCCTGCGGATTCTTTGCTAGGAAGGAGAGCCCGGGTGTTGTGCAATTGAGTGAGCTCTTTTTCTTGGATTGTGCATGTAATGCCGTGCCCATTAGTTCCGGCTATTGGTTAGCCGATGTTTTTAATAGTGTGGCCAATAAAAGGAGGGGGGCAATTTGTATTGGAGGGTTGATTACCACATTAGCAGTAGCCCTTCTTGAGGATTTTGACCCGAGTACTAGTCGTATGACTAGAATTTTGGGTAATGACTCATTGAATTTGGCCACATTAGAGAAGATGCATATGGTGGTGCACAGGTGAGGGGCTTATATGATGGCTTCAACTGAGCCAGAAGTACCGGGGGATAGACAGAAGAGAGCACGGGTTCAAGAAGAGTCCAACTCGGATTCTCTTGATTTAGATGAGGATGCTCCGGTCTCGGATAATCAAGAAGTACTTATTAGGATTGAGGCCCTGGAGGGAAAAGTAGATCAACTGGAGGACAAGGTGGACTGTAACCATGCTGAGGTTTTGCAATAGTTGGATCAGATTAATAGCAACCTTGCCAGGATTTTGAGTCTTCACCCCTCGGCTGCATCATCTTCACACCCGCCTTCACCGTAGATTTTAAGTTCCTTGCTTTATTGTGTTTAGCTATTTTTGTTATTTTTTGTTTTTGTTTTTAATGTTAACATTTTATATTTTGGATATTTTATTTTTATATATTGTATTTTGTTTGTTTTTGAACATTTGTGTTTGTGATGAAAAGTTAGGGATTTTGCCTCACCAGGGTACGATGGAAGACATGTTGTACTTAATTCTTTCTCTTTATTATTCTTGTTTTCCATTGAGGACAATGTAAATTCTAAAGTGTGGGGTAATCTTTTAGCTTTTCTTTAATTTTTGTTTTGTTTGTCTTGGTGTGTTTTATTGTGCGTTGTGCATGGCATAATTGTTGAAAACTTATTGATCTTTTCTGTGATTCTAGCATTATAGTTGAGACTTTAGTATCAGCATAGAGATTAGCATTTGAATTCATTCAGGATCAATTTTCACATTCTGCAATTCATGGCATATAAATTTTTGAGAACCCACCTTTGTGAGTTTTGAGCCTTATAGATTGAATATTAGTGTCAATTGATTTTCTTTTCTTAAGTGTGCACCTTCATGATTTTGCATCTCTAGAGCCTGCTTTTGCATACTAATTGAACTCACATTATGATTTTATCTCAAGTTTTAAAATGATGAAGGCAAATTAGGCTAGCCCTTTTGCTTAAAAAGACCTCCCTTAATATTGAATTCCTTAGTGAGCCAAGTTGAGCCTTTGACATTTTCTTGTTTGATCAACACAATTCATAACTCAATATTTTCTTATTATCATCATACCTGCATTAAGGAATGGAGTTTCTTATGATATGACAATATGGTGGTTTAATTCAAAAGTGCGGGGTAAGCAAGTAAAAAAAAAGAAAAAAATGGTATTACTATTTGGGGTTGAAATACATACTTTGCACATTGTATTTGATTAAGAGTCGATTATTCTTTTCCTCCACATTTTAAGTTAGATGTTCTATGCAAGTTTATATTTTGTATATATATATATATATTAAAAAATGATGATAAAAATAAAAGAAAAAGAAAAAGAAATAAAAAAAGATATATATATACAAAATTCATATATTTTCTAGCATAAGAGGAATGTTGACTCATGTATTTTTCTTGAAGTATGCAAGTATGTGAAAGTATCAAGGGATTGGTGAGTATGCCATTTGAGGGAGTTATGAGTTTCTTAGCAAGCGTATTGTCTAATTTAGATACTCCATTTCTTGATGCTCCAGCTTAAATGTCTTTTCTCACACCTTCACCTTAGCCCCATTACATCCAAATGAAAGACCTTCAGATTATTTCTTGAGAAAATCAGTGAGGGAGATTGGATAATTAAGCAAGTTTATGGCAGTATGCAGTCATGAGTGGTTTGAGTGAATTAACCTTTGAAATCGAGTGAAACACTTAGATGAGAGATGAGATTTGTATGTCTGGATTAATGAATGAGTTAAGAAATCCTTGATTGAAGTAAAATGCAATTATTTATGGCTGAGTCTTTAAGGATTTCATCTTATATACTGGAATTATAGTTAAGGTTGTTTGAGTTTTTAATTTATGCCATGTGAATTTGCTTGAGGACAAGCAAAGTTTAAGTGTGGGGTAGTTGTTTTATTAGTTTTTGTTATAAATTTGTGTCTTATTTATTATGATAATTATTGTTTTATTTAGGTATTTTATTAGTTTTAATCGGTTTATTTAGTGTTTTCATTAATTTTGGTAGTTTTAATTTATTTTAGTGTTTTTGTCATTTTTGTCCCAGTTTTTAGTGTGTGTTTATGTTTTGTTGGTTATTGTTTATTTAATTTTGGTTTAAAGATTGTTTCAAGTTTTGTTTTAGGTTTAATATGCAAGGAACCATGATAAGGAAGGAAAAAACTAAGGAATCAAGAGGAAGAAATCAATGGACAGTAGCTGACACATGCAGGGGACACGGCCAAGCTTGTGGCCGTGTCCCATACCAAGCTAAGGAGAAGCCACAAGACACAGAAGAAGACACATGCAAGGGACATGGCCAAGCTTGTGGCCGTGTCCCTCCAAAAAAGCTCTAACACGGCCAAGTTGCTTAAGCTTGGCAGTGTCTCACTCAAGTCCAAAGAAAAAGAAAGAAGAAAATCAAGCAGTAGAAGACACAAGCAAGGGACACGGCCAAACTTGTGGCCGTGTCCCTCCAAGAGCCTCAGACACAGCCGTGTCTCTTCCAACTTGGCCGTGTCTCTCATGGATCAAAGACATAGCGGATTTTTAAAGCGGAGGTTTCATATAAATAGGAGAATTAGGGTTTTCAAGAAGGGGTTGAGAGTTTGAGTTTAGATTGAGCCGTCAAAGAGAGTTTTAGGGTTTTCATAACTTGTTTTCTTTGATTTTGATTACACTTTGGATTAAACTAGCTTAGATTAGATTTGTTCTTGCCATTGATACATTCTTCGAGCAAGTTCTGAACAAGAGATTCTTCAAGAGCTAAGAAGTTTGTAATTTGGTTTTGTTCTCGAACTTTATCTCTTTAATTTCATTGGAATTGTATTTATGGATATTATCATGTCTAAATTGATTTCTTTGAATGTTAATGAGATGAGTATGTTTAATAGCATTATGAACTAATCTGATCTAGTCTAGGGTTTGTATGGATCTGCTATGATTGTATGAATTGGTTATTACTCTTGACTTAATAATTTCTTTAGCCTTGATTGAATGAATTATTGTTAATATATAATTGATTGGCCACCAATTATGTGTTTTAGGTATTAGATGATGGATTGAGAGATGAAGTCTAATGTTGGAACAATTCAATTAGGGACTTAGGTGAATTAGAGATATAACCTAGGAAACGATTATTTCAATTGTAACAAGATTAGTTGAAAGAGGTTTGAATGCGAGAGCTTATTTCCTTTATTCAATTAATTAAGTTGCTTGAGATTTAATTTTTGAAATTAAATTAGTTAAGAGGAATAACCATTCATACATATAAATAGTAGAGAAGTGCAAACCCTAGACCATTTTATTAAGTGAATCAATACATCAGCTTAATTTACTTTTATTGCTCTAAAATTCCAATCGATCTGTCTTCATTAGTTAGCAATTTAAATTTATTCATTACTTGTTATTTATAATATGATAATCAATTAGCTACTTTAGCTTCCTTGTGAGACGACCTTGGGGCGGTCACCTTTGCTACAGCTACCTCGTATACTTGCGAGTGACGCTTTGTGGTAGAGTTAATTAGAGCGCAACAAGCCTAACAATAAAATTTTTTTCAATAAATCAAATAACAAATCTCAAATAACTTGAGCACATTCTAGCAACTCATCACAAATTATCAACTTAAGAATTCAACTTACAAAAAGTTTTGTATGCATTCTGCAACAAAATATTAAAAAACTGATTTATCAAACTTGTTATTAAAAAAAAACTAGAATGTTCAATAAAAATAGCAAAATACTGAAAAGGCAAAATTGTGTAAAACATTCAGTCATCATCACATAAATTTTACATCCATATCTAGCTAATTCTATTATATGTATTCAAGACAAAACTTGATTTCTTGACACCTGTCGAGCAAACATAATTACTAAAAAGATTAAAAGAAATAGAATAAGAATAAAAACTATTATAAAATTTTAGGGAGAAAAAAAAAAGATAAAGAAGAATACGAATGAAAGCTAATTAAAATTTAGAGCAGAAAATAAGAAGAAGAAGAAGAAGAAGAAGAAAGACTAAATAAAATTTAGGGTAAAAAAGAAGAAGAAAAAGAAAAACCTTTTTAAAATTGAAGGTAGTAAAAAAAAGTAAGGAAGAACAGCAACAAATTTCTAAAAACAGAAGAAGAAGAAGAAGAAGAAGAAGAAGAAGAAGAAGAAGAAAGTTATAGAAGGAGACTTATATTATCATTCTTCAACTTCCATAGGTTGTCTCACATCCAAATTACTTATTGCAACCTCCTTTGTAGCCTCTTTTGTCCATCTGCTAATCAGTTCTATAATTAACAAAAATTTACAAGCTATTAGAAGAATTCATAGCATTAGATTTGGAATGTAATAAAAAAAATATCTAACACACTACTTGATTCTATCTTCCCGCATTCCTCGAGTGCTTCAAGCATTTTCGAATGTAGAAAATCTAAAAGCATTGGCTTTAGCAAAATTTGGATAGAAATAAGGACTTATGTCATTCTAAGAGATAGTAAACTACTAAATACATCCAATAACCTCCCCTCGGTGCTAAAAGCATTCTAAATCAATAGTAGAAATAGGGCCAGCAAGCACATAATGTAGTAATATAGGTATGCATTTGCTTTCCACCAAGCTAGGACATCAAAATTTGTATCCTCCCTATATTCACAATGTTCGTTTTGGTATTTTTCTAAGTTATTTTATGAATTTATACTATTTTATTGCTTTAAATGACTACTAAACGCTGTTGTCCTAGCCTTTGAAGCTGAAAATTTTTTCCCTTCACTAGATTTTAAAGTTTGACTAGACTAAACCACATCAGTAAAGTTTGATGCAGGCTTATATGCATTAGAATACCATGCATACAACTTGTTGAATTGACTTCTAATCTTATCAATCATTTTTAGGCTAACTCTGAACCATTAATATCTTCAAAAGACCATATTATGAACTCCATTTTGTTCCTGGGGTCAAGAAAGTTACCTATAAATAACAATGAATTCATGTTTTCTACATTCCCCCAATATTTGTCATTTTTTTTTCATTTTTCGTAGCTATAACCCCTAATAAAGATTCTGAATTACATGACCATTTCTTGATTTCAGATTGAACAAGTGATAGGTGGTGGAAACCGTTGCTTGAAGTCACATACTATGAACTTGATATATCCAATGTGACCTCATAAAAAATTTTAAGAAAATCTATGAACACTCTCATATTGTCCCAATTGAATGGCATAGGTGTTGTCCCTCTTTTGTCATTATCTAAAAAGTATTGCAAAATGTCTCCATCCTCTTCCTCTAATCTCTCAAAAGCTTTTTGAAATTTACAAGCAGTCTCAAGCATTAAAATAGTGGAGTTCCATCTAGTTAAAACATCAAGACATAAAAGTGACTTATGTGGGATATCATCTTGCTCTATACAAATTTTAAACTTTGCCAATCTAGAAAGAGATGCCCTCGCATACCTAACAACATATCTAATGGCAGAAATAGATGAATTCAAATACTTCAAACCCTTACTAAAAATTAAATTCAATATGTGAACACAACATCTAACGTATAAAAACTCACATTCTAATATCAAACCTGCTAAAATTTTAGTTTTTTTTTCTTAAAGTATGCAATAGCTCCATCATTAGAGCTTGCATTGTCAATTGTTATCGTAAAAAAATTTTCCAATCCTCATTCATTAAAGCATATCTCAATCTATTTTTCTCTTGTTTTCCCCCTTGTGATTTGGTATTTGGCAGAAATTTAAAATTCTTTTTTTGAAGTTTCGAAATGAGCAATAAGTGTCATATAATTCAAATTTATTATATTTGTCCAACTATCTGTTATAAGGTAAACCCTCTCACAGTTTCTCTATAATAATGCTCTTAGCCTTAATTTTTCATCCAAGTATAGCTAGAAACACTCTCTTGCTATAGTATACCTAGAGGGGACTTTAAATTGAGGTTCAACTTTTGAAAATATGTGTTCGAATCCATAGCCATCAACTACCCCAAATGGTTGTTCACCAAAAATTAGAAACACTTCTACCACTGTCCTACATTCCTCAACTCTACACGTTGAGGGGCAACACCAAAATCTACACATCCATCTAGTTTGGGACTGAATTTTAAAAGTTACTGCTTAAGATCATACTTCAACGTATATAAATACTTGGGATAGATTTTTAAGTGATGAACCATATTCGATATCCCATGAACTTTGGAATCACATAAATATTTTTTGCCACAATAGTTGCTAGCAGCTATCAGATCAACAACCTCCTCCTTGGGCAACAACGTAAAATGATCCCAAGCTATTGAAGTCTTTTGGGAGCTGAAAGCATATTGTTTTCTTTTTTTCTAAGCAGTAGGTGGTTTTTCAACCTCTGCCACTTAATTTGGTTTAGTTTGTTGATTAATTTATTATTGAGAATGAACTTCATTTTGTTGTTGACCATCGACCATTTTCCTTAAAACTGAATTTAAGAAAATTCATCAATGATCAATCTCATTAATTATAAACTTATGTTTATTTAAAATAAAATGGCCATTACCAATTAATTATTTTTAATTGCATTTAAGGGCTATTGATGATTTTTATGTTTGATCGCTTTAATATAATAAATTTTATACTGGTTGTAAAATTAATTACAATTAGTTTGTAATTTGAATAATTATTATATGGGTTGTTCATAACTATTTAATTCCTAATAACATTATTAATTTTTTAATTCATTTAAGTAATAAATCTTGAACTATAGACTATTCAACAATCTCATTAATTATAAACTTATATTTATTTAACATTAAAAGGCTATTGCCAATTAATTATTTTTAATTGCATTTAAGGGTTATTAAAGGTTTTTTATGTTTTGATCACTTTAAAATAATAAATTTTATACTAATTGTAAACTTAATTACAATCAGTTTTTAATTAGGATAGTTAATAACTATTTAATACTTAATAACATTATTCATTTTCTAATTAAGTAGAGAGAAAAATACTAAACTTTATTCTACACTCCTCTCACAAATAACATACGAATAAACAACCAACAAATTTTGAAATCACAAGTTCACAACATGCAAACAACATAATAATTACACCAAATATCATAATAAGTATGCACTGCCCTAACATAATATTAATATATACACATACAATAAGAATCATATGGTAAAAAAAATACTAACATTATAATATGAATAACAAAATAAACTAAAAAATAACGATATAAAATATATATCGTCGAGTCGGATTCATCTATCTTCACTCCAATCCTCATTCGTCAATGGTCAGGTAATCAAATTGGCCATTGTAATAGATATAAAGAAAAAAAAACGCACTCAATAGTTAATAATACACTAACACTACACGGTAATAATAATATATAACTATACATTATTATACTTTAAAATTTTAGAAAAAAAATTAATAATTGACTCTTATACATCTAATTTATAAGTTATTAAAAATTAGTCATTTATATTTTATATAATTAGTTATTGAAATTATTCATTTAAAAGTTAAAAATAAAAATAAGTAGAAAGGCAAAAACTATAATACAAATCAACAAACCATGTTAAAATCATTAAATCAAAATAATAGACAACAACATGCAAAACTTAAAGATCAATAAGCATATTCCAGAAACTACAGGCTACATTGCATAACAACAAATTGCTAAATGTAAAAAATGATAAATAAAAAATAACATGAAAATTACAAAACTCAAATGACCTACCAGAATCTATATATCTATCAAATTTTAAGCCTGGACACAATAAAAATTTGCAGATCTAAAACAAAACGTTGTTTATAACATTTATATTTTATAATCCTCACAAATATCAAATAAAAAATTAAAACAAACCTAAAACTTACATGTAACAATCATGGTATACCCAGATCTAAAATCTTGAATGACGAAATCATTTAAATAACACAAAACTCAACTACCCAAGTATGATATTTTTGAATCGGTAAAAAAAATGATTTTTTTTTCATATAAAACCTTCAAAACAAAACGAAAATACAAAGCCATAAGAGACAGAAGCACCAGAAAAAGAAATTAAAAAAGTTTTCTATCCCAAAAGCAAGACATCACTCATCAGAACAAAAAAAAAACATTCAAATCACTAAAAAAACAAGATTGAGTTTCAAAATCTTACTTAGTCTCAATCTCACAGAGCCCTAAACATGTTCGATTTAGCCTTTATGAGAAGAATATAAGTGTGATGGTAGTAGAAACTTAGAGAGGAGAGGAATAGTGATGAACGGAGAAGAAAAATAATAGTTAGAGAGTAGGAAAACTGACTAAAAATTCTTCTCTGGTAGAGAGAAACTCTCCAAATTCCAGATAAGAATCGAGAGAGAGAGAGAGAGAAATTAGAAGTGGGTGGCTAGGGTTGTAATACCCCTATATCCTATATACATACTATACATATGTACCCCATATATGTACAATCTGCATATAAGATATAAGGATGCCACATTACAAATCCATTCAAACCTTTCATTATAGTATTTATACAAATATATATATATAAGAACATAAGAACATTTTACATTATCAAATCTTATTCTTCAAAAGTAACATTTTCAAAATCATTAAAATTTTTCATTTAATTACATAAAAAATATTTATACATTGTCTTTCCAAAAATTTACTTATATACAAATACATATGGTCAAACTACAAAATAACAAAATGTACATGCATGCACCATCTTCTAGTTGGTCTTTGGCATACCCTCAGTCTTATCGTGGCACAAATATCTGACTCTCAGATCAGCAATCTACTTACCTGCATGATTTACACAACCACGCTAAACTTCAAAGCTTAGTGGTACATATAACAACATATGCATATATTGAAATCACATTACATTCTTATTCACATATAATATACACAAATAAACTATTGGGATTCACAACCCACTCACACATCGTTACAATATTGGAAATCACTTCCCATGCTTGTACATCATTATTAAATTCATCTGTCACACTATCAGTTTCTCGACCTAGCTCTGCTCGGGTCCATTTTTAATTTCAATCACATGACTTAGCTCTGTTCAGGTCAATCGTCATCTCAAACACATGACCCAGCTCTTCTCGGGTCAAGACCTAGCTCTGCTCATATCTACCATCATTTCAAATACGTGACCTAGCTTTGCTCGGGTCAAGACCTAGATCTGCTCAGGTCTATTAACATATGCACCTCTAGGCCTAACTCTGCTCAGGACCTCTCATGCATATCCAATCAATCTCAACACAATTAGACAAGTAATGATATAGGTTACATGTATATAACATCACTTTAGTTTATACTTTTCTAGTGATCATCGCCATTCATAATCACATCATATTACCAGTTCACATCATTCATACATAGGTCACATGCATTACCAATACTCATCTTCCATTTCTTTCATATTTTCTCACATTCAACTAGGCACATTGCCTTATTTCTCATTTTTCTCATTCATTTCAATATCATATCATCATTTCAATGTCATATCATATCATTTCATCATTTCATTGCCATATCATTTCATTTCATCATTTCAATATCATATCATCACAATGTATCACATTTTATGCAATCTAGCCATTGCCAATAAATTTTTACAATATCTTTAATGCATACGCAACAAACCAAATTACCCAAACACTATGGGTCATTTTCACATATTGCACATGTTTCACTTTATACTCAATTTAGCCATTATGAATGGCTTCACAATGCATTTAATGCATACATGATAAATCACATGTCATGGCACATTGTTCATCAATGTTCAATATATCAAATAGCTTAACACATTTTTCATCCAAAATGTGTTAAGCCCAATGTAATGCAAACATAACCCAAACTCAAGCCAACTACTTAAATATTTACTTCCTCTAACTCTTCATAACTTTATCTTCTAAGCAAGTTATGAATAGACAAGTTATTAATAACATCAATCTATATATCTCAATTATACAACTCAAATCCTCTCTTTCCTTCTCAACTCATAACACTTAATTCAATACTCCATACTTTGGAGTTTCTCATTAACTAATACTATAATAAGTTTCCAAACTAACAATAATATCATATTCATCTCATCCTTATCATATTCAGTATTCATTAATAATTCACACCTAACATCCAACCACATTTTTCATTTCATATTTTCATTATGCAGGCATAAAGCCACACTCACCATATGACTCATCAACATACCAATTTTAGCATAATCAACATATTTTATCATAATTCTTCAAGTAACACGCTTAACTTATAGAAACTTTGACACGCCCAGGGACATGGGTGTGTCACTGCTTGTATTCTTAATTTTGTCTTACAGTAGCTATAACACACCCAGAGACATGGGTGTGTCATTGCCTGTATCCTTAGTCCTGTGTTATAGTAGCCACGACACGCCTACAGACATGGGCATGTTACTGCCTGTGTCTTTAATCCTGTATTACAGTAGCTACAACACTCCCAAGGACATGGACGTGTCAGGCTAAATCTCTGGGTAAGCCCATGACATCGCAAGAATACTCTTTCACTCCATTTCATCAATACAATATGCACATATCACATAGCAACTCCAACCCATGTTAAATCAAATATGCACAATCTCAAAATTATATATATAAGCTCAAGATCATATATACAAACCAAAGAAGTTATATATAAAATTCTTTTGTTATTTCAAGCTTACTCTTCTTTACTTACTTCTTGTTAATCTAAACACAAAATCATAATAACAATCATCATGTATTTTATTTATACCATCATCCATATATCAATTCACCCAATCTCCAACTCAACTTTACTAAACCCTTACTCTTTTTCTCAATTTCAACTACTCATCATTATCTTCAACATCTAACTATATTTACTTCATCTATATATCAATTTAACATATATATACATCAATATATCATTGTCATCATATTATTCAATTAATTATTACTTTCTCTCATTAACTATATCATACATATATATATAATCCATAAAATAAGTTCAAGAAGAAAGTACTTCATGAATTACTTGCCAAATCTTGAATATTTTCTTTAATCCTTCTTGAATCTCTTGTAAAATTTGATATGAAACATAGAAAGTTCACTCTTCCACACTCTTTCTCAAACTCACGCTGAAGAAGAAGAAGAAAAAGACTCCTCTTCTTTTCTCATCCTTATCTTATATAAATAAAATATTAAAAATAATTTCCACTTTAATTTTCCACCACACATCTTCTTCCTTCTGTGACTTTGTCCTCTTCACTTTATTATTATTATTATTATTATTATTATTATTATTATTATTATTATTATTATGTAATTAAAATCAACTTTTTCTACAACCAATTATACCTCATGTATATGTAGTGTATATGTTGGATATATGTATATGTCTTATATATGTCATGTTTATTTTAAATATATAAGATGCACATATATATTACATATATCATACATATTCATCTTATATTTTCTCTATTCATCACAACTATTTACTCTCTCATATTTACTATTCTAAAATACGTAAAAAATTAGGGTGTTATAAGGGTTGAGTGAGTTATGATAGTTTAGGGTAAATGTTTGCCCTTAAGATGCTTATATATGTTCACCAAATGGTATCATTTTTTCTTCATATAAAACAACACCGTTCTATATATATTATATTACATATGATAATAGGGTGGTTGATTGGGTTCAGTTTTAATCGATACAAAATATACTCACCCAACCAACCACTCGAACCCACTAAAAATAAAAAATTCCCATCTAAGTACAACCGATTTGTGTAATCTAACCGATCGAACCTACTCAACTCACAATGGGTCGGGTGGGTCTAGTCGGGTGTAAAAGTTTTGCACATGCCTAACCTATAATAAGCCTAACTATCCACTAAATTGTAAAACTATGATAAAATAGCTTTAATTATCACAAACCAAGAGTTGTGGCTCTTAAATCAAATAAAATATGTAGAAAACATCATAAATATAAGAATTTTATTTAAGGCCTAACATTATGAAAAATCAACTAAAATATGCATTTTTTTCAATTTAATATCATCTTTTGATTTGTATCAATTAAATAATGGCCTTAATTTTTTAAAATCAAATTAATCCAATATAAGATTGAGATAATTTCGAGCCTACATGGAAATCTTACGTGGCAAGTTCATTCAATATTAGTAGAACCCCTCAAAATTTACTATTTTTGCTCTTTTTTCCCCAGCTTGAAAAAAATGTTGTATTGTAAGTTACACAACTTGATTTTACATCCAAAGGAATCATTTCTCTGACTAAAATAATAGCTTCATTAGGTTGTTCATTCGATGCATACACAATAACCATGGCAGTCCAAGTAACGACATTCTTATCCACCATATGATAAAAAACCTGCCAAGAATCCTTGATTTTACTACACTTTGAGCACATATCAATTAACACTATCCCCACAATAATATTGCAACCAAACCTAACTTTCATACTTAGTCCATGAACTTGAGCCCAAGTTCTCCACACTCCAATTGCAAGCAACTTGTGAGACAAGCTGAAACACTAAATGGTGTCTTGACTGACCTGTAATATATTGACAAATAATTCAACGACCATTTGTAGGCAATTGCTATTCAAATACCCAAAATTAACAAATTTGAAATGACTTCATTTTGTTGAGGCATTTCATCGAACAATTCCTTAACATATTGAATTTCACCCCACTTTGCATATGCACTGCATATATGAAAAATGTTTAAGTAAAACCCATTTTGATAATTGTAATATGAACTTGAATACCCATATCTTTAGAAGAAGATTTGGCATAATATGTGACAATTTTATTAAGGATTAGAAAGAGATCAATCTCATAGCAATAGAGCAATAAAGTCCAAATAACCTAGTTTGGTGGCCATCATTATCATTGTAATCATCATCCCCATTGTCATGTGGGGTTTCACTTAGGTATAAATCAATTGTTATTGGGTCATCCAAAGATTACACAGGTAAAGAAGGCGAAAACCCACAACCATTAGACGAAACAACGTAACTGTAATCTCTTAATTCCACTAGGTTTAAAGTTGAAGGAAGTTGGTTATTTAAAGCATTTGAAACTATTGAAAAAGACCCATTTGGATGTGATGACACAGAAAAGAAAAAAATAATATCCTAGTGCTTCAATATGCGAAGATGCCAAAGAACCATCTAGGGTTTGATCACAATAAGATCCATCAAGATTTAATGGTGAATGATCCATTGATTCATCATCTACCATGCCAGTAGGAAGAGATGATTATGAAACAACCATAGATACGCCATTCAAGGTTTCAGTATAGGAAGATTGTAAAGACCCATCATAGGGTATTAAAGTTGGCACCCTTCGGATGAATTGACTTTTTATGTAGGTAGTAAGTAATTTTACAAGGTTGATGGTAATTGTCAAGCCTGAAAATTCAATTGATGAGCTCAACACTCATCTCAATCTACTAATTATTCCAAAGGAGTAAAAAGCCTTGCAGAATTCACAAATGGCAGGCCAACAAAGTAATTGTTGAGCCCGGCATTTGTGCTAGCAGGCAGTCATTTCAGATGTTAGACTCGCTAGTCCACTTGTAATAGCCTATTTATAGTGGACTCTAAAAAACAGAGAAGGGGGATAAATCTATAACCTCAAAGACTTACCTAAGAAGCTTAGAAAAAATAAGGGGGGGGGGGGGGACACCAAAGAAGGACAACAAAAACACAAACAAAAACCAAGAAAAAATCAACCAAAGCAAATTAGTTTGCTAGACCAAAATTTCTTAAAGTGAAAACATTAAAGATTTAGGTAGAACCAATAATAAAAATTCAAATTTAAGTATTTAATAGATAATCATATGTGATCAGAGAGGTCAAATTTGTGAGAAAAGCATCAAAATACAAGTGAGATGTGTGTGTTGTAATAGATTTATTTGCTTGGCATTACAACTAACGAGCTTGTTAGTAGAATTATTGTAACACTCTTATACCCTATATGCGTATAATGCATATAACTCGTATACATAAAATACAAATATAAAATATAAGAATGTCACTTTAATAATATGTTAAAACCTCTTACCTCAATATTAAAAATGAATTTAAATTTATAAAATAAAATCTCTAAGAAAAATTCACCAGAGTTTTGTCTAAATTTTTAATAAATCCCAAAACCAAACAAACACAACTTGTATTGGAAAAACACTTCTAAAATATAATATCTCAAATTTCACCATTTCTCCATTAGATACTCAAATATTTAAACACACGTAGATGATGTACAACACTTAAAAATATTTCCCAAAACTTATTTAATATACATATGATATGTTCAAAATATACAAAATCAAAGTTCATAATGTCAAAATTTATACATGTATACAACATCGTCATGACTGGTCTCGTGGCAAGACCAAATCTAAAATATCCAAAACAAACTAGACCTACTCGGGTATATCTAAACTTTCTTGCTTTGCTCTTCCAACACCTGTATGATAAATTTAACCGCACTAAGCCCGAAAGCTTAGTGGTACATACTTTGATAATATTACACAATACTTAAAATCAATGCATATGTTTCCATGTCACACATCAATCATACTATTATCATCACAAAGCAACACTTATTTTCACCTTCTTTATCTTATAACTTATTCAAATCCCATTACCACGTAAAAATTCAATATTCATTCATAAACTTATAGTATATACCAATATCTCATAAACACACAAACATTGGGCCCAACAAGATCCTACAAATATTCAAGTTCCAAAATAATTGATTTGGTCTGTCACAACATCAATTTTATGGCCCAGTTATACTTGGGTCCATTTTCAATCTCAATCTCATAACTTAGCTTTGTTTAAATCTAACAACATATGCAATACAAGACCTGGCTCTGCGAAGGTCTATCAACATATGCAATACCAACATCAACTTTCTGGAACAAGTAATCATACAGAGCAGACAAACATATATAAACCTTTTACATTTTCATGTTTTCATTCCTTTTCATCATTTTTCCATGTTCCTCAAGTGATCAACACTTTTCTTGATCACCTCACATTTCATCACATTTAACGTTACTTTATCATGCTTTCCACATTTTCCATTTTATATGTTCATTTTCAATCACATTGCACAATGTAACTCATTTTCACATTTTTAATCATATTTTATTATTTTTTGAGATATTTATATAATACACACAATATTATTATTTCTCATATCAATTTCAACCAACACATCACAATTACAATCACATACTCAATTATATATGAAATCACTTTAAAGAATGTCTTCATTTTTTAAAGAATTCCATATGTGTAATGTCATGTATAAATAATTAGATTAAATGTTAACAAAGTATTTACTAACTTTTAAAATGCCAAAACCAAGGCCAACTCCCACTCCAAACCCTAACTTCTTCAAATGCTCTTCCTTCTTTAAATTGGCCAATTTCACATTCTCACTCCTAAACCAAATAATGAGTCAAATTATTTCATTAAAAATATATTTCCATACGTGCTATTTAAAACAAACACTAATGATACAATTATAGCCAAATACCCATCAAAACCCTAGTTTTTCCTTTTCTACCTTTCTTAAACTTTACCCAATCAATGTCTTTTCCTCCAACCAATTATAAAATCATAACATATCCAACAAAATAATATAAAAAAAATCCATTTGAACTATTAAAAATAACTCCATCAAAAACTCTAATTTATCATAACCTTCCTATAAACCCTAATTCTACCATACAAGCTCACAACAAATAACCTCTAAATCAACATCTCATCTTAATAACTTCATAATCAACCACTTTCACAATTAAAACCAATTCTTTCACCAATCATATCATCACATAATCTAAAACTAAGAAATAACAAGCTTAGAAGGAAGAAAACTTACTTAATACTTAATTTTTCTTCAAAAACAAATTGAATCCTTTAAAATCTTTATGAAATTGGTGTTTAAAATGATGAAAACCTCTCCCCTAATCCCTTAAAATTTGTCCAAAATGGTGGTGAAGAAAAAGATGAAGATATTTTTATGTTTTTAACTTATCCTTCGTTCTTTCTAACCACACATATATAATTATTAAATAATTAAATAATTAATTATATATTATATATTTTTAGTTTTTCCTATCCAAAATTATATTTTTAATCTTCTTTTACTTTTATTATTAGTAATATTAGTATATTTAATTTTAACTTTTTACTTTTTACTAAACTTTATCTTTTAGTGGCAATATATATTAGGTATATGTTAGGTATATACCATGTATTCACTATGTATATCCAATGTATATTATTTGTATATATTAGGTATATAATATGTATATACCTCTCTCAATATACTAGTTAGCCCTCCATATAAATATTTATTTGTATTTAAAATTATGGATGTTAAAATTGCAGTATAAATAGGACCCATCAACACAGTGGAAAGTTTTCTAATGCTCTAAGTACATAATGTTCTATATGTCATTCCAATTAATGAGCCTATTAATGGGAATGATGAGCCTAATAGCATAATTGGTTTCATTATTTTCTTTATGTTTGAAGATTGACCTTTTTTTATTTCCAACTCTTTAACATATATATATATATATATTCTTTTATTTTGTTTTATTCATATATGTTCACATTCCACTGTATTTTCACCTTTTTTTTTATAATTGATGTACATAGAATTACCAATGTAATTTTCCCTTTTTAGATCAAATGTACTAGATGTTTTTATTATGTAATTTATTTATTCTAATTTCCTTGTAATTTATGTTTTGTAGGGTTGTATTGGTATGCTCCCATTTTGGCGAGTGCTTATTTATTATTTTCACATGCATGCATTTTCATAACATCATTATTATATGTGGATGCATGTTTGTATCTTTTATATAACTTTTATATATATATATATATATATATGTGAAGCGATTAGTGAATAATGTTCCAAGTCATTAAGAATTATATAATGCATGAATCTAAAAAAGAGCCCGATTCTAATGAACCAAATATATGTGGATGCTAAGATTATTCCTAGTTGTCTCCATGCATATTTAACTTCTCGAGCCCAGTAGGAGGTTGGAAATTTCTTAGAAATTAGTTACTTATCCCATTTCTTTTCCTAGTCTTATTGGATGGTGGCTCCATTATCTTTAGGCCTAGGCATGATGATCTCTAAGGTCACAAACCTAACAGTTTTGAGATTGCAGTCACAACACAGGAGTACTTCTTTATGATTCCCTCACACCCATCAACAACTTCACTAGAAAATGGCCAATAAATGGGAAGACTCGTATAGATTAAAGGATAGGTATAGATTTCACCTTGTGTAGATTTTGACTATTAGCAAGAGAAGTAACCAAAACTAAAGGGTAGGTATCAACAACCATTAAAAAATTCAAGGATTGTGAGAGTATTTGGTAAAGAAAAAGGAAAATTAAAAAAAAAGCATAGAATGAAAAAGATTGGAGTGAATACTAAAAAAATATTTTTAAAAAAGCTACCATTTTTTAAAAATAATTGAAATTGGAAGGTTTAGGTTTCAAGAATTAGTTAGAAAATTAAAATGAGAAAGAGAGAATGGTTATAGAGAGGGAGAGTGGTGATGAAGTAAAGCTGGAAGTAGTTGATGGTAGTGATGGTGGAACAACAGTGGCAGAGAAGAAGCTTCAATGACAATTAACGGGGAGAGAGAAAGAGAGTTTATAGTATTAGTTGGTGCAGTAATAAAGAGTTTTTACTTAAAGTGGGAGATAGAAAATAAACAAAAATAATGTGTTTTGAGGGCTTAAGCTAATAATAATAAAACCAGCCACGTCATACATCCACGTAGGCTCGGGGCTGTCCCAAGCCTACGTTGGATTAATTTGATTTTAAAAAAAAGAATTGTATCCAATTAACACAAATCAAAAGAGCATATTTTGGAGGATTTTTCAGGGTGTTGGACTTTTTCTAAATAAAACATAATATTAACAATATATTTGATTGTAATATATAAAATTACTGATAATGATGATAATAATGGAGAGAGCTAAAATGCCAATCAATTTGAAAAGAATTATATTATCAAATAATAAAATCAAAAGAATTTTCACTCTAATGAAAGAAAGGCAGGAATAATTCAATTAAAATTACTTTCTACATTCAACTTCCAACCTGAAAAAAAGTATTTTTCATGTTTAACCTGTAATTTGAAAGAAAAAAGAAAGGAAGAAAACAAGGGTGAACATTTTAACTTAGCGAATGATATTGTTGAATATACAAACCTAATATCCTATAATCTTTATACTAGAAAAATGCTAATGTAGCATCCTAAATACACAAAAAAAAAAAACTAATGATAGAATTTAGTTCACAAAAACTACACTGAACCTTAACTACGAGACTTAAATCCCTCAATTTGGTTCACGATTATAAATATATTTTCTGAAGACCCAGTAAAAAGGTGCCAACCTCTTCTATTTCTTTCCAAATCTCTCTTTTCATTCTCTTTATTTTGAACTGATCTTTAAAAATTGGCAATAGCCCTGTTATTTCATTTTTTTTCTTAGTTTTTATTGTTTTAACAAATACAAGCACTCTGCAGGTTTGTTAGCATTAATTTTTGTGTTTTTGTTTATCTTTATTCTCCTTGAAAATAATTTCCTATTATTTTTGTGAGGATATTTATTTTCCAATTTTGAAGTTATTATTATCCTTATATGAGATTGATATTGAGGATTTTCAATGGGATTAATGTTAAGGATTTTAGCGGGATTGATGTTGAGAATTTCAATGGACTGATGAGTCAAAAGTCATCGAGTTATGGCTTGATAAACCTATCAAATGAAGCGTGCTTATCGTTATAATTTTGAATCAATTGTTGAGGAATGCTAAACACAGTCACTTTAGAGAGTGACTGTTCAACAATCTCCTTTTGATTGGCAAAAAAAATATTTATTATAATAACTCTCTTAACAAATAAAAATATAATAAATATTTTTTAGCCAATGAAAGAGAGATTGTTAAACAATCACTCTCTAACGTGACTGTATTTAGTATTTCTCTCAATTGTTTTATCAATATAGTAGTCTTTTTACATATGAATATTATCATTTTTTCAATTGGATTTAAGAAAATAGTTTATGGTTTGTAAAATTTTAATTTAATTTATTTACAGTTAACCATTTAATTGGAGAGGTTTGTAAAAAAATCTCCAACTTATAAGTCTTCAAATAGAATTCATCTTTTTATAATAAATTTTAGACAAAATACATTATTTGGCCCCTATACTTTAGTATTTTTTTTTTCTTATTGAGTTCTACTTTAATTATGACCTAATGAGTCTTCATGCATTGTTGTCTTATGCTAAATTGACATTTTTTTAACATATTATTTTAATGCCTTTATAATAGAAGGCTTAATAGAAAAAACAATATAGTATATGGGCTAAAATGATTTATTTTTCTTTTCTTTTTAATTATATATGAAAAATTAAGATAAAGCGAGCTTTACGACGCTTCTGCTTCACGCATAAATTGATAGTTAAAATATGGTTTTGGTAAAAAAAAATTTATAATCCTCAAAAAATCAAAATTTTTACCAGTTGGCTTCTTTGCACTTTTTTGTGCACAAAAGTTGACCTATGTTTCTCACAATACAAAGAAATAAAAGGCTTTGAAAGATAAGCAAGAAGTGTGGAGAATGTGCTCTGACATAGTTATAGTCATGAGTTCATTATTCTTCCAAGATTCAGTAATAGGTTCTTCTTCAATTCTTGTTACAAGACACTCCTTATATATATATGTTGGCAGATAGTTGATACGGACAGAGCTATAGATTAATTTAATTTTAGTTTTAGTTTTTTAGGTTCATGTGAGAAGTTACATCTTCAAACTTATTCCAAAACTCCAAAAAACAAAAACAAAAAATTGAAAGTGGGTTTTAATCTAATTTGGCGGTCTACTAATTAGTCATTTAAGTTAATTAAGTTGCTCTAATTTAAGGTTGGCTTTTTGCTATCTTCCTTAATACCTAGTGGACAGACTGATTGATTTGTATCAATGGTAATTTAAGTCATATTTATTTTTTTTTGTGAAGAAGTCATATTTAATTTAAATCTTTAAGGTGAAATATTTTAATGTTTCCAGTTTTTTTTGAACACCATTTTAATATTTCTAGTTTGGTGATAAACACTTTTTTCTTCCGTTAATTGAGAACCAAGTTAGAATTTTTATTTTATTTTATTTTATTTTTGATTTTAAGGTTCTTTAAATTTTATATATTTCTATGTACTTCTAATTGGTTATGATAAGCTATATTATGCTTTGTTTAACCAGTGATAGTACTAGCATAAATATGATAATATCTTGATGTGAAAACTCAAGTTACCTTAATTTTTCATGTATAATTGAAATGAAAAGAAAAAAAGAATCATTTTAGCCCTGTACTATACTATTTTTTCTACTAAGTCCTTAATAATAACAATGTTAAAATAATCTATTAAAAATGGTCAATTTAGCATAAGATAATAATGTATAGAGGCTCAATAAGTCACAATTAAAGTATAAGGACTTAATAAAAAAAAACACTAAAATACACGGCCGAAATAATGCATTTTGCATCGTTATCCCTCAAGAATATACTAATATACTTCATCATACTTAAAGTTCAATTTGTAACTATAAAATCCCTCAAATTGTCAATTTTATAACATTATAATCTCTTATCTCATTTTCCATCAACGCCGTTAATGAAGTTGATGCGGCGCCATATGTGATGCCACATCATATATCATATCAGCAAGTGAAAGCTAATGTGACACTTTATATGGAACTATATGTTGATGTGTTACATTACATGAGACCGCATGCTGACATGGAGCCATATCAGTACATCATGTCAACTACCCTAATAAATATTATGTTAAAAAAAATAAAAAATTGAAGTTATGAAGGTTCAAATTCTAAACCCCCTTGCATATAATATAAGGGTTTTACTAATTCAATTATCAATCCTTTAATATTAAATAGATTGCTTTATATATAATTAATTTAAACAAATTAAATTAAATTGAAATGAATATGTAAATATATGAATATTTAAACATATTTTACATAATTATATATGCTCAATTAAATTTAAATATGTATTTAAACATATTTAAATAAATTATTATTATTAAAATAAATAAATAAAATTAATCAGGTATGTATACTAAATATATGTATTGGATTCTCTTTACTCACTATAGTTACAACTGCCTTCTTCAATACTTCTTCAATACTTTTTTATGTTTGATAAATAAATAAATAAAATTAATCAGGTATATATACTAGAATACCACCATCGTCTATATACTTTTTTATCGTCAAGTATGTATTGGATTCTCTTTACTCACTATAGTTACAACTGCCTTCTCTTCATCTTCCCTTTCTCTCTCATTAGGCCTGTAAGTGGCAAAAATTCTAGCCACATTTGCCATTGAAATCTTATTTCTTTTTTCTCTCCTTAATGTTAGCCCCTTTAATAATGACTTTGATTTGGGTTGTGAAACTACATCAACCAAATCTAGGTTTTAATTTGATAGGTTTTAATGGTGTAAATTTCATGCTTTACTAGTTACTTTCTATGCATGATAATGCACCACTCTTGGAAGCAGAGGGGCTGGCGGGTTTAATAATGTGGAGAAAGTTGAGGAAATTAGGAAAAAAAGGAAATGAAGAGAAAGAAGAACGAAGGAAGTAAAATTGGGGAAGTGAGCTTTTAATGTTTTGGGTCTAAGGAATTATAATTTGATTAAAACCTAGATTAGATTTCCACCTTAAAATTTTTTCTTTTTCAATTTGTTTCTTGAGCATGTTGTGATAAATTCCGATGAAGCAAGCTTCTAGCAGCGATGGAGGTCTGGTGATATTGATTAGGTGTTGGGCTCATGCAATAGGGACAAAAAGGAAATAATAAATAATATATAAATAAAAATAAATATATATCTATTTATTTATGCAGATTAATATTAAAAATAAAATTTTTTATTATTTAAATTAATGAAAATTGGATGATATTTAATGGCAAAATAAACTATCGGGACATTGAGGGTATATATGAATCGATTTTTATTAAGAAGAGTACAAATAATTTAAAAAAAAAATTAAGATCTTAGGTGACATATTTTAAGTGCTTATTTAAACTTTTTGCCTTGAAATCAAATGTGAAACGAATCGTATTAACTTGCCTTGTGTTGTTTATTTATATTTAACCATTTTTAGCCACAGGAACATCAACTCGAGTGTTGTCACGTAATCTAATTGGGCGCGTATTGACTTGTAAATGCATACTTCTTTTCTCTCTCGTTAATTTCCGTCTGAAATAACAGCAAAAATCAAATAGATAGAGAGAGAGAAGCAAAACTTTTTTTTTTCCCTTCGTTTCCTCAAATCTGCACGAAACTCTATGAAAAGCTCACCACCAAAAATGGGATTTCTAGGGTTTGTTTAGATTATTACAATTTCACAGTTCATTCGTAACCTGGTGCGTTCACTGAGTCACTTATCAGACTCGATAGAAATGAAACGCCCCAATTTGATTAAACAACAAGAACTGTAAAGCCCATTTGGTCCAAATCTTTGTGGTTGGTGATAGATAACGTTATCAATTGTTCTTGTCATGCAATTGAAATCGGCTTTGGTTTCTTCATCGAAGCCAAGGGAAATTAGCACGACGGGTACTAGGCTCCGAAAGAAGCATAAGAGACTCGATGCAATATGTGAAAATGTTTATAATCAAAACCATAGTGAATCTAATGAACGAAGAGGAGCTTCTGGGTCTGGGTCCTCTTTGGATGCCCATTCAGAGCTTCGACGGAGCTCACGCGTCCGGCGAGCACCTGTTTTGCTTGATGTTTCGCCTCCCCCAACTAAAAAACGGAAGAAGATTGGCAAGAGTTTGAATTTGAATGTTAATAGAAATGGGGGAAGTAGTTTAATGAGTGTCAAGAAAGAGGAGAGTGATATGGATACCCCAGGGAATTGGAGATCGCGGTTGAGATCGAGAGGTAGGAATTATTTGGCGAGTGGAGAAATGACTGGGAGGAGTGGGAGAAGGAAGCTTCTTGATGAAATAGAAATGTTGGATAGTGAATTTGGTGAAAAGAAAGGAGATTCGGATGGTGAGAATTCAATGGTTGTGAGGTCAAAGAGGCCAGTGAGGATTAAGGCTGTAACTGGTTTAGAAAGTGAAATGAAAGAGAGTGGAACATGTGGTCATGAAGATGCCAGTGTAAAGGATGAGAGTAAGGAGTGTACCGAAGAAGATGAGAGTGAGGAGGATGAGATTGATGCTGCTAAGAATGAGGCTGACGAGGAAATGCCAATTTTAGAAGGTGCAATAGGTAGTGGAGATGACAGCGAGTTAAACGGGAAAGAGTCGGATGAGGGGATCCCAGTTTTTGTTGATGCAATAGGTGGTGGAAATGAGGGGGAGGTAGTGGACGGTGGTGCTGCGCCTTCAGGGTTGGATGAACAAGAGCAGAAAGAGAACTTGCATAATTTGAAGCAAGAGAAAAGTCCTGATGAAAATGATAATGTGGAAAATGTGGAGCAGAGTGACAAAGAGAATGAGTTGAAAGATGGAACGGATGTGGAAAATGAAAGAAATGGTGTTGAAGGTGATGGGAATCTGGCGAATGAGTTGGATGATCCTCATAAAGAAGGAGAGGATGAAGTTAATCTGGCAAATGTGTTGGAGGATCCTCATAAAGAAGGAGAGGATGAAGTTAATCTGGCAAATGTGTTGGAGGATCCTCATAAAGGAGAGGATGAAGTTAATTTGGCAAATGTGTTGGATGATCCTCTTAAAGAAGGAGAGGATGAAGTTAATTTGGCAAATGAGTTGGATGATCCTCATAAGGGAGAGGATGAAGTTAAGGAAATTCCTTTGAAGGTTGAGAAAGATGCGAAGGCAGCGAAATTGAAGCATGATTTGCACATCCTTGAGAGGCCTCGGGTTAAGCAGGGGAGACGGTGTGGTTTGTGTGGATGTGGCAATGATGGTAAGCCACCAAAGAGGTTGATGCAAGATGCTGGTGAGAGTGAAAATGAGACATACAGTGGTTCATCAGCTTCAGAGGATCCCAATTATGATTTATGGGATGGATTTGGTGATGAACCTGGGTGGCTTGGCCGCCTGTTGGGCCCTGTAAATGACCGCTATGGTATTGCTGGAATCTGGGTTCATCAAAATTGTGCTGTATGGAGTCCCGAGGTGCACTTTTTTAACTGAGCTTTGTTTATCTATCTATTAATTTATTTTCCAGCATTACTTGGTAAAATTTATTTTCTAGCATTACTTTGTAAAATGTCAGAATTTGCTTATACTAGTTGTTAGAAGTACTATATTTTCTCATGTGCTTGCAATTTTATTTTCTGCTTGTTTTTGGGTTGTATTAGACGAATGTCAACTCAGAGTTGGTGTTGATGTTTGGCCTAGGTTGTTGATGTATGGCCAAGGAAAAACATTTGCAATGAGATTTATCTTATTTCTGCAACAACGTATTGTAGATGTTATTCTGTTGAAAGGTTTTAGTGTTCTTTGTACTGTCTCAGAGATTGGATTCAAAGAAGACTTCCTTGTATTGGTTTTACGCATCTTTCAGCTTTGATTTGGAATTATATTTGAACATTTTTATGGTAAGAAAAATATGTTCTTCTAAGCATGTGCCTGTAGAAAATTATATATACTTTTGATGTCACCTTGGTAGTGCTATTCTGAAGCTTGTTTTGTTAGAAGTGTAGATTTTTCTCTGGATGAAAACCATCTATATCATAAAAATCTTTATTTAATGATTATTTTTGCGGTTTCTAAAGGTTTTGAATCTTCTGAATGAAGTTTGATATTGGACTCTTAACATGTTCAGCTTCACTTAGTTTTTTACTTTGAACATATTTTTTACTTTGAACATATTATATGATAACATGAATAAAAGAATATGGAATCTGCCTCTTAGTTATTCAGCAATGCAACTCATCAATAGGAGTGTGTGAAATTCGCATTGTTGAGCTAGATTAGTGAAGAAATGGTAATGCGCTTCAAGCTCACATTATTAGCCTTTTAAGGTACTGGTTAATTCAATATTTAAGAAAGCCAAGTTAGTGTTGGTTTTCCAGTCGAACAAAATATATACTTCTAAACTTGAGTAAATCAATTAAAACCTGTGGAAACACATGTAGATTGATTTTTCCCTTGCGATAAACAATAGACTAACTTGGCTCTTTTATAGGAGATCGTGACAAATATAATTTTGTACTAAGGGTCAAAATGCAAGATAAGGTTGGTTTTTAATTTATTTCTTTGATGAAATTACTAATTTGAGGTGGATTCCAAAAGCTTCTGTCCTACCCAAATCCATATCTGACTAAAATAAAGTTTTTAACCTCCAACGAGAAGACATATCAGTTCTGGCTTGTAATTCTATATATAGACGCTATGGGCTTATGCTTTTCCTTCCATATTTAAGTTGAGACCATTTACTAGATGTTCTGCTAATGCAATAAGATGTTCTGCTCTAATACCACTTGAGGTAGGAGAAAAGTTTAGGGTGATTAGATCTCAACAAATAGAGCTAAAATAGATAGTGATTGTAGTTGGAACAAGAAAATAATTAGGGTTCAAAGGAAATCTCTGATTTAAAATCTGAATTAGAAATAAGAAGACAGTAGTGTTTGTTTGGTAGAGATTTATTTATACTATTTAGGGTTCAAAGATAATCTTTGATTTAAAAGGAACCCAATACTAATTAAAATACTTATTTAAGAAGAACCCTAGATAAATATAGGAAAGAAATATTGACAAACTGAACTAGGAAAACTAATAAAATTCCTAATTTAAAGAAATCTAAAACAAGCTGAATTTAAAAAAAGAAAAGAAAATTTCTAATTTAAAAATCTACTTATTTAGTGCTCAAAATCCTCTTTCTTCCCTCCTCCCCCCTCTTTGACTTCTACAAATTCTTTCCTGGGGACTCTCGAGATGAATGTGGATCACTTACTTTGGAATTTTCAAAAGAGTTCCTGGCATGGGCATTTATTAACGTTTCCACATCAATAAACTTAAATGTATTGGTTTTGTTCTTTGGTCTATTATGGCCATTTGATGTGTCATCTTTATGTAATGCACAGTGGATTGTTTGATGAAATAGCCTTACTTCGTACATGTGATGGTTTCTTTCTGGTCTAGGTGTTCACAGATTATTTCCTTTGCATGAATTTGACCGATTCTGTCTGTCAAAAAGATTATCAGGGCTCAACATTATACATCTCTAGACTTGCCTTGTGATGGAAACATTTTCTAGGAAGTAAGCAACAACCTTTAACTGTTTGATGCTCATCATCTTTCATTTGTATATCTATGCAAAACATATTCTCTTCTACCATATTTCTTTTAGAAGAATTTTAGTTTTTTTTCCCCGTTTCACTATCTTCTTTCGTAAATCCACATGCGCTGTCTGCAGGTGTATTTTGCTGGCTTGGGTTGCTTGAAAAATGTAAGAGCTGCACTTTGTAGAGGAAGAGCATTAAAATGTACACGCTGTGGAAGACCAGGGGCAACGATTGGATGTCGTGTTGATCGGTGTCCAAAAACTTACCACTTGGTTTGTCATTTATATCTGCTGTGTAGAACTTTTTCTTTCCTGTTAAAACCTAATGGTTGAGTACAAGGCAGCCATCATGAGCTTTGCTTGATTGTGTTTTCTTCTTGCTTCTGTATTTTGCAGCCTTGTGCCCGAGCTAATGGCTGCATCTTTGATCATCGTAAATTTCTTATAGCATGCACAGATCATCGGCATCTCTTCCAACCTCATGGTAATCAATATCAAATGCGAATAAAGAAATTGAAAGCCAGGAAAATGAGGTTAGAAATAAGGAAGCGATCAAATGATACCTGGCGAAAGGATGTTGAAGCTGAAGAAAAATGGTTAGAGAACTGTGGGGAGGATGAAGAGTTTTTGAAACGTGAAAGCAAGAGGCTTCACCGAGATTTGTTGAGAATTGCACCTGTGTATATTGGAGGCTCTGGGTCTGAGAGTGGAAAACTATGTGAGGGATGGGAATCTGTTGCTGGCCTTAAGGATGTGATACAATGTATGAAGGAAGTAGTTATTTTACCACTCTTATATCCGGAGTTCTTTAGTAACCTAGGTATTACACCTCCTAGGGGCGTCCTTTTGCATGGATACCCTGGAACAGGAAAAACACTTGTTGTGCGGGCATTGATTGGTTCATGTGCTCAGGGCAATAAACGGATTGCATATTTTGCTCGTAAAGGTGCAGACTGCTTAGGAAAATATGTAGGTGATGCCGAGCGCCAGCTAAGACTCTTGTTCCAGGTTGCTGAGCGATGTCAACCTTCTATAATATTCTTTGATGAGATTGATGGGTTAGCTCCTTGTCGAACGAGGCAGCAGGATCAGACACACAGTTCAGTTGTCTCCACATTGCTTGCTTTAATGGATGGTTTAAAATCACGAGGTTCAGTAGTGGTGATAGGTGCTACAAATCGGCCTGAGGCTGTTGATCCAGCATTGCGTAGGCCTGGGAGATTTGATAGAGAGATTTATTTTCCTCTGCCATCCGTTGAGGACAGGGCTGCCATACTCTCACTTCACACTCAAAGGTGGCCAAAACCAGTTTCTGGATCTATGCTACAGTGGGTTGCAAGAAGAACTGTTGGCTTTGCTGGTGCTGATCTGCAGGCTCTTTGTACTCAGGCTGCCATTATTGCACTGAAGCGAAATTTCCCTTTGCAAGAAATTTTGTCTGCTGCTGGAGACAAAGCTTCTGGTGCTAAACGCATTCCTCTTCCAGCTTTTGCAGTGGAAGAAAGGGATTGGTTAGAGGCTTTAGCATGCGCGCCGCCTCCCTGCTCTCGTAGAGAAGCAGGCATAGCTGCTCATGATATGGTTTCCTCTCCGCTTCCTGCTTACCTTATTCCTTGTTTATTGCAACCATTATTGAAGTTACTCGTTTCCCTCTATCTTGATGAGCGCTTCTGGCTGCCTCCTTCACTTTCTAAAGCTGCTATAATGGTTAAAACCATGATAGTTTCTTCTTTAGTGAAGAAGAATCTCCCTATTGATCGATGGTGGTCTCATGTTGATAATTTTCTTGAAGAAGCAGAAGTTGCTAAGGAAGTACAGAGAAAGCTTTCATCTGTTGGGATATTAGTTGAAGAGGCTAGCTATGCTGGAGCTCATACCCTTGCAGATGAAAAAGATGATGACAGTAAGTCTGAACCTTCAATGATACATAATTGGGGCATGAGACTTAGTGTGTCTAGAAGTATATCTCTTGTAGCAGGAAAGAAATCAGGATACCGGGTTTTGGTTGCCGGTGACTCCAGATCTGGACAGAGGCAACTTGCTTCTTGCATGCTACACTTCTATGTTGGGAATATTGAAGTTCAGAAGGTTGATCTGGCTACCATTTCACAAGAAGGGCATGATGATATGGTCCAAGGGATTACACGGATATTGAGTATGTCCTCTTCTTTTATCTCTCTTTTTCCCCAAGTTGTTTCAAACATTCATGGTTTCAAGTTTTCTGTTTCTTACTTTGTTATTGATTAATATCCTGTTGCAATGTTCTTTTATCAAGAAATTTATCTATTAAAATATGGTCAAGGTCTTCATTATGCCTCATGCTAAACTTATGGTGATTTGTTAATTTAAGTTTTTCTGAGATGTGAAACGTTGTAGACGAGGGATTTTTGTGCTCTTCATTCAGCATAACTGTCTATGTTGATTTGGGATTGAGTAATGTCTTTAGACATTACATATTACCCAATTCCAGATCAATGCAGATTAGATGTGTTCAGACAAAACATATTCTTAGCCTCAACCTTAGGATGCCCTAGGTGTACTAATTAAGGTTAGAATTCTTCAGGGTCAAGTGCCTACTGAAATATCTGAGTTGATTTTTGCTGAATTGAAAATGTTGTATTTTTGCATCAAAGGCTAGGATAATGAGATAGATGGGTAACTGTTGCTGCCCATGTCCAAAAGAGAAAAATTGAAATTTACAATTTGTCCTTGAATACTATAACTTTCAAAGATGCAGGTGAAAAATCATTGTAATTATTATTGTTGCAGTTGTTGCTGCTATTGTTATTGTTATTCCCGTTATTATTTTACAGCCTTTTTGCCATTGACATTTTGCTGTGTTGGCAATTTTTGTTGTCATGTTGACCTTCAATAAGCTTAAACACAGGTTTGCTACACATACTCTAATGAGGAAATATGTATTAATCCTCACATCTATCTGTCACTCTGGCAGTGAAATGTGCTAGCTTGCAGTCATTCATGATATTCATGCCAAGAATTGATCTGTGGGCTGTGGAGGCATGTCAGAGAGTTACCAAGGAAAGTGATGCATCTTCAACTAACCATCAGCTTTCTGAGGGAACAGAATCTTGTTCTGCACCCATTCAAAGTGTTCGAAAGGAAAATAAGTCCTTTACTGATCAATGTGGAGCATCTGAAATGCCAGAGCCACAAAGTGCCATCCTAAGTGCATCACACACTTGGAGCTCATTTGTTGAGCAGGTGGAAACTATATGTGTAACGACATCCTTGATAATTCTGGTATGTGGATTTTCTGGTTGATTATGGCCATATGTTTTTGACGATGGTTAAAAGTGTTCATGCATATGATTAGTCTTAACCAGATGACTCAAATCATGCTAATTGACAATTGAGCATTGATTAAATCAGAGAATGTTGACAATGTGATAAGACAAAAATTAAAAACAAAAATACAATATTTTTTTTTATCTTTTTTAGCTAGTTTTAGATTATTTATAATAATTTAATTTTATAAAAGTATTACAAATAAAAAAAAATCCATTAACCCTAGCCAACATCCACCAATCCCTTATCTCGACTTCCACCTCAGCATCACCACAAAAAATAAATCTGGAAGAGTGAGCTGCAGCGTTATAAAGATGTCATCATCATCAATTGGGTCATTCTCCAACTAGTAATCATTAATAGCCCAGATAGCCATTTGTTGGATATCAATCTGGTTATAGAAAGGTTCACTACGGCCATATACTGGATCTGACTACAGTCAACTTTATTTGGCCTGTAAGCCTAGTTGATCTCCACCAATGCGTTCTCATTGGCATTATTCATTGCGATGCCCTGTAAAATATGGAGGAAATAGAGAGAGAGAAAGAGATAGGAAATGGAGAGAGAGAGAGAGAGAGTTCAAAGCTGTTTGAGATGGGAGCCAATGTATTATGTTTCGTTGCAAGCAGGGGCGGAGCTGGGGGGTGGTCGTGTGGGGGCTGACGACCCCCCCTCGCCGGCGGCAATGAACAAATATATAGGGGTCTGCGCCACCGGCGGTGATTGTTGCAGAGAGAACGGGAGAGCTCCGCTCCCCTCTCCCTGCTTGCTGCCTTGCTCCGACTGCGAGAGAAGAAGAAACAGGGGCAAAAAATTAAAGCCCCTCAACCTCTCACGCGAAATTACTATTTTGCCCCTTGGGGCTTTAATTTTTTTTAAAATTCTATTAAGTGAAACGGCGCCGTTTCACTTAATACGTTTTAAAAAAAAATAAAGCCAGCAGCAAACGCGAGAGGCGAGGCGAGAGATTGAGAGAGGCAGAGAGCAGAGACAGAGTCACAGAGGGGCAGAGAACTGAGAGAAGAACGGACGGAGGAGAGGCGACGCTGCAACACTGAGCCACTGCCCACCGGCCACCGGAGATTTTGCCCTCTCCTCAACAAGTCTCTAGTTCCGCCACTGGTTGCAAGTTTTTGCTTTTCAAGTATTATAGTTACCATGGCAGAATACCTAGTAGAAGGTTAACCTTTGGAAGTTGGGTCCCCCTGAGTATGAATAAGATTTAATATGGGTGTCTAGTTTTGTATATGGATTAGATTTTGTTGTGGAAAGGATGAATGCATGACTGTAGTATCCACAACAGCTTTGGATTCATGTTGTTGTGGAATGTGAAGACTGCGGTCAATTCGCAAATTTTGCAGCAGAATGAATGGCACAAGGGTCTGCAAATACTTCAGTTCATGCACACACAAAAAAAAAAAATGGTCTGCAAATGCATATAGCCATGAAAAAATATCTCCTGCAGAGAACTGCTAAATTGATAAATGAGTTTACAAGGGCTAAAAGCTTGGTTCCCAAGCTGTGCCATGCAATTTTAACTGGGGTCATGGAAAACTTGCTGGGAAGGTTTGGTTACATTCTCCCACGTTCGCTTTCAACTGTTCTCATGTTATTTGGAAATCAACATTGGGATTATAATAAATGATTATCACATTAGGATTATGTGATATGATTTTCTCTCAACTAGTGACGCTGGATCACTAGTGCAGCTAGTCCTTGATTTTCCTTGTCTTCATCCCAAATTCTGCCCGACACTAATCTCTGAAACAGTTCTTGTGTGGGATTTGTTTAATAACCTGCCTTTGTAACGTGTCATGTATTAGGGCTTGATATTTAGAGATTTAATGATTTATAATTTAAGGGGAAGTGATATATGTTTTGTTATTGAATTTAGGCTGATTGTAGTCAATGTTTGAGGTCATAAAGACTGGCTCTTTTGTAGCTGGAATAACAGTCTGATATGCAATATTGGATTACTGCTATGCATCAAATTTAGAGTTTGTGTTATCAATGTTGGTGGCTATTTTGAGAATAAGGAGAAAAAAGTGTCTTTTTAGGTAATAAACCGGGAATTGTTATTGTTGGAGTTATCAGCAACTTTTGACTATGTTTGTCAGGATTCTTTGGTGCTGATGAAATGAATGGCTGGGAAAGCTTAAGAATATTTCGAGAACAAAGAGTTTGAAGTAATTAGGCATGCAACTAATTTAGTAGAGAATCTTGTTTCTGTTATCTGTGTTATGAAATCTAATGGCAACCTTTACACTATGTTTGGATTGGGGGTAAGGAAAGAGAATGAAGGGTATAGTAGTGAAGGGTACGCTTATACCCTTGTTTGGGAAAAATATTGTAAGTTAAACAAAGTGGAAGGGAAGGGGAGACATTCTCCTTTTGTACCAGTTTTTCTTTATTTTTCTTACATCCCAGATTGGTGTGTAAGAAAGGGTAAGGAAAAATATTTTTTTTTTCATTTTAATTCTTATTTAAATTTATAAATTCAAAATTATCCTTATAAGAAATAAAACCTACTAACCTTATTTATTTTCTTTCTTTGTGCCATTTAAATAAGCATAGATGAATTTAAATATTTTTAATATTGTTGTCTCTAAATATATTAAATAAAATTTGTCTTTTTTATTTAAAATATAGGTATATATCCTAAGATACAAGGGATACTTTTCTACTTTTCATAAACAACCTTCCTTACCTTTCCCTTTTTTTCAATCAAAGATATTAAAATTATTTTCACTTTCCCTCACTTTTTTCCAATAGAGTATGTTAACTTTTTACACTTTACTTCCCAATTCTTCCGTTCCCCCTTGTTGAATGAGCATTTGTCTCACCCTATCCAAACATAGTGTTAGGAAACGTTAAAGGGGGAGGATAAAGGAGCTAGATAATCACATGCTATAAAGTAGTTGTCACAAAAAACCTTCCTTGACTTCTTATACTACTTGTCTGATTATACTGACATGCATATGTAGTAGATTTCCTGTAAATTCTAAGCAACAACTATTCAAGTACCTTGTAAAGCCTACAGGAAAGGCTAAACAAAATTACAAGACCAAATTTAAGACCAGCTAGAATGTGAAAATTGTAGACATTTATAGAAGATTATTGAAATGTCCTTAGCATAACAAAAAAGCATAATTAAAAGATAGACAGCGAGCATCAAACTTGAGCTTAAGCGACTCCAACTACTATATACACTTTCTATTTGACCTAAAATACTATCTTTGTTGGGATAGGATAGTATCTCTAACCATAGGTTTCCAAATTGGATATTTTTTTGTTTGGACTTGCAATGGATGCAATTAAGCAAATACAAATTTATTATTAGGATTGGCTTGATTTCATTGCTGATTGCAACTATCCGTCATCATTGTGTAAATGCAGGAAGGAAGCACAAAAATGGGGTTAGATCATGTCTCTGTCTTGAACATCCTTGAACCTCCAGGAAAATAGTTTTGGAATATACTAGAGAATAAAAAGAGCTAAATTTCATCAATAATAAATTATCTTCCTATATAGTACATGAGAAACCTATTTAATAGAAATCTGCGTTGTACTTGGTTACTGAATCTGGAATCTCAAAATTACTTGAAATACAAGAAAACTAAAACCTGAAGTAATAAAAATTAAAATCATGATGAATGAATTATAAGCAACAAAAAAAAAATCAGTACCACTGGCTATCAAGAAATAGTGGTGCTGGTACATTATCTTCATTTGTAAATTTATGCTTCTTTCATATATGTGATTAATTGATGATCTGCAATTGCCTACTTGTAACGTGAAGAATGTAGTATGTTATAGTATCCAGTCTATCATTTCCTTTATAGTAATGTTTTTTTTCTCTTTTTTAAATTTCTTATTTGCCAACAGGCTACTTCAGAACTTCCATATCAAGAACTCCCACATAAAATAAGGCAGTTTTTTAAGAGTGATATCTCAAATAGCAATAAGATGATTCCTGTAGAGCATTCGGTACCCCGATTCTTGGTGCCTGTTGGTGGGAGTTTCAACCGTGACGGGGTGGTCAGGCTTTCGGCAGCAAAGTTATTGAGTGATATGATACAACTCTTTGTTCTTTTGATTCATCAAAGAGTGCATATTCATACTAGTTCATCCAAAGTGTATGAATTTCATGATTCTATAGAAGGATGTTGTGATACAGAATACCAAAATAAAAAATATGGCTCAGCTCGTGAAAATGAGTGTAGAGAAGAATTTCCTTCTGATCATATAAAAGTTTTAACCTCACCCAACACTAGAAGCTTAAAGGGAAAATCAAGCTTGCTATTAGCAATATCGACATTTGGCTATCAAATTCTTCGATATCCTCATTTTTCTGAACTTTGTTGGGTCACATCAAAACTGAAAGAAGGTCCTTGTGCAGATGTTAGTGGACCTTGGAAGTGCTGGCCTTTTAATTCTTGCATTATTCGTCCTGGTAAGTCAGATACTCTGGCAATTGCTAGTGGCTCAGGGAATGTTAAAGGCAAAGAGAGATCTGGTTCAGTCAGAGGCTTAGTTGCTGTTGGTTTATCAGCATATAGAGGTGTTTACAGATCACTTAGAGAGGTCTCCTTTGAGGTAAGGAAAGTCCTTGAGCTTATAGTAGGTCAGGTTAATGAAAAGATTCAGGCTGGGAAAGATAAATATCAATATGTTCGTCTCTTATCACAAGTGGCATATCTGGAAGATATGGTTAATAGCTGGGCACATGCATTACAGAGGTACTGTTGGCTATTGTTGTTCATATACTTCTAGCTTCATTCTATTTGTGGATTGTTCTCTAACTATGCTTTTCCCATTCCAGTTTTGAACTCAACACTCAAATGACAGCGTCAAATGCTAGACAGAATACCATGGAGTCTCTAGGGAGTGGTACCTGTGCGGATAATTCAGTTCAAAGTGAGGAATGCAAAGATTTCATGCCTGGTAAGGGCTTCAATGAATCTGAATGCCTAGATAGGAGTCCTCTGAAATTTATGCCTGGAAGTATTGAAGGTGTTGAATTGAATAGAAGAGAAAATGGTTTTCTTCGTTCTAGTTCTGAGGTGAGATATTTGCTTTCAGAAGATGTGTCTGCACAGCAGATTGCCCCCTGTGGTCATACCAAATCAGATGAGCACCTTCAAAGCTCTACATCTGATAACCAGTTAGTTGGCAATACTACAAATGAGCAGAATGGGAACACTTTAGGACAATTTTGGCTGGAAAATACTGAAACTCCTGCAATTGCCTCTGACTTGGTTAAGGAGTCCTCAAAACATTCTAATGGATTTATGGTCACAGAAGATGTTCCTTCTGAGTATGGTCACTGTAATATAGATAAACCATGCGCCAACAATTTTTCTGATCCCATGGAATCATATGACCCGATTGACAGGGATGCTCAGCCCTACTGTAGTGAGCAAATTGGAGATGTCAGTGCAGGCAAAACTAGTGGTATACCTGCTGATTCTGGGGTTGTCTGTTCATATAATTGTTGCTCAGGATGCTTAAGCACCCTCCATAAATTGATTCAGAAAATCCTTGTTCATGAATGGGGATTAAATAATAGCTATTGGACAGCAGAGGATGCTCACGATGTTGTTTCAGCATTGTCGATAGAGCTCCTTTCAGCAGTCAGAAAAGTTGATATGGTTTGTAATATAAGCAATCTGACTGGAAATCCTGAAAGATTTTCTGAATGTCCAGAATTGCATAATTGTCATTGCAGAAGTTCAGGAAATAGTTTAGCAATGGCAATGGAATGTAGTTGCCACTCTGTTGATGGGTGTGCAACTGCAAAAGGAACTGCCTCCCCATATTCACTGTACGGGCATGAACTGAAATATGTTTTCAGAGATGGTGTCTTGGTACCTGTAGATTCTAACCAAAATACTTTACATTGTAAATATGAGACGTTATGCCTTTGTTCTCTTATAAAGTCAGTAGAACCGATGAGGCAGCCTTTGAATTGATATGAAAATTTTAACAGCAAGGATTGCCTGGCCATGGCATCATATGCTTTTTGCAGAATATAGGTGTAAATTCTTAAGAGGTATAAAGAATGAAAATTTTGTTGAGGAAGTTGGAATTTATTCTTGTTCTATTATCTTTATGTTTCAACAGTTAAAGAGCCTTTTCTTCCTCTCAGCTGATAAGGAGCCCTTGCCGAGCAAGAAAGGTCAGTTCCTCCACTGATATAATTTGTGCATTTTTGTTTTCTGTTTTTACTGCATTTATATAATTATACGGCATCATGTTTGTTTCCTACACAAATCGCATTAAGCAATGAGAGTAAACTGATTTCTTTTTAAAATATTTTTTTAGTATTTTACCCTTGCTTTAGCCTTGGCGCAGCGGTAAGTGTTGTCGCCGTGTGACCTGAGGTCACGGGTTCGAGTCGTGGAAACGGCATCTTGCAATTAATTACAAGGGAAGGCCGTGTACAAAGACCCAATGGGTCCGACCCTTCCCCGGACCCCGCTCATTGCGGGAGCATTCGTGCACCGGGCTGCCCTTGCCCTTTTACCCTTGCTTTCTCTGCTTTCCTTTCTGTCCTTGTATTTCAGACGGACTTATTGTCTTCTCAAAACCACCTCTGGCTGCCATTTTATCATTTTTAACAAGTAATATAACACAGGAAAGGAAGAATATGCCAATATGGTGCCATTTAATGGTAAGATGTGGTGCCAAAATTTGGTAATCGAATGACTGTCGTTTAGTAGTGTTAGAGAATGAGTAGTTTAGGTGTTTGATAGAGAGTGAGAGAGATACGGACCAAATGAGACACAAATACTATTATGTGTTTTGTGGACTCTTAAATCTCTCTCAAGCAAATTTGAAGATCTTAAATTATTAAGTCTCTTAACCAGGATTTTCAACAAGTATCTTACCAGCCTAGCGTTTGCAACTCTTATCGGTTTAATAAAAAATATTTTGTATTGAACATGTTTGACATGAAAAAAAAATTGATATTTAAAGGGGAATAATTATCAAGATTTGAATTCCTTGATTTCTTACAAATACTGTTAACAGTGTATATATAATTTAAGTGTGTAATGGGTAATTTTGAATTGTCACATTCATATTAATGCATGCGTGCAATGAACGTAAATTCTGGACCACCGCCTCCTATAATTGCTTTAGGATAAATACCCTAAAGACGCAACTAATTGACCTCAGTACAGTGTTGTAATATATAAGCTAAAAATTTTAAAATCTTATAGCATACTATTATTTATTTTTTAGCTTAAAAAAATGCTATTATTTATTTTAAAATTTTACAGTGTACAAAAAGAATCTTTGAATAGTTTATGTTTTCCAAAAAATCTTTGAATAAGGATGGAAAAATCACATTAATAGACCCAAAGTTCAATGGGAGAACGAGTAAGCCCAGAGGTTGAGGTTAATCATGTGGTGCATTAAGGCCCTTATTATTACATTAACAAAATTACCTTAAAAAATAAATTTTATTTTAAAAATACTATAAAAAATAAGGATAATTTTTAAAAATATCACTCCTCACTAAAATAAATTTATTTTTAAAAAAATATGTTTTTTTTTACTATAAATGATATTTTACTTCAATTTTTAATTTTTTAAATTCACTAATAAATAAATACATTTTAATATAATAATAACAATTAATACTTTAAATTATAATTTCAACATATAAAATATATATTTATTATAATTTTTTTTAATTTTAATCACAAATAAAAAATAATACTCAAAATATAAAAAATAAAAATATATAAAAATTATTAAATTTATTTTTAAATAAATTTTATATATTATACACAAATTTTAAAAAATAATAATTTTGCTATTTAAATGTTATATAATTGTGTATATGTTATATAAATGTTATCTAAATTTTATAAATATTTTATAAATATATATATGTTATGTATTTTCTGTGTACATTATGCATATGCTATATAAATATATAAATATTATGTATATATTATATGAATATAAAATTAAAAAATAAAATTAAATAAATATTAAATAAATTATATAAATATTTTATTATTAGTTTATATATTTAGTAGATATTTTATATATATTTAATAGATATTGTAAATGTTTGATATATGTGTGTATGTTATATATTTAGGAGAATATAATATAAAAAATTATTTTTTAATAAAAAACATAAAATAAATAAAATAGAAAAAAATAAAGAAACACCTTGAAATTTTACGAATTGAAAAAGAAAACCGTGCCCTGTATAGAATTTGGCGTAATATTGAGAACAGAAAGTAAATTGCGTGTATGGTGTAGGTTAAATTCCTCTTATTACTAGCTAGCCATGGTTCAATGTACTTGTTACAGGACAAGACTCAAAGCACAGAGAAAGCCCAGGCCATTCCTAGCTCAACTAAAATATTTGTTGCTGCCATAAAAATGAAAGTTAATTCCTACGTAACAAAAGCATGAGTTTGTTTTTTTTTTTTTAATGAAAATTAGTGATGGCATTTATGCCCTACGTACGATTGTGGTACCCACCTTATCCGACTCATCCTTCATTCTTTTTTTTTTTTTTATCATAAAAGGTAGTATAATATATTGGGAGAGAAAAATACAAGAGAGCCTTATCAATGGATTAGAAAACCATTGAAAGCACAAGAACACAATTTGCATAAGCATAGCAAACTGCAACCTAACCATTCCATGACAATTGAAGCAAATCTCCTAAATAGAAAACAGGTCAGATGTGAAAGTTACAATGGCCGATACTAAAATAGACATATTGAAAAAATAAAAATAAAAACTATAATTGATCAGAACCACATTGTATAATGCCAGTAAAACAAGAACTTTGACAAAGGACTCGCTGGTCTTCAACTTTAAAAGAAAGAAGTCTTTAATCTTTCTTATCCTCAAAGTGATAGGCCAAACGCCATGAAAGGCTGGTTATGCTGGGAAGTTCTTCTGGAGCTTTGTGCAGAAAATCCTCTCTAGCAACAAGAATCGCAAACATACCAATCAATCACGGAAGTGGAGAACAAAAAGTGCCTTGGGAGGCTATATTTAGAAAATAAGACAAATAAAAACATAAAAGCATAAGAATTGTAGAAAATCAAAGAAAAAAATGAAAAAAATAGAGATTTAGGATTGTCATAAGCCAAATGGCCGACGTATTCCACTAGTGCTAAAATGAAAACTTTGCCTTATGGAGATGTCATCAATTGAGACATTAATATATACCATGCTCTGAAAATCTCTCCCTGTGTGGAGCCTCTAATTACCTTCGTGGTGTTTAGAAATCTTTTTACAGATAATTCAGATCTTTTGACTTGAACGATAAACACCTTTCACCTTCCTCACCTACCATCCTAAATCATCCAACCCCTTAGTTAATCCTTCCTTTCAGTCATTACTACATAGCCGGTCCCCACCTTGTTTTCATTCCTTAATGGAAGCTACAAATGAAGCTATGGAGGATATTATTAACAAGATAGACTGTCCCTCATGTTCAGATATAACTTTAGAATTAAACTCTGACCCCGACAACCCTTCTGATTCAAAGAAACTTATTTTGGTTGGAAAAATCATGTCTCCCAAAACCTTTTACCCAGGCACCGTCAAAGCTGTCCTTGATAAGGCTTGGAAGCTTCCTACAGGGTTTAGTATCGCAGAATAATTTGGAATCACTTTTATCTTTCAATTCAACTCTGAGGAAGAAGCCAATTGGGTCCTTGAAGAGAGTCCGTGGAATATTTCAAATTCTCTGTTAGTGTTAAAGAAATGGGATCCAAGATTCACCTTCGAACAGATTGATTTCTCTGTCACCCTTCTGGATCCAAATATACAATTTACCCCCCAATCTTATGACTTTGGAAAATGCTCATAAGTTCTGAGAGATATTTAATGGGCTGATATATGTTGATTTGGAACAGGATAAGAAGATTGGCTGGAACACGTTTTTTCATATTAAAGTTTGGTTATTTGTTGATAAACCCTGCATCACTGAATTTCAGTATAAAGGTCAAGGATCTCCTACTGAGAAGGTGTATGTGAGATATGAGAGACTCGGAGATTTTTGTTTTGCATGTGGAAAAAAAGGGCATGTGTTTAGGTATTGTTCTGAAAAGAATATTCATGATGATCAATTCGTTCATAATCTGCATTTCAGCCCAGGATTGAGGGCTCAAATTCAAGGTAGTCCTACCTATGGAATTCGGAGTATTCAAATGCAGGATCACATTGCAGGTCCTAGTCTTCAATGATGAGTTATTGTGTCTCACACATCACCGGTGCCGAATTCCATTAATGCAAAAGCAATACAGGAAGAGAAGAAGCTACTAGACAACTGTCAGGAAGAGCAGTGATAGGCAAGGAGAAAGTGACAGATGGAAGGAAAGTAGAGGCTAGTATCAAGCTGGTGAAAGATGACAAGCCTCGAGTCACCAAAATGTCTAATCAGACGACTGATTTAAGAATAATTATACAATCAAATCGTTATTACAACAAACCAATCGAATATCAACATATGGCATGTAATATAACGGTTTGATTGTATAATTATTCCTGATTTAAATAACATGAAGAAGAAAGAAGATCTCAAGGTCTCTAGTTCAGAAGTAATAGCTCTAAAGAAGACCAATCTAAGATTCCTCCAAGTTGTGTGGGTGATATCCAACAAAATGATATGGGCCCAGATGTAGCTGCTGACAGGCCCAGTGATTGTGTTAATCAATTCAAGAGAGTCAGGCCCATTAACTTATTCTCTCATGTCATCTAAAAAATTAAGAATAGAATCCAGCTTTACTCATGAACAGAAGAGCGCTGGCCCACCTGAATTCCCAACAATTGGAGTTCTTATTCCTACTAATAAATCGTTGGATACAAATCATTCCTTTCCCGCTAAGTTCGAAGAACGATGCATATTGGACAATAAAGATATCGGTTTGAATAGAGATCAGATTGGTGGCCAAGAATATAACAAAGAAGGGGTTGCTGTCTCAAAAACTTTTCGAAGATGGAAGTCTGTAGCTAGGAGCAAAAAAGAAGAAGATGAGTCCAGCCAGAAAAAATAAAATTCTGAAGGCGCTGGAGGCTCGCCAAAAGCCACCCAGTCTTCATGTTAGCTTTATGTTGAAATTGTCAAGGTTTTGGATGGGCCTTGACAATGAGGGGCTTAAAAGATAATATATTTAGATACCGCCCAGGTGTGGTTTTTCTAGTAGAGAAGAAACAGCAACAAGGAGTTTTGGAGAAGCAAAGGAGGAAAATGGGGTCTCATTTTCCAGAATATGCAGATCCCATTGGAATTACAAGTGGATTGGCATTATGGTGGCGTGAAAATTGGTTACTTCAAATCATCTGTAAAGAGTCAAGTTTTATTCATTCAACAGTGTATGATCTAGAAGGGAATTTTTGGGTGATAACTTTTGTTTACGGTAGTCCTTATAGACATGGTAGAAAAGACTTTTTCGGAAAAAACTTGGATAATTATGGGGGATTTCAATCAGATTTTATATTCTTATGAAAAGAAGGGTGGGAATGTTTCTGGTTCAGCTCTTAAAGATCTTTTCTTGAAATGGATGAATGATAATCTACTGTTAGATTTGGGCTACAAGGGGCCAAAGTTTACGTGTACAAACAAATAAGAGGGAGGAAGGAATATACAGTAGAGACTAAATAGAGCATTAATAAATTTTGAATGGAGAACAAAATTTAGCTCTGCGACTGTCATTCGTGGATAATTGATTGGGTCAGATCATAGACCTCTCATATTAGATATTCATAACCATTTCAGGCCATGTAAGATGTTCAGATTTGAGGCGAAATGGCTTCGATGATAGCAAAATTATAGTGGAAAATGCATGGGGCCAACGGTGATCAAGTGAAGATGTAGACATGTTGACCACTAAATTAAATTTTACTGCATAACAATTGAAGAAGTGGGACAAGAGGAATAGGGGAAATGCAAAATTGAAAATTAACGAGATAAAGAAGCGACTAGACAACATTTATATAAATGGCCCTTGCGAGAATTTTCATGAATTGGAAAAAAATTAACAGATGAACTGAATTCTTTATGGAAGATGGAGGAATTGTATTGGCTTCAAAGATCTAGAATTAAGTGGCTTCAGGCAGGAGACGGAAACACAAAATTTTTTCATGCCACTACTCTACATCATAGACAAATCAATAAAATTGTGAAAATTAAAGATGGAGGCGTGTGGATTGAAAAAAGAGGATATACGAAGCCATATTGTTAATTTCTTTTCCAAGCTCTATTCTTCTGAATTTGAACTTGATCCCAATCTACTGGCAGATTTAATTCCAAGGATGGTGAATAATGAATGTAACAATTCTTTGGAATCTATCCCTAATGAAGAGGAAGTATGGGCTGCTGTATTTGGCATGGGGCCATTTAAAGCCCCTGGACCAAATGGTTTTCAAGGAATCTTTTACCAAAATTTTTTGGGCAATTATCAAAGATGATTTGGTGTGTTCTGTTCAAAAATTCTTCATCACTGGTATTATGCCTAGAGAGCTCAACAAAACACATCTGGTACTTATCCCAAAGGTACCTACCCCTGAATTTGTTTCTCAATTTCGGCCTATAGGCCTTTGCAATTATTCTTATAAGATTATTTCTAAAATTATTGTTAATAGATTAAAACCATTCTTGAATGAATTAATTGACCCAACTCAAGGAGCTTTCTTGCCTGGTCGCATAATATATGATAATGTTTTGATTGCTCATGAGATATATCATAAATTACTATCTAAATCATATAGGGGTAGCTATCAAATGGCTATTAAATTGGATATGCACAAAGCTTATGATACTGTGGAATGAAATTTTTTGAAATGTGTTTTGATGAGTATGGGATTTAGCTCTAAGGCAGTAAATATTTTAATGCAATGTATCACAAGTGTCTCATACAACATATTAGTTAATGGGAATCTTCTCAGGTTTTCTTAACTACTAGAGGATTAAGGCAAGGGGACCCTCTATCCCCTTGTTTATTCCTATTGGCTTCTAATGTTTTGTCTATACTTTTGGAGAAAGCAAACACGGAAGGATATATTGGGGGTTTTTAATTAGCCAGAAATTCGCTAAGAATAACTCATTTACTTTATGCGGATGACACTCTTATTGCTGGAAGGGCTAATATGAATATGGCATCTGCTTTTAAAGTGGCGTTAAAATTTTTTAGTGCAAATAAATAATAATAAATCAAGTAATGTGTTTAGAAAAAACACCCCCCATGAAGTGAGAAGTTCCATTGTTAATTTGCTGGGGATTGAGGAGATGCAAAGATGTGAGAATTATTTAGGTATACCAGCTTGGTGGGGTAGATCTAAAACAGAAGCTTTGAGGTTTATTAGAGAAACAATTATAGCCAAAGCTCAGGCCTGGAAAAGAAACTTACTTTCCTTCGCTGGTAGAGAAATTCTAGTGAAGTCAGTTCTTACAGCCACTCCTACACACTTTATGTCATGTTTTAACTTACCAAAAGGCTTTTACAAGAGCTTAAACAGTGTTTTTGTTGGACCCCCATAGTATGATATTGTTCGCTTTGGGCCAAGCCCGCACGATTTTATTCTTGGGTTACTCCCCAAAAGACCTCATACTATGGAGTGGGTATGGATACTTAAATACTACTCAATTGTCTCTTGGCTTTTCCAATGTGGGACTTTGGATTGACACCCCAACAATCCTCCCCTCAAGCCAAGGACCACACATCCCCTCAAGCCAAGGACCACACATCACGGACAACACATTACATGGCCTCCCCTTGAGCGATAATCCATACACCAATCCATACACCAATCCGTCTTAATCATCTTGTACCCGCCGTTATTCACCCACGGGACACGCCGCCTGACCACCACAATATCAGGAAGACTTTCGACACAAGGCACACCGAAGACGGATCACCTGCGGGCTCCATTACCGGGCTCTGATACCAATTGTTGGACCCCCAAGCCCGCACCATCCACTCCACATAGTATGATATTGTTCGCTTTGGGCCAAGCCCGCACGATTTTATTCTTGGGTTACTCCCCAAAAGGCCTCATACTATGGAGTGGGTATGGATACTTATATACTACTCAATTGTCTCTTGGCTTTTCCAATGTGGGACTTTGGATTGACACCCCAACAGTTTTAGCATCGTTTTAGTGGTCACAGAAACCAACTGACAGAGGGATCAAGTGGAGGAAATCGGAGTTAATTTCAGTGTCAAAGTTTAGAGGGTGTATGGGCTTCAGGGACTTTGAGTTATTTAATATTGCATTAGTTTCAAAATTGTGCTGGAAATTATTGCAGGAACTTGAAATTTTGTGGTGCAAAATTATGAAATCTATCTATTTACCAAATTGTGATTTTCAGGAATCAGTTTTGAAAAGGAACAATCCTTCATGGAGCTGGAAAAGTTTGATTGAAGTGAGAGATCATATTAAAGCTGGTTTTCGATGGCATATCAGAAATGGCAGAAGAGTTAAGATTTGGAATAATCCTTGGGTGCCGAATTTGCCTGACAAGTTATCCAATCTAAATTCCTCTCGTAATATTAATTATGTTTCGGATCTTATTACTAATCAAGGAAAATGGAATGTGCAACTTATTCATGATATATTTAATGATAGAGAGGCTAAGGCTATTTGTGATATCCCATTGTTTAGAAGCAACTTAGATGATAAACTGATTTGGCATTATGATAGACATGGGAAGTTGTCAGTAAAATCAGTCTATCAGTTTCTTTGTAATAGGAGAATTAATTCTATTAACCTTGCCCAATCATCTAATTCTCCTTCAATCTGGAAGATTATTTGGAAATTGAATGTTCTTTCAAAATTGAAATGCTTCCTGTGGAGAGCATGCACTAATACATTACCCTCTTTGGTGGAGCTTTCTACGAGAAATCTTAGAAGAGATAAAACTTGCTTAATTTGTGGCAAAGAAGAAGAATCATTAATTCATCTATTTCTTGTGAGCATGCAAGAGCCACCTGGTTTATGTCAAATTTTGGTTTAAACCCTTTGGGTTTTCATCTCTCATCTTTCTATTCTTGGTGGCTGGATGTTATAAATGAACTTAGAATTGATGATAAAATGAGTTGTATGGCTAAAATTTCTTGTGTATGTTGGAATGTATGGAAATCTAGGAACGAATTCTAATTTTAAGGCAAAATTCCAGATCCACAGTTCACAATATGCAGAGGTTTCAATTATGAAAGTAGATGCAGATCAATCTGTCAAACTTCAGAGCATGCGAAGAAGTATAGATAGAAGAGGAGAGCATTCCACATGGATTCCTCCCCCAGCTAATGTGATGAAGATCAATTCAGATGCCACATTCTCACCTCTCTTAAAGTTTGTTGGTGCTGCTTTTGTTATAAGAGATAGCAATGGAGAATTGATTGATGGAGTAACTTGCTTAATTTCTTCTTTCTCGCCTTTAAGTACACAGTGTTTGTTGATTGCTATGGAAAAGGCTGCAAACTTGCAAATAAGTTCTTGAATTTTTTAGGCTGATAATCTTATCCTTATTCAAGCAGTAAATAGATTAATGCCTTGTCCATTGGAAATTGAAGCTTTTGTGACCAAAATTCAAGAGGTAGCTGGAAACTTTACTAGTATTTCTTTTGTTTTTATAAGAAGACAATGTAACAAAGTGGCAGATAGGTTAGCCTCTGCAATTATTAAGAAATTTTTGAATATGGATTGGGTCACTAATCGCCCAAATACACTGGATGTATTGTTATCTATTGATGCAGCTAATATATGAAATCATTTTCAGACCAAAAAAAAATTGAGACATTAATATCTAATCAACAATGGAGCTACGCATATTAGTAATTAATGCTCAGACAGTGGCGGAATCAGCCCTTTAGAGAGAAGAGGGCAAAATTTCTCTTCAATACATACAAGGAGGAGATGGGGGGCTAGGCCTCCACCTCTGCTGCTCTGGCTAGCAGAAATTCACCTTAAAAATGCACGCTAGTGGCTGATCGGGGGGTCGTCAACCCTCACCCGACCCCCTGGTTCCGCCCCTGTGCTCGGGGATAGACCTACTCTATATTTTAAACTTTTATAATGTATTATATATAATATTATTTTTTAAATAAACAAATTTTCAACTCCTTTATGCTCTAAATGTTATATATTCGATTTAACAATTAGGGATTAATATTTAGTTGATTGGTTAATTAATTGATCGAATTAAGATTATTTTGAGTTTTTTTTAATTAAACTAACTAATTTTTAATTTCTAATAATTCAATTAATTGATCAATTTAGTTTGATTGGTTTAATTAATTTCTCTTTTAACCTAATTATATTTTTATTTTATAATAAAAAATAATTTTATTTTGCAATAAAAAGTTATATTTGCATTAAAAATTAATGTAATTAAAGAATTAAATAAAAATTAATAAAGAACTAAATAAAAATTAAGTTTTTATTTTTGGTTAATGATTAATTGTCCAAACAGAACCTATTAATTTTTAACCGAATCAAAATTGAATTAGCTCATTTTTTTTCAATCAAATTGACCACAGCTTAATATGATCGGTTAGTCAATTCCCGTCCACCCCTATTAATAATTTTAAATATCTATATGTGTGACTTCAAAAAAATCTAATAATTTTAAATATTTAGTTATGTTATTATTAAAAGAATCCCAATCATATTATTTATTAAGATTTGTTCAAAAATACATTGAAGAATAAAATTATTCTCAAGCTTTTATTTTTTTTTTCTTTTAAAAATAACCATTTTTCAACCTTTAAGATAAAAATACTATATAAGAGATATTCATCTAATATATTTTTAATATATTAAAGGCATACTTCACTTTTAAAGGTATATATTAATATATATTTAGTATGCTAAAATATATCAAAATAATTGAGTACTTCGGAAAAAAATATATATAAAAAAGCGACATATGTATTTTTTTTAATTATTCAACCATGTAATTTTAAAATAAAAGTTATTTTCTTCAATGAAAAGAAAATAAAATTTTGCCCTATTTTTTTTACAAAACAACAATTCTAGAAAAAGTTTTTTTTATTATTTTAATTTTTTATTCTTTAACCCTATAAATATATGAATTTTCTTAAAATTGTACTTCTAAAAGACAAAATTTTAAATTATTAATTGTAATTTTTTTTTTATTTTTTGGATGCATGTCTTTTTTTAGTAATCATAATAGTTGCGGAATATATCGTAATTAATGGAAGATTTTCTTGACTTGAAAGAACGATGTGCTCGTTTTTAATATATTAAAACTAGTACTGTAAGTATGTTTTGAGATTATTTTGTAACAAATTTTGACCCCCTTTGATATTTAATTCTAAGTATGCCCCTGGTTAATGCACTAAAAAAAATTCTGGTTTCATAAAAAAGAATAAAAATTTTGAAGTTTTATGTGATTTAATTATATGTTAAAAAATCCATATGAAGTACATATGTAAATTATAATAAAATTTACATGCAATAAAATTTTTTTAAAAATTTGAAGAGATTAAATGAATATATTATTAGAAATATATATATATATATATAATATAGTTAAAAATGAAAATTTTAAAATTTTAAAACAAATACACATATATTTATTAACAAAATACATAAATATATATAAGGGTAACATATTAAGTGAGGAGTCGGGAAGGTCATGGCTCCCTTTCAACCCCATGAAGTACCACCCATGATCAATGCATCCAGTTATTAACAAAAAAAAAAAAAAGAGTTCATATCATTCAATAAACCTCAAATTATAAAAACAAACATTGGATTTTTTATTTTTCTCTCTGGTTTTTTCCTACGTCGCTGGTTTTTCTCAATGCGAGTGGTCTCTTGACTTCCGGTAGCCCTAAATGCTCTTCCCTTATTAGTTTGCTTAGGTTTTTAGTGTGTTTTTTGTTGGATCTGAATTTAGATATGCTAGATCTAGTGTTTTTAGTGTGCTTTTTCTCTCTAGGTATTTTGGCGCTCCACCGTCATGGTGGCTAGACAAGCTTCTCAAGTTCGGGTTTCTGAGTTGGTTCTTTTGTTAAATTAATCTCTCGGTTTAGGGAGCCTCTCTAATGAAGAGTGACCTTCAATCTCGAAAATGTTTTCGTATTTTAAGATTAGTGTTTTCGTGTTTTAAGGTTGGTTTAAGTTCTAAAGAAGCGTTTTTCTCTCCTTCGACTAATATCTATGTTTTTCGGTCAGTAAAGCTCCCCTTTGATTTCCTTTTCATATCTTGTCCAGAGGAAAACATAGTGATGGTGGTTTGTTATACCACTATTTTTCAGCTCAGTTGCTCCTTTCCTGAGTTGTACCTTAAGTCCTTGCAAGAAAGTTTCAACATTTCCTTTCCCTCAATCAATGCTATTTTTTCTGAGGAAGAGTAGATCTTGTGATATAGAGAACTCATTTTGCAATGTCATGTTGTCATGCTCGTGATCGAGAACCCTTTAAGGGTCTCAATAATTATTTTCATGTTGGCCTTTTTTCTTTTCATCTATGGCCGAGGGTGTGTAAGGGACTCCCTTGTCTTTGCATTGAGAGTAGGTTTGCCTCCGTAAAACTTAAATGCCTATGGCCTGAGTGCTTTTTGAGCCTTAGGCTTTCTATATTTTTTATTTTGGTTTAATAATATTACTATTTCACTGATAAAAAATAAACCTCAAATTAAAGGATGTATGATATAAATATTTTAAATTAGGATATTATTGTACAACACATAACGTAAATTAAGTATTTTAATGATTAACACATCTATTTATCACAATTAAGTTTTAATAACAAGTTAATTTGATCTTGCTATATGAATTGTTCTTTTCCATTTTAAACAACCATTGATTGCATTTTCAAAGAAATATAGGATTACAAAATTATACTCTAAATCACTCATTTAAAATTGTTTTAAAATTATTTTTTACTATATTTATTTTAAAATAATTATTTTTTTTAATAGATGAATCATTGTATTCTTTAGAATAAAGAGGTTAAATCAAGTTTAAAAGAAAACCCTTGGCCTCTAGTTAAAAGAGTTAAATGGGGCATATCGAATCCAATTAGACTTTTTTTTCCTATATTATTTATTTAGAGGGTGTTTTGCTTAGTTTATAAATTAATCAAATTAGCTTATAAGTACTAACTTTAAGTTGACACATTTATTTAGATAATTTAAAAAAAAATAAGTTAGAGAATACTAATTATTATTTTAGTGTTTATAAGCACTAAATTTATAAATTAGTTTGACTAAATAATTGTTTATATTATCTTTATTTATTTTAATAAATATTATTAATAATATAACTTTATATTTTTTTTATCATTTTAATAAGGAATATATTTATAAATTGTTTTTATCAAATATATTAAATACTTCTTAACTATTTGTAAACATTTAAAAAATATGTAAATATTTAAAATTTTAAATAACCACGAGCACTAATTAGTAAATTTTATAAGATGAAGCGTAACACCCTCTTAGTAAACTACTAAACTCAACAGTCAGCGACTCAGTACTCGTTTTTAATTTTCTCCTTTAGGCCAACTCCAACTATGTGCACCATTTTTTGCACCAAAATAATGCAAAACACTAAAATGGCGCAACATTATCTCCAATCATCTGCACTATTTTTATCACCAAAAAGAATATTCTGTTTAGATTCTTCTCTCTCATTAATATTATATTATTTTTTTACTTCAACTTTATTTATCCATTTCACTTAAAAACTTCATATCATTTTAAATGAAAAGTGATTATTGATTTGTTATTTATAATATATTTATGGAATATAAATTGTTTAAAATAAGTTGTGAATCGTTTATCAAAATTGGATAAATAAGCTATTGATAAATGATTAATAATTAATAGACCTGTTTATTGAAACTATTACATAAATAGTATATTAATGATGATAGATAATTTATATGTTAATTATAAAAAATATATATTTTAATAATATTAAATATAAATAATATGATTATATTAGAGTTTTTGAAATTAAATAAAAGTATACTAGTCTTTTATTTGAAAAAATCAATTTTGAATATGAGGAGAAAAAAATAATCAACAAATTATTATTTATTTATAAAGAGCTAGCTATTTTTAGTTGCTTTAGTTGTTACCATTAAGAACATAAACAGCAAGCTGTTTAAGCAGCTGGTTTTTATTGAGAACATAAACAGCTAGCTGTTTCTTGTTGTTTTAGCTGTTACCATTGAGAACATAAACAACTAGCTGTTTCTTGTTGCTTTAGCTGTTACTATTGAGAACATAAACTGCAAGCTGTTTTAGCAGCTGGTTTTTATTGAGAACATAAACAGCTAGCTGTTTCTTGTTGCTTTAGCTGTTACCATTGAGAACATAAACAGCTAGCTGTTTCTTATTGCTTTAGCTGTTACCATTGAGAACATAAACAGCAAGCTTTTTTTTTAAGTGTAAAGACATTGTAATTTGAATATTTTAATTAACTTCCTTTATGAATTGTGAATGTGATTTGCTAAAGTATTTTTTTTATTTTTTTAATTTTATGTATTATAAATAAAATAATTTGTTATAAATACAATTCATATTTTATATGATATTTATTTAAATAAAATTTTACATTTTAGTTATTAAAATATAAAATTAATAAATAATACAATATATTGAGTGGGTGAAAAAAATAAACACCTAATTATAAAAATTTACTTAAAAAATAATAAAGTAGTACTTGTTTAGAAAATATTTAAAATTTTGAGTTAAAAATAAAAAAAAATTAAAAATTAAAAAAAAATAGTGCAGCTACAGTACTGCATCAAATATAGTGCAACACTGTAACTGATCTTCAAAATAAAGCAATAAATAACGACTGATTGGAGTTAAAACCGTGCGCTATAATGAAAATTGGCGACCGATTGGAGAGGCTCCTAGGCAATGCCTAAGCCTGAAAAATTAGCCCAAAAACTAGAAAGCCACAACAAAGCGATTACTTTAATGTGATATTAATTTTTTTTTATTCCTAATCTACCCTTCCCCCACCCCTACCTAATCTACCCTACCTCACCCTACCATGTCCAAATGAAGATTTGAACCCGAATTATTTAGCTCAAAGACTAAGCATTCTTTGAATGTGCTACACCCACGGACAATGTGATATTAATTTTAAAAAAGCATATTTAAGCAGCTTTTTTAATACTAACTTTGTCTGTTTGTGTTATAAATGTTTGGTCAAAAGTCGTTCTTTTCAAGACATCTTCAGATTCTTCACCCACTTATTACTTTTCTTCAAGTCAGGGTTTCACTTTCTTGCCACTCTGTCTTCAACTCTCCTCCATTAAATATTTCTTTCTGTGTAACGACGGCTGTACATACTCCACTATTCCTATAAAATTACATCCAATTACTGATTGGCATGTGGGGAGATTCTTACATCATGACGTGGCATGTGATTATTAGAAGAATTGTCTGAACTCAATGGTCTTTCTCACATAGGATAAGAAGTGAGCTTTCTTTTATTGTGTTCACGCGCTGCTTACGCACAGTTCTGAATGCGATGCCAAAGAGGTCTTTGATTCATGAATTAGTATATGTTGCTACTCGCTTTTCCATGCGCGTGCCTTTTATGTTAATTATTTTTGTGTCCAAACGACGCATTAAAATTAAATTTAATTATAGATGCTATGCAGTAGGCTTTGATTCGTTTACTAAAATTAATTTTCAAATGTTAAGCTATCTCATGCTTAAAAAAAATGTTAAGTTAACAATTTAATAAGTTCATATAAAAATAATTGTATATTATCTTTCGGAATAAATTATTCGAGAATTCTCAAAAATTTCGGATTTGTTATAAATTAGATGATTTTTTTTAAAAAAAATTATATTACTCGTTGATAAATAAGAAGTATATTAATTTAAAAAATAAAAGTTTGAGAAAAGAATTAGCATTGATAGATTAGTAGTACTTTTTTTTATATAAAAAGATTCATAAGTTTTATCGTATGTAGAAATTATCATATAAACAAATAGAAAAATGTTGGTCCAATTTATTAATAATTTTATTTAGTTTACATCAATTTCTTTCATCGGTTGCGAAAGAAAATTCTTAATGAGTCTTTTATACACATGCTATTTTTTTTTATTTATTATTATGTTTATCCATCTCTAAGATTCTTTTTAAATGATATATATTTCTTAAAATTTTTCCCCATGTATTAAAAATAACATTAAAAATTTTGAAGCAGATTATCTAGCGAGTTATGTTAAAAGTTTTGGCCCTCGTACTTCCATTGTTGATCATGTTCCCAGGGACCTCTACTTTTTCTTATCTCATGGCAGCTATAGTGAGGTGCGGAGGGGGGTCCTGAGAGCAGTGGACCTCCCTCTCCTCCTCCCACACCTGATACATACATACATATATATATATATAAAGTATTTTATAATATATATGTTTATAATTATAATATATATATATATATAAATTATTATATAGTTTATGTATTTATAATTATTTAAATTATATATATATGTAAATTATTGAATTTTTTATATATAAATAAATATAAATAAATGTATTTATAATTATTTAAATTATATATATATGTAAATTATTGAATTTTTTATATATAAATAAATATAAATAAATATATTTATAATTATTTAAATTATATATGTATATATATAAATTATTAGATTTTTTATATATAAATATATATTATTATTTTTTTATATTTAAAAATTTATGATTAGATATTTAAATTATTGCTATAATTTTTTAACTTAATTACGAATTGGGTAAAAGTAATATTTTTATTTAAAATAATATTTTTATAAAATTTAATTTAATAAATTATCTAAATAAATATCATGCACTTCATAATTATACTGCACATAAAAGAGTCTTAAGAGATAAAACTTTTGAATTACCTATAAAATACACAATTTTTGTAATAGCCTGTAATAATAATAATAATAATAATAATAATAATGATGATGATGATGATGATGATGATGATGATTAATTATTTAAATTATTATTATTATCTTAATAATTAGAGTAGTGGGATGATAAATATAAAGGTAATAATAACCAAATAATTAAATAGTGATAGTAAAAATAATTAGGTATAGTGGGGGATAAAAAAATAATATAATTAATAAAGTTAAAAAATAAAATAAAATAATATTAATGGGAGACAAAAAAAATAAACAAACAAGTATTGAAATAATTAAAGTTTAAAAAATTAAATATAGTGGAAAATATTAAATAATTAAAGTAAGATGATTTGAAGTTAGAATTATTAGAAGAAAAAAATTTTATTTATTGGATTGTTTGGATATTAAGATATGTGAGAGAGAGAGAGTTTAGAATGCATAATTAAAATTTGAAGGAAAGGAAAGAAAGAAACAAAGAAGGAGAAACTGAGAGATCAGAGGCAGAGATGAGAACAGTGAAAGAGAGGGAGAGAATTAGTAAATATTTTTTGTATTTCTCTTTCGTTCGTCGCTTTTCGATCACCAAACGATGACATGTGTTGGCCATCGAAAAAGTAGACTCGTTGGGCTTTCCAACGGCATCAAAACTACCTTAAACAATCGATGAAGTACGCCGCACGCGCCGCCCAAAGCTTTGGCCGAAAATTCTACCGACGCAACTTTTCAATAACTATTCTGACTATTTTTCGACATCTTTTTTTAGCGACTCGAAAATTTTTGAAACCATCTCTTCATGAGCTTCAATTTAATATTTTATTTGCTAATTATGAATGAATATTTAGAAAATACATTTATTGTAATTTAAAATTAAAATTTAAAATAATATAATTATATATAATTAGGCTGTTAATTAGTGATTAATATATATATATATATGTTAGTATTATAAATTAATTAAGTATATTCATAATTAGTTAATATTATGAGTTTAAGTTAAAGAAATAAAGTTTAATTTGATTATATTAAGAGAAAATTAAAAAAATTAAAAAATAGATAATTAATGATAAAAAAGAATAAATAAAATTAAATTACATATTATATATTTTAAATACTAGCTTAAAAATTTATTAGTTATTTACTGAGTATTATTAAATTAAGTAAATATTTAAGTTATGAATATTTATTAATAAATTATAGAATAAATTACTTATATTATATTTATATATATATATATCTAGGAATCAATAAATTGATAGTTAGTGGTTAGTAAATTTAAAATTATCATTTAATAAGATTTAATGAATTTTGTTAATATATATATATATAGTTAAATATTAATTTAGTAATTATTTGAAATTAGAATGAGGATAAGTATATATATATATACTTTAGAATAAAAATATTTAGGGTTAAAATAAATTAAATTCTTGAATTATGAAATTTTATTAGTAAATTACAGAATAAATAAATGATATTTTAAATATAAAAATATGAATAAATATGTGAGTGAAATTTATAAAATTAATTATAAGCAAATAAATTAATAGTTTGTTAATTAAATTATATTAAAGACTACTATTAAATTATTATTTATATAAGAGTTTTTACCAACAAATTAAACTAAGTTAATTAAATTAATTATGAAATAATTTAAGTTAGTTAATTATTAAATGATCAAAATAAGTGTTAACTATAATAGGATTAAAATTTATAGTAATTTATAAACTTAATTATTAATTAAAATTTTTATTGCTATAATTATAATAATTTAATTAGTATTTATTTTTAAATTTAAATCAATGACAAAGTAGTGGTTAATTAATATTACTATTGTTATAGAAATAAAGTATTATTATTAGATTAATTATAAATTCATTATAATTATTATTAGAAGTAATTCTCAATTTTATAATTATTACTTGTATTAAATTTTACAACTACTACTATTACTATAATATTATATTTATTGCTTTTAAGTTTATTATATGCTTATTTCAATAGCTAGAATTATTAATATTATTACTACTAAATTTAATATAAATTATTATAGTTCAATTAAAGGTAGTTATATAATTATTTTTAAATAATAAAAATTTATTATATAAGGTGAATATCTAAGTAACTATTATTATTACTAATATTATTAAAAGGGTCATTATTAATAATATTTTAAAAGTATAACAGAACTTAAATAAATGATATTATTGTAATTTTAATAAAATTTTTCATTATAATATAATGTTATAATTATTATTATAAATATAAATCTATTTTAGAAAATTAAGTTAAATAAATTTTAAGAATACGAATTAATTTAATTTCATTGAAAGTAAGTATAAAATTATATTTTTCTTAAAATGTCAAAAAAATTAAATAAATATTATTTAAATATAATTAAATTAATTAACTAATAATATAAATATCATCATTATTATAATTATTAAACTATTAAAATAAATGAATTAAAATTTTATATTGAATTTAGATACTCAAATTATATTAAGTCATTAAAATTTTTATTAGAATATTTGGTAAGAAATTGGCTCGATAAATTGAAAGAATACTAATTAGAGTATTATTGTAAGATTTTGAAAACGATCAAATTATGCCAAAAATTTGCAATATTTTAAAAATCATTCTCATATTTTCTTTTCATGTAATTCACCTCATAATAGTTAATAAATCTAAATAATACTTTAGTAAATTATTATTTATATTACTTTAGTTGAGGATTCAATAACAATTATAGAACATAGAGGTGATCTGGTCAATTAAATAAATTGAGTTGTTGATCAAGGTAAGTGAATAATTATATAATATTGATATTTTATTAAATTATATATATGATTTGCTAAAATTATTTCATGATAAAATTATGTTTATGATGGATTTGAAAGAAATAATTTTTATATATTTAAAATGAGAATAAATAATGGTGTGTTGATGCTTGAATTATAATATGATGATTAATTATTGATACAGTTGAATAAATATTTTGAATACACTCATTATATATTTTCTAATAGAGATATCTGTGATGACAGGGTATTAAAAAAATTGATGGATTATAATATAATACTGTCTTTGGGACAACACTTGGTATATATATAGTCTTTGGGGCGTATATTAGGTGGTCGCCCTTTGGGAAAGCTCTTCATATGTTCATGACCGTGAATATTTGCTCTCGGTGCTGCCATGCATCATCGCCGCGCCCAAAATGTTATGTTTTACCTTTAGGTTGTCAGTAAATATATGTTTACTTACGCATAAGGTATTATGTTATCTATGGACTATATATGTTGAGTGTATGAAATTATATGATGTAAAATTTATACCATGATATTGCAAATTTAAAATTCTTTTAAGGAAGAATTTATTATGCAGTAATTATGAAATTTTATACCAATAATTATATGAGAAAAATCTTATTTGTTCCCCCCTTTATTGTATAATTATTTTCTCACTGAGTAGTTGGACTCACCCCTTATTTATATAAATATTTTAGATATTATTGAAGAATAAATCAGTATAACATTCCTTCTTTCTCGTCGTTCAGATCAGGCCTACATAATTATTGTTTGAAGTTGTTTATGAATTATTTATATTTTTTTGTTGGACAATAGATAAGTTGTATTTAAATAAAAAAATTTAGTATCTACTGAATGATATTAATGTGTGTATTTGAATAATATTAAAGAATAAATTGTGAGTTATATTTTTATAATAAAATAATATTAGGGTAAATTATAAGGTAAGTTCACCCTCAAAATTAAGAGAATGGAGTGTGATATTTTATGGTATTAGAGTATAGATTTAAGATTATGTAGACTTTTAAAAAAAACTTATAGTAATTTTACAAAGTAAGAATAAAAGAATTATTTTAAATATATAGTATACCCAATAATTTCTCAAATTTAAGTGAAATATATATATATATATATAATAAAAAAATAAAAATATATATATACATATAAATTTTCACAAATAATTATTCAAAAATAAAAGATAATTTTCAGGGTGCACTAATATATATACTGCTATTTAAAAGAATATATATATATATATACTATATAAAGAAAAAAATTACGTGTAGTTGACTTATGTTATATTTATATAATTATTTTGTAGGATAATGCCGCCACTAATACGAGGTGGTATAGGTCATGGTAGAAACACTGGCCAGAGAAATTTAATAGTTAGATTAGAAAAGTTTGCCGACCTCTTAGGAATCTTACTCCACCTCTTTCTTCTGAGGAGTCTATTGATGTTAATGAGTCTGATAGTAGCAGGCAAAATAATGATACTACTCTACAAGAAGAATCATCTAGAGTAAATTTACCTCCTTCACCTCTTGTTCCACCGGTAGCTGCTCCAGTTATGCCTGCAGCTATAGATCCTGGTATTGGTGTTATTTTGGCCCAATTATTAAATACAGCTGTAACTGTGGGTGGTCAATGCAGAAATCCTTAGAATGTTATTTCTCATTATCAAAAAATAGGAGCTGAGATATTTGATGGGTATTTGGATTTTGAGAAGGCTGATAGATGGTTAAAGAAATTAGAGAAGACATATTCACTATCCCACTTATCAGATAAAGATAAATTAGGATATGTTCATGCTTTCCTTGAAGGAGTAGCTGAGGGTTGGTATAATAGATTGACCTGTGATTTTACTGCTTGTTTGACTTTGTGAATTTTTATGATTAAATTTCAGGAGAAATATATAACAGACAGTTACAAGAGAGAGAAGAAAAATATGTTCTTCAATCTCAAGCAAGGCGGTATGACTATAACACAATATGTTGACAGATTTGAGGAGTTGTACCAATATGTATCCCATTTAATTGTGGAGAATAAAGACATATGCAGTAAGTTTTAAGTGTACCCGATTGGCAGACTTTGAATTTTCGTGCTTTGGTGGATAGAACATTGGCAGTAGAAAAACTAGTAAAAGAAAAGGTTGACTTTGCAAAAAAAAAAAAAAGAAAGCAGACTCAGAGTCCTTTTCATGGGGGTTCTGAGGGACAATTCAAGAGATGAGGTAGTTCACAGTCTAACCCTAATTATGGAGGTACAAGTAAGAGTATTCAAGCAAGATCAGATCAGCAGAGTAATAGATCACATGTCAGTCGTAGTTTGGTGAAATAATCTGTTAGTAATTCTGATGGTACTCAAAATTTTAGACAGGATAATAGTATGGGAGCTGGACAGAGCAGACGATCTTTTTCTCAATGTGCCACCTGTGGCAAGTATCATTTGAAAGAATGTAGGAAAAAAAATTTAGTTTATTTTTACTGTGGGAATGCAGGTCATTTTATGAGAGATTGTCTTTTGCTTATTCATATTAGCACTTCAGTACATAGATCTTCTGCACCTATTAATTAGAGAGGGGGCAGGACACAATCATTTGGGAGATCATCTGGCAGAGGGATTAATATTGGCATGAATAGACAGGGTGGAGCCACACCATCAAATCATGGTGCTTCATCCAATAGACCACTTAACCAAGCTCGAGTTTTTGCTATTACTCGACAAGAGGCTATAACATCACCGAAAATTATGACTGGTATGTTATTTATTTTTGGTCGTGATGCACATATTCTTATTGATCTTGGTTCCACATATTCATTCATATCTCATTCATTTGCTACATATTCAGATAGAGAATTGAGTTCCTTAGACAATGGGTTAGTGGTGAGTTTTTCAGTCGGGACTTCTATGGAATGTAGGATTGTGAATAGGGATTCAATAGTCAAGTTATGTGACTTTGAATTAATAGAAGATCTTATTTCCTTGCCCATATGGGAGTTTGATGTTATTTTAGGGATGAAATGGGTATCCCGCCATCATACCACTGTTGATTGTTATGAGAAAAATGTGACTTTTACTCTGCCTAAAAATTCTAATCTTACATTATATGGTGAGCGAAAGTTTCTTTCATCATGTGTTATTTCTGCTATGACAGCTAAGCAATTACTTAAAAAAGATTGTCAGACGTATTTAGCACATGTAATTGACACGCAGTTAGAAGGACCTAAATTGAAGGATGTTCCGATAGTATGTGAATTTTCAAAAGTGTTTCCAGAAGAACTTCCAGGTTTACCTCCTGATAGAGAAGTTGAGATGTTCAGCCTTGCACAACTCCTATTTTCCTAGCTCCTTACAGAATGGCTCCTGCAGAGTTGAAGAAATTGAAGGTGCAATTGCAGAAATTATTAGATAAGGAATTTATTAGACCTAGTATTTCACCTTAAGGAGCCCTTGTTTTATTTGTAAAAAAGAAATAGACAACTAAACAACTAAACCTATGCGGTTATTAGACCTAGTATTTCCTATGCGGTTGTGCATTGATTATAAACAACTAAACCGAATCACTATTCGAAATAAATATCCTTTGCCCCACATTGATGATCTCTTTGATCAACTTCAAGGTGTCAAAGTCTTTTCCAAGATAGACTTGCGATCGAAGTATCATCAGTTAAAAATAAAGGAGTCAGATGTACTTAAAACAGCCTTTAGAACTCGCTATGGACATTACAAATTTTTAGTAATGTCATTCGGGTTAACTAATGCCCTAGCTGCTTTTATAGATCTTATGAACAAGGTATTTCATCCTTATTTGAATAGATTTATAATTATATTTATTGATGATATTCTAGTGTATTATCGAAGTAGAGAGAAACATGGGAAACACTTAAGATTTATGTTACAAACCTTGAAGAGCAAGCAGTTATATGCCAAGCTTAGTAAATGTGAATTCTGATTTGATAAAGTGGTATTTTTAGGGCATGTTATATCAGCAGAGGGAGTTTATATGGATCCTAAGAAGATTGAGGCAGTAATGAATTGGAAGCCGCCAACAAATCCAACAGAGGTAAGGGATTTCTTAGGCTTGGCTGGATATTATCGATGCTTTGCTCAAGACTTTTCCATTATTGCTTCACCACTGATAAAACTGTTAAGGAAGAATGTGAAGTTTAACTGGACTGAGGAATGTCAGCAACGCTTTGAAAAACTGAAGGCTTGTTTGACTTCTGCTCCTGTTTTTACTCTTCCTTCAGGCGATGGTGGTTATATGGTGTATAGTGATGCTTCACAAAAAGGTTTGGGCTGTGTTTTGATGCAATATGGGAAGGTGATGGCTTATGCATCTAGACAGCTTCGATCTCATGAGTTAAATTATCATACTCATGATCTGGAACTTGTTGTAGTTATTTTTGCTCTAAAAATTTAAAGGCATTATCTTTATGGAGAAAAGTGCTAGATATTTATTGATCATAAAAGTTTGAAGTATCTTCTTTTTCAAAAAGAGTTAAACTTAAGGAAGAGGTGTTGGATTGAGCTACTGAAGGATTATGATTGTACTATTGAGTATCACCAATAAAAAGTTAATGTAGTAGCTGATGCTTTAAGATGAAAATCTTATGGTAGTCTTTTTTATATCAAGATGGTACGGCTTCCATTATTATTGGACCTTCGATCATTGGGAGTGAATTTGATGATATATAAATCTGGAGCACTGTTGGTCACTTTTAAGGTTAGACCAATTTTGATAGAAAGAGTTAGAGAAGTCCAAGTTTTATATGAGGAAATGAAGAAGATCTTTAATGGTGTAAAGGCAGGTATTCATACAGATTATTCTATCAAAGAAGATGACATTTTGGTATTTGGTAGCAGGTTATGCGTACCAAATGATGATACTTTAAAAGGGAAAATAATGAAAGAAGTTCACTGTTCTGCATATTCTATGCATCTACGTAGTACCAAAATGTATAGAATACTTAAAGAAAACTACTGGTGGAAGGGTATGAAGAAGGACGTAGTAGACTTTGTAGCAAAATGTTTGGTATGCCAACAAGTTAAGGCAGAACATCAGTATCCTTCATGTCTTCTACAACCTCTCCCGATTCCTGAATGGAAGTGGGAACACATTACTATAGACTTTGTTTCTAGTTTGCCTCGTACTCAATAAGGTCATGATGCTGCTTGGGTGATTGTAGATAGGTTAACAAAGTCATCTCACATTCTACCTATCAGAATAGATTTCTCTCTAGATAAACTTGTAGAGCTTTACGTGAAGGAAATTGTGAAAATGCATGGTGCTCTAATTTCTATCGTATCAAATAGAGATCCACGATTTACTTTTAGATTTTGGTCGGTTTATAGCGCCTTATGAGATTGTGGAGAAGATTGGTCATATTGCTTATCGACTTGCACTACCACCGAAATTATCTCAAATACATGATGTCTTTTATGTATCCATGTTGAGAAAATACATAAGTGATCCTTCACATATTATCCAGAGACAACCAGTAGAATTACGAGAAGATCTGACCTATGAGAAAGAACCAGTCGCAATTTTAGCTAGGAAAGAAAAAGTTTTAAAGAACAAGGTTATTCATTTGGTGAAGGTCCTATGGAGTAATCATTCGAAGAAAGAAGCAACTTGAAAAACAGAGTAAGATATGGTTACTCAATATCCTCATTTGCTTTTATCCATAAGCGAGTGAAAATTTGAGGACAAATTTTTTTTAAGGGAGGAAGAATATAATAGCCTGTAAATAATAATAATAATAATAATAATAATAATGATGATGATGATGATGATGATGATGATGATGATGATTAATTAGTTAAAATATTATTATCTTAATAATTAGAGTAGTGGGATGATAAATATAATGGTAATAACAACCAAATGATAGTATAAGTATTTAGGTGTTGTGGGGGACAAAAAAATAATTAATAAAGTTAAAAAAATAAAATAATATTAATGTGAGACAAAAAAATTAAACAAACAAGTATTGAAATAATTAAAGTTTGAAAAATTAAATATAGTGGGGAATGTTAAATCATTAAAGTAAGATGATTTGAAGTTATAATTATTAGGAGAAAAAAAAACTTATTTATTGGGTTGCTCGGATATTAAGGTCTGTGAGAGAGAGAGAGAGAGGGTTTAGAGTGCATAATTAAAATTTGAAGGAAAGGAAAGAAAGAAATGGAGAAGGAGAAATAGAGTGATCAGAGGCAGAGACGAGAACAGTGAAAGAGAGAGAGAGAGAGAGAGAGAATTAGTGAACACCTTTTGTATTTTTCTTTCGTTTGTCACTTTTTAATTACCGAACAACCACACGCATCATCCACCGGGAAAGTAGACTCTCCAGGCTTTCCGACAGCATCAAATCCACTATGAATGGCGGCCGGAGTACGCCCAAAGCGCTGGTAGAAAATTCTGCCGGAGTAATTTTTCGATGACTATTTCGACCATTTTTCGACTTCTTTTTCTAACTACTCGGATATTTTTAGAACTCTCTCCTCATGAGCTTCAATTTGATATCTTATTTGCTAATTATGGATGAATATTTAAAAAATACATGTATTATAATTTAAAATTAAAATTTAAAATAATATAATTAGGTTGTTAATTAGTGATTAATATGTATATATGTTAGTATTATAAATTAATTAAGTATATCCATAATTAGTTAGTATTATGAGGATAAGTTGAAGAAATAAAGTTTTAATTTGATTATATTAAGAGGAAATTAACAAAAATAAATAAATAGATAATTAATGATAAAAAAATAAATAAAATAAAACTACATATTATACATTTTAAATACTAACTTAAAAATTTATTAGTTATTTACTGAGTATGATTAAATTAAGTAAATATTTAAGTTATGAATATTTATTAATAAATTGTAGAATAAATTACTTATATTATACATATATATATATATATATATATATCTAGGAATCAATAAATTGATAGTCAGTCGTTAGTAAATTTAAAATTATCATTTAATAAGATTTAATGAATTTTGTTAATATATATAAAGTTAAATATTAATTTAGTAATTATTTGAAATTAGAATGAGGATAAGTATATATATATGTACTTTAGAATAAAAATATTTAGGGTTAAAATAAATTAAATTCTTGAGTTATAAAATTTTATTAGTAAATTACAGAATAAATAAATGATATTTTAAATATAAGATTATGAATAAATATATAAGTGGAATTTATAAAATTAATTATAAGCAAATAAATTAATAGTTTGTTAATTAAGTTATATTAAAGACTACTATTAAATTATTATTTATATAAGAGTTTTTACCTATAAATTCAACTAAGTTAATTAAATTAATTATAAATTAATTTAAGTTAGTTAATTATTAAATGATCAAAATAAGTGTTAACTATAATATGATTAAAATTTATAGTAATTTATAAACTTAATTATTTAATTAAAATTTTTATTACTATAACTATAATAATTCAATTAATATTTATTTTTAAATTTAAATCAATGACAAAGTAGTGGTTAATTAATATTACTATTATTATAGAAATAAAGTATTATTATTAAATTAATCACAAATTTATTATAATTATTATTAGAAGTAATTCTCAATTTTATAATTATTACTAGTGTTAAATTTTACTATTACTACTGCTGCTACTATAATATTATATTTATTGTTTTTAAGTTTATTATATGTTTATTTCAATAGCTAGAATTATTAATATTATTACTACTATATTTTATATAAATTATTATAGTTCAATTAAAAATAGTTAAATGATTATTTTTAAATAATAAAAATTTATTATATAAGGTTAATATCTAAGTAACTATTATTATTACTAATATTATTAAAAGGGTCATTATTAATAATATTTTAAAAATATTACAGAACTTAAATAAATAATATTATTATAATTTTAATAAAATTTTTCATTATGATATATTGTTATAATTATTATTATAAATATAAACCTATTTTAGAAAATTAAGTTAAATAAATTTTAAGAATACGAATTAATTTAATTGCATTGAAAGTAAGTATAAAATTATATTTTTCTTAAAATGTCAAAAAAATTAAATAAATATTATTTAAATATAATAAAATTAATTAACTAATAATATAAATATTATCATTATTATACTTATTAAACTATTAAAATAAATGAATTAAAATTTTATATTGAATTTAGACGCTCAAATTATATTAAATCATTAAAATTTTTATTAGAATATTTGGTAAGAAATTGGCTTGATAAATTAAAAGAATACTCATTGGAGTATTACTGTAGGATTTTGAAAACGATCAAATTATGCCAAAAATTTGCTAAAATTTTAAAAATCATTCTCACATTTTCTTTTCATGTAATTCACCTCATAATAGTTAATAAATCTAAATAATACTTTAGTAAATTATTATTTTATATTGCTTTAGGTAAGAATTCAATAATAATTGTAGAATTTATAGGTGATCCGATCAATTAAATAAATTGAGCTGTTGATCAAGGTGAATGGATAATTATATAATATTGATATTTTATTAAATTATATATATATATATTTGCTAAAATTATTTCATGATGAAATTATGTTTATGATGGATTTGAAAGAAATAATATTTATATATTTAAAATGAGAATAAATAATGGTATGTTGATGTTTGAATTATAATATGATGATTAATTATTGATACAGTTGAATAAATATTTTGAATACACTCATTATATATTTTCTAATAGAGGCACATGTGATGACGGGGTGTTAAAAGAATTGACGGATTATGATATGATATTATTTTTGAGACAATGTTTGGTATACATATAGCCTTTGAGGCGTATATAAGGTGGTCGCCTTTTGAGGCAGCTCTGCATATATGTATGACTATGAATATTTGCTCTTGGTGCTGCCATGCATCATTACTGCACCCAGGATGCTATATTTTACCATTAGGTTGTCAGCAAATATATGTTTACTTACACCTAAGGTATTATGTTATCTATGGACTATATATATTGAGTGTATAAAATTATATGATTTAAATTTTATACTATGATATTGTGAATTTTATATTCTTTTAAGGAAGAATTTATTATGCAGTAATTATGAAATTTTATACCAATAATTATATGAGAAAAATATTGTTTGTTCACCCTTTATTGTATAATTATCTTCTTACTGAGTAGTTGGACTCACCCCTTATTTATATAAATATTTCAGATATTGTTGGAGAATAAATCAGTATAACATCACTTTTTTCTCGTCGTTCAGCGCATAAATAAGGTCGGACTTATATAATTATTGTTTGAAATTATTTATGAATTATTTATATTTTTGTATTGCACAATAGATAAAGTTGTATTTAAATAAAAAAAAAATTTAGTATCTACTGGATGATATTAATGTGTATATTTGAATAATATTAAAGAATAAATTGAGAGATATTTTTATAATAAAATAATGTTAGAATAAATTATGCGATAAGTCCACTCTCAGAATTAAGAGAATGAGATGTGACAATTTTAATTACAAAAAATACTTTTTTGCTTTTTATGCATAGCTTAATAAATACATAATTTATTAATATGTACATAAAATATACTACTTTCTCTTTCACATAAAGATAGTTTCACTTTTATTCATAAGTATTAAGGAAATATAACCACTGGGGTTAGCCCAGTGGCCACCTAATATTACTCTCCACGGAGAGCTCAGGGATTCGATCTTCCAAAAATGATTTCTGAGGGTCGAGCTTTTTAAAAGAAAAAAAATATTAAGGAAATATTAATTATTTTCAATGAAAATATAAATTTGCATATATTTTTCTAGGTCAAAAGTTTAAATAGACACAAACTATAACTTAAGTAGAAATTAAACACTTAAATTTTTTTTGGGCAATTTAAGTACTTATTTTATGGCCAAAGATTTATATAGACACTTAAATTATAGCTTATATAGCAATTAAATATTTAAAATTTTTTAGACCATTTAAGCACTTTTTTTATTAAATTAAAACTAAATAAGTATAAATTTAACTGCATCTATATCTTCATAAAATAATAATCTTTTTGATAAATGTGAGACTCACTCTTTTTTTTTTATTGAATAAAAATTAATATTTTAATATAATATATTTTGTTATAACTGGATGGTATTTATTGTGTATTAAAGCTGATATTATATGTTAATATTATATAATAATTATTATTTTATACTGCTAAAATAAAATTTCTGCTATTATTTTAGTATTATTATAATTATTATTAATAATTAATTAAATATGAACCACAATAAAAAAGAAATAGAAAATATAAATAAATAATAGAAAAAAAATTATTAATTTATTTATTAAAAATGGAAACAAAAAATAATTTGTTAATAAAAAATAGAAATAATTTTATAAATAGAAATAGAAATTAATAAAAGAAATTATTAAGTTGTTATTATAAATTAATGAAAAAATTTATTAATTTTTATTCAATAAAAACTAAAAAGAGTAAATTTTACATTCGTCAAAAAAAGCATTATTTGACAGAGATTATATCTGCTGTTAAATTTATGCTTATTTTTTAACTTTATTTAAAAAAAATACTTAAATAATTCAAATTTTTTTTACGTATTTAATTATTACTTAAATTATAGTTTATGTATCTATTTGAAAATTTGGCCATAATAAAATTATTTAAATGGTCTAAAAAAATTTTAAATATTTAATTATTATTTAGATTAGAATTTAAATGTCTATTTAAATTTTTGATCTATTTTTTTATTAAATTATTATTTTATTATAAGATATATTTTAATAAGTAATATTAAATAAGAATATTATAAAAAATTTATATAATAATTAATTTATTAAAATAGTAAATAAATTATAATTTAAGATAAAAAATATAAAACTTACATTTATGGGACGGGGACAGTATGTATTATAACAAAACTCGACGACAGTTGAATTTGAAAATGAGTTATTTGAATTTGAAAATGAGTAAAAATGGTAGGGAATCATAATAACTCTCTCTCTCGAACTGTGGTCACGTGCACACTTTGGATTCTTCTCTGTTTTTTCATCTCCCCATGTGATCTGACTTTTAAAAAGCCCATCTTTTACACCCTTAATATCGAAACTGCCACTTTATCAATTAGCTGCAGAAACAGCTACTTGTGCTTGTTTTTTATTTTTTATTAGCACCTAAAAGTGAAAGTAAAGAGAAAGAGAAGGCCACACGGATGGTGATTGATATTCCCAATACAATGTTATCAGTTTCGTTTGATTTAATTTGGTTTGATTCAGCTTGATTTGATTTTTAATCTTTGTACATTTGGAGTTTGGTTCAGTTGAATTTGGTTTTAGGGGTTTGTTGATTGTGAAATTGTGGACTGGCGACGTTCATAAAGAGAACTCAGAACATGACCTTTTCTTGAATTATGTTAGATTGCTAGTTGCAGTGGCGGATCTATTATGAGATCATGTGCTGTCACACAATCCCCCTTCACCGTCGGCCAGAAGAGAGAGGGTATCTCTCTCTGGCCGCCGGTCACATGGTTTTAGAAATCCAACCTCTACAAAAATCGATCGCCGGAGGAAGATTTTAAAAAAGAAAGGGGCTGCGTTTTTGCAGTTCCTCTTTCCTCTCTCTCACAGAGCCCAAAAATCAGGCCTTTCCTCTCCCAAACTCAGCCAGCCACTACCAGCCCCCACTGCCGGCAACTTCAGGCCACCGTCAGTGCACGCCGCCGACCCTCTCAGTCAGCTTCCGCTACTGGCTAGCTGCAATTGTGGTTGATGTTCTCTCTTGAATTATTATTATTATTATTATTATTATTATTATTATTATTATTATAAATCCAATTCAATCCCATTTAACCAATCAATTTCTTTTATATTATTTTTTTAAAAAAATTAGAGTATATAAAAGAAAATTAGGATTAAATGGATGATCTTGAGTTGGAGGTATGGATATGAATTTTGATAGGTTCATATTTTTCTTGAAATTTAATTATTAAATTAGACATAGCATATGCAATATCATTTTCAAAATCCACTTATTTTGAGAAAATACTTCATCTAATTTAAAATCAGTCAAGCTTCAATCTTTGTATTTTTATAAATACGGATTCAAATTAAATAAAATTAGACCATAAACATTTATAAAATAAATAATTTCTTTTGATATATTTGATTCTGATTGAAATTAGAATTTGAGAGCTATTAATTTTAAAAATAATTATAATAACACTAAATCAAAACAGATCCAATATCACTAAATTAAAAACTAATTTATTAAAAAATATTTACAAGTAAAGTTAATTTAACTGGGCAACAGAGTTTTTTTTAGCATAATAAATAAATTTCATTAAACTAGTGAATTACAATTTATCACCAGCCAGAAACAAAAAGAGGTAGAAGACATCTCCTTTGACCAAAAAGGAACAAATATCAGACAACTCGTCTCTTGAGCACACAGACTATTGAAAGATAAGAAAATGGCCAAATCTCGAAAATAAAAGCAAACTCTTAAGGTTGTTTGAAATCAAATAACTAAACAGAACAAAGATAGGAGCATTAACAACATTTACACCTCGAACATTCTCATATCTTGAATAAATTGAGGAAAATATAGGATCAATTATCCTAAAAAGAGACAATAGAGGAAGAAGAGAAAAATCATATGAAAAACCATCTTCCTCGATCTTAAACGAAGAAACCAAATAGGGGGGAGAATCTTGTGAACCAATTGATGCATGTTTAATATCCATGTTTTAAAATGAAGGGGAATCCACATCTTGCTTTTGCTCACAATTCAAATCAATGGGTGCACACAGGTTGGGCACAAAACAAATACAAGAACTTCCCTATATATTCATCCAAAAAAGCACCCAAAATGTAGGAGAAATTCTTGTCTTTAAGAAAACCCACAAATTGAAAAGATAAAAAAAAAAAAAACTAGATATAAAGATCTAGGGAATAAAGAAAGAAAAAAAAAAAAAAGAACAGATCTATGCTTACCGTTGGCAATGGGCGCCGGCAGCAACTCTAGATCTAAAGTTAAATACCAAAATTGGTCCTTTATGGGTAGAGAGAAACTTAACTTCACAAGGAAATAGATCTAATGGGTATCATATGAACACTTATTGGCAAAAGAGTTTATTGGTTAATTTGATTGACAAAAGAATTCATTGCTATCCTCATTTTCTTTTTGCCAGAAATAATATAATTATATTAAGATGAAACCCCAAAAGTACATAAGATCCTTAAGCATGGAAAAGAAAATCCATTAAGAGAACAAGAACCCAGCTTGTTTAAACAAAAACTATACAATCAAAATCATAAAACCTATATATAAGCTAGGGATTCCTTCTAAATGGAGACACACGGACCAAGTAAAGAGATGAAATAGCTGAAAGAAAATCTCATGCACTTAAACATGAAAAGAAATACAATGAAAATATTGAAGTGCTTGAAATCAGGGAAAGTAAGATTCTTGGAGGGGAGCCATAGATTAGTGACACAATCAGGAATGGACATAGGAGGTCATGGGGGAGAGGCAAACGACCCCCCCTCACTGACGGCCAGAAACACATATAGAGGGGTATTCTGGCCACCGGTAATGGCAGCATGGAAGGCTCTGTAACGAGCGCCTCCTGCTCATTGCAGAGCCAGCGAGCGTAAGGGGTTGAAGATACCCCTCACGCTTTCCTTTTCTTTCTTTCTTTCTTTTTTTTTTTTATAAAATACAAATAGGGGTTATATTTTTTTTAATTAGTTATAAGTGAAACGGAGCCGTTTCACTCTGAATTAAACGACACAGTTTCACTTATAACAGTTTAAAAAAAAGAGAGAAAAAGAGGAGCTGCTCGAGTAGCTCCTCTTTCTCTGCTAGCGAGAGACACAGAGACCATAAAGAGGGAGGGAGAGGACGAGCGAAATGAGTAGGGAGAGGACAAATGGGCGGACGACTGTGCTCGCTGGCGACGCACGATACCAGAGAACTGACATCATCGGCCGACCGACTTCAACATGTATTTATTTTTATTTTTTAATTGATTTATGTATTGTTTTGTTTGAGATTAGATTTAAGTAAAAATTAGGGATTTTTTGAAGTTGAAATAAGTATTTTGATTTATTTCAAATGATTTTTGATATGATTATATTAAATTAATTTGTGTATTTTGTGGTTAGGGTTTTAGGTGAATTTTAGGATTTTATTTTTTATTATAAAATTTAATTTATTTTGAGATTAACTAAGTATAATAATTTATTTAAAATAGCTTGTATTGTGATTGGTTGAATAATAAATTGATTTAGTGTTTTGGATTTTAGGTTAAATTAATTATAATTATAAATTAACATGTTGAATATAAAAAAAATTTTAATATAAAGTGTGCTTAGTAAACTATAAATTTATTAAATTAACTACTTAATAAATTTATAAATTAACTACTTAATAAACTAAATTTATTATAAATTAAACCAATTTATAAATTGAACATAAACAAATTAGTTTATAAATTAGGTATAAATTTATAAATTAACTACTTAATAAATTAAACCAATAATAAATTGAACATAAACAAATTAGTTTATATTGTGATTATAAAATAATTAATATTTAAATATAAATTGAATATAAACTAAGTATAAATTTAATATAAAGTACTTATAAAATGAAAATTATGAACTAAACTCTAATTTTAACTAAAAGTAAACTAATTATATTTAGAATAAAAATTGAAACAGATATGGATAAATTTGTAATAAAGGCTAAGATATTGCAGAATGAACGTGGTGAATCATTAAATATTTTGACTTCGACATCAATCTAGACGTTTAGTAGTCATATAAGTATTAGAAAAATTAGTGATACAATAAGACATCCAGAGTATAGTTTTGGTGATATTGTGGGTGATCTAGCATTGTATAAACTAATTGACGAATTTGATGTTAAAATTAGGGATGATATTAGAAGACAATATGTGACTAAAGGACCTTGTCAACCATATGACCACAATTTTCTTCAAATAAAATTTGAAAAAATTATAAGGAGTTTTAGAGATATTTGGTTCTCTAAATTTGAGTGGTTGAAATATAGTATTTCCAAAGATGTAACATTTTGTTTATGGTATTATCTTTTTAGTTCGAATAAAAAATTTAAGCGGGGGAATAATGTCTTCACAGAAGTTGAATTTTAAAATTGAAAAAAAGTCATGAAGAAATTTAATGAACATATTGGTAGTCCAAGTAGTCTACACAATAATACTAGAATGTTATATGTTAGTTTCAAAAATCAAAGACAAAGTGTATCTCATGTCCTATCTTCTCACAGCCAAGAGTAAGAGACTTATTACCGGACACGTTTGACAGCTATTGTTAACTGTATTTATTTTCTGTTAGCAAATAGATTGCCTTTTCAAGAAAATGATGAGTTGGAAAACTCACTTAGCCAGGATAATTTTTTTGAACTTCTCAATTGGTACAGTCAACGCAGTATTGAAGTTGAGAATGTAGTTAATTCAAATACTCCTAAAAATAATTAACACACTTCTCCATGTATCAAAAAGCAAATAGTTAGTGCTTGTGCTTTAGAGACGACACTAGCAATTATTAAGGATATTGGAGATAATTTTTACTCTCTATTAATTGATGGGGTCCGAGATAAATCTATAAATGAGCAAATGGCTATAGTATTGAGATATGTTAACAAGTTAGGACAAGTGGTTGAGTGATTAATTGGAGCGGTACATGTGAGTGACACATCTACTTTATCTTTGAAAAGTACACTTGATGATTTCTTAGCCAAACGTGGATTGTCTCTACGTAGAGTTAGAGGTCAAGGTTATGATGGAGCTTATAATTTGAGAGGTGAATTCAATGGGTCAAAGACCCTCATTTTAAATGAAAATTTCTCGGCAAGGTACATTCATTGTTTTGCTCATCAACTACAATTAATACTTGTTACAACAACAGAGAGCAATAGATGTTTGAGTAATTTTTTTGATTATGTTGCAATGATTGTGAATATTGTTGGGGCTTCATGTAAAAGGAGGGATACTCTCCGTCAAAAACAGCATGATGAAGTAGTTTAACTCCTGGAGAGAGGAGATATTCAAAGTGGAAGATGCTTGCATCAAGAAATAAATTTAACTTGACCAGGAGACACGTGCTGGGATTCCCATTATAAAATAATTGTACATCTTCTCTCTATGTAATTATCAGTGAAAGATGTTCTTGTGAATATTTATGAGGATCGTGTTGAACAAAGAAATCGATGCTCAGTTGTGGGTTTGATTGATAAAATAGGAAGTTATGAATTTATTTTCATTGCTTTCTTAATGAGGAAACTTTTAGGTATGACAAATGATCTATCTCAAGTTTTACAAAGGAATTATCAAAATATTGATAATGCGATTCATTTGATTGCAACTGTGAAACAAGAATTGCAAAGCTTCAGGGAGAATGGATGAGATGGATTATTAGAAGCTGTTAATGACTTTTAAATAGATCATGATGTCATAGTACCTAATATGAAAAATAATGCAGGTTATCTGTGTTCCAAGAGTGCTGGTGTTCTTATCACTTATTATCATCACTTTTGAGTGAAAATATTTTGTCAGAAACTCTTTTATCTTCGTATTATCATATTTATCTATTTATTATTCTACAACCTAATTTTTGTTTATTCACTTCTAGGTTATTGATTTCATTGCTCAAGAAATGAAAAATCACTTTACAGAATCAAGTACTGAATTGCTTTTATGTATTGCTTGTCTTTCTCCTAAAAACTCATTCTCCAATTTCAATCTATCCAAATTACTTCGTTTTATTGAACTATATCGATATGATTTCTCCATCACTGATCGGATGATACTTGAAGATCAATTTAATACCTATATTGCTGATGTAAAATGAATGTAGTTTTTTCTAATCTCGATGACATTGGAGCTCTTGCTCAGAAAATCGTTAAGACAAGTTATGATACCGTATTTTCTTTGGTATATCTGCTAATCAAATTGGCTTTAGTCTTACCTATTACAACTGCTACTGTTGAGAGAACTTTTTAGCAATGAACATTATCAAGACGGATTTGAGTAATAAGATGAAAAATAATTTTCTGACAGACTACTTGGTGTGTTTTGTGAAAAAAAAGTATTTTTTAAAAATTAAAAATGAAACTATGCAATATTTTTTAAATATACAAACTCGTAGGATACAGTTATCATCACTTAAGCTTAGTCAATCTAATAATAGATATTAATTGTTGAATTATTATAATATTAAATGTTCAATCTTATGTTAATTTTTTTTTTAAATTTTTTATGTAAAATTTTTGTCCCCTAATGAATTTCTAGCTCTGACAGGGCACAATGAGACTTCAAATATAACTAGAGGATACATTGAATAATCCTCTCAAAACAACACGATCTTAGAAGATCTAAACCATAACAATAAGACAAGGAAGGAACATATAATGCATCAACAACTGAATAGCTAAATGATCTAATCAAAGCATAGACAAAAACAATACCCTCTGAATGCAAGGAAAAGGAACCAAGCTCTTGAACCTGCTTACTGTAGCAATAAAAAATTTAGATTGAAAGGCTTCTATCCATGATATGGGAGAGTCAAAAGTCAAAGTCCACGTCGAACGCCATGATCTACAAGCTGGAATTTTATATAGAAATCATTCCCAAGCTACAAGATCAATACAATAGTAACACTCATCCATATGAGTGTAGAGTTAAAGAAGCTATAGAAGGCAAGCTCTTTTCATTTCTTCAGAGTTTGATTTTTAAAGTCAAATCATAAATGAGAAAATGAAAAAAAAAATACCTAAATCTAAATAATCTATATTTAAACAAATTAAAAAGATGAATGTTAGTATAATTACCGTGGTTTCTAATATCATTTAGGACTTGAAGAAAAACAAATGACATTGAAAATGCATTTCCGCTTATCTCTTTCATAGAGTAATTGTAATATATTAGGTTACCATAAAAAAATGTAATGTATTAGGTAATGTAAAATGATAAAAAGGTGGCAGTAATTTAGTATTTTCTACTTCATAATCATAATTCTCATATTGTATTCTAATAATTGCAAGAATGCAAGTTACTCAACGTCCAAACTCCCTAATATCCACAGCTACAAAACGATAAGGTTAAACAGTAACCTTAGCTTGATTGGCTTATATGTTTTGTATTTTATTTTTCTTAATAGCCAATGAAAAAATTTGAGCATCAGAACTCAAATTCAAAGGCTTAGTACAACACAAACACATCCCCCACATTTGAAGCTCAACCAGTTTTCCTGAAATTTACTACCCAAGCCCACTACCTACTGTCATTCAAAAATAACCCCAACAAGCCAACCCCACTTTCAAACAATAATAGCAGTAAATATTATTAGTAAATAGTAATCAACAGTACAGGTCCTACTGGAGGTTTTAGTAGTGGGTTTGCCTCTGCTATGCTTAAAACACCTCTCTCTCTCTCTCTCTATCCCTCTATATCATTACACTTGCCTCTGTACCTCTCTCTGCAAACACCTCTCGCCCACCATATTCACAACCAAACAAATACGCTTCCTTTCATGATTTTTTTTCTTCTGCTACTATCCAAATCCAATCCAACAATTAACATTAAGATTTTTCCTTCAATCCTGTTTCTTTCTTTTCAATCTCTAAACTTGCACTATTTCCCATGACCAACGAGGCTTAGGTTAAAAAAAAAAAGAAAGAAATGGACACAGACAGACCCCATCCCAGCAACAGCGGTAACAATAGTAGTAGTAGCACCAGTGGCAATGAGCTCTTTATTTGTTTCACTTCTCGTCTTTCTTCTTCCTCCATGAAGATCTCTTCTAAATCTATACTTAGCCCTGGTAAAGCAAGAGAATCTTCTCAAATTTCTATCTCTAATTCTCTTAGTAGAAGATTGAGAAGTAATGGTAGCATGAAAGGTGGTCAAGCTTCACCAATGTTTCCCACCAATGGCAAGAAACATGGCTGTGCTTTTGAAAACCCAGAACCCTCTTCGCCTAAAGTTACTTGTATTGGTCAAGTGAGAGTCAAAACTAAGAAGCAGGGCAAGAAACTCAGAACAAGATCTCAGAGAAGAGGAGGTGGTGAGGTAAGTTTTAGAAGAGTAGACCAAAGTAATATTAGTATTAGTAATGATAATTTTGAAGCGAATAACAGCAGCCATCAAGATTTAAACATTCAGTTTCTACATCAACATCCACAGCAACAGGAATGCTTGCCTCACAGAAATCAGAAATGGGTGCATTTGCCTGTGACTATTTGTGAGGCTTTAAGGGCATTTGGTGCTGATTTTAACTGTTTTTTACCCTGTCGGTCTTCTTGTACGGCTAGCGAGAAAGTGAAGAGAGAGAAGGCTGCCGGATCCAACAATGGCAGTTCTTGTGGGGCAGTGTTTGCCCGGTGGTTGGTGGCGGTGCAAGAGGGAGATGGAAAGGGGAGGGAAATAGAGTTGGTAGTCGGAGAAGAAGATGAAGAAGAACAAGAAGAGAGTACAGGTAGGAGGAGGAGCTACAGGAGACATGTTTTTGAAGAGATCGAATTTAATGATGAAAAATTTGAGGGAGGAAATGAGTGTGTTCAAGAAGAGGAAGGAAGGGTCAGTTTTTGTATTCCACCAAAGAATGCTTTGTTGTTGATGAAGTGCAGATCTGACCCTGTGAAAATGGCTGCTCTGGCTAATAAATTTTGGGAAGCTCCTGTTCCAAATGTGGAAGAAGAAGAAGACGACGACGACGAAGGTGGGAATGAGCAACAAGAAAAGGATAATAATGTAGAAATTGAAGACGGGCAAACAAAAGTGGAGAGGACGGGCCAGACGCAGCAGAGCGACAACTCGGGAGCAGATTCCCCACAAGAAATTAAGCGCAAAGAAGAGAATTTGATGAGTGAAAAGTGTGTTTCTTGTGAAACCATTGAAGAACATCGAATTCAAGAAAATGTTTTTGTTTCAGATACTCGAGAAAGAAGTACAAATATTGGTGAAGGGGTTGTCGAAACGAATTTGGTACTCAACCAAGAAGAGCAAACTGAAAATCAGGTAAACCAGCAACAAGAAACAACTCTATTGGAAGAAATTGAAGATACAGAGAACATAATCAAGAATCAAGAAAATGAAGAGCAGTTGCTTCAAGAAAGTGAAGATAATCAGGAAAGTACATTAACAGCACAAGAAGAAGTTCATGTACTAGAAGGAAATAATTTCATTAATGAAATTGACGAGAGTTCTAATCAGGAAAGTACATTAACAGCACAAGAAGAAGTTCATGTACTAGAAGGAAATAATTTCATTAATGAAATTGACGAGAGTTCAGCACATGTGTCCGTACAGGCAGATCAAGAATTTGAGGAAGCTGACTTTGAAATAAAAGACCGAGAATCAACACAGACTCAAGCTTTATTAGAAGAATTAACAATTCAAGAACCAAAGGAAGAAGAAGAAGAAGAAGAAGAGGCAGTGACCCATGAAAGATCCGAATTAGAAGACCCGGAAACCCTAGAAGGTAAAATGGATATCAAGTCAAAGGAGAGAGAAAGTCAGCCATTGTTACCAGATTGTTTGCTATTAATGAGGTGCGAGCCCAAGCTCTCAATGGAGGTATCCAAGGAGACTTGGGTTTGTAGTACGGACTTCGTCAGATGGTTACCACACCATTCAAGGCCCGTCAAGAAAAGAGAAGGTGGAGATCAGCCCAAAAAAAGAAACAGCATCGATATTAATCCTACGCCGGTACATAACAGTCACTTGCAGCAGCCACCTAGGTCTTCCTGTTCATATCCAGCTATGCTGCGGCCTCGTGCGGCTGTTGCCGAGTCCATGTCTACGGCTACAGAGAAGAAGCTGATAGGGACCAAGGTTTATGAGCCGTTTGTGTTAATGCGCTGCAAGTCGGAGCCGATGAGGACTGCTTCTAAGCTTGCACAGGATGCTTGTTTTTGGAAGAATCGGAAGCTTGAGCCGCATCGTCCGGCTACACTTGGAGTCAGCGCGGCTGGGGTTGGTTTTTAAAACTATAGTTAACTTGGTAAGAATTATGGTGTGGCAAGCTGTATTGGTAAAAGTAAAACTGTAACTTTTGTAGCTTTGTTCGATTGCTTTTATTGCTATGGCATCCTTGTAAATCTATTTTTTTTTCAATTTTTTATTTTTCTTTTATTATCTGTTTCATTTTAGAAATAATTTTTATTTATAATAATTTTTAATTTTTTAATAGTGTATTTGGTTACACAAAAATTTTAAAAAAAATATTTAAATAATTACGTTTAACAAAAAATAATATATTTATTTATAAATGATCTATATAAAATAAAATATCGGATTATTTAATTTTATTAATTAATTGATAAAATATTTTATTTAGAGGAGAGTAGAAAAAATATTTTATTGAAATAGTAGATTGAGGAGTTTATATATCAAAAGATAATTATATTTTTAATTTAAAATATAATAAAATAAAAAATATTATAAAGATAGTTTAAGTATTATTTAAATTTTTTTCTGTAATCAAATAAATTAATATTTTTTAATTTATTTTTTAATATTTTATTACATATTTTAAATATAGTAATATAATTTTTTTAATGAAATATAATTTTTGTAAAATATATTATCAATAATTAATTTTTTTAGCAGTATATCAAACACATTATAAGTGTATCACGTATTGAAAATTTGGTTAATTACTTTCTTAATCTAGCTCCATTAGTTTAACAATTTAAAATTAAATTCATATTTTAAAGTTTTCTTTCTTAAAATCAAATAAATTAAACAAATTATTTTAATATTTTGAACGGAAGATAGTTCTCTATCGTCAATTTGATGTAAATTTTAGCCGTTGGATTTGATAGAATGGTGGGGGCAGATGAAAATTGACAAATACACAACAATTTAATGATGCAATTATTTAAAGATAGAGATGAAATTGAGAAGGTGTTATATGATTGTAATTATAATTGTAATTATTATGTGATTGAAAAACAATGCTTAGATTAGGAAGATTTTCATTGTCATAGAAGACTTGACCCACTATTTTTCCTGAAATATATAAAATATACATCTTGATTTTGGATGTTTCATTTATTCATTTATTTATTTTGTAATAATTGAGTCTCATTGAATGTTGTAGGAGAAATTGTGGAATGTTTTTTGTAAAATGATTGTTTTGATTTTTAAAATAAGTTATTATTATATTTATTTATAAATATTTATTATATTCATTGTACATTATATGTCTAATAGCATAGCATTATTGGGATAAAATTCCATTTATAGCTTATTATGACTTTTGGCCATGTTTTTTTTTCATATTTGTAAGATGATTACTTTAATTTTGATTAAATCCAAAAATATTTCTTTTATTTTATTGAAAATATAACATTTTGAACGTTTACATAAATTGATAAAAAAAATAATTTTTTAATAAAAATTACATTATTTTTAAAAGAAAGAATGCATAAAAGAATAACACAAGTAAATAATTGAAGTTATTATTTCGTGAAACAAAAAGAAAGCAATGTGAAAGTTAACACAGAAACTTTTTTTTTTTAAATAAAGAGAGAAAAAAGTTGAAAATTATGAAAAATCAGAATAGAGCAGAATTATTGCATGATGGCCCTGTCAGCAGAGTCCCAAAACCACTAGTTTTCTGGGCGTGCTTATCAAGTTCCAAAGTACTAAAAAAAAATTTTAAAAATTAAAAAATAAGTGGGTTAATGTAATGTTATTTTTCAGGCTTTGCAGGTAAAGATTTTTCTTTAATGAGAAAGTGGGTTACTTTGTTTTTTTCTTTTTATTAGATGGAGTGAGTTAAGTTCTGTAAAACTAAAAAGAAAAGAGAAGATGGGACTGTAACTAACTGTTAAAATGGTTCTCTGTATATGTATAATGGTATTGCTCAATTTCAGGTCCTTCTCATTGGCTTTATTATTTTGTTTTCAGTCTTTGGAGTTTGTGGATCCACTCCACTCCACTTCCAAAAGAATCTTTCCTTATTTCTTTTTTTCAATAATTTCATTTCCATTATATATTTTTCTTTCATAATTATATCATATTTTACCTATATATTCTTACTAATAACTGTGAACATGTGGCTGTAGGTAGCTAGCTATTTGAATTTTTAAATGAGAAAAATACATTATATAATTTTTAAGATAATAAATTTATAACTAATGTATAAAAGTGGATAATTTTTGCCTTTTGTTTTAATAAAAAAAATATGAAAATAACATTAAGAAATAACTTACAATACAATTTTTTTTTCATCTGGGCATGAAAGGCCAGAAGAATATAAAACCACAAAACAACAATCATATTCCCCCAAGATTACAAGCCTTAATTAGACCCAGAAAATGAAAACTCTCACAGAAAAACGACATATCACAAGAGAAAGGCCTACAGAAATGGCAAGGACAACAGTCTAGAAACATCACCAACAACAAATAACAGTCCCAATTAAGCTCAAACATTAGAGAAGATGAGGGCAAAGGTGGCCAAAAAGGCTAAACCTATGACTCATGTACTAGCATTTCAAATAAGGCACAAAGGGTGAGTTGAGAGGAGAATATAAGAATCTCCAAAGACCGGCCAGAGAGTTGAAGTTCCGACCATAGAAACATCAACGGCAGAGAGCAATGCACATCAGCTTATAAAAACATAATGGAAGAGGGAAATTTTTTTGAAGACAACGGGTGGGGCGGTACCAACTCACATAGGTATCGCCTCACCTTTATGATTAAGAATTTATTAAAAAAAATTGTCAAAATTAGCTGGCCACCAATTAAGGCAATATTGAAGGAGGAAAAGGCTTATATATAGGTAGATAGACTTCCTTCCTCAATTGATATACGAAGATAACAATATATATATATATATATATATATATATATATACACACACACACATATATAGAGAGAGAGAGACAGATAGAAAGGAAAAAATAAGTGTGATATATTTTTGAGTGATAAAATAGTGAGATTTTATTTTGGGTATTTGAAAAATACTAGTTACTATTTTGAGTTTATCTCATTTGTGAGTGTTAATAACTCATGAAGCAATAAGGACGCATCTATCCCTTTGGAGTAATAAGGTTGGTTGTTACAGATTAGAGCATTGGAGAGATAAGGAATATTTTGTAAATATATCTACGTTTGAATAAGTCTTGTAATACGGTTCCTAAGAGTGATAAGTTTGTTTACGTAGGATAGTTCCGTGATTTACTCCTTATTATTTGGTACTACAGCTGTATTCCATTTCTATTTAAACAGGTTATTATGGCTTGTTTATTGATATGAGGGCAACAACGTTTAATAAAATATTCTTTCATTCTTAATTTCTTCTTGGTATCAGAGCAGGTTCTATCCGCTCACCATGGCTTCCTTCTCATTGAATGTAGCTAACTTTGTTACTCTGAAACTTAAACAAACAAACTACCCACTTTGGAGAGAACAAGTACTGAGTTTAGCTGAGAGTCAGGAGCTATTCGATCATCTTGTGAAGCATTTCCCTGACGATCAGAAATTCATTACCCCTCCTTCACTGATTCCAGAAAATTATCAACCACAACATACAGACAATTTTAAGACTTGGCAAAAGTCCGATCGTTTGCTTCGAGGGTGGATCTGCGGCACTCTTAGCGAAGAATCTCTTGGGCTTGTTATTGGTTTAGAAACAGCTTGTGCAGTTTGGAGTGCCCTGAAAGACGCTTACGCACAAGATTCACAGGAAAGAGAATTTACCTTAAGACAACAGTTAACTTATTTTCGAAAGGATGAAAATAAGTTGATCACAGAACACTTGCGTTTATTTAAAGAAATTTGCGATAACTTGGCCGCAATCGGGAAAACAATACCGGACGGGGAGAAGGTTTTTTGCCTTCTCCCTAGTTTGGGTCCTCAGTACGAGACGTTCACCACTACGATGCTCAAGCCTCCACGTCCTTCTTATAATGAGCTGGTTTCTCAATTAAAGAATCTAGATCAGAGATGGATTTGGTTTTCGAACCAATCAGATTCGGTTTTTGAACAGATCGCTTCTCACGTTGCGTTCTATGGAAATCAGCAGAAACAATCGACTTTTAGATCAAATCAGCGCACTAATTTTAATTCTCAAGGACGAGGATTTCAGGCCCAGCAGACGCACGGACATAATCAGACCAAGGGAACGTTCACTTCTCAGCAACGTCCTCCACCAGCTGGTCAGAGAAGGATGACACTTGCAGAAAGGGAACTTTACAAGGATGAGGTGTGTCAGTATTGCGGAAGAGAGGGACATATTGCAAAGATTTGCTGGTGGATTCCTAAGGCACAACAGAAAAGTCTTCCTCAAGCTCTTACAGCCCTCACACTTGATAATGGAGTTGCTGATGCCGATTCGGTAGCCGATTCAGGTGCTTCCCATCATATGACAGGTAATAAACTTTTACTTAAGAATGTTGAAGATTATCATGGAACTGATTCAATTACTATTGGAGATGGTACTTTCTTGACTATTGATGGTGTTGGAACTGCATGTATAAAACAAAAAAATCATTTACCTATCTCTAATGTGTTATTTGTCCCTGCTTTAAAAGAAAATTTGTTATCGATTAGTCAACTAATTGATGATTATCCAATAAATTATGAATTTTCTAATGTGTCTGTTCATGTTAAGGATCGGGAAACGGGGCAGGTTCTTCTAATGTGTCTGTTCATAATTTATCTAATGTGTCTGTTCATAATTTATATACGTTATCTGGATTACCTGAGGCATACTTTTCCAACCGTTTTAAGACTGGTACAGCTGAGATTTGGCATCAAAGATTAGGACATCCACAGCATCTACAGTTTCTGTTTTATTTAATAAAAATTTAGTTGATGTAAAGGGTTCTTTACATTCAAAATTTCATTGTGATAGTTGTCAATTAGGCAAGCTAAGTAAGTTTCCGTTTAGTTCTTCAGAACATACTAGTTCAGCTATTTTTGATAAGGTCCATTGTGATTTATAGGGACCAGCACCTGTAATGTCTCTTGCTAAGTTTAAATTCTATGCTTGTTTGGTTGATGACTTTTCTAAATATTCATGGATTATACCTTTAAAAAGGAAGTCTAATTTTTTTGTTGCTTATTTAGCCTTTGAACGTTTTGTGTTTAGACAATATGGTAAACAAATCAAAGTTTTTCACTCGGATGGAGGAGTTGAGTTTGTCAATAAAACTTTGTCTTCTCATTTTCTTGCTCATGGTATAAAGCATCAGATTTCGTGTCCTTATACTCCTGAACAAACAGGTGCCGTTGAACGGCGACATCATGTGATACGTGAGTTAGGCTTAACAATGATGTATCATAGTCATATGCCTTTATATATGTGGGTAGAAGCTTTTCAAATAGCTGTGTTTCTCTTGAATAGGTTACCAACTTCAGTTTTAGGAAATGAGACCCCTTTTTATATGCTGAATGGTTTTCACTTTGATTATAGTTCATTACGTGTCTTTGGTTCTAAATGTTTTCCTTATATTTGGGATTCTAGGCGACATAAATTTGATCCTAAGTCCTGCATGTGTGTTTTTATTGGCTATAGTGAGAAACATAAGGGGTACAAATGCTTTAATCCTAAAACCAAGAAAATTATAATTTCTCGGCATGTAAGTTTTGATGAAGCTGTTTTTCCATACAAATCATCATGTTCTAATGAGTTGTATGCGCTTAAAATAATGGATCCTTGGTTAACAAGTGATTTGATTTCAGGTCACGATTCACATTCGCATGATATTTGTGACGCTGATACTTCTACTTTTTTACAGGAATAGTTAGTGAATGAGTATAATTCGCCATATTTTACAGCTGCTAATATAACACCAGGCAGTGTAGGTGCTGCTGGTCTTGAAAATCCTATACTTGAAAATGCAGCTTGTGAATTGGAGCTGAATTTGGAGAGGCAACCTGCAGAGGTACAACAACCAGCAGCAGAGTTGCTTGCTGTCCAGCAACCAGCAGCAGAGCTGCCAGCAGATGCAATAGAACTGCCAGCCGAACCACTGTCTGCCGTCGCAGAACAGCAACCTACAGCAGCCGCAGTGATGACCAGTCAACAACAGCCCAGGATGCTGTGCAGCAGTCTGTGGTGAACCATTCTGCAGCAGATCAACCAGTAACAGGGCAGCAGTCGCTGGAATTTTTTATTTTCATGAACAGTTTATGGAGCAGCCAGTAGATGGGAGTCCAGCACATGAAACACAAGGAGCTCAACTTGACATTTTGCCTCAAGGTAGTCAAGGTAGATCTTCTATATCTAAAAATTTATTATTTGAGGAACAAGATGTGGATTTGGCCTCACACCATCCTATGATTACTCGGTCTAAATCAGGTATTGTGAAACCAAACTCACGTTATGCTTTAAATGTTGCAATGGCTTCGTTACTTCCACAAGAACCAAAAAATGTAAAAAGTGCTCTTGCTCACTCTGGTTGGAAACATGCTATGTTGGATGAATTTCATGCTTTGATAAAAAATAAAACTTGGAGATTAGTTCCTCGTACAGCTGATTTAAATGTTATAGGATGTAAATGGGTTTATAAGGCTAAGCTCAAACCTGATGGAACATTGGATAGGTTGAAAGCTCGCCTTGTTGCCAAGGGTTTTCATCAATTAGATGGTATTGATTACACAGAAACATTTTCACCTGTAATTAAGCCTGGAACTATTCGATTAGTTTTATCGATTGCATTAGTTAGGCAATGGCCTATTCGTCAATTAGATGTTAAAAATGCTTTTTTGCATGGTTTTATTACAGAGGATATATACATGGAACGACCACCTGGAATGATTGATTCGCAATATCCATCGTATGTATGTAAACTTCAAAAAGAACTTTATGGTTTAAAACAAGCACCACGAGCGTGGTTTGATAGGCTTAGTACATTTCTAATTAATTATGGTTTTTATTGCAGCCTAGCTGATCCTTCACTTTTTGTTTTGCACTCATTGTCTGGGATTTTAGTTCTTCTTATATATGTTGATGACATGCTTCTTACAGGTTCTTCTTTAGATCTTGTTCAATCATTCATACAGGTTTTAAGCTCGGAATTCTCTATGAAGGATCTTGGTCCACTGCATCACTTCTAGGGCATACAAATTCAACCCACAACCACTGGACTTCATTTGTCTCAAACACATTATGCTTATTCAATTCTGGAACGAGCACAAATGTTGGACTGTCAGTCTATGCCTACATCTTTGGTTCCAAGGGCTGCCTCTCCTACAGATGATACGCTAGTTGAGGATCCTAAACATTTCAGAGGGATAGTAGGCTCATTACAGTACCTAACACTTACTCGGCCTGATCTCTCTTTTAGTGTTAATTATGTTTCCCAATTCATGCATTCACCTACAGTGTCAAATCTAAAATGTGTTCGTCGTATTTTACGTTATTTAAAGGGAACTATTCACTATGGACTTTCTCTTATAGCAGATACTTCACTTGCTCTTAGTGCTTTTTCTGATGCAGATTGGGCTGGATGTCCTACCACCAGGTGTTCCACGACTGGCTATTGCACATTTCTAGGCACCAATATCATTTCTTGGTGTGCGAAGAAACAACATACTGTTGCTCGCTCGAGTACCGAAGCCGAATATCGTGCTATGGCTCACACCACTGCTGAACTTACTTGGCTCAGCAATATTTTAAACGATCTTCAAGTTTCATTACCACATGCACCTGTTCTTTATGGAGATAATCTCAGTGCCCTGTACCTCACAGTCAATCCTGTTTTACATGCTCGTAGTAAACATATAGAATTGGACTATCACTATGTAAGGGAACGAGTTGCTCAAGGGGCCCTTATTACGAAACATATTCTGTCTTCTTTGCAACTAGCAGATATATTTACCAAGTCTATGACAAAGGCTCGCCTGACACAATTTTGCAACAAACTATGTCTTCACACCCGACATAGTTTGAGGGGGGATAATAACTCATGAAGCAATAAGGACGCATCTATCCCTTTGGAGTAATAAGGTTGGTTGTTACAGGTTAGAGCATTGGAGAGATAAGGAATATTTTGTAAATATATCTACGTTTGAATAAGTCTTGTAATACGGTTCCTAAGAGTGATAAGTTTGTTTACGTATGATAGTTCTGTGATTTACTCCTTATTATTTGGTACTACAGCTGTATTCCATTTCTATTTAAACAGGTTATTATGGCTTGTTTATTGATATGAGGGCAACAACGTTTAATAAAATATTCTTTCATTCTTAATTTCTTCTGTTGTGCTTCTAAAATATTTTTTTAGAAAAATCTCTCTTTTGTAATTCTACTATTTATTAGTGGAAGAAATTATTTGAAGTTTGACTCATGGACGTAACTCAAAATTAAAAAGAGTGAACCACGTTAAATATTAATCTCTCTTTTATTAATTATTTTATTTTTCTCATATTTTTATTTAATTATTGCTAATTTGTCGATCCTGCTGCGCTGATAATTTGAGATTTATTTTTCATTTTTTTCTTTAACTGGTATCAGAGCTTTGGTTTGAAAATATAGAGGTGAAGACAAATAAAATGATAAACTTAAATGACATAAATTACCACATTTGGAAATTCAAGATGAATGACCTTTTATTTGTAACGAAGATGTATTCACCTATGTTTAGTACGAGTAAACCCGTCGTCAAGACAAATGAAGAATGAGAATTTGAGCATAAGCAAGTATGCGATTTCATTCGATAATTTGTTGAAGATAATGTGTATAACCATATTTATGGTGAGACCCATGCAAGAACGATATGGAATAAAGCTTAAAGAATTATATGCTTCAAAGACAGACAATAATAAATAATTTTATCTCACAAAATTAATGCAACTGAGATATAAAGAGAGTAATTACATTGCAGATCACTTGAACAAGTTTTAAAGAATTGTAGACCAGTTGTCAGAAATGGATGTTACCTTTGATGATGAGTTGCTTGCTCTGATGGTTCTTGCTTCATTGCCAGAATCTTGGGAGACTCTGAAGATTTTATTAACAAATTCTGCTTCTAATAGTGTTGTTAAAATAAAATCAATGAATAGTGACATCGTAAATGAAGAGATGTGAAGACGCGCATAAGGTGCTTCCTCTTCACAACGAGATATTTTAGCTACAACTATCAAGGAGAGAAGCCAGAATAAGAGCTCAAATAATGGAGATAAAAATAGAGATGTTAGTCATGGTAAGTTTAATAAATTTGGCAATGTTGAATGCCATCATTATCATTAAAAGGGACATGTTAAAAAATATTACACGAAATAAAAAAAATGAGAAAGGGAAGGATAAAAAGAAACATGATAGCGATGATGAGAGAATTATCGCAACAACTGAATATGAATTTCTTCTTATTTACAGTGACGATGCGGTTAACGTGGTTGATCATGAGATTAGTTGAGTGATTGATATTGATGCCTCTATTCATACTGCAGTTGGAATGGAGTTTTTTGCCATTTATACGCCAGATAACTTTAGAATAGTTAAAATGGATATGACGGTAGTGCTAAAATTATTGGTGTTGGTGATGTTCACTTGGAGACCAATAATGGTATTTAGTTGTTGTTAAAAGATGTAAAGCATATTTCTGATATCATACTTAATCCGATTTTTGCTGAAAAGCTTGATGATGAAGAATACTACAATACCTTCTAGAAAGGCCAAATGAAAACTCACTAAAGGTTCTTTCATTGTGGCCCGAGGTAACAAAGTCTTTATGCTTATCTGATGCAAGCTAAAATCTTTAAGAGTATAGTTAATGCAGTAGAAAAAGATGATGTAGCTGAGATCTATCATAAAAGGATTGATCACATGAGCAAAAAGTATTATCAATGTTGGCCAGAAAGAAGAATTTAGTCGATTTGAGCAGTGTTTATTTAAATAGATATGTTGATTGCTTAACATTAAAGCAGAATATAGTTGCTTTCAAAAATTCTGCCCATTATAAAAAGAAGCCAGAGATATTACAGTTAGTACACTTTGATGTGTGTGGTTCTTTCAAGACCAGATCAATTGGTAACTTCTCTTATTTCATGACTTTTTTCAATAATTATTTAAGAAAACTGTGGGTTTATACCTTGAAGAATAAATATTAAATTGTAAAGGTAATTTAAACAGTTTCAAGCCTTAGTTGAGAGAGAAATTGGAAAGAAATTGAATGTATCAAGTCAAATAATGGGGGTGATTATATTGGGTTACTTTAGAGATATTGCAAGGAGCATGGTATTCGAATACAAGCTGAATGGTATAGCTGAGAGAATAAATAGAACTCTCATAGAGAGAGTTAGATGTTTGCTATCACATGCAAAACTATTAAAATTATTTTGGGCTAAAGCATTGAATGTCGTTGTGAGCGGGGATTTTCGCCCCACTCCCGGTGGAATGGTTCTTACGACTTCGGCACTGTTTAGGCTCGGGACCTTAGAGAACACGGACCTAAGTCCGAAGAAAATGGAGTCGCCACCCGGACGGGTCGGGAAAAAGAAAGGGGTTGATGACTCGATTCCTAAGGAATCCCCAACCCCCTAATGGGTTCGGAAAGTTGGGTACGTGTGGGGAATGTGAGAAATGACCCAGCACCCCCACAACGCCCGGTTCATTGGAACCGGCCTCCTTTACAGGTCTTAATATTATAAAATTCTTAAGTACAATAACATTATCCATATTACACACAATAATTAAAAGAAAACATCATTATATTAAAATCAAAGCAATGTCCAAACAAAACAAAACAAATAAATGGTACCCATCCAAGGATGAAAATATGTCCTTACATCACATGCTTAGATAGGACATCCACCAAAAGGTAGAAACATGCCCTTTACAAAGGTTCTAAAATAGAAAAGAAAATTAAATTACATGATGTTTAACTAATGAGGTACCCACCAAGTGGAAACATACCTCTTACAACTTTTGAAAATCTAAATTGATTGATAAAAGTAAATAATCATCCATAATAAATGAATCATTCATTAAAGCTATTAACCAAAATATAAAACAAACATCCATCCATGATAAATTAAATAAATCAAGTATTGAAATTAAATAAATTAAGGCATAAGAAATAAATCAAGGTATAAATAAATATGGAATTGAATAAAACAAATAAAAGTTCAAGTATAACTACTATTTCTATTTAGGGTTATTTATCTCATGTATTAAGGCTTTGGAAATTCTAAAGTTTAAGCTACTGTAACTTTTTAGGTAATTAAAATAGATTAGGTTTTATGTTTTTTAAAGGTTGGCAAGACACTTTGACTAAACAAATTAAGATTTGAATGATGAAATAATAAAACTAGAGTTTTAGACACTTTTGAAATATTTTTTAATTCATGATTTTAAAATAGTAAATTGAGCTACTGTGATTTTTTTATTTTTTTTATTTTTTTATGTTTTTATGTTTTTTATGTTTTAAAGGGTTTAAAGTTTAGAAAAAATTAGGGTTTAAGGTTTTAAAGGGTTAGGGTTCATTATTTTAGGTTTAAAAGATGATTTTTGGATTTTAGACTTTGAAATTGGATTCTCGGGTAAAAGATTTAAATTAGAGTTTTAAATAGCTATTTGATATTTTATGAGGTTTTATGAACTTAAACACATGGATTGAAGTTTTTATAAGTAGAAAATATATTTTTTAAGGTTTTTTGAATGAAAAAGAACCTACTTTAAAATTTTAAATGAAACAGAATTTTATTTTGATTTTGTTGAAAAATATGTTCAATTAAAGTTTAAAGATTTTTAAGAAGAAAAAAAATAACAATTTTGAGTCCTTTTAGAAAAGAAAGTCACGTTTTTAATGTTCTAATCTTGGAAAAATTAAGTTAAAGCTCTAAGATTTTGATTTAAAAAACTTAAATTTTGTGGATTTTGCTATTGTAAAACATAAATTAAAAGAATTAAAACATACATTCTTTTGTTGATTCTCCAAAAAATAACTCTTCTTGGATGAACTAGCTCCAAAGGCAAGCTTTGATTCTCTCTTACGTGATGATGCTGTCCAGAAAAGCTTTTAAATTGAATTTCCTCTTTTCCTTGCTTGATTTGGTTTCAAATCCTAAAGTCCCTATGTAAATTTTTTCCTCCCTTGATTTGGTTTAATTGGTCCCTATTTATAGTAGTTTTTAGGTTATTTATTCATAATTAACTAAGGTAAATAATATTAATAAAAAAAAGAAATTAAAACCTAATTGGATTAGGATTCCAAAAAATCGTGTCAAAAAATTCTGCGCTGGCAAAAACTGAGCTGCCGGGCCCGTGAGAGTGCCAGCCGGGCCCGTGGGCGTGCCAGCCAGCAGGAATTTTCTGCGGGAGGTTATTTCGCCCTCAGGCCTGCGGGCGAGTTGCTGCTGGCCCAATGGGCCCGCGCGACCATTTTTCGCTGCCGATTTTTTTTCGGACTCCGATTTTTATTTTTTATTTTCATTTTTTATTAATAAAAATTAGATACTAAGGTAAAAATTATTTAATTAAAATTATTTTGGACCAATTGAACAAGAAAAATTATTTTAAACCAAATAAAATATAATGGACCGGATTGGGTAAAAAATTAAGGGTCTACAGTCGTGGTTCATATTCTAAATCTTTCACTATGTGTTCCTGTAACACCCTAACTCGAAATAGTTAAATTCTATTATATGTGATAAATAAATTCTATTTTTTAATAATTGCATTTTTTATTAAGGCAATATACTTAGGAAATTCTGAGATAAAATTTGAACCAAGAAGAATTTATATATAAGCAACAAATGAAGTAATGTGAAAGTGCAAAGAAATGCAATTAGCAACTTAAAGTGAAATCTAATTTTTATTTTAATTTAAAGAAATTTTGCAAAAGAATTAAAAATAAGTAGAATATTTGTAAAATTTAGTTTTTAATAGTTGTGATAAAATCTTATTAGTAATTAAGAATTGATCTAAGAATTTATCATTATTAAAGATTAAAGTATTAATTTGTAGAAATTAAATGGACATGAGCTAGTATGTTGGTATAATTGAAAGTTGGCCAATTGTAATTTGGAAGACCTATGCAAGTTTGGATGCAGGAAGTAGGGGAAATGGTTGGGTGAAGTTACATACTGAAACCCACCAATAAAAGCCTAGCAAATGGTTTGAGTATTGGACACTATAAACACACAATGCAAGCTTACAAGTCGGTGGAGAAGTTGAGTAGGATAAGCAAACTAAATATTTTAAACTTTACAGATGTTGGATTGTGGTAAAGGAAGTAATGAGAAGGCCACAAATGTCCTTGACTTTTAATTGCAAGGAGAAGTAGAAAGCTGAAATTCTATCTTTCTATGTAAAAAAACGAAATGAAATTAAAAAGAAACTCTACAACCTTAGCTCCTCTTTTGAACGTATAAGAGCTGCACCAAACATTAGACACTAATTTAAGTTATATAATAAAGGGAGCAAACTGAAATTTGCAGCTGGGAATCGAGAAGAAGAAGAAGAGAGAAGCTAGGTAAGAATTCTGAAATTTATAGAGTTTTAAATCATTTCCTTCTCAAACATCTTTATTATATAAACTGAATAGAAGTTAGAAATAAAAAGTAAACTGATTTACACCTCTGTCTTCATGAGTTTCTGCTGGAAATTAGAGGAAAAGTTATTCAAAATGAATTGAGAGAGGCCTTTATAGGTAACCTGTTAAAGCTTCAAGTCAGAAGCTGTTTAAATTTTAGTAAGCTTAAAACGAAAAGAAACAAGGAAAAGACAAGCTAAATTTGGTCTGAAATCGTGTATTAGAGGAAGTGCATGAGCTGATTATATTAGAACCAAGAAAAATTGAAATTTCAATTCATAAAACTTAGGTAGAGTGAACATCAAACCGAATGAAACAAGCTATAATTTCAGGAATCTCGTTAAGGTGTTATAGCTAGAAGAATATTAAGTTATTAGCTATAAAAAAAATGGAGTTTCTGACCTGCTATTAACGTAGAATATGATAAAGGAAGAAAAAGAGTGAGATAATAAAGAAGGGATTGAGAGGGGGCTGTATGAAAAGTCTCGGCTTGAAAAGGTTAAGATTTACTAAAGGTTGCTTGAAAGATCTTAGACAATGAGATATACATCACATATACGCAAAATATGCATGGAATATAATTTATTAAACTTTAATGATAATTCATGAAATTAATATGCATGGAAAGCTTAAATTTAGGAGGTTATGAATATCAAATTTAAATTAAAATCTAACTTGTAGATTAAAAGGAATCAAGCCATGAATATTAGGAAAACTATTTGGAATTTGGGTGGCGAAGCTACTGTTAGGAAAATCTTAATTAAATATATGTATATGCATGAGATGTATGGGATGGTCTTGATGGTATATTAGTATGTCCAAATCTGTAACACGTGAATTATTAATATATTATAATGGAAGATAGCATGTGATTGGTGGAAGGGTGGCAAGTGGTCCAAAATGTAAGAAAGAAATTGATTGATTGAAATATTAATAAGAATATAAAATCTGAAATTTTGTTTCAAATAATCATATTTGAGTTTTGGAAAAATAATAATAATAGAAACGAGTATTAAATTATAACTAATAGAAAGTATTTTATTAAAATGGTAAGAATGAGAGAGAAAATATTCATAACCAAATAAGAGAAAAAAAACAAGAAAAAAAACATACATCATATAATCAAAACTTGAAATAATATGCGTTATATTAATGATAAAATATTATTAATATGCAAGGTAGTTAGAAGGGAATTGGAGAGCCTTTTTGAGCTGAAAAATAAGGCATTATTAGAGACTATAGATGAGTGATAACCTATTGTGATATCTGGCATGTTATGTTGAACTGTATTGTTTAACTCTTGTTAAACAATATCAATATTTTTATTGCTACTCTGATTGTTGTTATCCTAATTTGCAGTCTTTGTTTATTAAAAAATCGTTACTTTTGATTTATTATTATTGACCCTAATTTGATGTATTTGTTTATTGGAATTTGTTATAAACTTTTATCTTGATTTGATCTATTTTTTTGTTGAATTCTTCTGCTTTTCTCTGATGAGAATATGCATATTTGTTTATTGACGTTTACTGTTGTGACATGGCTCAACTTTGGTGGGGTTAAACTACTGGATGATGTACATTGGTATTCTTGTATGTGCAAAAGAGAAAAGCTATCGCCCTATTTATATTGAGACTATGTGCTACATGGTAGGAGTTAACTCTAGAACCGTGGGAGCCATCTTTAGAACCCATATATCTATTCTGAATGTCATAATATGTATCTGTTTTGCATAACTGCGGTTATATTTATTCTATTATTGATATTATTTCTTGTATCAGTTGATACTTGTTATTCTGATCTGTTGATCACTCTTTATCTCACTCATTTTGCATGTGCCTCTGCTTAAGTATTTTATTGGTTAGCCTCTGCTGAAGTATTTTATTTGTTATCCCACTTAGCCGTGTATTAGGTTATGATTCACTAAGATGAAAGCTCATTTCATATAAACTGCCTAGTGCACATACTGTGAGGCTAGCAACTACTACTTTAAATCTTTTCTCCACGAAGCTGATTTCATATGTATTTTATGGTATGATATAAGTATTATGTAGTGCTCTGTTGGATATAATGTAAAATAAGGATAAATACTTATATATGTATACCTTAAGATGCAAGTAATTTGGAACTAATATTTGTACTGAAATTGTTATGGTAATCTGAATAAGATATGGGGAAGGTTCTACGAGGTACTCGACGATTTTAAGTCAACCTGGATTCTATGACTTTCGCGCCTTAAAAAAATTGGGGGGTGATAGTTCTCGTGAAGGTTGATATTCTAGAAATATTGTAGGCTGGAAGAGATCTCTTATGATCACTTAAAAGTTTTTGAATGGAAGGAATTTATGTATATACCAAAGTATAAGTGGCCGAAGCTGGATGCTAAAAAATAACAGTGTGTGTATATTGGGTATAGTCAATGTGAGCTTGGTAATCAATTCTATGATTCAGTTCAGAATAAGCTTTTTAGAAGTTGTGATGCAATGTTTGTCGAAAATGAGACCATTGAAGATATTAAGAAGAACTAAAAGAATGTTTTTAGATCTGATGACAGTTCAACAAATCTTGAGTTAGGTTCTCTAAAAGTGGTGTCAAGATAAATTAGAGTTGAAATTGAAGATAGCTAGCAGAATACTGCTGCTGATGATGCTCCCATCCAGAATCAACCAAATGAAGAATTTGACAAAGATGATTTTCAAAATCAGCCACTAGTAACAGATATAGCTCAATAACTAATAAAGAGATTTATTGGAGTTTGACAACCTTCTATTAAATATTTCAATGATCAGTATATGTTGCTTATTAATGGGAGAGAATAGGAGGATTACCAAGAAGCTATGGTAGATGAGAATATAGAGAAATGGATTAAAGCCGTGCAAAATGGGTTGAAATCTTTTCATGAGAATAAAATTTTTCAGCTGGTGAAGTTGGCAATAAGTAAAAGGGCTTTGAAAAATAAAATGAGTACTTAGGATAAATCATGACGAACATAGTTTTCAGTCATGTTTAAAAACAAGATTAATTGTTAAGGGATTCAGTCAAAGAAAAGTGATTGACTTTGATGAAATTTTTAATCACAGCACTATATGAATGGATGTCATTTTCACCAGTGGTGAAAATGATATTCATTCATATAGTGCTAGGATTAGCTGCTATTCTTAACTTGAAAAATTAAGTAGATGGGTGTGAAGATTGTCTTCCTTCATGGTGATTTGGAGGAAGAGATATACATGAAATAACGAGAGGGTTTTGAAGAAAAAGAAAAAGAGGATTATGTTTACAAGTTAAAAAAAAGCTTATAAGGTTTGAAACAGCTTGAAATAGACACTGAGACAGTGGTACAAGAAGTTTGAGTTAGTTATGGGATAATAAGGTTATAAGAAGACCATTTTAGATCACTGTGTGTTTGTAAAGAAATTTTCTAATGATCATTTCATTATTTTGTTACTTCATGTGGATGACATATTAATCGTTGGTCAGAATATTTTCAGAATTAATAATCTGAAAAAGCAGTTGAGCAAGTCTTTTGCTATGAAAGACTTAAGGCCAACAAGGTAAATTCTTTTCATGAAGATAATTAGAGATAGAGGCGCCAAGAAATTGTGATCATCACAAAGAAGTATATTGAGAAAGTATTTTAGAGATTTAATACGGATAAAACTAAAGAGGTTAGTTGCCTTTTTGCTAATCATTTCAAATTAAGTTTAAGACAATGTCCTTCCATAGAAAAAGAGAAAAAAGACGGATAAGATTTTATATACTTCAGCAGTTGGGAGTTTGATGCATGCCATAGTGTGTACACGATCAGATATTGCTCACTTAGTGGTAGTAATTAGTCGATTTCTTTCAAATCTTAATAAGAAACATTGGGCTGTAGTGAAATGGATTTTGAAATATCTTTGTGAAACTTTCAAAATATGTTTATGTTTCGGAGATAAAAAACCTATGTTAGTTGGCTATATAAATGTAGATATGGCATGCGATGTTGACTTATGAAAGTTTACATCAGATTATTTAATTTTATTTGCAGGGAGAGCCATGTCATGGCAATTAGGGCTATAAAAGTGTATTGCTCTTTCAACAACTGAAGCTGAATTCATTATTGCAATTAAAGCATACAAAGAGCTCATGTGGATGAAAAAATTCTTAGACAAACTTGGATTTCAGCAGGACAGGTATTCACTTTATTGTGATAGTCAAAATGCCATTCACTTTGAAAAGAATTTCGCCTTCCATTTTAGATCAAAACGTATTGATCTGAGATACTACTGGATCAGAGATGTATTGGTGAAGAAGCTTTTATAGCTTAAAAAGATTCATATCGAAAAGAATAGTATAAATATATTGATAAAAATTTTTACAAAAGAAAAGCTCGAGTTCTGTTGATTATATGTAGGAATGACGATTAACTTATGTGGTTGGTGGGAGGAGAATTGGTGGGCCGGTATCAACCCACTTGCGTACTGCCTCATCTTTATGACTAAGAATGTATAAAAAAAACTGTCAAACTTAGTTGGCCATCAATTAAGGCAGTATTGAAGGAGGGGAAGGGCTATATATAAATGGCCTTCCTTCCTTAATTGATATACAAAGATAAAAAAAATAAAAAAACATATAGAGAGATTTGAGAGAATTTTTTTTAAAGAGAAGAAAAATTAAGTGTGATATATTTTTAAGTGATAAAATAATGAGATTTTATTGTGTGAAAAATACTAGCTAATATTTTGAATTTATTTCATTTGTGATTGTTGTACTTTTAGAATATTTTTTCAGAAAAGTCTCTTTTGTAATTTTGCTATTTGTTAGTGGAATAAATATTCGGAGTTTGATATGTGGACGTATTCCAAAATTAAAAAGAATAAACCACATTAAATATTGACGTTTCTCTTTTATTAATTATTTTTTTAAATTTTTGTTTAATTACTATTTATCTGTCGATTTCGCTGTGCTGATAAATTGTATTTTATTTCTTAATTTTCTCTTCAAAAACAACCATTGGAAGTCTTGAGTCCCAATGCCAGCTCCATCAGAAGAGAAGACCGTCTAAGATTCTCCATCAATTAAGAAGAGCTTTTGGACTATAAAAATCTTCTATGGGTCAAAGGGCAAAAAATCTAGAAAAAAAAGGTATACAAAAACCATGAAAAACAAAGAAAATAAGAAAAGAGTCTTAATTTTCTTAATTTTTCTAGGACTGTCACAGGCTATTTGGCCGATAATAGCCCCAGACCAAACTAGAAGACCAAAAGAGAGGCGTTTCTAGCTTGGGAGAAAAAAGAGAAACCTTTCTATGAAAGTGGATATGTCTCTTACATTTTAGATGTATATCCTAAATAAAAATATTTTTAATACTTTGCAGAAATTTTTAAATTTACTAATTGAGTAATAAATTGATGAATCCAAAATATTATATAAATATATGTTTCATAATATTAGATAAAATTATTATTAAAAATAATTTCTTTTGTATGTTTTATAATACAAGCCATTATAATCCTCTAGTTATCGATATATGTAATAAACTTCCTAGATCATGTATTTTTTAATTAAATTATAACCAATAAAAAATTAATTTACGGCTTATTTAGTTTAGACGGTATTTGAAATGGTTTTTGTAATCTTAATTAAAAAAATAAAAATGCATTTAATAATATTATTAAGTTTTAGATTTTATTGATGAGATAAAAAAAATTATTTTCATGTTAAAATTTAAAACTTATAAAATATGATTTTTAGAGTTTTAGTTTTGAAAAAAATATTTTATATCAATATTACTTTTTTTTTTTACTATAAAGGTTAGGGGCTGTTTAGTTGTAGAAAACAGTCCCAATTTTACAGAATTTTTTTTTAAAAAAATATAAAATAGAATTTGTTTATTTAAAAATATTTTTTATTTGGAAAATTATGAAATAATTTTTATATTTATTAGCTAATAGTTGAATTTTAGAAAATTAATTTTAGCTAGTAGTTTTTCTAAAAAAATTTTAGGAGTTTGTTTTTCATTTCAATTTTTATAGACTCATTTTATTATTTATTTAGAAAATATTTAGAGAAAAAAAATAAAAAATAAAATAAAAATAAAAATATTTTCCTTTACTAAATAATCCCTAGCTTTTTCTTTTTCTTTTTATTTTTTATCACAAAATTTTGACTTTTCATCATAATTTTTGCAATTTTTTCTTTCTATTTATTTTTGCATATGTATTTTTCAATTTTTTTAAATTTTTCTACAAATTTAATTATAAAAATTGTGATTAATGTGTTTTTTTAATAATTTAATTATTATATATAGTATTTAATTAATATTATAATATATTATTACAATAAAAAATATTTTTTTATAGGTAAATAAAATATCAAGAAAATTAAAAAAAGTGTGCAAGAGTATGAAAAGTTATGTATCATATATGGTGATATAATAATTACAAGAGTTAATTCTCATCCTTCTACTAAAATTTTTTCAATTAATAAATATGAATAAAATAAAAAAAAATGATAATGATGATGAAAATTGCGAAGATACTTATAAAAATTAAAAAAATAAGTACTGAGCTTTCAAAAAACTTTCAAAATTAAAAAAAATTGAGGGAAAAATAAAATTTTTTATTGTGTGTTTGTGTAGGTATAATTACAAATTATAATGTACTTTTTAAAAATATAAAACAAAATTTTAAAATCTAAAATAAAAGTTAAAAATAATTTTTGTTAAAAAAACAAAATTTAAAATCTTACAGTCTAAACCAACACGACCTTAATAATTATGATTATTTTTTGTGGTTAGCTGTTGAGGACTCACTGTTAATTATTGGTTGGAAACATATTGTTAATAGTCAAAAAAATTAATATTCTAAAAAAATAGTTGTGAATATTCGAATTTTGAGTCTCGGAAAGCTGACTGCAAAAGACCAAGTCAGACCGGTCGACTGCGGCAGAGTTTACCAAAAATATACCTTCATGATACTTGAAATGTCCGGAGCGATGCAAGGATCACAAGTATGGTCTTGGAATAATTTTTGCAGGTCCGCAGCTCCCGGAAAATCAGTTTGAACGAAAAAATATGGATTTCGGTGCGGTTTTGCGGTGAACCGCTGGGACCGGCGGTCCGACCACCATGACCGGCGGTCCGACCATCGGGACAGGTGGTCCGACCGCCGTGAGTGTCCTTTCCCGTTTTTCAGGCGATCGCCCGGTCCGACCGCTGACCACGGCGGTCCAATCGGCGGTCCGACCGCCGTCCAGCCCGAATTTTGCCTATAAAATGCTGCTAAACTTTCAAAAAAGAGGGGGGACTTTTTCGGGTGGGCCTCATGCTGTTGAACTCTTTTCACGCTTAAAAACTCTTATTGGACTTTTATTTGCAAGAATCTAACATTGTGTGGCAGGGATTAAGAATCATATTTCAAGATCTAAGAAAACAAGACCTGAAACTTCGAAGTGGAAGGACCCTAAACAAGGTAGTATGATAATTCATCATTTGTCAATTCAAGCATATCATAAAGCATCCTATCTTCTTCTTAATTTCTTTTCGGTCAAAGACCTAATCCTTTTAGGTCTAAGGCCTAATTAACTAATCAATCAACACTTTGGCATGAGGCCGCGAATCAATCAACTTTTTGGCACGGAGCCTAAATTGTATCTTTTTGGTACAAAGTACCTAAATTTCATAATTAAAATCAACCTTTTGGCCAAAGGCCTAAATTGCACTATTTTGGTACAAAAGTACCTAAATTTCACAAATTTGCACTAAGTGCTAAAATTAACAACTTTGGCAAAAACCCGACAAATGCACGAAGCATACACACACATGCATGAAGCATATTTTTCATCGCCTTTAAATAGGCTTTTCCGAACTACATGGGCTTTGATCTCTCATAAAAAATGAGAGTATGTAGGCATATTTGAGATTCACCTCAAATAACAAGTCCGCAATTTACTAACAATCTATTCTTCTTCCTTTCTGTGTTCCTTTTGGATTCATTTCTAAATTGGCAAATTAATCAAATACATGACATAGTCCCCGAATCCTCCTTGGGTTCGTAGATTAGAAACCTTTACATTGGATGCATTAGTTGGAGTCAAACAAGGGTTTTCTTAGTTTTTCCCTTTGAACAAAATAAACTGAGTGGCGACTCCCGACAACGAGTGAACTTTCATCCGAATCCTTTTCGGGTGGAAAACCGAGGTTCACAAATTGGCGACTCCACTGGGGACCATAAAAATGATTTATGGGATTCTAGTGGACTACTATTGCTTATTTGATTAATTTGACACTAGGGACCATGAAAATGATTTATGGGATCCTAGTAGACTACTATGGTTTATTTGATTAACTGGCCCTTCTTTAGGGTATTTTTATTCATTTTGCAGGGTACCTTAGCAATGGTTGTCCTTTCTTTAAGGACATTAGAATTGAAAATTGACTAAAAGAACCTTTCTGGGGACCATAAAAAAATAAATAATAAAAATAATAATAATAATTTATGGGATCCTAGTAGACTATTATTCATTTGACTGATTTGCCCTTCTTTAGGGTACTTTTATTCATTTTGCAGGGTCCCTTAGCAATATATATCCCCTCCTTGGGGATATTGGATTGAAGATTGACAAAAGGAATCTATTTCCTTTAATGGACCCCTTTGTTTGACTAATTGTGCATTTATTTTGACATTCAGAGAATCTTTTTCTCTTGCATTATATGGGGGAATCCTTTTCTTCCATTGCATAAAAATTGTTTTCAAATGAATTTCTTCTCTTTCTGTTCAAAATTCTGAGTCTGGATAGCAAGTAGCGCTGACCGGCAGGTCTCCTTGATTATGCCGGCGGACAGCCAAAGCGTCCTCCCTGTTGTCGCAAACCATTTCAATCCTTTTGGAGTGGCCCATGAGTAATCGTACTGTTGGACCCACGCGAAACTCCTTGTTTCACATGTGGTTAGGTATATCTTACTCAAGACTCAAGGGTCCCTATTATGAGCCATTTCTCTATTTTTCATGAACAATAGAACCTTCCCTTAGGTTGTATGTACCCAATGATAGTGCCACATTCCATTAAAATGAATTATGATGTGATGAGGTGCATTCATGCAACATGACAACATTATTTTGGGAGAAAATCTTTTGGGGAACACTTTTGATGTATATAACTGGACCAAGAGTTCTTCCTATCCTACACACTACCCTGATCTTTTACCCTTAACCTTTGCAGGTATCCACTATCCGTGTGCCTTCACCCGCACAAGCTACACCAACTCCAACTGTGCAATCACCCACAAGTCCTGCTACCCAAATTTCACCAACTACTCCAATTACTGAAATGGCTACTATTGAACAGATTAAGGCCTTGCTAGATGGACAGGTTAAGGAGTTTGAAGCTAGAATGCAAGAGAGAATTGATGAAGCTTTAGCTGCCCAAAGGGTGGCCATCTTGGCTGAATTAGGAGGGGCATCAAAGACAGCCACTACTTCTGAAAATTTGGGGAAAGAACCTATTGTGGGGCAAACTAGTACCCCCATGACTGCTCAGAACATTACCCCTGTTATCAATTTGGAGGATCCACCATCTAAAAATGAAACTAATGAACTGAAAAAGAAACTTGAATTGCTTGAAAGGTCAATCACTGCCATGAAAACTCATAAAGAGGTGGTAGACATGGATTCCTTATCCTTGTTTCCCCAAGCTAGATTGCCTCCAAAATTCAAGATGCCTGGGATGGACAGATTTGATGGGACCACTTGCCCTAAAACCCATTTGAAGATGTATGTGGGGGCCTTGAGCCCTTGGGGTTTAAATGATGAGCTCTTTGCTCAACTCTTTCAACAATCCTTGACTGGGGCTGCCCTAAAATGGTTTGTAAGCCTGGACAGTGCTAAGATTAAGACCTGGGAAGACATCTGCAATGCATTTAACACTCAATACCACTACAATATTGAGGTGGATGTCACTAGAAGAGAACTTGAGACTACCAAACAAAACAACAATGAACCCTTCTCCTCGTTCCTTACTAGGTGGAGGGCAAAAGTCGCCCAAATGATCAATCACCCTTTAGAACAGGAGCAGATTGATATTATAATCAGAAATTTAAGGCCTACATATCAAGCTCAACTGCAAACCCAATACCTACCTACTTTCAAATCGCTCATTGCGACTGCAACTAAGGTAGAAGACTTGATACAATTGGGTAAAATAGTGGATGAGGGAGCTACTTCAAAGTATAAAAAATAGGGCCAAACTGCTTCCTCAAGCAAAATCAATGAAGTGGCCAATATTGTCCATGCGAATCCTTTACGTGTGGGCAATCTTGGGCAGAGAAATCAGCCAAGAAGACAATATACCGACCTAGGGGTGCCCCTTCATTTAGTATTTAAAAAGGCTGTGGAAGGGAAGTATTTGAAGCCTTTGGACCCAAGGCCACCTCCAAACCCATTACCCGCCAGTTATAAGGCCAATGAATATTGTGAATACCACCAAGGAAAAGGACATAGAACAGATGCTTGCTGGACTCTGAAAAACCGCATCCAGGATTTGGTGGATATGGCTGACATCATTCCTCTCAAGAGTCAACCGAACATCAATACTAACCCTTTGCCTAATCATTCCATCCACGCCATCACTGTGGAAGAAGAGTTGTTTGATCCTTTCAAACTCCTCTTAGAAATGAATGAAGTGTGTGTGTTGGATTTGAATGACCTTGCTGAAGAGGTCGATGCTTTGACAAGAAGCGGAAGGCAATATCAGCCACTCGACTTGGGAAAAGCCCCTACAACCTCAAATCCCCCCCATAAGAAAACACCAGAGCCAAAAGAAGACCCTGTCCTCACTCAGCTTAAACAAACTCAAGCTAAGGTGTCAATTTGGGAGCTCCTTGCTTCCTCATTCCCACACCGTCAGGCTCTTAGCGAAGCTTTAAGTCAACTTGATACATCAGTGGACACAAGCCCAGAAGCTTTGGTGGCCACTTTGACTCAATCAACCAAAGCATTGAGTATCCGATTTTCTGATACAGACCTACCAGAAGATGGCAGTAAACACAATGATGCCCTATACATCACCATACAAACTGGGAGAAAGACTGTTCCCATGGTTCTCATTGATAATGGGTCAGCCTTAAATGTATGTCCCTTGAAGGTAGCAAGCTGTCTAGGGTTGGAGGCTACAGATCTTACACCTTCTCATCAGATTGTTAGAGCATATGATAACTCTCGAAGAGAAATTTTGGGTGTTGCCACTCTAGAAATTGCTATTGGGCCGGTGAAAATGGGAGTGCCCTTCCAAGTCATTGATGTACCCGCGAGCTTTAATCTCCTCCTTGGAAGGCCGTGGATTCATCAGATTAATGCTGTACCATCTTCATTACACCAAAAACTTAAGTTCCCTTTTGAGGGAAAAATTATCACTATCAAAGGGGATACTTGTGAAATCAACAAGAGAACCATGGATCAGTCTCTCTTTGAGGTTGTTCCTGGCGAAACCGCCATGTCCTTGACTGGCTTCCATTATGATACAGTCCAATGCATTGAAGGAGAAAAACCCAAAGGGCCATTTATCTTATATGATTTTGGGGAGGTCCAAATCAATTGCCTAGTGGGAATGATGTTAAGGGTAGGTCTGCTGCCCGGAATGGAAATGATAAAGTCTGGAAGGAAAACACCCGTAGTGCGGCCATGGGAAGAACCTAAGAATAAGGGAACTTTTGGCCTGGGGTACAAACCCACAGATGAGGAGGTAGAAGAGTTTGAGCATGGAAGGAAGAAAAAGAAGAATTGGGGGGCAAGAAGCCTCAAAATGCGCCCTTATTTTAGAACTCTGAATGGTCACTTCTGCAAACCTAGGAAAACAGTTCCTTACTGTGGTTTCCAGGAGCCATTCTATTCTCCTATGACTAGGAAGCAGTTACCGGGTTTTGAGATGTTCACTGATGTTTTAGTGTTGAAGGAAGAAGAGCCAGAACTTATAACTGAACCACAAGTGGAAGATTTCATGTGGCCTAGTCTCTTTGATGAGGTTGCTATGATAATCAATTTTGAAGACAAAAGGGACTTCTCAAAGCTGATCAAGACCACAGATGGACCACTGATGAACTGGTATGCCGAGGAGGGACAAGCTGCTATAGTCAAACCTAGTCCTGTATCATACCCTGAACCCGAGTCTTGTACTGAGTCAAATCTCGAGTCAAACACCGAGTCAGAGTCCAGTTCTGAGTCTTCCTTAGCTTCAGGAATAGAAAACCCTGATGTTGAAAATGATGTAACTCTGGAGGATGACTCCGCCATTATTAATGAAACTGTTCAAGTTCTTGGTTACCCTGTGTCTTTTGCTTTCCAAGTATTATCTAGCAAAAATGAAATAAATGAAATAAAAGAAATAAATGAAAAGATAATAATTGGCAAAGAAAATGAACATACATACATTGCATATGATTGTATGAATAAGGAACAGGTTGTTCAGTGCATCAGAAGATATGTTGACTGCTTCATGTGGAAGGCAAGTGATGTCATGGGAATAGACCCAGCAATAGCAGTTCATAAGATTCCGCTATACCCTGATGCAAAGCCGGTTAAGCAGAAGTTGAGAAGAATGAAGCCAGAATGGTCTTTGAAAATTAAAGATGAGATTGCCAAGCAACTGGATAATAAGTTCATAGAACCAATTGCCTACCCTTCCTGGTTAGCAAACATCGTGCCAGTCCCGAAGAAAGATGGAAAGGTCAGGATGTGTGTTGACTATAGAGATTTGAATAAGGCCTGTCCCAAGGACAATTTTCCACTACCGCACATTGATTTGCTGATAGACAGGATGGCTGGGCATATGATGGTTTTCATGACTGACCTCGCGGTTGGGTACAATCAGATCCTAGTACACCCACCAGACAAAGAGAATACATCTTTCATTACAGAATGGGGCACTTTCTGCTACAGGGTTATGCCTTTTGGGTTGATAAATGCAAAGGCTACCTACCAAAGGATGGCGACAACAGTCTTTCATGACATGATTCACAAAGAAGTAGAAGTGTATGTTGATGATATGATTGTTAAGTCAAAATCTCCAGAAGAACACGTTGAAGCACTTGAGAAGTTCTTCCTTAGACTTCGCAAGTACAATTTGAAGCTTAATCCTGCAAAGTGCCTCTTTGGTGCAACATCAGGCTTATTTTTGGGATATTTGGTCAGCAAGAAGGGAATAGAAGTTGATCCGGCAAAGTCGAAGGCTATTCTGAAAATGCCTCCGCCAAGAACAGAAAAAGAGATTCGAGGCTTGCTAGGTAGATTACAGTATATCAGTCGATTCATATCGCAGTTGGCAAAGACTTGTGGTCCAATCTTTAAGCTACTAAGGAAAGGTGCTTCACAAGAGTGGAATGAAGACTGCCAAAAGGCCTTCGACAAGATTAAAGAATACTTGTTAAGTCCGCCAATTCTACAACCTCCCAGAATGGGAAAGCCTCTGCTTTTGTATTTGTCTGTAACAGATGAAGCCATGGGTGCAATGCTAGCTCAAGAAGCTGAAAGTACAAAGGTGGAAAATGCAATTTACTACCTCAGCAAAAGGATGCTGGATTATGAGTTAAAGTATAACAAGATTGAGAAGTTGTGTTTAGCCTTGTATTGGGCTTGCACAAAGTTACAACACTACTTATCTTCTTACACTACTTGTGTCGTCGCAGAACATAGTCCCTTGAAATTCCTTATGGAGAGGCTTGTTTTGGATAGCAAAATGGCAAAGTGGGTGTCAACATTGGCAGCCTTTGACTTAAAATTTATTCAAAGGAAAGCTGTGAAAGGTGGCGCAATAGCTGACCAATTAGCAGAATTGCCCGTAAAAGACGAGATGCGAGGAATGGGTTTCCCTGACCTCCTGAATGTGGAAAGAAGTGTTTGGGAGATGTATTTTGATGGGGCATCCAATTATCATGGAAATGGAATTGGGATTGTGTTCAAAACTCCTTGTGGAGAATACATTCCATTTTCAGTTAAACTTGACTTTAGCTGCACAAGCAATGAAGCAGAATATGAAGCTTGCATCAATGGGCTTGAAACCGCCCTGGAATTAGGGATTAAGAACCTAAAGGTCTACGGTGATTCTATTTTAATAGTATCACAAGCTTTAAGGAAATGGAAAATAAGAGAAGAGCGTTTGGTTCCTTACCTACAACGCCTTGATCATTTGGCACAACAATTCGATGATCTGTCCTTCGAATATCTCCCAAGAGCAAAGAATCAGTTTGCTGATGCCTTGGCTACTTTAGCTTCCATGATCAATATCAAGGAGGGGAAAGTCGTTCGTCCATTAAAAGTTCAACTTCAGAAACAGCCCGCCCATATAATGCATTTGGCCGATGGTAAACCATGGTTTTGGGATATCAAGAGTTATCTCAAGGATGGAAGTTATTCGGAGGGATCATCAAGGGTTGATCAGAGAGCAATAAGGCAGCTAGCCACAGGTTACATTATTAATGGAGATATCCTCTACAAGAGGAGTTGGAATGGAATGCACCTAAGGTGCGTGAATGAAGCAGAGGCTAAGCAAATAATGAAAATGGTACATGGTGGCGAATCAGGACCACACATGTATGGGATCGCCTTGGCTCGAAAAATTGCCAATCTAGGATATTATTGGTCCACCATGAATGCAGACTGCGTGACATTTGTGCAAGAATGCCATCAGTGTCAGATATTTGCTAAGATGCAGAAGCTACCTTCCGTTGCCCTGAATCTGATCACTTCTCCATGGCCCTTCGCTACTTGGGGAATAGATATAATTGGCAAAATACATCCAAAAGCCTCGAATGGACATCAGTTTATCTTGGTAGCTGTGGATTACTTCACAAAGTGGGTTGAAGCAGCTTCCTATGCAGAATTAGACGCCAAAAAGGCAGCACAGTTTGTCCGAACCAACATCCTTTGTCGGTACGGAACGCCATTTGAGATTATCACTGATAATGGAACTCATTTCCAAGCAGAATTTGCTAAGCTCTTGAAGGATAAGAATGTCCAGCACCATAAGTCCTCTCCTTATAGACCTCAAACAAATGGAGCTGTAGAAGCAGCGAACAAGTCTATAAAGGTGATCATACAAAAAATGATCAAGGAACATAGGCGTTGGCATGAGAAGTTACCGCTGGCTTTGTGGGGATATAGAACATCAATTAGAACTCCTACTGGGGCAACCCCGTATTCCCTGGTGTACGGAATGGAAGCAGTACTCCCCATTGAACTGGAAGTTCAATCGGCGAGGATAATTCAAGAAAGTCAGATAAATGAAGCTGAATGGATCAGCAATTATCATCATCAGTTGTTGGGTTTGGATGAAAAAAGACTTCAAGCTCTACATCGGATTCAAGGGTATCAGAGGCGAATGGCCAGACATTTCAACAAAAAGGTCAAAGATCAAAAGTTGAAAGAAGGTTGTTTGGTTCTGAAAGAGATCAGAACACCTGTTACAGATCCTCGTGGGAAGTTTCGTCCTCTTTGGGCGGGACCCTACATTTTGAAGAAAATACTTTCCGGTGGAGCCGTCATCTTATCTGATTTGGATGGTCTGGAGTTCACAAACCCATGCAATCTAGATCAATTAAAGAAATATTATGTATAATCATGCATTGTAAGGAACTACATTAGACCTGATTCTCGCAAACTAATTCGAGATATGTAGGCAGCTCTCCTTGAGCACGGTCTAAATATTAATAAAAATCATCCATTCATCTTTCTTTTGCTAATATTATATAATAAAAAAAAACAAAAACAAAAAATCCCGCTAAGTCGAAAACCCACAAAGGGCGGCTTAGGCAAGAATGGGTAAGAGCTCGCTAAGTTGAAAATCCGAAAGGACGGCTTAGGCAAAAATTAGAGCAAATAAATAAAGTAGATAATGCTTGGAAAGCAAACAAAAAAAAAGGGAAAGAGCAATTCATTCAAAAAAAAAAAAGAATCTTTCATTACAAAAAAAGAGTCAGTCATTACAAAAAAAGAGTTAGACCATAAGTCCTATACATTCAAGGAACTAAAAAGGTACAAACAACCCAAAAAACAGACAATAGAGTCAACCCTAGGTTCTAAATCCTACGCCTCCTACGTGGGGCAGAGTCTTCGGTATCTTCCTTAGTTCCGGAACTCTCTGCAACGTCTATCTTCTCCTCGCTAAGAGGAACCACCTCCTCTCTCTCCAACTCCTGCAGCAAGGCATACCTCCTGGGTTTTCCAACGGGCCAAACTTCAGCTATAAACCAGGTCATATACTCCGGAGTAGGCTGAACAAGGGAAGGCTCAGCAAAAGGCCTGATCATCTGATGGTCTCTGACCCAAGTCTGTAGAACAACTCGGGTGACTCCAGGGGTAATAGGGGAAGCAATGGTAAGCCCAACCGGAAGGGGAACCCTCTGATTAATCCCCATCTGTCTGAGGACCCGGGAAGCACTATACCATATGCTGTGGGTGAAACCAAGGAGATAGACATGGTTGTGCATGGCATTTGCCTCCATGAAGCGAGGAATTCTATAACAAGGGACGAACCATAACAATTCTTCTGGTCCAAGCTCAAACAACCAGATAGCCCATTTAGCCATGGAGGGAAAAGAAATCTAGATTCTCCTGGTACGGTACTGCGAAGGGTTATATGTCAAGGCATTAGGAGCAGCAACCACTCGGAGATGGTCTCTCAGCCAAACCTGAAAAAATAGATCCTTTCTATTTACAAACAAAAAAGAGAGAATGAAATTGGAAGAAGCAAAAAGGTATAATAAGATTACCTGAAGAATGATCGGGGTGACAGTCCAGTTCTCAAACTCGAGGGCAGCTCTGTCAAGACTCTGGATAGTCTCAGCCAGAATCATACCACCGATGCAATTAAGCTCTTCCATCTGCCTAACCATGGGGCAAAGCCTTAAATCGCCGAAGCCAGGATCACGATTGAAAAGAAACCCGGCTAATAGGCAGAAAACAAAAGCTCGCATTCTGTGTTTCAGTTGAACCTCATCTTCAAAGTTGGCGGTCAGAAATTCATCAATCAGGGGAAGCAGCATCGCTCTACTCCCATCCATGATCATAGCTTGAGCTTGAGGCCTGGTAAAATTGAAAAGCCTCTGGAAGGATCCCACATAACCAACTTGGACCTCATGCCTTACAAGAGGGGCATTGGGGTCACATCCAATGATTGAACAAAATTCCTCAAAAAGAGGACACATTTCCTCCATTCGAGCACCGAATCTGAAAACATGGGCTTGAGGATCCCAAAATCTAATGCAAGCATGCAAAAAATCCCAATCCACAGCCACGCCCCTAAGGGTAGTAACGGCTTTCAGTCCATACCTTCCCATGTTGATCCTTTCGACGTTATGAAGGCTCTTGGTCCAGTTATGCATCACGTGGTTAAAAAGAGGATTCATTGTTGAGAGAAATAAAAATCCTGCAATGAGAAATCTGTTTCTGGCCCGAAAATGCACTCAAAAATTCTATTTTTTTTCCGATACATATACTGCCCCGGGGCCTCCCCGGAGGTCCGACCGCTGTCCACGGCGGTCCGGCCGCCGGCCAGGGGGTTCGACCGCCGCCCCGGCGGTTGACCCGCCGGACCGGCGGCCCCGCCGCCCCCACACAGCCTCGATTCCCGTTATATATATATATTTATTTTATTTTATTTTTATTTTATGAAATTCTTGTGTTTCGGCCCTGTTTAGATTATTTTAGGTACTATTTTTGGGGTTATCTCAGGGATTTATTTTTGAAAATAGATTTCTAAAACAAACAAAAAACAAACATCATACATACATATCTGCAGTTAATACTAATAAATTAGTGCAGGTTTGTACTTGAGTTCAAATGACAGGTGGAAAATACGAAAAGTACAAAGTACAGAGCAAGCATAATTCAAATACTACAAATATAGTCCAGGACAAATATCAGAATTCAGCGCCGGGCTCTCCGTCTTTGCGGCCTGTTCTGCCTCTCATAAGCAGCATCAGTCCAAGCACCAGCCAGCTCATCCGACAAAGCAGTGATCAGTGCTGTCATATCAGCAACTAGGCCCTCAGGTACCTGTGAAAAAGACACAATCACAATCAACCACAAGAGAATTTTATGAATCCTTTTCATGAAAAGTTCTAAAAGAATATACCTGAGTGATGTGGACAAGCCTCCGATAAGGTGCACTCTCCGCACTAATTGGTCGGGACACCCAACCATCAGGTGCATGATAACGAACAGCATATGGCAACCTAAACTCGGCTAAAGCAGGGTCCAATTGACCTGTAGCCGCAAGGATGGATGGGGGAGGCCTCAAATGTGATGAACTGCTGCTTGCTCCAGTATGTGATGGTCCAGCCCTGAAAGCAGAAGCACTAGTCCTAGAGGAAGAAGGTCTGTTACCTCGCCAGCTGGAAGAGGGATGGTCTCCCGGGGTGCTGGAAGTAGGGGCTGAAGAGTGGGAGGACCGATAAGGTGGTGCAGAATCCAACCGGGCCCCAATGTGTGGCATCAGTCGCTCAAGACAGTAGATATCATAATCTTCTTCATCCGGGGCAAAGGCCGATTCGAAGGGATCACCCTCATACTGGGACACTGTAATAGGCAGAAGCGTCAACAGCATGTCATCAGGGGGGTCCAAGGGAGCTGTACGAAAGCCAGCAATCTGGAAAGTCACTCTCTCAGCGAGATAGTATCGTCGATACTCTGGATGGGGAAGTATGAATCGACGGTGGGTCAGGGTCTGTGATAGCTGAAAGCTGTGATCTTGAGCAATCCACTCCGTCAGCCGGTTAGACATTGTTGTAAATGCTACCTGTAAAAATTTATTATGTTAGTGAATCATTTTCTCTAATATAATAAATGACGATGAAGATAAAGTATTTACCGAGTTCATGGAGCAACTGTCGAAGAACGATCTAAGCTCTCTGATAGGAAGCTTCCTCTTTGGTGCTGCTATTCTCTCTTTATACCACCTCCAAGCAATGGGAGAAAAAAGATCTACAGGGGCAAGTGGCTCACGAAGAAAAGGGGCTACATCGGGAAAGTACTCATAAGCCCAAGTCTGAAAAAATGAAGAAGAGATCAGAGTCGGTGTATGCAAGGTGAAGGAAATGTTCTTTACATTACCTCCCAGAAGTAATACAGGCCACATGGAGCAATGCGGGTATAGCAAAGGTCTGACATGTCATCATACAATTTACACAATATCATGCTAGCCCAATCATATGTCTGAAGTCGTGTCAGGTCGGTTAGACTCTTCAGCACATTGAGATTCACTGCATCCTTTCTGTTTGCTAAGAAGGAGCTAGCAAACAGGAGGATCAGGGTGAACCTGGCCGCCTGATCAGCAGTAAGATCGCCTACCTCATAGCCAGTATAGATGGCTGGCGCCTGCTCTACAAGCCACCTCCTCTGAATGCAGCGAGGCGCCTGATGTCGAGGGTAGTCAACCCCGATTAAAGTGACCATATCGGCTGAAGAGATGTCATGCCGCCAGTCATTGTAGTACTCCACCATCTCAACGCCAAATGGAATCCCATAGATGACGGAAAAGTCGGTGGGCGTCATCGTCATCTCCCCCCAAGCAAAATGGAAGGTATCAGTAGTGGGCCACCATCGCTCAGCCAGCGCGCAGATTAACTCCCTGTGGATATCCCTGCCCGCATCTATAGTCCTCAAATGGTGGAGGAAAGCAGGTCTGATAAGATCCCCCACCGGATGACCGGCCTCAAGAATGTAAGCCGGAATAGCGCTCATGGGTCTCTCGGCAGTGGATATCCTAATCGCAGTGTCCTAAAAAAAAATCATCATCATTAGCATGGATAATTTCGGAGGCAACTTCAGAAAAATTTAAATTCTATCCCCAGCCGGGTGTGACTTCCTAAAGGATTATTTCTAAGTTCTTTACTAGAAATAATTACTGATGGCAGAAAATGGTGAAACCTGGTATTACCCTTGATTCATTACTAGTACATGTAAAGGAAGAATTCTTAAAAATTTGTTTCTAAGTTCCTTACTAGAAATAAATATATTCCCTAAACATGCATACTAGGTAAGTAAAAGATAAAGTACTTACCTCGTAACAGCCGGTCCTGGAGCTGTGCTTCTCCTCCTCAAGTAAAAGATTGCAGGGAGGGAGTGGGATCTCGAAGTCTTCAAAGCCAGTGAAATCCATTGTTGAAAGAAAGTTTGAAGAAAATTGAAGAAAAAGAAAGAATGAAAGCAAAGGAAAATGGAATTGAATCAGCCAATTTATAAGGAAAATGGGAAATCGCGGGTCTTTTTGCACCTCGCTCAAAATTCTCGTTTCAGACGACCACTGAGCCCCATAAATCATTTTTATGGGCCCCAGTGGGGGGCAATTGTGAATATTCAAATTTTGAGGCTCGGAAAGCCGACTGCAAAAGACCAAGCCAGACCGGTCGACCGCGGCAGAGTTTACCAAAAATATACCTTCATGGTACTTGAAATGTCCGGAGCGACGCAAGGATCACAGGTATGGTCTCGGAATAATTTTTGGAGGTCCGCAGCTCCCGAAAAATCAGTTTGAACGAAAAAAATGCGAATTTCGGTGCGGTTTTGCAGTGAACCGCTGGGACCGGCGGTCCGACGGCCGTCAGTGTCCTTTCCCGTTTTTTCGGCGACCGCCCGGTCTGACCGCTGACCACGGCGGTCCAACTGCCGGACCGGCGGTCCGACCGCCGTTCAGCCCGAATTTTGACTATAAAATGCTGCTAAACTTTCAAAAAAGAGGGGAGACTTTTTCGGGTGGGCCTCATACTGTCGAACTCTTTTCACGCTTAAAAACTCTTATTGGACTTTTATTTGCAAGAATCTAACCTTGTGTGGCAGGGATTAAGAATCATATTTCAAGATCTAAGAAAATAAGACCTGGAACTTCGAAGTGGAAGGACCCTAAACAAGGTAGTATAATAATTCATCATTTGTCAATTCAAGCATATCATAAAGCATCCTATCTTCTTCTTAATTTCTTTTCGGTCAAAGACCTAATCCTTTTAGGTCTAAGGCCTAATTAACTAATCAATCAACACTTTGGCATGAGGCCGCGAATCAATCAACTTTTTGGCACAGAGCCTAAATTGTATCTTTTTGGTACAAAGTACCTAAATTTCATAATTAAAATCAACATTTTGGCCAAAGGCCTAAATTGCACTATTTTGGTACAAAGTACCTAAATTTCACAAATTTGCACTAAGTGCTAAAATTAACAACTTTGGCAAAAAGTCCGACAAATGCACGAAGCATACACACACATGCATGAAGCATATTTTTCATCGCCTTTAAATAGGCTTTTCCGAACTACATGGGCTTTGATCTCTCATAAAAAACGAGAGTATGTAGGCATATTTGAGATTCACCTCAAATAACAAGTCCGCAATTTACTAACAATCTATTCTTCTTCCTTTCTGTGTTCCTTTTGGATTCATTTCTAAATTGGCAAATTAATCAAATACATGACATAGTCCCCGAATCCTCATTGGGTTCGTAGATTAGAAACCTTTACATTGAATGCATTAGTTGGAGTCAAACAAGGGTTTTCTTAGTTTTTCCCTTTGAACAAAATAAACTGAGTGGCGACTCCCGACAACGAGTGAACTTTCATCCGAATCCTTTTCGGGTGAAAAACCGAGGTTCACAATAGTAAAAAAATTAATTTTCAATATTTTATTATAAATTTAAATTACTAAAAATTAAATTTAAAAACACTGTTCCAATCATAAAATTTATCAAACTGTACTCTTTATCAAATTTGATAGTCCAGACACAAAATAACTTATCCATTTTTGTTTGATGAAGTTTCCTAGACGCACACTTATATATTTTCGTACCAATAATATTTAATTTTTTAAATAATTTTTTGAAGATTTTTATTATTTTATCACTTAAATCGATTTCTCTTATTTTTATTTTTTAAAAATTTAATTCACCCTATTTTTTTTAAAATTCAATGCCTATATATATATGAATATATATATGCAAATAAATTCCTCGTATTTTCGCACAATATACATTGATTTAAAAAAAAATGGCTTCAATTATGTGCAACTTTTAGTCAAACAAAGTATTTAAGCCTTCAGTAACAGAACATCAAAATGGTAATATGCTCCATTAAAAAAATTTGAATTTTGAAAATTAAAATTAAAAAAATAATTATGTGAAAATATGTATTAATTTATATTTAAATGGAATACGTGAAATATTGAACAATTTTAGAAAATGTGACTTACCACAAATATGAAAAAAAAATACATGTAATTAAAAAATATAATTTGATCTGATATATATATATATATATATATTATTTTTGTCGTTATATAGGAAATTATGTAGTTTTAAAACAAATGAACCAATTTTGTTTTTTTTTTTTATTTTGAGTTACTATTAATTTAGTATTTGGAAAATATTAGAATTTTAATTATTTTCTAAAGTTTTGAATAAAATTAATTATGTGGGTTAATTTGAAAATTTTGAGATTATTAATGATGATGAAAAATTATTTTTTTAGAAATGAAAAAATATATATTATGTAGATTAATAAATGAAAAATTCTTATTAGAATGGTGAATTTAATTAATAATTATTCTGAAGTAACAATTAATTTTAACAAATTTAATAATAAAAAAAAAGATAAAAATGACGATATTAATGTTTGCAGTATAAAATAAATAAATAAAACATATACAGAAAATTAGTAAGGTGAAAATGAAAATTTATAACTTCTTTACAAAATAAAAAAGAAAAATAATGGAGTGATAAATTAAGTTACATACACAAACAATCAACAATTTTTAAAATTCTATTGGTGATTGGGGGTGTACCGGCCGTCGGAGTAGATTGTCACCTGATCTGAAATCTAACTCGAGTTAAATTCAAGTTGCAAAAATTTTCTTATCATGCGATCCAAAATTTGAGATGAATTAAACTTGAGTTGATTTTTGAGTTGGGCAATTTAATTGATCTGATAATTTTTCATTCAATCTGTAAATCGATCCAATATTTTATAACTCATACTCTTACATGATTTTCAAACATACTCAATCTGATCTAACATAATAAGATCAAACCAAGTCAAGTTGGTCATATTCATATTAGCAAGCTGAATGGACATCCTATAGGTGATAGCCTGATAGGAATATTGTAACACCCCTGGCAATTCTGTTAAAAATTTATCAGAAGATGCTACATAATATTTATAAATCCTGAAATCAAAATTAAATAAGCATTATTTAATATTTAACTAAAAAATTTAGTAGAGTTTCATCTATAATATTCACTGTCAAAATTTTTTCAGACCTAACATAATCTGCAGAAAAATGTTTCTACCCTCCTCGTATCCAATCTCAACTCCAATCACACTCACTCATCAATATTCAATCACAATTAAGTTCAAATATTTATACTTTTTTCAACCTATTTACATATGAAATATTCTCCATAATTAACATCACTTGCCGAAGTTTTTATAACCCATACTACATATAAAAAATAAACAAATCACTAGATTATCCATAACCATACAATTGTTATTTAAACAAAAACATTGCTATGTGAATGGTAAATATATATATATATATATATACACACACATACGCATACAAAATCTTTCAATCTTTACACCTTCTGATCTGCAGTTGATCTTGGACACTTTAAGATCTCACTTTACTAAATCTGCCCTGTCCACCTGATCTGCGCATCAGAAAAAATCTAACATGCTAAGCTACTACTTATTGGTGTTTGTATATCCATAATTTGCCAAATTTATAACATAAGAAAATAATTGAAATAATGTATGTAACTAAAATTATAAATTTAAAATAATAATAAGACATTTAATCAATTAAATGCAAATTAACTTATCTTAATGTTAATAAGTTCAAAACTCAACTTAATTAATAAAAGTTAATAACTCTACAGTTAATCATCAAAACATTAATAATTAAAGTAAAAATTCTAAATTTCACATTCACTTGTCCTCATAGTTCCTTATATGTATTCATATTGCACAGTTCTCGTGTTTCAGTAAATTTTATTTATTTTGCCATTATATACTGAGTTTAAAGTCTTAAACTCAGATAAAATGTTCAATAATAGTAATTAAATGCCCAATAATATATCAGTCAGTATGGACAATGACCTAGTACTGACACAAATATCCAATAACAGTAATGGCATATAGTGTCTAGTACAGTATTGACGTTCATCTTCTAGTTCACCATTATAATTTGGGAAACCCAATTACTTTCTCATTTCCCATCAATTTTACAATTATAATTTCAATTTTGCTAAAAATATTTCTTTTTTTTAAAAAACACTTCCCTTCTTTGTCATTCAATTGTTTTTCAAACTTCAACCTTACATTTAAGTAAATTCTTCTTTAATTAAAATCAAACACATTTCATTTTAAACATATTTACCAAATATACTATAAACAATCACTTTCCTTCCAAAACCCTAAACTTTCCCAAAACCTTAAATTTGCCAAACCCTAAACATATTTATCAAATATACTATAAACAATCACTTTTCTTCCAAAACCCTAAATTTACCAAAACCCTAAACTAATTTTTTAATGGTTCAAAAGTTGTTTTAAGCATTATTTTATGTTAAAAACTATATAAACACACTTAATATCTTTCATTAATAAGTTAATAATCAATTCTTTTCTCAAAAAGTTCCATATGCAATTCTTGCACAAAAAGTTCAATTAATCAATTCTTCTACAAATAATTTAATTAATCTAGATTGACTAAATATAGATTAACTAACTTTCATAAGCATTTGTGATCAAAAGAAAATCAAATAATAGCAAATTATCAAAAACACAAGCGCAAAACTTTATCAAAGTAGCAATTCCTTCCTTTTTTCTCTTATCCCTTGATTTAATGACACTATTCTTCGAAAAATCACTCATAAATTAGCTATTTCCCTTAAAAATTTTGAGTCATTGCTAAAAGAGCCTTAAGTTTTCAAGGTAAGAGATGGAAGATGAAGAAATAAGTAAAGAAATAGCGATGGGAAGGTGATGGATTCGGGTTTAAAGAAGAAAGAAGAAGAAAAGGAAAATCAACTTACTTTATATATTATTTAGGTTTTGATCACATGTGATGCTCATACCTTTCCTTCGGTACATATATTTTGTTTCATTATTTCTTAATTTGACTTTTTAACTCTGTAAAATCGTAAAAATAATTGCTTTAATTAGTTTAAAGCTCTATTACACACATCTCTTATCCTAATTACAGTAAAATCTAATTTTATGGTCACATGGGCATTTCTGTAAAGTTTTACCACTTAAAAATCCTTTTTCAAAAATATCGATTAAAGCCTTATCCAAATTTAACTTTTACCTTTTTAAAGCTTATCCAACCCTATTTTTCAATCAATTTATAATGACTAGGCCACACTCGACATCACTCATAGTCTAACATCTATGTAATTCAGAAAATTATTGCTTCAAATTTCAAACATTACAACTCTCTCTCTCTCTTTCTTAAGAAATTTCATCATTGGAATTTACCCGTTCAAGGTGTCTAGAATAGTTGAAGATATTTTTGTCTCATTGTCTCTTCATTCTTCAATGTGACTTCTTCAGTTGAGTGGTTTCTTCATAGCACTTTTACCCAAGGAATGCGTTTGTTCTGCAATTCCTTGACCTCTCGAGTTAAGTAGCCATTGATTATTCTTCACAACTTATATATGGTTGTATCTCATGGATTCTGCTAATATAACATGTGAAGGATCCAGTCTATATCTTCTAAGCATTGATACATGGAATACATTGTGAATCTTGGCTAGTTTAGGAAGAAAAGCTAGTCTATAGGCTATCGGATCCACATGTTCAAGTATCTCATATGCTCAATAAAACTAAGACTTATCTTCCCTTTTGTGCTAAATTATAGAACTTTCTTCCATGGTGATACTTTCAAAAATATTTTGTCCCTCACATTGTATTCAACGTCCCTTTTCTTCAAATATGTATAGAATTTTTGCCTGTTTGTTACAACTTTTAGCTGATCCTTTACCAGTCTCACCTTTTCTTCTGTCCGTCTAACAAGATCAGGTCCTATAAGCTTATTCTCATTCAATTCTATCCAATAAAGCAGAGTTTTACATTTTCTTCTGTATAATGCCTCATATGGTGCCATGCTAATACTTGTTTGATAACTGTTGTTATAAGCAAATTCTACCAATGGTAGATGTCTGCCCTAACTATCCTCAAAATCAATAATAGCTTCTAAGGAGATCTTCAAGTATTTCTATCACCCTCTCTGATTGGCCATTAGTCAGGATGAAAGGCAATGTTGAAATGGAGTCAAGTACCCAATACTTTCTGAAAATTTTTTCAAAATCTTGAAGCGAGGGTCTCGATATGAAATGATAGACACTGGCACTCCATGAAGCCTAACTATCTCATTTATATATAATCCTGCAAGTCTATCCTAACTATCTCATTTATATATAATCCTGCAAGTCTATCCAGTGAATAGTCAGTTCTGATTGGGAAAAAATGAGTTGACTTGGTTAACATGTCAACAATCACCCAAATTATATCATACTTATTCTGGATATTCGGAAGACCAGTCACAAAATCTATAGTGTCTCTATCCTATTTTTACTCTGGTATTGAGATGGGTTGTAGAAGACTTGATGGTACTTGATGTTTTGCTTTGATCTTCTGATATACTAAGCATCTAGTTATATACTCAGTAATGTCTCTCTTTATACCAGGCCATCTATAGAAAGGCTTCAAATCTTGATATATCTTGTTACTTCTTGGATGCAAATATATGTGGTAGTGCATGTTTCTCTAAGGATGATCTCTTTTAACTCCTTCATATCAGGAACATACGATCGACCTTTGTAGTACAAACCACCATCATCCATAATAATATAATATGATCTTTCACCCTTGTATACTTATTCCATTATTTAGTTTTTGATTTTGTTTCTAAGCCTCCCTAACTTTCTACATAATAGTTGGCTCGATTCTTGGTTCTGTCTGTAACTCCCTTATATCTTATATACATATAGTACATACACTCAGTATATATATAATATGCATACACGGTATAAAAATATCAAAATCCAATAAAATAAAAATTTTTATTTTTTTAATTTAAAATCTCAAATTCATTAAAATGCATATGTAAGTAATAAATAAAATATTTATTATTAACTAAAGGTTCTAAAATAGTATTTTATATGAGAATCTCTGAAAAAAATTATCAGAGTTTTGTCTATAATTCGGACATCGCAAATTTTCAACCAAACACAACCTATATAAGAAAACACTCCCAATAAAACCAATCATACCTTTTCACCTCAACTTCTCAAATTCTCCAAAATTTCTCAAAACATATATATATATATATATATATACATACATACATATTTATCAAAGCACATATAAACCTCACATTACCCAATTATCCAAAATATTCTTTATAATTTACAATATATATACTCCAAAAATATGACATAATATACATAATATCAAAATGTATTATAATATAAGATATATACATACTGACAAGTAGTTATGATCTTGATGCACTAAAAATCAACTCAACAATATCAAAGCTAGACCCTACCAGGTCTAGAAGAACTCTCCGGCTCAACCGGATCACTTATGTCACCTGCGCAATGAATTACAATCAACCGGATCACCCTGTCACCTGCGCGATGAATTATAATCGAGCTAAGCTAAAAGCTTAGAGGCATAAACTTTGATAACAATAAAACCGTAAAGCAATGCCAATGCAAAATGCTTTTATGCTATGTCACAATGTGACATCCAAGCTCACTTTTAAACATATTCTTTCATCATTTAATAATTCACATAAACACAAATACAAACATGAGCCCAAACAAACTAATACATTATTCAAATTCTAGAGTTACTGTTTTAGCCTATAATGACACCAAGTATCTAGCCCGAAGGAAAATCAAGTAATGCTCAAAAGCTAGCCCTGAAGGTAAATCATATCACAGTGATGCCAAGCGTTTATCCCTAAAGGAAAATCAAAATATTGCTCAAAAGCTAGCTCCGAAGGCAAATAATGAGGATAAACTCATAGGCATGCTGCCAAACACAAACACTACAAGAAAACTGTGAAATAGCTACGGAAAATTGCTACGGACAGATTCCGTAGCAACATAGCGACGGAATTGCTATGGCATAGCTACGGAATTGCCTTTTTTATTAAATTATATATTGCCGTAGCAAGTCCATAGCTATTCCGTAGCGACGTTAGCTACGGAACAGATTTCTGTAGCAATTATTTTCGCGCCACAGTGGCGCGCCTTTTAGCTACGCAGGATTCCGTAGCCATTCTGTAGCAAACATATTACTCATTCCCTCAGCTGCGGTTTAACTACGGATTTATCCTTTGCTACTGAATTTCCGTAGCGAAAAATATTTAGTTTTTAAGTTCTTATACAACCCTAATTTCTACTTTCTTCTAAAAAAAAAAAATTTTTTTTACTTCCCTCCTTTGCAAATTTCAGAATCCCGCTTTCCTCTAAAAAAAGGGGAAAAAAATTCAGAATCGTGCTTTGATCTGCCTTTGCTTTGTTCCTTCTCAGTTTGCTTTCCATCTTCCCCTTCACGTTGCAGCCTGCTCTCCTCAATCAATCTCTCTCTCTCATGACTTGCGAACCCAAGCCATAACCAACCACAACCTCCATTCGCCGCTTCCATCGCTGGTGTCTCAATCTTCAACCACTTTCAATTTGGCAGAAGAAGACAACATAGATGAGACAAGAGAAAGCTCAAAGGTTCTGATATCTTTCTCCCTCTAACTTTCATTTTATTGTTGTTATGCTTCAGTATCTTAGGATTTGGGGTTTTTGATGTTTGAACTCTCAAGTTAAATTGTAGAACTGCTGCTAGTTCTGGTACAAACCCGATTTAAATAATCCTCAATGTCATTCAAAAACCATGTCCTACATTCACAATTCAATGCATTTGCTATTTCTGATGATACATTCAATCTACTTCCCTTCACCCAATTTTGGTTGCTTTGCAGATTATTTACTATTTCTGAGAAAAATTCATTTTCGGATCTTTAATTCCTAGCAGCAAATGTGTAATTTGTTCTGTTTGATGCTTTTGAGTTTAAGTCACATTCTACTGCTACTTTGATCCATGTAGCTGCATTTTTCTTTCTATCCAATACAAGTTTTAAATCTTCTGTTATAGAATCAGGACAACTTGAATCTATTAGGGATTCAAAAATTACTTTGGTTTGAGATAAATCATTTTGAAGATTGGAAAATTTGTCTACAAGTTTCCGCTGTATATTATGGTTCCATTTATTGAGCCATGAGGTAATGTAAGTAACATAGAATATTAGAGTGCAGTAAACGATAGCGGAAACAGAGATAAGAAAATGGCAGGAATGCATTTGATTAATAATGGAGTGTGTACACAGATGAGTACGGTAACTAGACAAGAGAATGAGAGAGAAACAAAAATAGGTAATGAATAACCTCCTAGGTACAAGCCTGATTACAGAGAGAATAATTCCCCTGCCCAAAATGACTGAATGCTAAAAGATGCCTACAAATTGCTACTGCTTTCATTATAAATGATTGCCTCTAACAGAAAGGGTTGATGTGTCCAGCTGTGTTGGTAATATCTCAGCTGTCCTCAGCTTTTTTGATTCTCCTAGAATACACCTTGAAGGATCTTGGGCTTTTCTCAACAACTCTATAATTGCCTTTACTAGAGTACTGCTTTCCTCTGAACTTCCTTTGGAACTTTTGCCTTAGTAGGCATTGCATTGTTACTTGATGGTAGGATTTTAATCAACTAGCCAATCTTTCTATCTAGTGCAAGATATGATCATTAAGTTTCTGTTGCACCAACATACAGCCAGTGTTCTTTCTTGAAGGGCAACTCATGTAATTTCTTATAATTGCTTCTTGCCTAATCAACTCCTTTCCTCTTCATCATTTTGATTTAATGGTTATTGCAGGCTATATATTATTTGGAGAAGGGAGAATCTGTTTTTGTGGCAGCTCACACCTCAGCTGGAAAGACAGTTGTAGCGGAATATGCTTTTGCTCTAGCTTCAAAAGTATGATATTCTGAATCAAGTGCATGTGATATTATATTTATATTTTTTCCCTGAGACTATGACTTCAGGTTTTCCCAATTCGCTTCTCGTCATAAAATTTATACCACTGTAGTTGATTGTTGTCTTTTCATGTCATGCAGCACTGCACTAATGTAAAAATTGAAATGAATTGTTGAATTCATTTGCTCTTATGAACATAAGAAAAGAAAAAGAACTCACATGAACACTTGATCCGCTGCAATCTGTTTTGGCCTTAGGCTTGACAAATGTAGTGTCTGAAATATCCTTTGGTATTCTTGCAACATCCTTCCCACTTCAACTTCTTCTTTTGAAAATAAAAGATGTGGTAGAAGCAACTGAATTTCTGTTTCCTGCTGCAGTAATAGTATCATCATTTCTCCTTAGCTTGTTTGATAAAGTTTGATTTTTCTTTTTCCTGTTGATGATAGAAAATGACTGATTCTATAGAATAAGTGAAACTCATATTCTAAAGTTCAGTCTACATTCAGAAATCAACAAACGGTAGCGCCCGAGTCATGTTGTAGAGCGCCCGCGCTTGCTTCTCTTTTACTGGAAGCGCGTCCGCGCTTGTTTCCCTGCGTGCCTGCGCTTGTTTCTCTAATACTGGAACGCGCCCGCGCTTGCTTCTTGCGCGCCCGCGTCATGTTGTAGCGCCCGAGTCATGTTGTAGCGCGCCCGCGCTTGCTTCTTGCGCCCGAGTCATGTTGTAGCGCGCCCGCGCTTGCTTCTCTTTTACTGGAAGCGCGCCCACGCTTGTTTCCCTGCGCGCCCGCGCTTGTTTCTCTTATACTGGAACGCGCCCGCGCCCGCGCTTGCTTGCAAGCTGAACGCGTTTTGCACTTCAACTTTTGCCCTTTCTTTATTTATTTCTACTTCAAATATTAACTATCTGTAAATAATACTCAAACATAACACAAAATATAATAAAATAATAAAATATCAAACAAAATTATATAAATTAAATAGCACAAAATATAATAAAATAATAAAATATCAAACAAAATTATATAAATTAAATAAGTATTTTGCACGCAAATGCGACGCTATCATGTTCCTTTCTCGCATTGTATGTCTCTGTTTACTCTTTTTTTTTCCTTCTTCTTCAAATCTGCATATCTCTGATTTGGTGTTTTTACTGTTTACTTTTTGTTTTTTCCCCCTTCTTCTTCTTCTTAAGTTCTTCTCCTTCATCTTCTATTTATCAATAAATAAGGGGAGATGCTGCCAATATTTTGCCGATTCTGTTTGATAAGCTGCTGCTCACACCTTTTTTTTCTAATTTTAGTTTTTGAGCTGCTTGAAAAATAACATATTGGTGTGAATTTGTATCTTGCTGATTGACTCCATGATATTTGGTAATAACTGTGATATTCATATCTTCATGATAATTTGCTTCTTCATTTGGGTCTCGGCTTATTCCTACTCAAGTAGTAATTGGCTAATAACTGTGATATCATAAATTTAATAAATTGCAATGTAGCTTAATAAATTGCTGGCTAAGTGTTTTTACTGTCATATATAAATGATATTTTTTTATATTTAATAGTAGTTGGCTGTCTTAATATTCTATTAACACAGGAATATGAATCCAGATAGAAGTTGGATGTATCGTAGGCTTAGTGGAGGATTTATTACTCTAGAATTTGTTAGGGGAATTGAGGAATTTATTAAATTTGCAACTTCTCATCCCGAATGCATGGATGGAGATAAACTGAAATGATGCCTTAAATGAGCTTTAATTTGATAATATAATTGTGATCAATTTACAATTATTTTATTTTGTATTGAATATAAAAAAGGGTACAAGAATCAACAGTAGCAGAAGTGATAAATAATAAGATAAGAATAGTATGTATCTGTTGGGTTAGATATGAAATTGCATAGTTGGGTATAGAAAGAAGAAAAAAGAAATGTTGTGTTGTGACTTCTCAATTTTCTATGGTTGAAAACTTAGAACTATCCAAAACAGTGTAAAACACAGAATGATAGAAGTGGGGTCTTCTCTTTTCTTATTTCACTGGATCCAAAAGAAAGAGTGCTGCTCTGTTTCTGTTCTTCCATATTGTAAGAGTTTTCAGCTTTTCCACAAACATTTTGCTACACAAACACGTAATACTATAACTCATATAATTCATAACTCCTACACTTCCTGCCTTCTCCCTCTCTCTCTCTCTTACTTTTGTACTTTAACTTTAGGTATATAACTCTCTTTTCTTGCTATTTTTTCTGTAAATTACAGGCTATATTTGCTGCTGATTGTGATTTCATAAATTCATACATTTCATAAACCTACTGATATATATATAATCCTAGTTGTTGGCTGCTGTGTGACTATTTCCCTTTTATTTTGTTTTGTTTTATCCTTATATTTGGATCGCCGTGTGGCGTGATTCCATGTTCATATGCTGCCCGTTTATGCATGCAATACGTTGTAATTAATTTATGTTTCAATGGTCATTTCAATTTGGCAGAAGGAAAAAGATGTCGAGAAAAGAGAACCTTCAAAAAGTGTTATCTTTCTTAATATGCATACTAAGAAAGATAAAAGAGGGGATCCAGCTGAGTTCATCGATAAGCGTGCTGAAACTGTCTATGTAAGTTTGATTTCTTTTGATTCATTATAATTTTAAAATTTTGAAACAATTTACTTTAATTGTACATTTATATATGTTGTAGGAGAATTTTAAGCGACTTAAAGATACTGTTGTACAAAACTCGGAGATGGATTCTGAAGAAGATAATAGCATTCATCTTGATGAGGACCTGTTATTCATCGAGGCAGCTGGAGGAAAAAAAAAGAATCGCATTTATGGCCTTGGATCAGCAAAGGGAGGGTCATATTCTTCAAGTTCCTCATCAAATGCACCAACTACAACTGCTCAACAAGAAACGCTTAATAACTTGAATGAACGACAGTCAAAGCTTGAAGAAATGATGGTTAATCTTATTAAAGAAATAAAAGAAGACCGAGAGGAATCAAGGCGACGGCGGGCATCATTTGTACCACCTCTTACAGATGACTCTGCTGATATAGGTTCACCAAATGACAATTATTTTGATGATTAAATATTAAGTTACGTTGTTATTTCTATATCTTTAGGTATAATATTATATGAATTTTTAGGATTTACATTTGAGATTAAACACTTATCCCCTGTAGTACTTTGCATTAATGTGGATTATATGAACTTTTATGTTATAAAATGACTATGGATTTTTTTTTAATTATAATTGTTCTTTGGAGTTTAATTTTAGCAGGTTTAATAAAAATATTATTTTGCAAATGCTATGGAATTTGCTACAGAATATGGTATTATTGGCTACGGAATATCTTTGGAAATTAGCTACAGGCATTTAGCTACGGAATGGAAATTAGCTACATAATTGCTACAGGCAAACGACCTTAGCTACGGACGTTCACCTACGAAACTGCTACGGACTATATTTCCGTAGCTAACAACCTTAGCTACGGAATTACTACGGACGTTCACCTACGGAACTGCTACGTATTATGTTTCCGTAGCTAACAAACTTAGCTACGGAATTACTACGGAAGTGCAACTACGGAATTACTACGGAAACTTAGCTACGGAATTACTACGGAAACTTAGCTACGGAATTTTTGAAGAAAAGTTTGAAGGGTTATTGCTACGGAATGTCAGTAGCTAATCCGTAGCTATAGTTGCTACGGAAACAGTTTCCGTAGCTAAAAAAGCTTTGCTACGGGTTTTTAGCTACGAAAAATTTTCCGTAACAATTCCGTAGCTAAGCCGGTAATAGCTACGGACTTGCTACGGAATTGGCCGTAGCTAAACTGCATTTTTCTTGTAGTGAAAACTCTGAAAATTGAATAACATATTAGGTACACAATTATTTTATATTTTTCATTATCAATTTCTTTCTCATTTTTTCATAATCAAACTAGGCTCATTGCCTCATTTCTCATTATCAATTAGGCACATTTCCTTATTTCTCATTATCAATTAGACATATTGTCTTATTTTCTCAATTTTCTCATTCATATCAATGTCAATTTATTTTAATTAATTAATTAATTATTTAAAAAAATATAAATTACATCTTCCATCCAAAAATAATTTATTTTTAAATTATTTAAATTATTTTAATTTTCAAAGTATATTTACAAAAATGCCTTAGACCTTTGACTTTTAAATTGTTGACTTTTAGTTGACTTTGTATATATTATGTATATTTCATGTATATTTCACATATACATCCCATATTCTCACTTCTAAACTTTCTATTTCTCATTTAAATAATTTATTTAACTTATCCAATTTAATTTTAATTTATTTTATTTAATTTTTAAAAATTAAGGATGTTACATTATCAACATAACACATTATATTACTTTTCAATTATATAACTGTTAGACAAAAGATCTCTATTTTGATCCTTGACAACTCAAATGGATGATCTATTTAACTTGTGTTTAAGAATCTTGTTGCAGGATTAGGTTGCCTTAAGTTAAGCAAGACAGAACAATTCTAGCGGTCGCACCAGACCAGAATACGACCGCTACATGCAATTACAGAATGAAACCTTATCACAGTAGGTTTCGCGGTCAGAAGTTCGACCTCAGTCGCGACTGCGCCTCAAGGAACTTAAATCATTACAATCACAGTAAGGTTCGCGGTGACAAGAACGGTGAATGATTCGACCTCGCTAATCAATTTAGCGACCGCCCATTTAGAATCACGACCGCCCAACAATTCAAGAAGAAATTGCTCAAAGAGACAGTAGTGTTCGCGTCCACAGGTGCGTCCAGAAGTTCGACGCGAAACTGTGAGTTCGATCGCGAGATTCTGCATAGGGCGACCGCGAGATTCAAATTATGGCGGACATTTAGTTTTGCTCTGTCAGAGAATGACACGTAATATGACCGTTGTAAACCCACTTGAAGATTCAAAAAGGGCGACCGCACCTCTGCTTGGCGCGACCGTCCCGACAAACAAAGCATGGGCAAGAAACGGTCCGACAAACACAGCATGGACAAGATTCCAGCTGCAGAGCACTAAAATTCGACCGTTGTAGCTTTTTCAAAAGCAGCGACCGTCCCTTGTTAAAGGACGACCGTGAGAAGCATGAGCGCGACCATCCTTGCATGAAGGGCGACCGCGAAGTGCTTCGGACAGTTTAAGTAAAGAAGGTCTATTCTGCCAAGACTTTATTCAAAACTTCAATAACGGCTAGTAAGACCACATTGGCTATAAATACAATGTCTCTATGAGAAAACAAATAGAGAAGTGAAAAGAACAATCAAGAAATCAGATTTTCATAGCCAAGCAACAAATTTTCTTTTACTTAAACTTACAATTAAATTGTAATGAATGTTAGGTGTGATCATTGAAAACACCATTGTATAAGTTTGAGTGTAAGCTTGGGAAACACTTGGGTTGTGAGAGTGAGCCTTGTAAAACTCTTGATTGGGTTGTAAGTGTGAGCCTTAGAAAAACACTTGTGAAGTTAGGTGTGAACTTGTGAAAACACCAAAGTTGGAAGTGAGCTTGTAAAAACTTCAAAGAATAGTGGAACCTTAACAAGTTGTTAAGGAAGTGGATGTAGGATTGAGGTAAATCCGAACCACTATAAATCTTGTGTGTTCTTTCTTTCTTTCATTACTCAACCAACTTTCTATTCCGCATTTGTGTTTGTTGAGTTTTTAAATTTGCCATCATTTCGTGAGGAAACCAATTCACCCCCCCTCTTGGTTGCCATCTTGGGACAACAATTGGTATCAGAGCCCTGAGATTTCTTAAACTTAATTGTGAAATCTGATCCACTATGGCAACTTCTTCTTCATCAAGCTCTCATGGAAATCTTAACTCTATTCTTAGACCCTATTTTGATGGAACTGATTACTCATACTGGAAACACAAAATGTACTTGTTTCTAGATAGTGAAGGGATTGAACTATGGGATTTCGTGGAAAGTGAGTGGAAATCTCCTACTCATGAAGTTGACGGTATTCAAGTTCCTCTTCCCAAAGCTCAATGGTCAACTAGCAATATCAGAGATCGATTCAAGAACAATAGAGCTGCTTCCATCTTGATGAACTCCATTTCAAGAGAAGAAGGTGGAAGAGTTCAACATTTAACTTGTGCACATTGCATTTGGAAAACACTTGAAAACTACCATGAAGGTACGACTCAAGTAAGATTCACCAAAAAACAAATGCATGTTCATGAGTATGAGCTATTCAAGATGAAACCAAATGAAAACGTCACCGACATGACAAATCGCTTGCTTGCTATTGTCAATGAACTAAAGAAGTATGGCAAGGTATATGATCAAGGTGATGTAAACAGTAAAATCTTGAGAGCCCTAAAAGCTAGAAAGAACTTTGAATCCAAAGTATCATCCATAGAAGAAGCTCATGATCTCAGCACATTAAGAACCGACGAGCTAGTTGGTAAATTACTCACTTTTGAGCTGCACAGTGAAAAAGAAGAAGATCAAGGTGAGAAAGAAAAGAGAAAACCAATTGCACTCAAAGCAATCAAAGAAGCTGAGAGCTCAAGCAATGAAGGTACTGATGATGAAGATGAAATGGCAATGTTCTAAAAAAGAATCAATGAATGGAAAAGAAAGAAAAGATTACAAGCAAACAAAGGTACACCTCCTAAATTCTCCTTCAAAGATAAAGAAAAGAAAAATGAGGTAAAGTGCTATGAATGTGGAAAAACTGGTCACATCAAATCGGATTGCTACAAATTAAAGAACAAAAGGAAATGGGATAAAGAAAAGAAAAAGTCTCTCAAAGCCACATGGGATGACTCTTCTTCAAGTGAGGAAGAAGAAGAAGAAGGAATTGCAAATCTATGTCTCATGGCTATTGAAGATGACTCCAATGAGGTAAGTACTCAATCCTTTGATCTTGTAGCACATGATGATATAAATGATATAGATGATAGTGATTTGATTGAGCACATGAATTTTAAAATAGAAAAATATTATTCTAAAATGATGCTTTACAAAGAGAAAAACTCTAAGTTAGAAAAAGATTATATATGCTTAAAGAATTCTACCTTAGAATTGAAAACCTCAAATGAACACTTGATGAACACAATAGGAGAATTAAAGAAAAGCTCACATGACTTAGAAAAAGTGATTAAAGAGAATGAGACATTAAAGCATGAACTAAAAGAACTAAAAGAATCAATTTCCAGATTTCATAAAAGAAAGGAAGCATTGAACACATTAATTAATAATCAAAGATCACCTTCCTTGAAATATGGATTAGGATTCAATGGCTCAACCAACATTGCACCTAGCAAACCAACATTTGTGAAAGCATCTACAACTAAAATTTCTTATGTTCATATCAAAGATGCTTGCACCAAGTCTAAAAGAACTAGTTATGGTTCACTAGGAGATAAAGCCAAAAATAATTATGCATTGTTGTTCACTAAATTTGCACAAAAGAAATCACATACTTGTAGTTGTATGTATAATGCAAAAAGAAAAATGCAGAAGAATAGAATACCATGGCAATGCACATATTGCATGAAATTTGGACACAAAAATTTTTCTTGTTATATAAGAAAGGCACATCTCAAGTTAGAAGGCACTTTTTCTACTAACCATCAAGGACCCAACTTCAAGTGGGTACCTAAAAGAAGATGATCACAATTATTTTGCAGGTATGCCTAAAATCTACTACCAATGAAAGCACATGGCTTGTGGATAGTGGATGCTCAAGGCATATGACTGGAAATGCAAAGCTCTTTACAAGTATTACCTACAAACATGGAGGTAACGTAACTTTTGGAAACAATGCTAAAGGTAAAATTCTTGGTGTTGGCTCCATTGGTTCTATTGGTAAGGATTTAATTGAAGATGTATGGCTTGTTGATGGTTTGAAACATAACTTGCTAAGTGTTAGTCAACTTTGTGATAAAGCATACTTTGTCGAGTTTGATTCCAAGGAATGCAAAATCACAAACTCAAATGATGTTATCATATTTAAAGGTACTAGAACAAACAACACTTACAATGTCAGCATACATTCAAATCATACATGTTTAATGTCCACTAATAATGATGCATGGTTATGGCATAGAAGACTAGGACATGCTGGTATGGATCAATTGAAATATATTTATAATGAGAACTTAGTTGATGGCTTACCTAAGATAAAATATGATAAAGACAGAATTTGTGAACCTTGTCAACATGGTAAGCAACATAAAAGCTCATTTAAATCAAAGAGTATTATAAGTACCTCTAGACCTTTAGAGCTCATTCATTTAGACTTGTTTGGACCAAATAGAGTTACAAGCTTAGGAGGCAAATTATATGCATTTGTTCTTGTTGATGATTACTCTAGATTCACATGGGTTAATTTCTTAGCTCAAAAGAATGAAGCCTTTAATTGCTTCAAAACATTTGCAAAAAGAGTTCAAAATGAAAAAGGATATGTGATCACATCTATTAGAAGTGATCATGGTAAAGAATTTGAAAATGAAAATTTTGAAACCTTTTGCAATGAACTTGGCATTTCACATAATTTTTCTGCTCCTAGAACTCCACAGCAAAATGGTGTAGTTGAAAGGAAAAATAGAACTTTAATTGAAATGGCTAGAACAATGCTCAATGAATATGATTTACCATCTTATTTTTGGGCAGAAGCCGTTAATACAGCTTGCTACATTGCAAATCGTGTTTACAAAAGGCATTTAACTAATAAAACTTCTTATGAGCTATGGAATGGAAGAATACCCAGAATTGGATATTTTAGAGTATTCGGATGCAAATGCTTCATATTGAATACCAAGGATAATCTTGGAAAATTTTCATCCAAATCAGATGAAGGCATATTCTTAGGATATTCATCATATAGCAAAGCATATAGAGTATTTAACATGAAAACTCTAGTAATAGAAGAATCAATGCATGTTGTATTTGATGAATCATCTAAACTTGATCAAAATAAAGGTATTACTTTTAATGACCCTGCAGATAATCTTGAACCTCTTGAATCTATTGATGCTCCAAAGATCAATCAACTTGAAGAAAAGACTCAGGATCTACCTAAGGATTGGCAATACAAGAAAGATCATCCAAAGGAACTCATCATTGGAGAAACATCTAAGGGAGTAATCACTAGATCTAAAATTAATCATGTTGATGTTAATTTTGCTTTTATTTCTCAAATTGAACCAAAAACTGTTGAGGAAGCTTTAAATGATGAAAATTGGATAACTGCAATGCAAGATGAACTTAATCAATTTGAAAGAAATAATGTTTGGCAACTTACTCCTAGACCTAAAGATCATTCTATAATAGGATGCAAATGGGTTTATAGGAATAAGCTTGATGAAAATGGTCACATTATTAGAAATAAAGCAAGATTGGTAGCCAAAGGTTATAATCAAGAAGAAGGTATTGATTATGATGAAACCTTTGCCCCTGTAGCCAGATTAGAAGCTATTAGAATATTACTTGCTTTTGCATGTCATATGAATTTTAAGCTTTATCAAATGGATGTTAAAAGTGCATTTCTAAACGGACTCATAAATGAAGAAGTTTATGTTGAACAACCTCCTGGATTTGAAAACTACAAATTTCATGATCATGTTTTCAAACTTACCAAAGCTTTATATGGATTGAAACAAGCACCTAGAGCATGGTATGATAAACTTAGTGCATATTTGCTTGAAAATGGTTTTGCAAAAGGAAAAGTAGACACAACTCTCTTTGTTAAAAAGGATAAGCATAACATTTTGATTGTACAAATTTATGTGGATGACATAATATTTGGAGCTACTGATGAAGCCTTGTGCAAAGAATTTGCTTCTTGTATGACCAGGGAATTTGAAATGAGCATGATGGGTGAACTCAAGTTCTTCCTTGGATTGCAAGTCAAGCAATGTAAAGATGGGATCTTCATCAACCAATCCAAATATACAAGAGAACTCATGAAGAAATTTGGAATGGATGGCTGCAAAACTAGCAAAACTCCCATGAGCACATCCTTGAAATTAGGTAAAGATGACAATGGTAAAGCAGTAGATGAGAAGAAATATCGAGGTATCATCGGATCACTACTTTACTTAACCGCATCTAGGCCTGATATAATGTACAGTGTATGTCTATGTGCTAGATTTCAAACCTGTCCTAAAGAATCACACTTGAATGCCACTAAAAGAATCTTGAAATATTTAAGCGGTACAATGCAATTAGGACTTTGGTATCCAAAGAACACATCATTTCATATTATAGGATTTTCAGATGCAGATTATGCAGGTAGTATCTTAGATAGAAAAAGCACAACAGGAGCATGTCACTTTCTTGGTAATTGTTTAGTTTCTTGGCATAGTAAGAAACAAGCATCAGTTGCTTTATCCACAACGGAAGCTGAATATGTTGCAGCTTGTTTTTGTTGCACACAAGTATTATGGATGAAACAACAATTGCTTGACTATGGTAAAGTTTTTAACAATATTTCCATTAAATGTGACAACACTAGTTCTATCAATTTGTCTAAGAATCCTATACAACATTCTAGATCCAAGCATATAGATATTAGACATCATTTTTTGAGGGAAAATGTGCAAAATCAGAACATAATTCTAGAATTTATTGAAACACAAAATCAACTTGCGGATGTCTTTACAAAACCATTGAATGAAGATAGACTTAATTTTATTAAACTTAATTTAGGAATGATTGATGGAAATACTTTGAATTAATTGCCTATCAATGAAGTTTCTATGTGCATGAATTTAATGGTTCTTAACACTCTAGAAATATTTTCTATCTTTCCATGAATCTTTCAATTTTTAAGTCTTTAGCGGTCGCTCCAGAGTCCTTTCGCGATCGCTATCTTGTCTGACAGTTTCATTCAAACTAATGACTCTGTGCGCGGTCGAGAAAATTTTGTGCGCGGCCGCACCAATTTGAATAGTTTCGACCATTACAGACAATTTCTTCTCTCGCGAGCGTACTTATCTTGAAAATGGTCGCTAGACCTCATTTCGCGATCGCACCTTGTTCAATGTGCGACCGCACCCTGTACACTCTGCTCGAAAATTTATAACCGTTGGCTGTGTGACAGGTCGCAAATCTTGACTTTCAACAGTCATAAACGGCTATTTTCGTTATTTCATCTATTTAAGAGCATAATAAATAATTTTCTTTGATATTTTGCTTCTAAAAACATTCTGAAACCCTAAAATCTTCTCCTCATCATCTGTCATTCAATTGAACCTCTGTTTTCCTGCTCTCTTCTGTTCTTTCTGTTTCAATGGCTCCCAAAAGAAAAACCACCTCCAAAATTAAGGGTCAAGCCAAGAGAGTTCCAGGAATCACCATTAGAGAACCTGTTGTTGAACCTCCATCTCCTCCTCAATCCAAAAGAGGTGAGAAAATTCACAAACCTCACCACCAAACCTCTGAGAAAGACATTAGGTATGCTATGCTTAAGAAAAAGAAGGTTGAAGGCACCAAATCACCTTTTGGTGGAATGCTTTCTGCATTGGGCATCAAGGACGAAATTGAGAGATTGTTGGATGTCCTTGGATGGAGAAAATTTGTCTTTCCAGAAGAGGTAGGCTACTCTAGTCTTAGCAAAGAATTTCTGATGTCTCTTCAAATAGAAAAGAGTGCAAATTCTGCACTAGGGTGGTATGGAGTTAGATTTAAGCTCTTTGATCAATACCAAGCCCTATCTCTAGAAGATTTTGGTAGCATTTGGAACTTCCCTTCTAAAGGTATAACCTCTTACAATGACCAAATGTTCTCCAACCGAACCCTTTCTGATTTCTGGCAAGAAATTTCCATTGAAACTTCCTTTGAAAAAGAATCCAAAGCCAGACATATCAAAACTCTCACCCACTGGATGCTCCATAGGATTATCACTTATACCATCCACCAAAGAGCAGATGGAAATGAGAAAGTCACCAAAAGAGACCTCATCTTTTTGTATGCTTTCACCCATAACATCAAAATAAACTCCACCAAGTTCTTGATAGACACCTTCTTTCATCATGCTGTTACAAGAACTGGTACATTCTTCCTATCCTCTCAAGTTACTCAAATAGCTAGGCACCTAAACCTTCTGAATGATTTGAACTTAGCTACCTTGAGAAACCCTTTCACTCTAGCTTCCAGTGCTATCACAATAGATTACTTAGAGCATGCTGGATGTGTTAGGAAAATTGAAGGATCATATGTATACTACTTTGGCAAGAAAGGAGTAATGGATAAACAAAAGAAGAGGCCAAGATATACAATTGAGGAAGAAGGAGATTCAGTTGAAGTTGCTGTGGAATTACTTCCAAAAGCAACTTCATCAAAAGTTGCTCAAGAAACTACTTCATCCTCCACTCAACTCATCCTCCAAGCTATCAAAACTCTTTCCAGGAAATTCTCCAAGTTCAAGAAAAGTGTCTCCAAGAGATTTCAGCACTTGAACAAGAGAATTGACCTTATATCTCATATGCACCATGATCTCTATGACATGCAAGGAAAATTGGACTTGCCTCAGTGCAACCTTGAAGATTGGGATATAAGTGATCATACCCAAAGCATTCCTGAAGAAGAAGAGTCCATCAGCACTAGCTCTGCCTCTGTTGCTCCTAAAGATAAAGGAAAAGCTCCTTTAGTTGAAGAAGAACTAGATGTAGATGATGACTCTGAATAGCTTAAAACTTTTTGTCTCTATTGTTTGCATTTTCATATGATTATTGCTTTATTTTCTGCCTTTGTACTTTTCTCTATCCTTAATAAACATGTTTGTTTCAAATGTTATTTGTTTTTCCTTATTTGTTGTTGTTTTGATTGTTGCTTTTAATATCTTATCCAATGGAAGACACATTTGTTTAAACATTTGATTTATTTTGCCTATGACAATGGGGGAGAAAATAACAACATAATGGAATGAGAAAATAACAACATAATGGAATGAAACTCAGTAAACATAATAGGGGAGAAACAATGGGGGAGAAAATAGTACAATGAATTGTTTAAACATAACCTAATGCACCAAGATTATCACAATGCTCTTAATCATGACTTATGCATAAATCAAGGGGGAGCATTTTAGACTTATTATTTTTTTTTCATCATTCCATTTGAATTGTCAAAGTCAAAATGGGGGAGATTGTTAGACAAAAGATCTCTATTTTGATCCTTGACAACTCAAATGGATGATCTATTTAACTTATGTTTAAGAATCTTGTTGCAGGATTAGGTTGCCTTAAGTAAAGTAAGACAGAACAATTCTAGCGGTCGCACCAGACCAGAATACGACCGCTACATGCAATTACAGAATGAAACCTTATCACAGTAGGTTTCGCGGTCAGAAGTTCGACCTCAGTCGCGACCGTGCCTCAAGGAACTTAAATCATTACAATCACAGTAAGGTTCGCGGTGACAAGAACGGTGAATGATTCGACCTCGCTAATCAATTTAGCGACCGCCCATTCAGAATCGCGACCGCCCAACAATTCAAGAAGAAATTGCTCAAAGAGACAGTAGTGTTCGCGTCCACAGGTGTGTCCAGAAGTTCGACGCGAAACTGTGAGTTCGATCGCGAGATTCTGCATAGGGCGACCGCGAGATTCAAATTATGGCGGACATTCAGTTTTGCTCTGTCAGAGAATGACACGTAATATGACCGTTGTAAACCCACTTGAAGATTCAAAAAGGGCGACCGCACCTCTGCTTGGCGCGACCGTCCCGACAAACAAAGCATGGGCAAGAAACGGTCCGACAAACACAGCATGGACAAGATTCCAGCTGCAGAGCACTAAAATTCGACCGTTGTAGCTTTTTCAAAAGCAGCGACCGTCCCTTGTTAAAGGACGACCGCGAGAAGCATGAGCGCGACCATCCTTGCATGAAGGGCGACCGCGAAGTGCTTCGGACAGTTTAAGTAAAGAAGGTCTATTCTGCCAAGACTTTATTCAAAACTTCAATAACGGCTAGTAAGACCACATTGGCTATAAATACAATGTCTCTATGAGAAAACAAATAGAGAAGTGAAAAGAACAATCAAGAAATCAGATTTTCATAGCCAAGCAACAAATTTTCTTTTACTTAAACTTACAATTAAATTGTAATGAATGTTAGGTGTGATCATTGAAAACACCATTGTATAAGTTTGAGTGTAAGCTTGGGAAACACTTGGGTTGTGAGAGTGAGCCTTGTAAAACTCTTGATTGGGTTGTAAGTGTGAGCCTTAGAAAAACACTTGTGAAGTTAGGTGTGAACTTATGAAAACACCAAAGTTGGAAGTGAGCTTGTAAAAACTTCAAAGAATAGTGGAACCTTAACAAGTTGTTAAGGAAGTGGATGTAGGATTGAGGTAAATCCGAACCACTATAAATCTTGTGTGTTCTTTCTTTCTTTCATTACTCAACCAACTTTCTATTCCGCATTTGTGTTTGTTGAGTTTTTTAATTTGCCATCATTTCGTGAGGAAACCAATTCACCCCCCCCTCTTGGTTGCCATCTTGGGACAACAATAACATATACATTATATTTTATTCATTACATAATAACATATTACTTGCCAAAGTTTTTTTACTAGCCACTACATTAGCTTTTCCAGGATGGCAATCAATGAGGTAGTCATAATCTTTGATTAACTCCATCCACCTTCTTTACCTCAAATTGATTTTTTTCTGTGTAGGCAAATATTTCAAACTTTTATGGTCAGTGTAAACACAACATCTTTCACCATACAAGTAGTGCCGCCAAATTTTTAAAGCAAATACAATAGCTGCCAACTCTAAATCATGTGTGGGATAGGTCAAATCATGTGGTTTCAATTGCCTATAAGCATAAGCAATCACTTTTCCTTCCTGCATCAATACATAACCAAGTCCTTGGTGAGAAGCATCACTATATATTACATAATCTTTACTTGGAGTTAGTTGTGTTAGTATAGGTGCTTCTATCAGTGTCACTTTTAAATGCTCAAAACTGGCTTGACATTAATCATTCCACTTGAATTTAGTTTCCTTTCTGAGCAATTTAGTCAGAGAAAGTGTTATTTTAAAGAATTCATGTAAAAATCTTATGTAGTAATAAACTAAACTAAGAAAACTTTGAACTTCTGTCACATTCTTCGGTGGTTGGTAATTTAGAATAGTCTTAACTTTAATAGGATCTATATAAATATCATCAGCTGATACCATGTATCATAAGAATGCCACCTTTGTTAATCAGAATTCACATTTCGATAATTTAGAATATAACTGGTTCTCTCTTAGTATATGTTACATAATCCTTAAATGCTTATCATGCTCCTCTCTATTTCTGGAATAAACCAGTATATCATCAATTAAAACAACCACAAACTGGTCTATATAAGGCTTAAAGACCTGATTTATCAAGTCCATAAAAGTTGTCGATGTATTGGTCAAACCAAATGGCATGACTGAAAATTTATAATGCCCATATCGAATTCTAAAAGTTGTCTTCTGAATATCATCTTTCTTAACTTTCATTTGATAATAACTAGATTTAATATCAATCTTAGAGAAAACACTGCTCCCTTTATTTGATTAAACAAGTCATCAATCTGTGGAAGTGGATATTTATTTTTGATGGTCACCTTATTTAGCTGCCGATAGTTGATGCACAACCACAATGTACTTCTTTTTTACAAATAGAACTGGTGCACCTCAAGGTAACACATTGGGTCAGATGAACCTTTTATCAAGCAGTTTTTGAAGATGCACTTTTAATTCTTTTAGTTTTGAAGGTCCCATCCTGTAAGGTGGTATGAAAATCGGTGCTGTTCCAGGGATAACATCAATAACAAACTCTAATTCTCTGTTTGGTGGTACTCCTGGTAATTATTTTGGGAAGACATCTAAAAATTCACATGTTGTAGGTATGTCTCCCAATATCTTACCCGACTATCGTGTCTCAATTACATAAACAAAATAGGTTTCACATTTCTTCCTGATTAATCTTCTGGACTTAGCAGTTAAAATTAGACTAGAAGGATAAAACTGCCTTTCTCCTTGAACAACAACATTATTGTGTCTAGGAATCTTAAAAGTTATAGTTTTTAAATATCAATCTATGACTGTTTGATGTCGTGATAACCAATCCATCCCCATAATTACATCAAAATCATGGAATGAAAGATCAATAAGATAAGCTAAAAGTTCTATGTCATGGATTTTAATTAGATAATTATGATACACTTTATTTACTATCACACTATAGCCTAAGGGATTAGTAACTTCTATATCATATTCAAGTTTATCAACATGGATGTTCTTCCCCGAGGCTATAACTATACATATATATAAATGTGTAGAATCAAAATTTAATAAATCCTGAACATCAAGGCCAAGTAAGGATAATTTACCTATAACTACATCAGGAGCATCCTGATCCTCCACTGCCTTCATAGCATAAGTTATGGAAGGAGCATTACTCTATGTCTAGGTTCTATCAATAATCTCTCTCTCTCTGGTGACTGACACTAGATCGGCCACCTCTACATGGTTTATGACCTATCTATGATCCTTGTACGGATCTCTGTCCTTTAGAAGCAGCGAATTTTGTTCATTACTAGACAATCCTTGACCATGTGGTATATGGAACCACATCTTAAATAAGCTCTAGTCAGATACCAATAAACTTCATTACCATGCTTCTTGCCACAATGCTGACAAGGTGTAAAAACTGCCTATGAAGATGAGCCTGCAAGAGTATCAGACCCAATCACATGAGGTCTCTGAAAACCAGCTCCACTAGTATGGCCTTCTCTACTAGATCCCTAAGTCTGTGTTTCTGCTTGAAAAATTTTCTACTTTTTCCAACTACCCTGCTGTTGATCATTAAATGATCCTTTCATTTGTTGTTGCTGCCTTCTACTATGTTCATGTTTAGTTTCATTTTCTATGGCCACTGCATTGACAAGAGTAGAGAACTCCTTAATTCTCATTGTCACTAGATAGACACAGATCTAACTATTCAAACTCTGCTCAAACCGCATGCATTTCTCTTCCTCAGACGTAACTAGTTCAGAAAAGTATTTGCTAAGATGGATAAATGGTCTCTCATATTCTGAAACTGACAACTACTTCTGGTTCAAATATAAGAACTCCCTACATTTTTCCTCAATATACACTTCACCGATATACTTCTTGAATTCTTCTTGGAAAAATGCCAAGTGAGCTTGCCAGCTGGAGTAATTTTCTATTTTATATCCCACCAATCATAAGCTTTCTCCTATAATAAAGAAACTACATATTCCAATCTCTCATGATCGGTACAATGGAGAAGATAAAAAACCCTCACTATCCTTTCCAGCCAATACTCTGCCACTGAAGATTCATTTGTGTGCTGAGCTTTAAAATCTTCAACTCCTAACTTTTTAATTCTCTTTAATGGAGATCTCTAAGGTACTGGTGGCTGTAGTTATGGTGGAGGAACTATACCTCCAATTTGTTTAAGAATCTCTCACATATTCCTCATGAATTGTGGATCTAGAGGTACCTGCCTTACAAAGGGTTCAACTGATGGTTGATTCCCCACAATTGGCTGAATGTGTGAGGATACAACTTCTTCCTTAGTACCCTGACGAGAACCTGAAGCTATCCTATACCTATAAACATATAAAAGATCAACTGCATCAAAATATTTGTCCATTTTTTATGTTCACAAAGTAATGAAAGTTGTATTTAACTTTTCTAATCTATAACCCCATATAATAGAATTGTCTAAACTAAGCTCTAATAACACCAAATGTAACGCCCTCTAACAAGCCTGCCAGAGAACTATCAGAAGATGCTATACAATATCTATAAATCCTAAAACCAAAATTAAATAAGCATTATTTAATATTCAACTAAAAATTTTAGTAGAGTTTTCTCTGTAATATTCGCTGTCAAAATCTTCTCCAACCTAACATAACCTGTAGAAAATCACTTATAACCTCCTCACATTCAATCTCAACTCCAATCACACATGCTCATTAATATTCAATCACAATTCAGTTCAAATATCTATACTTTTGTTAACCTTTTTACATATGAAACATTCTCCATAATTAATATCACTTGCTAAATTTTTTATAAGTAATACTACATGTACAAAATAAGCAAATAACTAGCTTATCTATAATTATACAACTATCATTTAAACAAAAATATTGCTATATGAATAGTAAATATATACATATACAAAATCTTCCAAACTTTACACCTTCTGATCTGCAGTTGATCTTGGACACTTTAAGACATCACTTCATTGAATTTTCCATGTCCGTCTGATCTGTGCATAAAAAAAAAAAACTAACATGCTAAACTACTACTTATTGGTGTTTGTATAGCCACAATTTGCCAAATTTATAACATAAGAAAATAATTGAAACAATTTATGTAACTAAAATTTCAACTTTAAAATAATAATAAGACATTTAATCAATTAAATGCAAATTCACTTGTCTTAATGTTAATAAGTTCAAAACTTAACTTGAATAATAAAAATTAATCACTATGCAAACAAAACATTAATATTAAAGTAAAAATTCTAAATTTCATATTCATTTTTCTTTACAGTTCCTTATATGTACTCATATTGCACAGTTTTCGAGTTTAGTAAATTTTATTTATTTTGCCCTCATATATTGAGTTTAAAATTCTAGACTTGGATAACTAATTCAGTAGTGTCAATTAAATGATAGTAATATGTCAATCAGAATGACCACTTGTCAATAATGATACAAATACCTAGTAATAATAATGACACATAGTATCTAGTAATAGTATAGGCGTTCATCATTTGGCTAGCCATTATATCTGATAACTAGGTTTATCGCCAGTATAATTCAGGCAACCCAATTTCTTTCTCATTTCCCATCAATTTTACAATTATGATTTCAATTTTACTAAAAACATTTCTTCAAAAAAAAAAAAAAAACGCATCCTTTCTTTGTCATTAATTGTGTTTCAAACTTTAACCTTACATTTAAGCAAATTATTTTTTTTTATTAAAATCAAACATATTTCAATTTAAACATATTTACCAAATATACTATAAACAATCACTTTCTTTCCAAAACCCTAAATTTGCCAAAATCCTAAACTAATTCTTTAATGGTTTAAAAGTTGTTTTAAGCATTATTTTAAGTTAAAAACTATACAAACACTTAATATCTTTCATTAATGAGTCAGTAATCAATTCTTTTCTTAAAAAAGTTTCAGATTCAATTCTTGCACAGAAAGTTCAATTAATCAATTCTTCCACAAATAATTCAATTAATATAGATTAACAAACTTCCTTAAGTCTTTAAAATCAAAAGAAACCAAAATAATAGCAAACTATCAAATACATAAGCACAAACCTTTATCAAAGTAGCTATTGCTTCCTCTCTTCACTTATCCCTTGATTTAATGATGCTATTCTTGGAAAAGCACTCTTAAATTAGCTATTTCCCTTAAAAATTTTGAGTTATTACTAAAGAGCCTTAGGTTTTTAAGGTAAGAGATGGAAGAAGAAGAAAGAAGTAAAGAAATGGTGATGGGTTCATGTTTGATGAAGAAAAATGAAAAAAAGGGAAGTCAACTTACTTTATATATTATTTAGGATTTGATCACATGTGATGCTCATACCTTTGCTTCGCTACATCTATTTCTTTTAATTATTTTTTTTAATTTGACTTTTAACTTCGTCAAATCATAAAAATAATTATTTTAATTAATTTAAAACTCTATTACCCACATATGTTATTCCAATTACAGTAAAATTTAATTCTAGGGTCACATGAGTATTTCTGTAAAGTTTTATCTCTTAATCTTTTTTTCAAAAATACCGATTAATTCCTTATCTGGATTTAACTTTCAACTTTTTAAGGTTTACCCAATCCTATTTTCCCATCAATTTCAAATGTCCAGGCCACACTCAACAGCACTTACAGTCCAATATCTATATAATTTAGAAAATATCTACTAAAAAATTTCAAACATTACAGATATAATTATCTAATAAGGGGATAATATAAGTCTTTTAGCATTGATAAATATGATAATATGAGAAACTGGGAGAAATAGCAAAAAAGATAAATTAATATAAAAGAGAAGAAATAAAAAATTACTTGAGGTAGAGGTGACTGATGCAAGACGCCTAAGAGAGGGCAACGATGATGAGAGAGAGAGAGAGAGAGATTAGGATTTTCACTTTGGCCACAGACATTGAAGTACATCAATATTTAGTTATAAACATTAAATCCATCATACAACAATGTACACTAAATATAACATAATATTTTTTCGGCTTGATAAATTCATTACCCGTTAAACTTGGTAGCTTTAGTATTTTTTCTATAATAACATGATTTTAGTAATATTTTAAAATAAAATTTAAAGATACATATAAATAATAAAATATTTATATAATTACTTGTATTATTATTCATTAATATTATAAAAAAATGAAAATAAAAAGGAAACAATTAAATAATAATAATAATAAAGAAATTTGAGAGGGGAGTTTGGTTTGGAAAAAATTAAGAAAAGGGTGAAAAATTAAAATTTGATATGAAAATTTTGAAATTTAAAATAAATAATAAAATAATAAATGATAATAAAATAAAAAAGAGCAACCAACCAGAGGCTGCCACATGGCCACCTCGAATTGGCTGCCCAGCTGCCTGCTTCAAAAAAAACAAATAAAGAAAGGAGGGTGAGAGAGAAAAGAGAAGAGGATGAAGAGAGAGAGAGAGAGAGAGAGAGAGAGAGAGAGAGAGAGTTATCTCCATGATTTCATCACCGGACCTTCGATTGATGCACCACCAGTGGCATTGGAAAGCTGATATCCAAACAAAGTTAATGGCACCAAAATAACTCTTATCAAACACTAGAAGGTGCTAAACATGCTTCCTATAGTCTCTACTATGAATTCCAGCAAACTTCGATGATGATAACTTTAAACGGCCATATCTCTCTCGTTCGAATTCTGATTCAAGTGATTCAAGATGTATTGGAATTAACTCTTCATAAGATACCATTTGAGTACTATTGGTCTATGAGAGGATCACCAGAGTGAGAGAGAAATTTCAGTGAGAATAAAATTTTTTTAGAAAGATTTTGATGATTCTCCGGCAAGTTAGTTGACACCTTCAGCATATTTGGGCTCTTAATTATATTATCTTTCCAATAACATCCACCATGCTTTATTTGGATATTAGGAACCTCTGAAAAATAATTTGAGCAATAACTAATGAAAATTCCAGCGATGGCTCTAGTGAAGCTTCGGCAACCCAACTTCAGCAGCTTCATCTTAACTCTCCAATACATTTAAAGATCTTGATTTGGTTAGATTTTACATTGGTGCCTTTTCAATTTTGATCAGGAGTTTCAAGAAAAGTCATTAAATTTTAGTGTTTTTCGTTTATCTATGAGTTATATAGATTAATATAATACCTCACTCCCATGATTTACATTAATAGTTGCATTTGCATAAATGCATTGCTTTTGTGGTATATATAATTATTAGTATCAGCAATAGATTATAGAAACATAATGTACGTCAGTGCTTGCATAAGTTGAATGTGTGAGATGCATATTATTTGTATTTGCTGGATAGAGTTAGGATGATATGAGATCACATATGATTTGAGATACGAGTTATGATATAATGATATGAACGATGATGGGTTTAAGATTGGCATGACGGCAGAGGGTTTCTCATGCTTAGCATTACTTGTTAGTCGAGTAGTACTGTTTGGTTAAAGCCATGACGACGGACCCTATGTTGGAGAGCTAGATAGGGGATTGGCTCCCCAGTTTAAGTTAGTATGGCCATATTAACTGACTCCTATCCTTGTATGACTGTGTGATTTTTTTACTTGGTTGATATGTGTATGAACATTATTTGCATAGGAGCGATATATTATATTAATTACTATATAGTTCATTGAGTCAAACTCTCATTCTTATTCACCATTTTTCCTCCAGGCTGCAGGTTGAGTATAGAAATAATGCTTATTCAGGTTATCTTGCCTTTATTCCTATGTAGGAGTTATTTATTTATTTATTTTATTAAATAACTATTTCATACTTATTTGTATACTAGAAACTCTGCATTGTGTATCTTTTGTTACCTATATTTCTAGTTAGTTTAGTTGTTCATTGTGATATTCTGCTGAGTAGATATTGATAGGATTTATGGTGATTGTCCGGTTGTAGCAGTGATGTATAGATTTTGTTCAACAAGTGGGCCCATAGCCCTAATCTTATGATAGTGTCGGCTGTTATAGTACAATTTGTTTAGATTTTGAGTTGTCAGACTCACTACAGATTTTGAAAGCCACGTGCTTTCCCATTTCTTAGTGCTGATCACATGCCCTTGAGTTCGGGTCATGATAATTTTACCTCATCTACTATTTGATTAACCACTTTGGCCCTTAGTCTTACCATTTTCATAGCAATTTAACCCTTAGTTGCTAATGTGGCAGAATGTATGTATTTCACATTTTGATTGCGCGTGAATACTATTAAACTTGTTGATATGTAGTGTAAAATGTCAAAAATACCCTTTAATTAGTTAAATTTTTAAAATTCTAAAATCATTTTTATATTATTTATTTAAAATTAGTTAAATTAAAATTTATTTATAATATTATATTAAATTACAAATGAAAAATTAATTAAACAAATGAATAAAAATCACAAATTATAGTAAAATGGCATAATTGTGATAACCCTCTCCTCCAGTGTTTCTTTCACCGATGACGCATTAACAAAAACAAAGCCACTCCACTTTCAGCAGAGAAGAGTGGCGTATTTACTGATTTTTCTAATTTGGGTTAGGGGTCTTAATAATTTCAAAATTCACATCCAAATTTGTAAATATATGAAGAGAATTGCTCTTTGAGCATGGGAAGGTCAAGACAAGATTTTGAATCTAAAGCAGACTGCAAATTTGAGAAGAAGTTTCAGTTTTATGTCAATGTTAGAGATACTATTAAGAATTTGAATGTCAAAAGTCCATTACCAAGAAAAAAATCACAAATTAATAAATATAATAAAAAAAAATCAAAAGAACCATCAAAATTCAAATTCAATAAAAAAATAAAAAACCCCAATTCATAAAATGTAATAACCAATTCAAAAATCACGTTAATCCAAACCCACTAAAAAACAAAGAAAAAGAACAAATAAGAGAGAGAGATGAAATCGGGAGGGTTTAATCCTTGAAGAATACTTGCAAGTATCATCTTTTTTATGCATAACATCGGTTCTTCTTATGGATGGTAATAGGGTAGGGCAAGGGGCATGTTCCCCATCCCTGTCCCCACCAAGGTGAGAAATCCCCATGGGGATCCCTATCTCACAAACGGGGGCAGATTTGTCTCCTTCCCTGTCCCCTTAGGGATCTCCATTCCCATGGAATTCCCTCGAAAAATTTATATTCTTTTAATTTTTTTAAAAAAATTAAAATTTAATTTTATAAAAAAATTAATAAATCATAATAATTGTATAGTATAATATGATAATAATTTAATTATTATATATTATAAAATTAAAAAAAAATACAATAAGACAAAATATATCAAGTTAAATTTTTTCTACATATGCAAATAAATAAAATAAAATAAAAATAATATATTATATATTATTATAATATATAGATATAATTTATATAACATATTTTAGTATATATATTATATTACGGAGCATGAATCCCCATGGCTTCCTTGCCCTCGCCTAGCCTTTCCCAATTGGAAAGGAATTTTCCTTATATCACTCCCCACGAGAAAAGATGAGGGGGAATCCCCACCTCATACGGGGCAAATCCCAGTAGGGTATGGGGATTCCCGTCTTGTTACCAACCCTAATTCTTCTTAGGGATATGATTTGTGCATGAATATTGTTTGAGGAGGATTAGTCGATTTTGAAGAGGACAGTTCTACTAGTGGTGGATGATGGCTGTGATAGGTGAAACCCAAATGGGTTAGCAAAGGAGAGAGGTGGCCGTAATAAGTGAAATGTAGATGAGTTTCATAATTTTTTCTTAATTTTATTTTTTTATTTTTAATATTTTTATTAAAAAATATAATTTTTAATTTTTAAACTTTTTATTATTTTAAATTAAATATTATCAAATATCACTGATGACATGTCAATGATGTCACAATATTTGTAAAGCACATGCCATTCAGTGTCTGATTACATTAAATCAAGGGTAAAATTATTATAAAAATAGCATATCTGAGGAGCAAAGTGATTACTGGAATAGTAAATGGGACACAATAATAAAAGCTGTCAAGTTCAAGGAGTAATAAATGTATTAAACATATATATATGTATAGATATATATTTGATAAACCATTTATGATGGACATAAACATTGTTGCCAATTAGCAATCGACTTAGTAATCCATTGTTAATTAGGGATGACTATTCTTGTTAATTACCGCCTAGAAACAAAGATTGATGTTGCACTAATTAGTCCTACTGCAATTCATAATATGACAAATAATATAAAATGAGTAGAGTATCATTCTCACGAGGAAAGTGCAAAATTAAGTACCAAACCACTAAATCTTTTATTATTTGAAGAATCAAATAGGTTGAAATAATATAATTCTGCAACTAAATTAATTAAATTAATTAAATTAAAATTAACTTAACTTCTATATTAAAATTCTCAGGATTTGATATCTTCAATTAATTTTCTATGTGTTTTATAAATTATTAATCCAAGTTTATTTTCTTTGATTATTGGTTGAAGTTTTCAAAATTAAGTTTTATTCTCTCTTAAGATATAAAATAAGCATTGATATTAACTTTAATGTTTATTCTTGTGATCATAAGAATTAATTTAACTCTTTAAGATTTGTGAAGATCTTTAAACAAACTTATATGTATTTTTCTTATTTTTAAGTAAAAATTTCTTAAGGTTATTATCTTATTAAACTAATATTATGCTTTCATTATTAGTACAACTCATAACATCTTAGATCAAGCAATTGTTGGTTAGATAATTTCAATCATTAAATACAAAGATAATAACATTAATCAAAGAAAATAAAGATTGAATTAAGTTAATAATGAGTGCACCATAGGAGAATTAAAAGAATAAATTTGACCTCGATCTAGGATTTTAATTGCTCATAATGTAAATATGAACAAAAACTAAAAATGAAGAAGAATTAAACTGGAACATAAAAATTAAATTAACTTGAAAAATTAAAGAGAATAAAAGTTTAAAATACTAGCAGAACTTGGATTAAATGAAGCTCTTGAACTCGCTTGAATTAACTTTGGCTCTGTTCCTTCATTTTTCACGCTCTTCTTTTTTTCATTCCTTCATGTGTAGTTTCAAACAAAATTCTTTCTTTTTCTTGCACCTTGTCCCGATTTCTCAAAAGAAGGTATTTAGCTCGCAAAAACATAAAATCAATCAAATTCCATTGAAAAAAAGTATATGCATAAAGCTAAAATATCTTCAAAAGTTTATGCAAATATAATTTCATCAATTGATAATCCATTGCTACATAACAACAGACATTACCATCGCTAATGTAAACATAATTTTTTTTATATTCAATACATGATTTACAGCATACGTAGTGCCTGTTTTCACCTAGAAACGGAATGTGCAATCCCTCGCTACTTACCATTGTCCATTCTAAGTTATTGCTAATTAACAACAAACGAAATTACCCGTCGCTGAATATATTCATATAATAATTTTAATTATATTTTATAATATGCTGCGATGAAGGTAAGCATTCTTTGTTAAGTAGCAACGAACTTTAGTAATCCATTGTTGTGTAGCAACGGATGTTACCTTTGTAGCTATGTGGCAATGGCTGCTTGTCGAACTTATTTTAAAAATTTCAAAAGTAAAAAAATATACTTTGTTTTAGTGATAAGAGTTATTTTTGTTGTAGAAAATTCTTAGATAGATGTAGTCTATGTCCTTATTTATGGACTTTATTAATCATAAACAGTGATTTAAAAAAATTAATTAATTTTTTTAAATATTATAATTCAAATCACAATTTATAATTGATCTAATTTATGAGTGAGGACACGAACTAAATTTACGTAAGAATTTCTCTTCTATTGCCAAATTGAAGATGGACTATTTGTCTCTATTCTGTCATAAAATGAACGGTGTCAGTTTGGCTTCATTTATTTTTGATGGAATTTTTTTTCCTCAAAACCCGTGACAAGTCCATCACAATTCTATGCTAAAATTTATACAAATTTTTATCCTATATTCTGCGACCTGTATAGTGGATTAGAATACTCAATAATTGTAACTAATCAATACAAGAAATAGTGATATTTTACAATACTTGGTGTCTATGAATGACATGCGCTTAGTATATCATGGGGTCCTTTTATCATATTAATAGACAGTTTTTGTTCTAATTTTGGTATGCAACATTTCATCATTAAGCTTTTTTATTTTATGCTGTATTGTTATTTATGGTTCACTAATAATTATGCATGTTTCCCCTTGCCATTATATTAATTGTTGAAAATATCCAACTTTTTTTTTTGTATTTGGCTTTTAAACCAAAGATTCAATTTCTTCTTTTTTTTTTCTTTAATTTTGAGTATATATATGTATATATATTTGTTTAGAAAAAGCTTCATTTATCAAGTAATTCCTTTGGCGCACCATCGAAATTGCTAAGGTGCCTTTGAAGTCAGAGAAAGATTTATAATTTTGTAAATGAAATTTATGTAATTCATCACTTGAATATTCAAAAACTTGTAAGAGTATTCAGAGTGTTGTTCCTTCATTAAAAAATTTATAATATGTTAAAGATTAAAGAGGCATTTTAAAATTAAGATTGATTGGGGTTTTAATTTCTTTAGGAAGTCCCATCAGTCGGACTGTATTTGGAGTTATGTAATTGGGCGATTGTGGAAGCCGATTATTCTATCTTTAGGCTATGGCCTTACAATGGAAGAGTGGCTGATCTGACTGTTTCTCACTAACGGTCTATGTCATGCCATGTTGATAGTTTTGAATTTCACTTCCATCTATTAAATTAAATATAAGAAAATAGTTTAATTAATGCAAAAATAGATATAATTTAATTAATATAAAAATAAAATTTTCAACTTTAATTCTCAGTTTTTAAAAATAACCCTCTTACATTTATATTAAAAAATTTAACTTAAATCTATATTTAAAAAAATTAATAAATTTTTTATAAAAAAAATTAATAATTTGATAACACTTCAAAAGATATGCTAAATAAACTCTCCTTATAGGAAAAGCAAGGTCATCCAGTGGAAAAGCAAGGTATTATTGAGATTAGTTAATCTTAAACAAAGTAAATAATATGGAAATGATTGCTATGCGATGCGGTGCTTGTAGTAATGGCAACTTGAACTTGACCACTTTGAATGTTTGAGGTCTATTGTCTATGACTATGACCTAATTGAATTATATCTTGATTACTTAATTAATAATTTTGAATTTTGATCCTGTACAATTTATGGCATTATTCAATGTAATTTTTTAAAAACATATATGAAAATTATGCAATTGTTTTACGCAAGTTCTGTTATCACCACCATTCTAATATGATTTATCATGAAAGTTAATAATTCTTTCAATTACAAAAATATATATATATTTTTTCAAATCATATATGCTTAAAAAAGACATTGATATTCTAATTGATAGAACACATAATAGCCATATAATTTATAATTATTCCATTTTATTTTGATAGTGATTTGTGTTTTAATATTATATTTTAATTGTGTTTGATTTTTATGAGGTACAAAATAGAGATTAGAGATGAAATAAACTTAAACTGGGTATTTAAAGTCAACTCACAAACTTCCAAATCAGTGGACCAAATTCAAGTCTAGAAAATAGAAGATTATAAGAGAACCACAGATAAGACACGGGTGTGTGTTATCAGATTTCTGGCTTGGTGGAGTTAAGAGATCAGAAGTGAAAAATAGATAGAGTGTTAGCTTGTATTATTAGATTCATGACTTGGAGTTAAAAAAAATCAGAAGCGAAAAGTACATAAAGTGTGGGCGCTATCAGTTCCGGGCCTGATGGAATTAAATTGGAAAATTATGTGCATAAAACTGCCTATATTAGAATATTCAATTTATGCTGTACTTTTGGAAAAAGTTGTTAGCTTCCACTGGAATTCTTCTATTTAGGGGGATATGTATTATATATAGAAGGATTTTTTATTCTCTAATCAAATTAGGATTCCTATTTAGGGAAGACTCTTATTTGGAAGAACTTAGATCTAAGTCCTTTTACAGATTTTTCTTCTTTTCTTTATAGCATTGTGTTTTCTTTCAATATGAAGAACTAATTTTCTTTTTCTAGTTCAAGTATAATTGAAGTTTTGATTCAAGAGCAATTGTGAGATCCAATTGATTTTATTTTATTTATTATTTATGAGTATTTATGTATTCTTTACACTTCTTGAGATAATTATTTTTGGTGGTTGAATAATAGGGCCCATTGTTTGATTATCAAAATAGTCTATTGCTAATTAAAACGTTAGATTCATATATATTTGATTGTTTTAATGTTTGTAGCAATTAACATAATTGATTATGAACAGGTTTTTGATCTATGTTATGGAAATATATAATCTTGTTTAAATAAACCGAGCTTGCCAGTAACACTAGCTAGAATTAGTGGTCTCTCCAGATCTTAATGTTGTTAACAAATTAAATCCTAAGAGCTTGTTTAAAGTTGTTTGTCAATTAGGGAAGAGCTTGTTTTGATTATCAAAGAACTCAGGAGAGATAGGTTGTTAGAACTTGTTAACGACCATAACCAGTTTATACATGAGTATATGAAATTTATCCTTGCATCAGTGATCAATTGCATGAATCATTACTGAAATTATTCCTTAACCAGATTCTCATCTCATATTAATTTCAAATTTATTTGTTTTGCTACTTTGTTATTTTAATTAAATCTTCTTTTAGTTAAATCTTGAAGCCTCCTCTTTTTCATTTTGATATTTATTTTTCAAATAAAATAGATCAACACCCAATCTCTATGGGTACCACCCTGCTCATCACTGTACACAAAAGTATTTTAGAGTAGGAATTTATTATTTTTTGGTTTTGACACCCATCAAATTTTTGATGCAATTGCTAGAGATTGGTTTCAATAATCGATTTATTTCTTTTATAGGTGAACTTCAATATGATCCCAAAATTGAGATGATAGCTCATAGACTGTGAAAAGAAACTAGGGAACGTGTTGATAAGCTTTATCTCCTAGGTTTGAATTTGGCACTCGACCTAGTGAGTTCTTCCAAAAGTAGACGTAGAAACTACGGCTAATGAAAGGTCTTTGTGAGAGCTAGTTGTGTCAGATTATCAAAATTCACTTTGCATTCGATATCCGAATCTAAAGGTAGCCTTTGAGTTACAATCTGGCCTTATTCACATTCTATTTTTCATGGTCTTTTAGGTGAAGACCCCCCTAAACATTTAAAAGAGTTCCACATAGTATGTACAAGTATGAAACTTCAAGGTGTAACCGAAGAGCAAAACAAATTACGAGCTTTTCATTTCTCATTGAAGGATAAGACTAAGAATTGGCTGTATTATTTGTCTCCCGTTTCTATTACTACATGGGATACGATGTAAAGGCAATTTCTTGAATTTATTTTTGCTGCTTCACGGATTGCCAACATTAGTAAAGACATAGGTGGGAAAAGACGATTCCAAGGGGAGATTTTACATGAGCATTGGGAAAGATTCAAGCAACTTCATGAAAGTTGTCCTCCACACCAAATTCCTTATTCAATGATAAAGTCATACATTGCATATAATTTATTAATTATTATAGTTATATTTTTATTGCTATCAATTGAATTTGATGAGTCTTTTTCATGAGATCTAGAATAATTGTTATCTTAAAATTTTGGGTTTTAAAAACATGAGTTTGGAGCAATAAATTAGTCAAAATATAATAGAAGATAAAGAAAATGGAGAAGTAAAATAAAAAGGAAACAAAACAACTCAAAACAGAAGGAATTTGCCTCCACGGTCATGTAATATTTTATTATGCCCATGGAAACAAACTTGAATCTGCATGAGAAAGGAGAAAGGAAGATGAAGATGTCCAAAATAAAAACCATCTCCATGGCCGTGCAAACCAGAGCGCACGATCGTGCATTCCAAATTGCTACTGTTTGAAAACAAGTTTTGTAAGCCTCTATGCGGTACAATTATTCAAGGGTGTGGGGATCATTATGCATGCCTGTGGGTTTTTTATGGCAGTTGTAAACTTTAATTTTGTGTAAAATCCTACTTAATTGGATTTCTAATCAAGAAAGGAGTCCCCAAATATGCCATAAAGTCATTTCTAAATAGATTAGAAGTAAAAATGTTGCTTTAATTCTATTCCTAATTAGTTTTAGAATCTCTAAGCTCCTATATAGGTAAGCCTCCGTCCTTATCCCATCATCATTAGTTCTACATAAGATTTTTCATTCTTTCAAGATTTTATTTGGAGAGAAGGAGAAAGAGACTTAGTTGTGAAGAGATTTAAGTAAAGTTTAAGAGCTCCATTCGATCAAAGTTCTATTTTCTTTATATCTACTTTTCTTTTCTTTTCAAGTCAACTAAGATTTTAATATTTCAATTAAATTTATTTTATTCCTTTGTTATTTTAGTTACAATTATGTTTAGCTAAACCGTAATTTAGGGTTAGATAATCTAATTGGTTATTCTATAGTGAGCTTAATTCAAATTTAATTAAATAATATTTCTCTTTGATTATTTTATTATCTTTATAATTAAAGTTATAATTATATGGCTAATAATTATTAGATTTAAGATATTATGTGATAAAAGTGAGAGTGAGAGCATAATATTAGTTTAAGAAAATAATAATCTTAAACAATTTTTGCATAGAGATAAGAAAAATACTTAGGAGGTTGTTTAAATGTTTTCACCAATCTTAATGAATTAAATTAATTCTTGTGATCATACAGTAGACATAGAAATTAATATTAATATTAATTTTAGATCTTGAGAGAGACTAGAACTTAATTTAAAAAGATTCAATTATTAAAGAAAAATTAAATTGAATTAATACCTTAGAAAAATCTTCAATAATCAATTGAAAAGCCTAACCCTAATCTTTAACTATAAGAGTTAAATTTATTTAGTTTTAATTTACATAATTTAGTTTTCTTAAATTTAAAATCAACATTTTTTTAATAATAAATAATTTAATTATTTGGTACTCATTTCTCATGAAAACGATACTTTAACCACTCTTTACTACTTATTTGTGATATTATGCACTTGCAATTAGGATATATTTAATGCAATAAGTTTTTAGTGTTGTTGCTAGAGAAGCCACCAATATCAATATCAATCATATAAAATTATTAGTAATTTGGAAGTTTTATTTTTATTTTAATTCTTTCTTTTTCTTCTCTTTGTAGGATTAGGATTACATGCGTAGAAAGGTTAACACACATCTTGCTAAATACAATCCTAAAATAGAAAAGTTGTGTAAAAGTAAAACAAGGAAAGAAGAGAGAGAATTTAAAGAGAATAAGAGGAAAGAAATACAACTAAAACTTTGGAGGAAAAAAAAGAAGACTTAGAGTTCTAAATTAAAGAAGCCAAAGAAACAATGGGAGATAATGCTGAAAATAAAACTCTTAAGGACTATGCCTTTCCGCCAACTCAAACAATGTCAAGCATCACAAAACCACTAGTTCAAGCTAATACCTATGATGTCAAGCATACCATCGTCCACATGATACAATAATCTTTATACTATGGCCTAAATCATGAAGATGCATACACTCATCTATCAAACTTCTTAAAGAAAAATTGGATGTAAGTAGTACACATCAAGTAAAAGATTGTGGTCCAATTATGCTGTTGCTGTGCATTCCAAATTGCTATTGTCTAAAGAGAAGTTTTGTAAGCCTCATACGCTACTATTATTCATGGGCATGAAGATTATTATGCATGCCCGTAGGTTTTTTTATGGCGATTGTATACTTCAATTTTGTGTATATTCTTACTCAATTTTGATTCCTAGTTGAGAAAGAAGTCATCAAATCTATCATAAATTCATTCCTAAACATATTAGAAGTAAAAAGATTACACTAATTCTATTCCTAATCAGTTTAGGAATCTCCATGCTCCTATATAAGCAAGCTTTTATCCTTATTCTCATCATCCTTAGTCCCATATCAGTGTTTCTATTCTTTTAATATTTTCAAGGTTTTCTTTGGAGAGAAAGAGAATGAGGCTTAGCAAGAAGAGATTCAACATACAACTAAGAATTCCACTCAATCCAAAGTCATGTTTTCGAGTTTGATTTATTTTCTCTCTTTTAGATCAATGTCTTTAATATTCTTCTTTATATCTTTAATTATTTATTCTTCAACTATGTCTAGCTAAACACTAAATTAGAGTTAAACAATTATTTTGATTATTTTATGGTGTAGTTCATGATTATTTAATTCAACAAATATCTCTCTTTAATTATTTTATTATCTTTATGCTTAAAGCTACAATTATTTAGCCAATAATTGTCAGATATGAGATGTTATATGATGGAGTGAGAGTAAAAATATAATATTAGTTTAAAGAGATAATAATCTTAAGTAGTTTCTACTTAGAGATAAGAAAAACACTTGGGACTTTATTTAAAAAATATTCATAAAACTCAATGAATTGAATTAATTATTGTGATCACGAGGGTAAATATTAGAATTAATATCAATTTTAGTTTTAGATCTTGAGAGATACTAGAATTTAATTTTGAGAGATTTAACCAATAATCAAAGAAAAATAAAATTGACTTAAAACCTTTGAAAAACCATAAATAATCAATTGAAAAGTCGAACCATAGTATTTAATTATAAGATTTAAATTTATTTAGTTTTAGTTTAATTCATTTAGTTTTTCTTAAATTTAAAATCAAACTTATTTTTCAAATAATAATTAATTTAATCGTTGGGTACTTGGAATCAACTCTTTCTCATGGGAATGATAGCCTACTCATCACTGTATTATTTGTTTGCGATATTGTACACTTGCAATTCAAACTAGGTATAGCGCAACACAATAGAGAAGGTTAACAATAGAGAAAGGAAGAAATACAGAGAAAGAGCAGGGAAAAAGAGAGGAATTATAGAGAATGAATTTGATTGTATACATTCTTGAATGGTTCTCATACATTTCCATTTAATCTATTTATACTGGTTGGAAACTTAAATCCAAATAAGTAAAGGTTCGGATCTTACTTATGAAGATACCCACGGATAATTCACTTTGTGCATGTACAATCAGTCTTGAAGAACAATTACCAATGAATGAATGTTCTTATTTTTCATAGTCTAAAAATCAAGCATTAACCTTTTAATCTCACTCTTTTGGTGTATGGAATTGTGGGAGAGAAAAACTAACAAGCAAGCAAAAAGGAGAGATTAAAAACACTTATGTATTTATAGTGACAATATCCTTCTCTTATAAAGATTTAAGTTTGATTTTAGAGATAAAATCAAACTCCTTGGATTATCCTAATTATTCAAGGATATTTATCCTCTCCCAATTAAATAAATAGTTAATATTATCTTAATAATATTAATAATAAACAAATATTATACTTAAATAATATTTATAATTATGTTGGGACTATGGGTCTAGCTACATGTCATGGGTAGACCAGACCCAAAGCGAACAATATTACTTGAGAAATAATAAATTTTTTTTTGTTAACCTCACCTCAAGTGACAACCAATTTTAACAAACAATAACCAACTAGTAGTAGCATATAACAAATTTTGTTCTTTGTATTAATTCCTTGCTCATGCCCTGACTAAATCTAACATGGACCTTCATAAACATTTTCTGGGTCATGACAATGCGTAAAATATTGAGGTAATTACAAATATAATCTAAAATAAGATTACATTTTCAAAAATACTACAATATTTATTTTTCAAATTTACAAAAATTATTTTTTCAAATTGTAAATATAAAGTGACAGCTTAGACTTCAAAAGTACAAAACCAAATAATTATAAAAATGTCATTATTTATAAAGGTATATGGAGGCATATAAATGTATACGAAGATATATGTAAGATATATCTATATATTGTTATTGTCTTGGAGAAATAAAATATCTATATGCAACTCTTATATTTTAGTATTTATAGGTATATAATAACTATAACTACATATATCTAATGCCTTAAAAAAAGAATGTCAGAATGCAAATGTAATATCAAGGTATATGAAGGAATAGATAGCATATACCTATTTATACTTATTGTCTTAAAAAAAATATCTGTATGCAGTTATTATATCTTATTATATTTAGGTATATATTAACTATAACTATATATAACTATTATTTTTTTAAAAAAATATTAATATATAGTTGTAATAACTTGGTATACGAAGGTATATGTAGCATATACATATACCTATTGTCTTGGAGAAAGAATATCAGTATGTAGATCTTATATTTTAGTATTTGTCAGTATATAATAACTGTAATTACATATATCTAATATCTTAAAAAAAAAGAATGTCATAATGCAATAATAATATTAAGGTATATGAAGGTATATGTAGCATATACTTACATATATTTATTGTTTTTGAAAAATATAATTAGTATGCAATTGTTATATCTTATTGTATTTAGATATATATTAACTATAATTACTATATATATCTATTATTGTTTTTAAAAAGTGCCAATATGCAGATGTAATATTTTAGTATATAAAGGTATATGTAAAATATATCTATTGTCTTAGAGAAAGAACATTAGTATGCAGTTGTATTATAAACTCCCTTTCAAATATTTTATCAAATATTTGATATACATTTAGATTGAAGAATAAAAAACTCCTCAATTATTATATTTGAAATCCAAAAATCAATCAAAAACTAAAAAAAACTAAAAAAAAACAATTCACATCAACAAACTGATGATAATAATATATTCTGTACTCTTATTTTTGCTATTAATCTTCATATTAATAGCTAATTGATCATCAAAGCGGTAGTTTTCATGATAATCATCTTTATAATGAAATTGAAAATTTTACACTAAAAAAATCACAATAGGTGGAATTATTATTTTCTGCGTTTCCATGATAGAAAAAATTAAACTAAATGGAATGCCAATTGCCAGAGTTAAAGGTGTCATTATCTGAAGAAGAAACAATAGCAGAGCAGATGGGTTATGCTTGTTTTGAGCTTTCCTCTTTAGCATGGTGGCAGTACATAACACCATTAGAGCAAAAGCAGTGAATGCAAAATAGAACGAGTGCTTGTTGGGTTGTTAGGTTCCATTTTTCTTTTAAATTCCACAAGGCTTCCATTTTCAATGTCTACATATCGAAGCAACTGATTAATTGGTATTGTGCAACGTTTAGATAAATTAATAATTAAAGAGCAATTGATTAAACTCTAACCTCTGAAAATGGAAAAAATCAAGTGGAGAATAAAATAAAATAGCTAAATCATGGAAAATAGAAGAAGAAAGGAGAAGAACGTATTTTTGAAAATAAAAATGATAAAGAATGTAAATTTGAAAAAATAAAAGTTTAAAAATAAAAAAAAATAAAATGCTGTAAAATTGAAAAGAAAAATTAAAAGTAGTAAATGGTGCAATTTCCTCTAAAATATTTTGAGGGACGTATTTTTTTGACAAATGAATTCATTTATATTTGTGCATATACATCTTGGCTAGATTAAGGGAGATATTAACAATAAAAAAGTAAAAAAATAAATCTGTTAGTCTAGCTAGCTCTTTTTCTTTTTTCTCCCACGCATGACTTAAAAAAGAAAGATCTTTGCATAGATCAAGCTCCGACAATAACAAAGATAAGTGATAATGAGCTTATTTTTTCGCTCTTATACAGATAAAAAAAAGTTGTTGAGAAGTGTGTCAAATGCTAGAATTAAGGAAATAAATCAAAATCAAAATAATAATGGTTAATATTTTTTTAGGATTTTTATGTTTAAATTATAATTATGATTTTATGATTTGATTGTAATTTTATTTGTTAAGTTTTTATAATAAATATGTAAGGTTTTATGAATAATAAAAAAAAGTAAGTTTGTTCTCCTGTATTCATTATATTGTTATATGTTAAAAACAACAACAGTGGTATTATAGCTATTCATCTTGAGGGTGCCTGTGAGTTTCTAAAAGCCAAAAACACAAACACAAACACAAATAAAAGTCTTACAAACCCACAAAACATTCATTCCTTTATCTTTACAAAACTCAACCACAAACAACTTAAGATGGAAATTGGAGCTTCTTTCTCTTCAATTCCAGCCCTAATATTTGATAGAACAAATTATCAAATGTGAGCTATTAAAATGGAAGCATATCTTGATGCTAATGACTTACGGGAAGTTGTGGAGCAAAATTATGAAGTTTCAAAATTACCAAACAATCCACCTGTTGCACAAATAAAAACTCACAAAGAAAGGAAGCAACGAAAATCAAAAGTAAGATCAGTTTTATTTACAGCTGTCTCTTCTATCATTTTCAACAGAATAATGACAAAGAAAAAAAAAACAAAAGAGATTTGGTATTTCTTAAAACAAGAATATGAAGGAAGTGAAAAAATCAAAGGAATGCAAGTGCTGAATTTAGCTCGAGAATTTGAGATGCAAAGGATGAAAGAATCGGATTCTGTTAAAGAATATGCAAACAAGCTTCTTGGTATTGCTAATAAAGTAAGACTCCTTGTGAGTGGAAATTTTTGCCCCCATTCTCAGTGGAATGGTTCTTACGACTTCGGCACTGTTAGGCTCAGAGCCTTAGAGAACACGAGCCTGAGCCAGGAGAAAATGAAGTTGCCACTTGGACGGGCCGAAAAGAAAAGGGGAGGATGACTCGATTCCTGAAGAATCCCCCTAATGGGTTCAGAAAGTTGGGTACGTGTGGGGAAGGTGAGAATGACTCAACGCCCCCACAATGCCCAGTTCATTAGAACTGGCCTCCTTTTCAGGTCTCAATATTATAAAATTCTTAATTAACACAATATTATCTATACTACATGCAATCATTAGAATAAATAAATACTTTATTTAAAAATCACGATAAGGTCCAAACAAAACAAACAAATAGGCACCCATCCAAGGATGTAAATATGCCTTTACAATGGTCCAAAGCTTAAAGATAAATCAAATTACATGATACTTAACAATTTGAGGTACTCAATTATGAAAACATACCTCTTATAATTTCTTGAAACCAAATCAAATCAATAAAAATAGCCAACCAACCATTCATCATAAATAAATCATTCATCGAAGATATAAGTCAAAGATATAAATAAATCACTAATCAAAACATATAATAAACATGCTTCTAACTTGAATAAAGCAAATAAAGATGCAAGTTTATGTTTATATCTCAATTTAGAGTTTCTTAAAGAACATTTAGGGTTTTTAGGACTTTAAAATTAACACAATTATTATTATTATCTAAAATACTTAACCTACTGTAAGGAATTTGAAAAATAGAATTGATTAGGATTTTATAGTTTTAAGAAAGTAGTAGGGTTTTTTGGTTAATCAAATTAGGGTTTAGGGCTAATATCATGCAATTAGGGTTTTTAGAAAGAAATAAATTAAGGTTTGGTATTTATAAAAATAATGTTTGTAGCTTAAGATTTTAAATGAACTAGGGTTTAGTATATGTGAAAAACTAATCAAAGATTTTAAGGTTTATATAAACTGTGAATATATATTTTTTAAAAAGAGGTTTAGATGCTACTGTATGGTTTTATATAAAAAAAACCTAATGTGATTTCTGAGTAACATATTGATTAAATAGCTACGAGATAAAGAAAAATAAATAAACATCCTAAGTCGAACAAGTTTACTGGTTCTAAAGGTTATGATTTAGCAAAACAATAATATGCACGCCATACAAACTAACATATGCTGATTCAATAAGAAATTGCATACTGTGACTTTAGTTAGATGAAGTGCAAACTCATTCAATGTTTGAAACAATCAAAACATATAGTATTTATTTAATTTAAAGCATACCGTCGTTTGCCTAGACCGCCCTTTTTGGGTTTTCAACCTAGCGAACTCCTTTTTTTATACATAAAACTTCTTCAACCTGTCAATATTTACTGACTCACTAAACTCATTCCCGTCCATGTCTGATAACTTGACTGCACTCTTGATCATGACTTGTTTCACAACATATGGTCCTTCCCAACTTGGCCTAAATTTTCCTCTTGGATCAGATACATTAGGCTTATATTGCTTCAACACTAAGTCACCAACTCTGAGCTTTATGATCTTAACACTTCTATTGTAGGCCTGAGCTATCTTCCTTTAATATAGTTGATGATGATATAATGCTTTTAACCTTCTCTCTTCTAATAAAGCTAAATGTGTATATCTGCTTACTATCCACTCCGTCTTAGGCAGTTCAGCTTTCAAGATCACTCTCAATGACTTGATCTCTATTTCAATTGGCAACACTGCCTCCATCCCATAAACCAAAGAGAACGGTGTTATTCCAGTCGGCGTTCACACACTTGTTCTGTATCACCACAAATCAAAAGGAAGCATCTCCGACCAATCCATGTATGTCTTAGTCATCTTAGACAGAATCTGTTTAATTATCTTGTTTATTTCTTCTACTGCGCCATTAGCCTTCGGTCTATAAGGGGAGGATCGATGATGATGGATTTGGTATTTCGAGAATAAGTCCCTAACTGCTCCTTGAAACTGTACCTCATTATCCGATATCACATTATGCGGGATCCCATACCTGTAGATGAGATTATTTTCAATAAATCTAGCCATTTTTCTTGCCCTTAGCTTGTTGAAAGATTCATCCTTGATCCACTTTGAAAAATAATCCACTGCTACTATAATGAAACGGTGACCGTTTAAAGCTGTCGGATGTATTTTTCCTATAATGTCAATCCCCCAAGTTGCGAAGGGTCAGGGTGAAGACATAGAATGTAATTTTTCAGGAGGCATGTGATTCAAATTACCATACATCTAACATTACTGGAACTTCTTTACAAATGCAATACAATCTCTTTCCATAGTCAACCAGTAGTAACCTTGTCGAATTACCTTCTTAACTAGGGCTAAACCACTCATGTGTGGACCACAACTTCCTGCGTGTATTTTTGACATGATATGCTACACTTCAGGCTTCCTCAAGCATCTCAAGTGTACCACATCAGGCCATCCTCGATACAGCTCTCCATGAAAGGTGATGTATTGTAAGGACCATCGCCTTATGGCTCTTCTTTCTTTCTTTGTTTTCCCCAACGGGTATTCCTTATCCTTTAAAAACTGTCTTATAGTGTCATACCACGCATCATGGTCTGTATCAGTTTCCATGATTGTCTCATATTCATAGCAAGGAGTTGATGAATTGGTCAAAACTAGAGGCTTAAGGAATAAGTTGATAGAATTTTTTCATACCGAAGCCAATGTGGCTAGGGTATCAGCCATCTGATTTTCTTCTCTTGGTAGGTGTATAAACCTGAACTCCTTAAAATTCTTCTTCATCAAGGTCAAGTAATAGTGGTATGGTTTTAGCTTCTCTTCTTTTAACTCACATTCTCCATTTACTTGGGATACTACTAGCAATGAATCGTCAAAGACTTGCACCTTATCCACCTTCATAATCATCAGGGTTTCCAAACCAAAAATAAATACTTCATATTCTACCATATTATTGGTTGCCTTGAATTTCAACTTCTTAGCTAAAGGGATAAGCTCTTTTTCGGGTGATTCTAGTATGACTCTCAAACTTGTTTTTTTTTCCTATTCACTGCTCTATCGAAATACATCTTTCATTCTTGTACTTCTATGGCCTTTAAATGTTCATCAGGAAACTCCAAGACTACTTTTTCGCTATCCGTTAATGGTTGTTGGGCTAGAAATTCTGCCACCACTCTACCTTTGATTATTTTCCTGATTATGTACTCAATCTCAAACTCTTTTAGAATTATCAACCATCGTCTATACTTCTCGATCATAGAGGGTCTCTCTTATGTACTTCACCGGATCCAACCTGAAAATTACTTACACATTATAAGATTGAAAGTAATGTCGTAACTTCTTGGAAGACCAAACCACAGTGATACATGTCTTTTCAATGATACTATGCTTAATCTCACAAGGTAGGAGCTGTCTACTCAAATAGTAAACTGCATGCTCTACCCCCAACTCATCTGCTTGGGCTAGCATGGCTCATATTGACTCTTCCTCTACTTCTAAGTATAGTAACAAAGGTTTACCGGGTTTAGCTGATTTCAAAATAGGTGGATTTAGCAGATACTCCTTTACGCGCTCAAAAGCCTTTTGACGCTCTTCATTCCACTTGACTGGCTGATTCTTTTTAAGCAATTTGAAGATAGGTTCATAGATCGTGGTGAGCTTTGCTATAAACCTACTAATATACTGCAATCTGCCAATAAACCCCCAAACTTCTCTCTCCGTCTTAGGGGTTGGCATATCCCTGATTGTCTTAACCTTGTCAGGGTCAATCTCAATGTCATTTGGACCAATCACATATCCCAACAACTTTCCTGAAGTAACCCCAAACACACACTTCTTTAGGTTTAATCTTAGCTTATACTTCACTGCTCTCTCGAAGTATAATTCTAAATTTTGAAAGTGCTGCTTTCTTGTATCTGATTTTACTATCAAATCATCAACATATACTTCAACTTCTTTATGCATCATATCATGAAATAAGGTGGTGACCATCCTCTGATAGGTTACTCCAGCATTCTTCAACCCAAATGGCGTTACCCTATAACAGAATATATCTCGCGTAGTGATGAAAACAGTTTTGGCTTTATCCTCTTAGGCCATTAATACTTGGTTGTATCCAAAAAATCCATCTACAAACGAGTGTAGTACGCTAGAGGCTACACTATCAATAAGGACATCTATATGGGGTAAAGAAAAATCAACTTTAGGGAAAGTTTTGTTCAAGTCTCTATAGTCCACACAGACCCTAATTCTTCCATCTTTCTTTGGTACGAGTACTATGTTGGCTAGCCAATCTGAATAATCTATCACTTCAAAGAACTTTACTTGTATTTGTTTAGTGATCTCTTCTTTAACCAATTCAGCCCATTCTAGTCTTAACCATCTAAGCTTTTGTTTGATAGGTTTTATGTGAGTGTAGGTAAGGATCATATGCTCGGCTATATCTCGATCTATCCCAGACATATCCTCATAAGACCAAGCAAAAATCTCTTCATATTTTTTAAATATTTTTTCAATTCTCTCTCTCTTGTCAGGAGTAAGGTCGGACGCTATGCTAATATTTTTAGAATTTTCGGTTGTTCCTAAATTTAATGATTGTGTATCAACAGAGTTAATATTAAAGATGCTCATGTAACAACTATTTGAATGTATGCAACCATTAGGAAAAACATCACACAAGTAAGCAAAATTAGACTTTATTGCATTCATTTTGGAAAAGAAAACATCATCATCCTCATACAAAGCAGATAAATTAAAATCAAAATCAAAATCATTGTCTTCAAAATTATAAAGCAGAACATCTTCAAACTTCTCTTCAACCAGGGTGGCAATCTCCTCTGGAGTCTTCTCGGCTTTCAGGATAGCTTCCTTCTCCTCTTCCGGATTGGACTTCTTGTTGGCTGGTAGGGTGAGCTCTTTTTTTACTTATTCCGCTAGCTCGACAACATCAGTAAAAATTTTAAAGCTTAGGATCAACTTTCCCATGAACATGATTGGCTAGGGCTTTTCTTTGAGTGGTCCATGTTTGGAGCCTTGTCAAAGGTCTCTTCAAGTTGTGGGAAGCTCATCTTCTCATTCTTCTTTGGCTGAACATCTTTAGTGGCTTCTTCATACCCTAACTCTTTCTTGAAAGTTTGAGTCTTGAAATCTTGAAGCTTTGTCACACCTGCCTTGCCCTTTCCAAGACCAGCACCAAGAAGGTAGCTCATATTCTTCATCATGTTCAAGACCTTGGAGTCCACTACTTTATCATCAGAAATTGTAGCTACTTGAAAACTATTGAGAGGTCTCTCAATCATTAGAGCATTGACCACCTCATTATCTTCAGCCTCGATGACCACAGTCTCATCTCTGTTAGAGAACTTGATCTTTTGATGAAGGGTTGAAGAAACTCAACCAAGAGGATGAAACCATGGTCATCCCAAAAGCAGAGCAAAAGTAACGGATATGTCCAAAATCACAAATTCTACCATAGACTCAATTGGACCAACCTTCACAATAGCTTTGAAAGTTCCTTCGGCATACCTTTTAGTATTGTCGTAAGCCCTAATGGTTACCTCGATTGGGCTTAGATCTCTTGCTGACATAGCTAGCTTCGGCAAGATTCTGAGTGGGCAAACATTTATGGCGGACCCATCATCAACTATTACACATGGGGTCCTTTTTTCTTTGACTTCTACTTTGATAAAGAGAGGGCGGATGTGATCTCTCTCCTTTTTCGGTAAATCCACATTTGAGAAAGATACCATTCCCACATCAACTTCGTTCTTCTTTTGAATATCTTCACACTTCATCACTCCTTCAACTTTCACGAAGTTAACCAGCTCCTCCGGTGTTATAGAGGTGAAAATTGGCATGCTAACCAAGGCCTTGGCCATAGTTTCACAGTGCTTCTTATAAGTGGCCGGTAGGTCTCAAATGCTAATACTTGCTTAGATTCTCTTCAACTGCTTAAGTACAGTGTCATCGTCTTCTTCTTTGTTCCCAACTTCAACTTCCTTTCCTTTACTAGCTTCTACTTCCTTGGGTGGTGGCCTTGCATAAGGCTTACCAGATCTGGTGTTCATTACTTCATCTTCTTCAGGGTCGGACTAGGTCCATCCCTCCTTCTTAGGTTCAAGATCATCATCACTATCGCTTGAATCCCAAAACTCATTCACAATGTAGATTGCTCCTTCTTTTCCAACCACATCTTGTTCAAGTTTGCTAAACACCACTTCTTCATTGCTTTCTTCTCCATCCACATCTTGAAAAGAAGACATGATAAAACTTTCATGCAAACCTCTTCCAATTATGAAAGTTGCCGGTGGTGGTACTCTATTGAACCTTGGCAGTGGATTGTCTTTGGTGTTTGGCTTGTTGGGCTCCTGCAGTTTTCCACTATCAATCAAATTCTAGATCTCATGCCTCAACCTCAAACATTTATCCATGTAGTGCCCTTGCATTTGATGAAATTGGGAAAATATCTTAGTGTCAAAATTAGGTGGGAGAGAGTTAGGCAAAGGATGAGAATTTAAGGGTTGTAACAATCCCTTCTTTTGTAGCTTATTGAGGACCCAAGATAGCGGATTTCCCAATTTTAAAAACTGCCTTCTTTCTCCTTGGCCAGTAGCATTAACATCAACTGCCTTTTGCATGCTTTGGTTAACAGAATGGTAGTTTCCTTTCTCGTTCCTTCTTGCCGAAAAGCAATTCTTCTCGCTTTTCCAAACTTTAATTTGTAAACCCGCTTGCAAAAGGTCTTTGAAATCTCGGATAAGCGTATGAGACATCCTTTCGTGAAGGTTAGGTAACACCTCTCTCAAAATCATTCTAATTTGATAGGATTCATCAGGCCTCCTCTTGAGCAATGCAGCCTTATTCCTCCACCTCTTTACATAGTCCATGAAGTTCTCATTTGGCCTTTGTCTAATGGACTCCACCTCCATTAGAGTAACTTTCAATTCATTATTGTATCTATATTATTGGATGAAGGCCTTGTATAGCAGATCCCAACTCTTTTGAGTGCTATCATCTAAGGTATTGAACCAATTTTGGATAACGGGATCCAATGAGAGCATGAAGTATCTTAAAATTTGAGCCTTAGTAGCTCGAGCAGACTGCATAGTAGTGATATATTGCTTCACATGGAGATGAAGATTTCTAGTTCCATCAAATTTTACAAAGGATGACATCTTAAACTTGTACGAAACCTCTTCATCTAGCTCAAACAACTTGTCGACCTTGGAAATTTCTTCGATTTTCAGCTTCTTTTCGAATTTCTTTTCCAAGTCAGCGATCAACTTCTCAACATCTGAAGTTTTAGTCTTTTTCACAACTGATCTTTCAACAATCTTCGTCTCTTTCTTCTTGTCTTGATGATCTTGAAAGTATTGAGCCCAGTTGTCATCATCATCAATGACTACCTTGTCATCATCAAAAGTCACTTCACCAACTTTAGCTTTTCCCTTGTCTTTCTTGGTGCTTGCGGATGCTTCAGCGGTGTTTTCAAATATTGTAGCCATTTGACTCTTCATGATGTCAGCTAAGGCCCCCTTTAATTCTTCCATATTGACTTTAAGGGTATCATCCAACATCTTTTGAATATGCTCAGATTCCATTGCTTTTGGTGAAAAAGTAATTGAGTCGCTGCTGGATTCAATGTCACTGGCATAGGTGGGATTGTCGTACACCCTTGAGCTACTGTACTCCAGGTTTGTGAGCCAGAAAGGATTAATGATAAGTTATGCAATGCATGTATGCATGTATGCACAAATAATAAACAAACAAAGATAATTAGGACGTTCTTTCCAACCTTATAACTTCCACACACGAATGACGAATCTCTTTTCTTAGGTTTATGGTCAACAAAATACCAACATGGGATATTTTATTTTTAAAAAGTTTCCTCGGACGGTCTAACCAATATTTATATTTTCAAAAATGAAAAATCAGTTCATGATAATTCCCATTAATTAAGTTTTAATCCATTCAACCAACAAAAACAGCTTTTATGCTATATTGGATTAAAACTAAATTAAGAGGTTTATTATAAATAGATTTCTCACTTGAAAAAGTAACTAATGATTCATGTCCAAAATAAGCCCATGATTAATAATTCTTAGTATAAACTAGGCTCATAATTAATTTTTGGTATTTCCATAATTAACTTAAATATTCATAAGTTCTTTCAAAAGGTTGTGAAAATAATTTTTTCCTAAGCCCATTGTAAAAAGATTTTAGAAAAAATGGATTTTGGGATTTGTATTTAGGTCATAAGAAAAGAATTTTTGACTTATTTTAAAAAAGTTTTATGTTTAAAGACCAATTTAAAATTTTTAAAAATAGCTTTGGTCTTTTGGATTTAGATGAAAGAATTATTTGAGCTCACAATGTAATTAGGTCATATTAGAAAAAGAACAAACCAAATAAGCCAAGATTAAAACTAAAATAAATTAACCATAGTCAAACAACAATCATTTCGGGTAAAAATCTAAGAAAAGTAAATTGAGATATAAATCAAAGATATAAATAAATCACTAATCAAAACATATAATAAACATGCTTCTAACTTGAAAAAATCAAATAAAGATGCGAATTTAGGTTTATATCCCAATTTAGGGTTTCTTAAATAACATTTAGGGTTTTTGAGATTTTGGAATTAACACAATTATTATTATCTAAAATACTTATTAGCCTACTGTAAGGAATTTGAAAAATAGAATTGATTAGGGTTTTATAGTTTTAAGAAAATAGTATTATTTTTTGGTTAATCAAATTAGGGTTTAGGGCTAATACCATGCAATTAGAATTTTTAGAAAGAAATAAATTAGGGTTTGGTATTTATAAAAATAATATTTGTAGCTTAAGATTTTAAATTAACTAGGGTTTAGTATCTGTGAAAAACTAATCAAAGATTTTAAGGTTTATATAAACTGTGAATATATATTTTTTAAAAAGAGGTTTAGATGCTACTATATGGTTTTATATATAAAAAAGAAACCTAATGTAATTTCTGAGTAACATATTGATTAAATAGCTATGAGATAAAGAAAAACAAATAAACATCCTAAGCCGAACAAGTTTACTGGTTCTAAAGGTTATGATTTAGCAAAATAATAATATGCACTCCATGTAAACTAACATATACTGATTCAATAAGAAATTGCATACTGTGACTTTAGTTAGATGAAGAGCAAACTCATTCAATGTTTGAAACAATCAAAACATATAGTATTTATTTAAGTTAAAGCATACCGTCATTTGTTGGCTCCACCAAAATTGTTTAAACGTGAATTCTGAATGAGCTTTGGCAAAGACAGTGTGTGCAGTACCGTTTTAGAGTTGGTGTATTGCCTTATTGTTGCTTGTTTAGAAGTCCGAACAACTCTTGAGTCATATCTCTACTCCTCCTTTTTTTGTATCTTTTTAATGTGGTATTTATAGGTAATTAAAAGAAAAAAATCTAGTATGTTAAGAAAATTAAAAATTGTTAAGGAAATAAAACTAAAATCGAGTAAAATAAGGTTTGGGCAGAAATCGACAGCACGCGTGGGCTGCTGGGAAAGACTGGCGTGCGAGGCAGGCTGGCGAAGATGCGCTGGGCTGGGGAGCAATTTCGCCGCAGGCTTGGCCCAAGCTAATTCGTCACACTTGCCGCTTTCATCGCCAATTCTGCCGTCGTTGATTTTTTATTATTTTATTATTTATATATACATATTTAAAAATAAATATAATTAATAAAATAATAAAATAATAAATGAGAAGTAAAATAAATATTATATTATATTAAAATAAATAATAAATAATAAATAATATAAATAAATAATAAATAAAATAAATAAATAATAAGTAAAATAAATATTAATATATACCACAAAAATTATTTCGGACTGTTTTAAAATTTTTGGACTGGACTGGATCAAAAATTAAGGATCTACACTCATTGGTACTGATTTTTTCTATTCTAGAATTATCTAAAAAATTCTTGTTACAACTACTGAAAAATTTAAAGCTACAATTACCACTTTGGAAAACTCAAGAGATATGTCAAGTATTACCTTAACAGAATTGTTAAATGCATTGTAGGCTCGAGAACAAAGGAATTCTATGGGGGAAGAAGGCATTGTGGAAGGAGCTTTGATAGCAAAATCATTGATGAAAATAAATACTTTGGAAGGAAACTATCCACCATGTTCTCATTGCAAGAAGACAAATCATGCACAATACAAATATTGGTGGAGGCCAGATATCAAACACATTATTTGTAGTCAAATAGGTCACATGGACAAGATATGCAAAAATAAACAACAAGAAGAAGTCAAAACAGCTGTGATTGAAAAACACGAGAAAAATTTATTCTAAATCTTTTAAATATATAACTATGCCTACAACTAACAAAAAAATATGTCATGGCTGCGACCATAAAAATTATGCCTGCCTATGCCTAAAAAAATTCCATGCCTACAAAAAAAAAATATCATGCCTTTGTTTACAAGCAAAACAAATATGCCATGCTTTCATCCCTGTAGCCATTGAAAAAAATTTGCATCGTTTGACCTATGGGGGAGTATTGGGAAGTGTGTCAAATGCTAGAATTAAGAAAATAAATCAAAATCAAAATAATAATGGTTAAGATTTTTTTTAGGATTTTTATGTTTAAATTATAGTTATGATTTTATGATTTGATTGTGATTTTGTTTGTTAGTTTTTATCATATATATGTAAGGTTTTATGAATAATAATAAAGCAAGTTTCTTTTCCTACATTCATTATATTATCATATGTCAAAAACAACAATAAAAGTTTAAGAATGAGCTGATCAACCAATCGAAGATCAATTAGTAGCATTTAAGAATAAAATTGAGCGATAACGAAAGGAGTGAGAATGGGCTCCAAAAGAGATAAGAGGAAAGTATCAAATACCTCTTTTGGTAAGCCCGTAGGATAGGGAAAGTAATAAAGTAAGTTAATTCCCTTTCTTCCATCCTTCTAGCTTCCATTAAAGCTTGTAATGCCATGCGATTGAATACGGTTAAGTTCCTATGCTATTTCAATGAGTGAAACTCCCAAGGTTTTTTCACTAAGCATGCTTGCATCTTAAAGTGTTATGAGCTATATTGATATTGGCCTGAACCCACCTCATTCTCTCTTTTAGCATGCACTGCTTCTTCATTGGCAAGTAGAGAGTTCAAGACTCCAGCCCCACTCGATTGCTTGTGATTATTAATTAATTGAAATATTTTTTCTTCATCCCAGAATTGGTCGGATGTCATATAAGAAAATTTCCCTAAAAGGTTGGAGAAAGTGATAAATACTTAAACTTATCTAAGTTGCCTGAAGCAAGGAATAACTCTCTTACTCATTGTTTCCAATTGCCTGAAGCAGGGAATTTTGTAAGTTGAGACGTATGATTAGTGAAAAGTTTTAATAGCACAAATAATTAATTATGTTAAATTGAGGGGGTGTGATAGGGCAAATGAAAAGTTTAAAAGTACACAATATCAATTATGTAAAATGCAAAGGTAAACAAATAAATATATGAGTGAATCCTAATGATGGAGATCATAATATATGAGTGAATCCTGTTTCAAGCTATTTATTTTTTTATCTCACTAAAGAGAATAAAAAAGAGAAAAAGCTATTCATCGAAAATTTCTTATTTTAATGGCATCACTATTTTAGCACACTCAACATTAAAGCATAATGGATACAATATAACATGTAACAATATACCTAAATATAATCTATTGAAAAGGGCATACATAACTTGGATGATAGATTTAGCTTTGATTTCCTTTTTCAATGCTAAGAAAAAAATATTAAAGCATAATATATAGAACATAACCTAGAATCTCTTATAAAAACAGAAAAAAGAGACTAATACATGCAATCTTTAGATTAAACATGGATTGGAATGGGAACCAATGTAAGATCTACTTTTCTCTTGACAGTACCTCCTATAATATCATTCATATCAAGATTCTCCGCAGTTACTCCTTCAGGAAATTTCCAGTCAAAATTATATAGTAAATTTGCAAGGATAAACTCCATATTAACTATACCGAATGTTAGTCCAGGACATATCCTTTTTCCAGCACCAAATGGAAGCAATTCAAATTTAGTACCCCTGAAATTAATTGAACTATCAATGAATCTCTCAGGATAAAACTTGAGAGCATCTTTCCAGACATTAGGATCTCTTCCAATTGCCCATATATTAACGAATATTCTAGTATTAGGAGCAATATCATATCCGTTAAAATTAGTCTTTTGGCTAGACATTCTTGGAATCAATGTCCCCGGAGGATGTAATCTGAATGCTTCTTTTACAACTAACTTCAAATATTTCATTTGACCAAAGAAACTCCTCAATTCTTGTTGTGCTTTTCTCATTGCATCTGGACTCTTAATCAACTCTGCCCATTCTATACTGTTCGAGATCGTATCACTTCCAGCTCCAAAGCTTTCCTGCAACAACGTAATACAATTCATTGTTAATAAACGGTCTCCAAAATTATGAAACTGTAAGTTCAAAGATTAGCGATAACCTTATATACTCACAAGGATTGCTCCTTTGATGGCTGCATCAGTTAAAGGAACATCCACATTTCCACTTTCCTGAAGGTCTAAAAACACATCTAAAAGATTGTCAGATTCTTTCTTGGTACTCTTTTTAGCAGCTTCTTGTCTTTTAGCTCTATGCTCAACTAAAATCTGCTGAAGAATCTCATCAGCATCTTTAAAAATTTAGCCATTACTGTCCTTCCACCAACAATGGAATGAATCCATTTAAGGGAAGGAAAAATATCAACAACAGTAACACCATTTGCTCTCACATTAATAGAATCAATAAGTCTTGACAAATCACCTTGTTTTTGAAATTTGTCACCAATAGCATTTCTTGTAATTATGCTCTTTGTTAAATTAACCAAAGTACGACTAAGATTAACTGGAGAGCCTGCTTTTGATTTTAGCAATCTTAAAAGTTGAGCAACTTCTTCTTCTCTTACAGGTCTGAATGATTGAACTCTTTTTGCACTTAGCAATTCTAAAGTGCAAATTTTTTTCATTTGTCTCCATTCATCTCCATATGGTGCAAATACAATATCTTGCCGATTATACATTGCTACTTCAGCGGCAAGAATGAGGGGTCTTTTGGCGAAAATTGGATCCTGAGTTTTCATTACTTCTTTAGCCAATTCTGGTGAAGAAAAAAATAAGGAAAGGAACTTGCCCAAGTTTAATTTCCATCATAGGTCCATAAGTTTTGGCCAATTCTGTCAGCCGGCGATGAGGTGTATCGCCGAGTAATTGATTGATGTTACCTATTATAGGTAATTTCCAGGGTCCTGGTGGACGTTTGACATTTTTACATTTTTTCAATATTTTCAATAATATCAAAATGAAAAGGAAGAAGCTGAAAAGGACTGGAAATGAGAGAATTTGTTGTTGATCCATTGTTTTAATTTCTTTGGTGAGGACAGAAAATTTGGATTGAATTTGAGTGATGAGTAGTTATTGATTTGCATATTTTAGTTAGTTCCTACAATGCAATTTTAGTTCCATGAAATAGCGAGTGATGACTATCCATGCAATTATGCAATTGATTATTATTTATTAATTTTTAACAAAATAAAAACAAAATATTTTAATATCACATCAATAGAGTCATTATAAATAAATAAATAAATAAATAAATAAATTTGTAATTAATGAATCAATCACACTGTCAAAGAAAAACATTACTCGTTACATAATCAAAATATTAGCTTCACATTCATTAGCTTTTTTATACTATCAGCAGCATCCTTTATTTGACCTTAACAAAATAGTTTTAAAGAAAACACTTATGATAATATAATTAAATACGAAAATGTTAATTATGGGGTACCTCTGTCCCGTCTAGGCATCATATAAAGTTTATAGAATAGTATTTTAAAAATAAATAACACAGATTATTGGATGTTTTCCAAAGTTTTTTCTCTATGGAATCGAATTAATTGTCATAGATACGATTAATTAATTTTTTATTCTTCGCATCGAAACTTTATATAAAAAATAATAAAATTTATTTAAATAATTAAATTATTAATTTTATATAATATATATATATATAATTGTATAGGCCAAAGATTAATTTGCTGTTAAATAATTAAGGTGGGACTGTGTGATCTACAGTATTCATTTTTATGTTTTTTAAATAATTAAAAAACATATCTTGATATAATTAAGAAATATATTTTATTAATCGAAAAAAGAAATATATTTTTAAAAAAAATAATTTTTTACAAATTATAAAAATAAATATTTTATACTTTACATTGTATTTTAAAAAAATCAAAATTGGAAATGATGATTTTTATTAATATTAATTTTTGTATGATAAAAAAATAATTTTCATAATTTTTAACTGATATTCATTAAATTTTTATTTTTTTTTATAAATTGTTAAAATGTTGATAAGTAGAATATGATTATTTTTTTTTGTCTCAGTTGCAAAATAAAAAAATAATTTATATGATTTTAAAATGATTTAAATTTTAATAAAATTTTTTTTTCTTATTTGAAAATTTTTAATATACATTAATTTTTATTTTTTTTATTTCGCTTACATTAATTTTTATTTTTTATTTCATTTTATATTATTTAAATTTTTATTTAATATTTTTCAAAATTTTTAATATTTTAATTATTTAAAAATATATTTTAATATTTTTAAATTATTTAAAAAATATAAAATAAATAAAATAGATCCCACATTGCCACCTTAGCATTTTAACGACAAACTAACTTTTTTCTAATTGTAAGAGTCTAAATGGCCATTTTTTTATTGAAAAAATAACACCCTCTACCATAATTTTAAAAATTTTTATCTTTTTATTAGGGGTAATTTAATTATTTTATTATTAAACTCATTATAAACTTATTATAAATTATATAAAAATTATAAACTCATTATAAATTCTTTGTAAACTGTTTGTAAACTAATAAAAATCTGGTATTTTGGTAAATATTTTATAAATTCTGGTATTTTGATAAATATTTTATAAATGTGATAAATTTAGAATTACTTTTATTTTTTTTTTGTATTTTTATCAAAAGCCCTTTTTTATTTTAGAAAAATGATATATTTGGTCCAAAAAAAATTTAAGAGCTGAGTTAAGACGATGGTCATATTTTAGGATCTTATTTGAACATTTGGCCTACTTTTATATAAATAAATAATATTTATATGGGTGCTAAAATAAAACTGCTTCAGTTTTAAATTGATAGACTCAATTTTTATTTTATAAAAATTAAGGAAACTTAATTATTTTTATTAGAAATGTAAATTTGTATATATTTTATTTATTATCTCCTTCCTTGAACATTAAATATATTTAATAAATAATATTAAATAAAAATATTATAGAGATTTAATATATTGTCTAATTTATTAAAATAATAAGTAAACTATAATTTGAAATAATAAAAAAAAAAGAGCCTGAATTCGGGATGGAGAATCTAGAGGGTATAATTTATTTATGGCACCTTGAACAAACAGTTTGGTATGGCAAAGGCAAAAACAGGCGCTACTCAGCTATAAACATCCCAAAAAAAATTATTTTTTCTTTTTTATAATCTTTTAAATGATTTCAATTTTAAAATTTGTTTTATACTATTAATTGTATATAAAATAAATCAGCGGCTGAAAATTTATATAAAATTTTTAGCTCTATACATATGTAAGTGCCTAACTGGATACCTTCTGCAAAATGAAAAACCCAAACTTAAAGGATAACATAATATTATAAATATATATATTCAGAAAAAAATATTATAATTTATGATACATCAGAAATCGCATATGCAAGAAATTACATATCATTCTATAATTATTTAATTCTATATTAAATGAATTATATATGATGCTTTATTTATAGATAATTTTATGATATTTTATAGAAATTTTAACCACTTTTTTTTTAATTTTTATTTATTTTTTTTTTCTAATTTGAGAGTATAATTATCATCAGTTTATTAAGGATGATGATTCTATTTGTCTATTTTCGTTTATCCTAATTTGTATTATTTTTTTTAACTTTGTACTTTTATTTATTTTAAAATAATTTTTAAATTTATATTATTCTTATTTTCATATTTTTTTTATCTATGATTTTTATATTATTTTCTTTTTAGTTTTGTGTGTTTTTATTAATAATTTATTCTCAAAATAATTATTAATTCAATATAAATCTAAAATTTAGTTTTACTCTTATTTTTGTATTTTTTTTAGAATAAAGTTAAATACAATTTAAGTCTTTGTTATGGAGTTTTATCATTTCTTGTTTGAAGGTCATGTGTCCTCTAATTGAGATTTATCATTTTTTGATAGAGATTTACTCTTTTCTAATGGAGATTATTTTTTCTTCTCTAATAGATTTCTAATGAGATTGTTTTTCTTTCTCTAATAGATATGTCATTTTCATGTGGTAGATAATGAATGACATATGAAATGAGTGTGCTCCTAAAAATCAGATTACTCACGATATTTTATTATTATTTAGTATTTGCGTCAAAAAAGTTCGAGGGATCTAATAATTTTATTAGTTATGTACATTTTACATACTTTAAAATTATATAAATTTATTTGTACCATATATATGTACTTTTTGATCGATTAATAAAAATTTATTTTACATTAAAAAATAAAGTTAATTGTTTAATATAAAGCTAAACATATCATTTTAACTATAGTTATAAAATAATGTAATATTTATCTTTAATTTTTTTTTAAAGATTTATCTCCAAAGTTGAAATGTTATAAGTTTGAATTTTCAATTGGAATTTATTAAAAGAAATGATTACGGGTGTATTTCAAAATATTTCTAGATTTATTTAGGCTTCAAATGATTTTAAACTTATCAATGTTAGAGAAATATTGTTATGATTGCAACTAATTAACCTATTTGGTATGTATTCTCTTCAAATTATTAAAATGAATTCAAAAATTGAAAATTTTATATTTGTAGTTTACTCTAATATGTTTTACATTGATATTAAAAATGTTTTCACTTACATTTTAAAGTTTAGTTGCAAGTTATTTTATTTATTTATCTATCTATTCAAAAATTCTAACAAAATAAAAAATATGCGTTGCAAACAAATCTTTTCTCATATCACAACATTGATATCACCTTTGTTCCCACCACCCTCTTTATATATATAATTTTCAATACGTATTATTTATTATTTTATAAAATTATATATATAATTTTTTAATTAATAGTTTTATATCCTTTTAATATATCCTAAAGTTATATATATAACTATGTACTTTAAAATTATAAAATTATATAAAATTATATATATATATAATTATACCATTTTTATAAAAGTATATGCTTTTAATATGTCCTTTTGAATTATATAAATATTTATATAATTATATATATTAATAATTTCTTAGATATTAATTTTTTGACTTTTAATAAAATTCTATAAAAAATAATAAATTAATAAATCCAAGAATTAAAATGAAAAAAAATTATGCAAAAAATTTAATAAATAATATAAAATTTTGATTAAAAAGTTTTTTTTTGAAGAAATTTATAACAAAATTCTATATTTTACTATAATATTAAATATTCAATTTTAACTTCAATTCACCCATATATTTTTTTTTGAAAAATTTGCCCTCCATTCATTCAATTTCTTATTCTGCCATTGATAACAAAAATTATAATTAATTACAATGCTATTTTTATTTCATGTGATAATTTGAAAATATACTAAATTTCATTGTTAATCTTTTAATTTTTAGCTCTCTCAACACTCAAGTTTCTTTGTCTCTTTGAATATATTATCCATGTGTATATAGAGTATGAATCCATGTTGCAAATGTTAACTAATATAATTTTTTGATGAACCTATGCTAACCATTAAATTAGAATTGAAAAGATGTCCATTTTGTGTTGTTCCTTGTTGATTTTAGATATTTTTATGATGAAAAGTATTTTTGTTTGCAGATCTACCATTTTGGTGGCTGAAGATACAAAAAGTAGAGCATTCAATGAAGAAAATGGTGAAATTTAGAAGTATTGTGATCAACATGGGTGTGTTGATTATCTCAAATATGCCCATGTTAAAGAAGGAACAACACAGAATTAAGAATATTTGATTATCTCAAATATGCCCATGTTAAAGAAGGAACAACACAGAATCCGTTACTGAACAAAAGAATTAAGAGATTCAGTAACGGATTTTTTTACATGGGCATGTCATTTCAAAAAACACGCCCATGCAAGAAATTCTAGAAGCAAAGAAGATGTCCAAAAGCAATTTTATTGGCACGAGCGTGCCAAATTCAACCAACATGCCCATACATATAATTTCAATACTGTATCATGAGGTCCAATTTGGCACAGATTGGATACACATGCCCACGTATATCTGAAATAAGCTGAAAATTCAAATTTTGAGGTAAAAATGCCAAGAAACCCTAAGGACATCTAAGAGACAAATGTGACAAAGTATAAATATATCTTTTCAGTTATTAAAGAGGGGGTTAATGAATCTTACCATTATTGGCAATTTTGGGAATTAAAGCCAAAAGATAGAGGAAATCAAGTTTTTTAAGGGACTTTCTGCAGATTTAACAGCTTTTGAAATTAAGGAGTCATATTTGCAAGATTGATGACATTTATTTGAGTTTATTCTTTCTTTTTCTCTTGTCATTTTTGTTTCTAGCTATTTTTACATAGATTAATTGAAATTGTAATTAGGATTAGAAATTTTTGTTCAAGTTTTGTTACAGGTAACTAATCTCCTTGTGGAATTAGGCGATTTGGATATTTGGATAATGAGTTTTTGATTATTTATAAATATACATATGAAGGTATTTATTAAATCTTGATTTGTTGGTTTTGAAATAATTCTTTGTAATTGCTTGGCCTCCCAATTATTAAAATATATTAAATCATATAATAAACAAGAGTTGAGTGTGATTTTGGATGTGGTGTCAATAACTTTATGTAATTAGCTTAATTACTTGGAGATCAAGAGATGGTATCTTATTTAATCGGATTGAGTATTGTTTGATTGACATGATAATAAAGGATTAAGTTTTATCCAATCATATTCCCTTTGCTTGAGAGAGAAGTTGATGATTTTGTGATACTTAGATATCTAAATTTAAGAAATGAGCTTAATTGTAGAAATTAATTAAACCCATTAGAAAAACTCTAAAGAAACCTAATCATACTCTTTATTTATTGGTTGTTTAGAATTCAATTTAGACTTATTAGTTTAATTAGTTAAATTTGGTAATTAAATTATTGACATTTGGTAATTTTCGGATAATAGTTGAATTGAATTTAGGCTACTCAAAATACACCTTCCTTGTGGATACGACATTCCTACTCTCACTCTACTACATATTATGATGCCATACATTTATAGTGTTAAACATAGTAGGTTTTTCACATACCAACACAACAACCACACACTCACAATGCACACTAACAACATTATTCTACTAATATATATATATATATATATGAAATTTTCAACAAAAATAAAGGTATCATATTTAATATATTACCTTTTTTTATAAAATTACAACATGTTTTTATTTCAAAATTAATTTTAGTTTATTATCAATCAAGGAAAGTGGAGAAACTAAAACCGAGTTAAAGGGGGGCAAAATTTTTAAACAAAAAAATTGCAACAAAATGCTATTTTCATAAATTACACCATATATTTTATTTTAAAATAATTTATATATATTTTTGAGATATTTTAATTATTTAATATATTTTTGAGATATTTTAAAGAAAATATTTAAATTAATTATTTTGAATAAATTTAGGTGATATAATATATATTAATAAAATAATGAGATTTAACATTGAAATTCTATTTTCATAAATTACACCATATATATTATTTTTTAAATATTTTATTTTTTTAAATAATTTTTATATATTTTTAAAATATTTTAAAAAAAGTATTTAAATTTATTATTTTGAATAAATTTACATGATATAAAATATATATAAATAAAATATTGAGATTTAGCTCAAACTATAACTTCATTAATAAATCTTTATTTAGACATTTAAATTTTAAAAAATTCAGTTCAATTAAATTTTATTATACCAATTTTTATATTTGAAAAATATAATTATTTTTATACAAAAATTATGAGTTAATTTGAAAGTAATAAAATTATATTAAAATAAAAAGAATTTTTTAAAAATTTTATTTATTTAGTTAGATTCACTACTAGTAATATTATCCACATTTAAATTGGACATAAAACTTTCTATATAAAAATAAAATGAGAAATAATTATTTTTTATTTTAAATATATACATTACACACACATATATATATATACACATATGTGTATATATGTATGAACCAAGGGGGTTCCACTGGCCCCTAGGACCCCCTTGGTTCTGCCACTTATCAAAAGTTATTAATAGGATTATTCTACGTTTTAATCCACAAGAATACATATTTTCTTAGAATAAGTATAATTTTTTTTGTTGTCATTTGGTATTATAAGTTATTATTTGCATGAAATTAATCCCACTTCAGGTTATGGATTTTTCTGAGCCTATATGGATATGATGTGGCAGGCTCAATAAAGGCTGATTCAATTGCACAAAACGCACCATTCATATAACATTTCTTTCCCTTATAATTGGACTAAAAAGCAGCGTTTGATTCACAAACTTTTTACTGACGTCGTTATTAAGCAAGGAGAAAAAATAAAATGATATTTCATTTATTAGGTCAACATCCCCATAACCCTTAAGTCGAAAATCTCTAACCTCTTAGCTCTTGCTCTTTCAAAATCGTTGAAAATCTCTTAGTTCAACGAACCCCACTTGCTTTAATTTTGTTCCCCGCAAACAAGCACTATTGACCCCCAACTAAACATGGTAGCTGACATTTGAACCGAACTTTTGTCTGTTGGAATTTAAAATTTCTTCCATTGTTGATAATTTTCCTGTAGGACCATAATAAAAAAGATGAGTTTGAAAAGGACTCGTAGGACAAGGTAAATTTTGTTGTATTTTTTATTCAATTTTGGTACATTCATTCTGCATGCATATGTTATTAAATAATAGCTCATAAACCAAATCAGTTTTGTAATAGAAGTTCCAACAAAGAGGAGGATTACCAATTTTATAATAGAATTTGAATAGAAATTAAAAAGATGTTAGAATAGGAAAAAGATTTCCTAGTATATCTAGGATAAAGAAAACACTATATATAGAGCACCCTAGATAGTAGACATTACGTTTTGAGAAAAAAAACCTCAATTATTTTTTCTCTTTAACAAATAAACTGAGAAGCCTCCCGTTGACGTAGACAAATTGCCGAACCATGTAAATTTTTGTATCTTGTGTGATTATTTCTCTTATTTTTCTCCTTAATTTTCTACTTATAGATTAATCCCTTATTTTTGCAGGTTTTAAAACACGATATAGATTTTTTACTTTCTAACATATGTATTTGTATATATTTAGGTTTTTTTTTATTATAAAGTGTGAGAGTGCATTTTTGGGATTCTTTATTAAATAGTAATTTATAGTAAATTTTGTTTGTTTATGTATGCATGTGTATATTTGAGTTGTTAGAGAATATGTGTATAGAGTTTAATAGTAATCGATTATTTTTGGTGCCTACTGCATTGTGCCTATGGAATTATGGCATGGAGAGATTTTTGTTAAAACTCCAACTTTAGAATATGTAGGGAGCAAAAGCCATAGTTTGGATAATGTTAGAAAATTTGACAAAAATGATTTACAGAAGGTTATTGAGGAATTAAGGTACCTAAGAATGGTGAGATTTTCTTAGCAACAAATGGGGTGGAACTAGTTTGGTTTGTAAGGATTTGTAATCAAGTTGGCATATATTGATTCAGATGAAGGGTTCAAGAACATGTTTGAGGCTTAGATCATGGCTTTATGAAGCTATACTGTGAAGTAAGCACTGTGACAAGCCTACTGAGCACATAGAACACAACAAGAAAGTGGATACCAAGCATGATGGAAAATATAATAACCATAATAGCCAATACCATATTGATGAAGGACAATCAGGTCACATTGAAGAAGATTACTATAACTTTGATTGGTCAGTGGCTAATATGCATACGAATGATGATGATGACGACTTGAACAACCAAATTGATGCCTATGAGATTGCATCTGATAATGTAGTATTTGATGACCCAAAGGATGCTCATGCGCCTAGTGGTGAGTAGATTTTGAGGATGATTCAGACTACAATCCTATTGGAGATGAGGAAGACTCTTATGATGTTGAAACTGAAAATTAATAATCAGATGATGAATATTTAGAAGTCAATAGAAATATGAAGAATTTCAGAAAGACAACCATCTGCTTAGGTTTTGGCCTTAATTCCATGGCAGCCGTGGATGATAGAGAGAATGGTCAAAGTGGAAACTATTCAGATGACAGTGGATAGGATAATGTCTATGCTAATAATGATGTTAAGATATCAACTTTGAGGAGGATAGATTGTTTATTAGGCAGAAAAAGAAACATATATTGAGGTATAATCCTAATTATGATCATAAGGAGTTAGAGTTCCAAGTGAGTATGACGTTCGATAATGATTTGTAGTTTCAACAGGCTGTGAAATAATATGCAATCTCAAATGGATTTAACATCAAGTGGATTAGGAGTGGCCAGAAGAAGGTTGAAGCCAAATGTGGGGAGAATTGCAAATGGACGCTGTATAGAAGCAAAATTAGTAATAAGAACACTTTTATGGTGAGAACTCAAGAAGAGGAGCACAATTGTAGCAGGAGTATGACTAATAGGAAGGCTAATGTGGATTAATTTGCCAAATAATTTCTGTTAGTCTTTAGAAGGAATCCAGAATATAAAGTTAAGGACATGGAGAGAGATTTGTTGGAGAAGTATGCCCTTATAGTAAGTAAATCCTCTTTCTATAGGGCTAAAAAGAAGGCTCTTGAGGATTTGAGGGGATTTATGGTATCCCACTATGCTAAATTGAGGTCCTATCAAGCTGAAGTTCAAAAAGTTGATCCAGAAGGTCGTTACAAACTTGATACTAAAAGAGAGACACCAAAATCACCTCTATTTCTAAGATATTATGTGGGACCTAGTGCATTGAAGAAATGATGTCTTAAGAGTTGTAGACCAATGCTTTGCTTTGATGGATATTTTCTGAAAACTATAGTGAGTGCAGCATTACTATCAGGTGTTGCTAGAGATGGGAATAACCAAATGTTCCTAGTGGCTTGGCTAGTAATAAGGTTTGAACACTATGAGAATTGGTATTGGTTTTTAAGTACACTATTTGAGGATCTTGGCTACCGAGATGGACTTGGATGGACTGTAATAAGTTATCAACAGAAGTTATTTCTAATCCAACATCTGAAAATGTGAGATTTTGATTCATTGTTTATTATGTTGTACTACATTGTACTTACAAGTTCATTTGTTCAGGGCTTATTGAGTGCATTGCGGGAGTTAATGCAATTTGTTGAGCATAGAAACTATGCCAAGCACATATATGCTAATTGCAGGAAAATGCATTAAGGTCAATGTCCTAAAACTATCTTTTGGAGGGCCATAAATGCCACCTATGAGGCTGATCATGAATGAGGGTGCTTATGATGACTTCATCAAACTAAATACAAATGCTTTCTACAAGGCATTCATTAATGAGTTCCCTAAGTGTGAGAATGCAAACAATAATCTTATAGAAATATTTAATGGTTACATATGCAAATTAAGTTTGATGACAATAGTCAATATGCTACATCATCTAAGGATTGCACTGATGGAGAGATTAAGAACCAAAGAAGAAGAAAGGCTTAAATGCGATGATATCATTAGCAGGTGGATGAGGAAAAAGTTGAAAAAAAATGGGAAACTAGATTTTGTTACTAAACCAGTTAAAGAAAATAAGTTTCAAGTTTCTTGTGGGGAAGATGGATTTGTGGTTGATATGAGAAATTGGAGTTGTAGCCATAGAGCTTGCAATATATCTGGAATTCCTTGCCCCATGCATTAAGTTGTATTCATTTTATGAAAGAGGATGTGTTGGATTATGTGAATGACTATCTGAAGAAACCAGCCTTGTTACATACTTATGAAGCAGCTTTGGAGCCAATTAATGGTTCACAAAATGTGGCCAAAGGTTGATGGTGACATAATTTTGCCACCACCTTATGAAGCAAATCCTGGAAGACCAAAAAAGAATAGAAAAAAAGGAGTTTGATTCCAAGAATATGACAAGGCATGGCATTCAAATAAAGTGTAAGATTTGTGGTAGTTTTGGGCATAACAGGAGGGGTTGCCCAATGAAGGACAAAGCACCTACTAGGAATGATGAGTCAAGCAAAGTACCTGTAAGATAAGTGCTTTTCATTTACTTTATATTATAGTTAGCAAATATAAAGCAAAAACCTAATGTTTAATGCTCATTGCAGGCTAGGAGAGGCAGACCACCAAAGCAAAAACCACCTACTCAACTTCCAAGACAAGTGTCTGGAAGTCAAGGACATGTTAATCAATCATTTACCACATCTACAAATTCAAACCCACCAGCAAGGCGAAAGACAGTTGATAGAAATGATGCAAGGCGGATTGCTAAGGAAAGGAGACTTGTGAATTTGATTCACTGTTTGATTTGCTTTGTGGATATGTTATGAAACCTTAAATTTAACTATCCACTTTGTGAAATGTGCAGGACAGACAAGGATGTGGGCTGAGGATGTTTGGGAGGCCAGGAAACATGTACTTACATATAAATTGCATTAGCTAAGTCATTCAGATTACCCTGAACCACCATTATACCATTTATACAGAATTGACTGACAATTATTTAGACATTGTGAATCTAGATGTCATTTATATAAATATCTCAATACATAAACACATAGAATATAAGCTAAATTAATCGGAATCAAATCCTATATAATTGGAGGAAGAATCGATGGTGAAAAATAGAATGAAGATTGAGGAAGGAAATAGTAATGGAGACGGAAAAAAAAAAAAAGGAAGAGAGCGTAAATTTAAAAATAAAAAGAGAGAGAACGTAAAAATAGACAAAAAAATTTCAAATTAAAAAATCAGCAGTAAAAATGAAAAAAATAAAAATAAAAAGTAATAAATTGTGTAATCTATCCTCTTTTGCAGGAGCTCTTAAGAACTTACTCATGAACACTGAGTTTTCAAAAAGTTTCTTAACAGGCCAGAGCTAATGTCCTTGAAAATAATTGTAATACACATTAATACAAAAGTAATGACGTTAGTCAAAAGCGACGAGAGAAAATTGTATCTGACAAAACCCCCACTTAAATACAAGTGAATTAAAATTGAAACCTATTCTCTTAATTCCCTCTTTTACTTTTGCGAAGTATCTGGATTTTGATCCCCCAGGCTGCTGTTCAATTCAACACTATCAGCAGCAGTTTCAGATGCTGAATTGGGTGAACCTGACTGCTCTTTGCCTTTACTTTCATTTTCTTCAATAGTAGAACCTTCCATGAAAGAGTTGATGGCAAGCTGACCAGAGTAAAGGAATAAACCCACAGAATTGAGGCCAAAAACGAAAGTTGCCAGGTAACACAACCCATTTACAATTGTCCTGTGAAAAGCTAGGACATGTCACAACTTTCTTACAAATTAATGAATCATAAATTTCAGAAAATAGCAGTAGGAGAGCTACCTAATCGCTATTGTTATTTGACGAACCTGAAAAGCAGGAAAATGAGAATAGTGAGAATTATCTGATGACAGTAGTTTCATGACAGTACTGACCAACCAACTTCAAACAATGTGTCCTAAAGGTCAGGATTTTAGTACAATGTCTTGCCAGACAACAAGAAGACTTGGATAAGACTTTAATAGATTACAATTCTTTAGTTTCTGCACTGTAGTCAATATATGACAGCGACAATGAACAAAACCAATGTGCAAAGAAATCCACAAATGATAGTCATATAGTAGAACCATAAAAGGGTGATAATAGAACGAACCGAGAAAGCATCTGACATGGTTTGGCGGTTAAAAGCTGCCTCAATAGTAGTGGTGAATTTATAGAGTATAAGCGTAATCACACCCGCTGCTATGCCGCCTAAAAATGCCTGAATTGGTGAAGGAGGCTTCGCAGCATCAATCGGAGCTGATTCCATTGCTTTCAAACTATCTAATGCCTCCTCTTTCATAGTTTTCTTGGCTCCTGATGACCTAAATTTCTGAAAACACACAACCCACTTACTCAAAGCTAAAATATTGAAGGAATTAAATGGCACCATACCCCAATTTCTCAAATGGCATTTGAATCATTATATATAATTGAGCTCTAGAGAAAACTAAATGGAAAGCAATTATAGCTCATTTAGAATTCAAATTGAATTACAATAACATACAAGTAGACAAACAATTTGATGAAATGCCAAAACCCAGCTCTCAATTTCCAAATTGGAACACATATTAATATATGGAATTCTGGCAAAAAATTTATAAACCCATTAACCAAAACATAGTAACATAATAAACCAGTAAACATTTGCCGTAATAATATATACATAATAAAAAAAGTATAAGGTTCAAATACCAGTTCTTTGGCACGCTTAGCTCGGCGGCGAATAGCGCGAAAGAGAAAGACAGCTATGGATCCAGTGAGGAGAACGCTGGTAGCCACCTGGAAAGGTGTAGGGTCATCTGTGGTAGCAAAAATGGAAGGAGAGGATAGTGGGAGCTCTATTGGACCATCGACTTCCGGTGGAGCGACGGGTGTGTTGGTGGTAGCAGAGTCGGCGAGCTGGGAGAGCCATAGATCGAGTCTACAACTAGGAAGAGCTGAGAGGAAGAAAAGCGAAGTGGGTTTATAGACAGAGGTGAGGGAAAGAGAAGGGCTGCGAGGATGGAGAAAATGGCGGCGGTGTCGGTGGCTGTGGTAACAGCGCCGGTGGAGGTGGTGGTGATGGTGGAGAAGGAAGATTTGAGGAGATAAAGTGTGGTGGTCGCAATGCAACATTTGATGGAGGCTTTAGAGGCAACAATTTTGTTTATTTTATTGGTATCTATTATTATTATTATTATTTTTTTATCTCCTTATCTTGTTCCTTCGAAATTAAATTTGTAGCTGCATAAGTATTTTCTTCTTCGCATGTTTTGGATTTTTTTTTTTTGGCTGGATATTGATAAATATCTTTTTTATTTTCTTTTTCAATCTTAACTTTTGGCCTTTACCTATATGGAATTTTCTTTTAATTATTAACAAGAAGTATCAATTTTGAAATTTACATTCATGCACTGTAATTTGCCATGGATATGAGAAATTAATTTAAAAAAATCTATCACCCGTTAAATTACTTAAATTTTGTTACGAAAATTATAAAATTAATGATGTAAAATCATTAAACTTTTGGAGTAATTAATTCTCAATGTAATCACTGCACTTTAATTTAATGAAATCAAATATATAATGTAATCACTAGACGTTTGACACAATCATCATTCGGCACTAATATATTCATAATTTTCACTGTCATTTTCAAAAGTTGTTCTCTCATCCTTGGACTATAAATAGAAGTGAAACCTCATTGCAAAGGATCATTTTCTCATTTTTAAGCTTTATTATCTGCAAACGAACTGAACTAATTTAGACATTAAAGACTTTCTATTGGAGTCCAATTATTCTCTTTATTTTACAGGTTGGCAAGCTGAACCGTAGCACCCAACCCTAACTTCAAAGATACAATCGAGATCCACCTTGTTTTCAATTCCAAAAAATAACAATTGAAATAGAACAAAGGGATAATATGGCAATATACATGGCAATGGTTCATGTTGTGCTAGTTCAGCTCAAATCTACCGTGCTTCCAGCCTTTTTGTGTTGTGTTGTATCGGCAAAAAAAGTTAGTCTTATTGTGTTAGGTCGTGCCAAAATTTAAAATGTGACAGCTAGCATGACTTATTGGCTCTTATATAATCGTATCGTTCCTTATTGAATTTCGTCGTATTGTGCCAATATATAGATGTGCCTAATTTTTAAAAAATTATATAAAAATTATAATTTACAAATTAATAATTTAATTTACATATATAACATCAATTAAAAATATAAAAAAATTTAAAGAATTTTAAGAGATTAAATTATTATAAAATTTTTAATAATTAATCATTAAGATAAATTTAATTTTAAAAATTAAAAGTGTAATTTTATTTAGAATATAATAATCTAAAACATAGTGAAAATTATTTGCTTAATAATTATTATTCCTAAATCATTTTTAGTTTAGAATTGAATATAATTTTTTTATAAAAAAAATTACACTAAATATATTACTTTATCATTAATTCATCAATTATTTATTATTAATTGCAAAAAGTATGCAATTTTATTCAAATAGATATAAATCTATAATATATTTGTTAGATCTGACAGATTATGCAAAGCCGGGCCATTTGTCGTTACGTACTAGGCCAACTCAATAGACCAAATGCCCTAAGCTAGCCTAGCCTAGAGCATTTAAACGTGCCACATAAGATGGGTTATGTTGTGCCAGGCTCGAAATGGGCTAGGCTGGATAGCTCGCATGCCGTCCGGCCTAGTTTTCATGTACTTTGGCCCGAGATTAACTCGAGCTTTAATATTTAGCCAGTGACCCGGCCCTAAGCCCAAGGGCAAAAATATATTCGGGCCTCGAACTAATCCGATAGAATTGGGCCAGGTCTGTCGGGCCAAACAAAAAATCAAAAACTACTTTTTTGATATCATTCATATTTTAGCATTTAAGTTTAATAGCATTCAGATTTTAGCCTAAGAATATCAAACAAACAAACAAATTAATAGCAACCATTTTAACTTAATTTTTTAATAGCATTCAAATTTTAGCCTAAGAATATCACACAAACAAACAAACAAATTTACCAACACCAAACATCCCAAATCACCAGTAAAAAAATATCTCAAATTTGGATTTTTTTTTTATATACAATCAACCAAAATAAGAAGTTATAATACAAAAAGCTTACACCAAATTCAAACCAAAACAAAAAAGCTTCCATCAAATTCAACCAAAATAAAGGATCTACTACTGTTTCATCAAGAGGTTGACAAATTGAAACACAGATCTTGGCCAAAACACTAGATCTGCTAGTAGGGATAGTGAGAAAAATTAACAAATCAAGAAAAGGGAGAGCGAGAGACTGATAGATTAAGAAGATGGACATCGATAAGAAGAGGAAGAGTGAGAGACGAAAAGCTTGTTGTCTACTGAGGAAGAGAATGACGATGGCAGTGGAGGAGTTGAAGGTAAGGACCTGAGAGGCAATGTCTACTGATTATTGAGGAAAAACAATATGGTTCAAGAAAACCCATGTATTAAAAAAAAAGAAATGGGAGAGGGATTGAAGGAGATGGCGCACAAAAGAGAGGGGTAAAATGAAAACAAAGTTAGGTTTAGGTTTAAGATTATATATACATACTCTCGGGCCAGGTCAGGTTGACCTAAATTTTTTTTATCTAAACCCAAAACCCGACCCGAATTATACTCAAGTCTGCTATAAATGCCCATAGCCCAACCCTACAGTTTAGTCAGGCCTGCCTAACCCGACCGGAACCCCTCGGGTTGGGCCAGGTAATTCGGGTTGGCAGGCCACCTGAACACCCCTATGAGGCATGCCAAATAGGAGCCACATAACTCAAGCAATTTGACTCACATTCATATCAAATTAATGAAATGACTAGAAAAGAATCTCACACACTCAATAAATTAAGAATTATCTCTCTTCATGTGTGATCAACAACATACAGAGAGATAATTATTAAAGACAAAAATCAGTCACCTTAATAATAAAGATGGACTTTGTGGAACCCACGCAACAAGAAGATTTCTTGTAACACCCTTATACCATATATACATACAATATATATTTTCAGCATATGTAAAATACGCATATACGGTATAGAAATATCACAGACCGATTTAATAAAAATTTTCATATTTCTGTTTTAAGATTTCAAATACTAAAATATAAAATAAATAGTATATAAATATTATTTGCTTGTTATAGGAATCCAAAATAAATATTTTATATGAAAATCTCTGAAAAAATTCGCCAAGTTTTATTTGTAATTTGAACGTTTTTAAAATTCAACAAAACACAACCTCCAATCCTATCTTTCTAACTTGCCCTTCACCACTTGGATGGAGCAAATCAACCTCTCTCAATGCATATACCAAATGTGATCATACATAATCATTTCATATCACATTCTAAGGTATTCTCAACATCAAACCATAATTAAACATCACTCTAAACCAAATCCAAAAATTAAGCTTCACCTCACTTTAACTTTGAAAAATCATATCAAGTTATTTAAATTAGTGTTTTAAGTTTATTAGTATCATTAGAAACATGTTTTAGCATGTTTAAACCAATTACATTAATTAACCACATGCTTATGTCCAAAACTCTAAAATGGCATAACCTTCACCATTGAAGGATCTCCATTCCAACTCAATCCAATTATCATATCAATTTTTTTTCTACCACATATATCATTAAATAACATGATTTAAGCATTAAAATCAAACAATTAATTATTCTTTGAAAATTCACTTTTCCAAAACCCTAAATCAATACTACCATTCTCAAACTCCAACCAAATACAGCCAAATCTAATATTTGACTTTAAAATACTTGTTTATGAATCAAAACAACACATTTGGAACAAATTTGCATAATTAAAGCTCATGTTTCCCCAAACCCAAAAGTTTCATAACCCTAAATTCTCTCTCTTCACCATTCTTTAACCAAACTACATCATCTCTTTAATCTAACCTTAGAATCATTGTTAACTACCCAAAATAACATCATACACACCAATTTCAATAATTATAATATACTATATCAAAATTTAAATTCTCACATAATACAAATTTTCAAGAAATTCAAAGAAAAGAGTTGGAATCTTACTGGTTTTGGATGAAATCACCAAAAATCTACTTGAAACTTGTTAAATCCTTCAATTTATGGAGTATGAAAGAATCAAATTCATGCTCCAAACTCCCATGAAAAACGTCCTAAAGGAAGAAGGAGAAGAAGAAGAAGAAGAAGACTTTTTTTAATATTTCTTTTCCTTTTCATCTTTTTTTTAACCATATATATATATATATTAAAATAATTTAATAATTATTTATTTAATTATTTATTTATTTAATAAATTAAAAGTCCTAAATTCCCTCTTCCATTCAAAAATAATTTATTTTTAAATTACTTTATTAATTTTAAAATTCTAAGATTTAATTACCAAAATACCCTTTTACTTTGACTTTTCTTTTAAAAAGTGTTGACTTTTATATGTTATGTATATTTTACATATATATCACATATATGTTCCACTTTTTCATTTAAAACCCCTTCATTTTTCATTTAAAACCATTAATTTAATTTATCCATTTAAATTATAATTTATTTTATCAAATTTCCAAAAATTAGAACTTTTCAAAAATTTGGGATATTACACATATGCACAAGTAATGTGTATCTTATATACACATCAAATGTACCTTATATGTGTATTAAATATTAAGTATGTAATGTATTAATCCAACATATACGATTAATATGCCATATGTATATGTTATATATACTCTAGATATATATATTGAGTATATACAATTTATATTTCCAAATACTTATTTAATTTTTTCAAAATCACGGATGTTAAAATTTTCTCCTCCTTAAATAATTTCGTCCTCGAAATTATCAAGTATAGTAATAAATCATCCAAATCATTATTTTACCAAATTACATAATTTCTATTCTCCTCATTAGGTTCATTCTTAATTTCCTTTTTACCATTCCCTAACACATCATTATACTGTCTATTTACTCAAACAGTCACAATAGATTATTATATCTTCAATCGAATTGTCATTTGACAAAATTAGTTCATCTCCTTAATATATATACACCATACACCTATTGCACTCAAGATATATGATCACTTTATTATCTTAAAAATATAGTCTCATCACCTTAAATTCAAATGTTAATAACTTTTATCTTAACACAATAATTTTACACATCTTCACTTTGATCCTACTCTTTATACAATTATCACATATTAATTTAATATCAACATTATACAACAACAAAATCTTATTTTCTTATTAAAATTCATTCCAATTATACTATAACTAACACTTTTCTCTTATAATGATTTGAAACTAATATAACTTAGCTCTTTTCATATGCATATATATATCAAAACGTTGTATTACGCACATTATCATATAGCTTGCATATTCTTAATACAACTACACATATTGAATTTCAATAAATACTTGTAAACTTATTACATTTCGGATCAATTGATCTAACTATTACAATATGACCAACCTTTAGTCTATTTTAAATTCATCAATTTGTTTTCCATTCATGACCTAATTCTATTAGGTCAAATTTATTCTCAAATCTTAATTCCCTTCGACTTCATCATTATAGATAATATTTATTTCCTCTAGTCTCGTTTACTTTACACATTATTTTCATAAACTTATTCATTTTATACCACTTTCAAACACATTCATTATAACTCTTACTCACATTTCATAATTCCTTTCATTTACCATTTTCTCACATTTCTTATAGTTGCCCTATTTACACAAATCACTTTTCTTACACATCATTTAAAGCTCACCATGTTTTCACAATTCTCTTCTGTTTCCACACTTTCTATAATTCTCAACAAATTTTTAGTATAAAATTATAAGATACAACTATGCAAACTATAAGTCTTGACCATGTTTCTTGAAGCATAACTATCAATCTCATCAAAATCACATATTCATTTTCTAATCTTTTGATACACAAAAAGTTAACACATTTCAGCTCTGTTTCAAAGCAATTTACTCTTGATCACTTGATCATCATTAGCCTAACTCATATTTCAACAATATTATCATTAACATCTCTTATATATACACATTCGTTCATATGCTAATTTACACAATTTCCATTTATTACTCCATTTCTAATCTATCTCTTATAAAAATTTTCATTCATTTTTTTTTCACTTCCATACTTTCTTCATTATACTTTCCTTTTTCCTTACAATCTCTTATTTATACGCATATACTTTAGGCCCAAAACACTATACAATCATCAAGTTCAGTTGTTAAAATAACAATTTCACCGTCCAGCTCTGTTCGGATCCGTTCTTAATCTCAATTCATCACATGACCTAACTCTACACAGGTCAAGACCTATCTCTCTTAAGTCTATTAATACATGCAATATTATTCTCAATACCACCAAACACGTATTTGTATAAAGTAGTAAACAATCGATAACATTTTTTTTAATCATCCACATACACCTTATTAAGTCATAATCACAATGTGACTTACTTTCCACATTTTCTTACATATCATATTTGTGTTCATATAAAAAAAATCTCATCACACAAATCATACAATTATACACAATTCCTCTTTTACATACACCCTATACAAAGCTAACATTTATCACCTTTCAGAGAACATTATCATTTCTCATTCTTTTGACATTACTTAGGTTATTCATTAATTCAACATATATATACACTCTGACCACAACATAATTAACATCTTCCTTATTTAATCGCCCATCTCTTAAATAAGTTTCTTATTTTATATATATATATTTTAATACCTCACATAAATCTTAGTCACATTTTCAATGTGACATCTCTATCACATTTTTTTATGCATTTATCATACCCTTCATATCTCTTTTCATCATTTCCAATGCAATTACCTAAAGTAACTTATTTTTACTTACATAATCATTTCCCTTTTATTTCATAACAAATTTCTATATTATCAACCACATTACACGTTCACTACAAAAATATTCGACATTTGAGATGAAAATCTGCGACGGACATGTTTCCGTCGCAAATTTGCTACGGATCTGCGACGGATTTGTGATGGAAGGACAAGTCAGAGGAATTTTGAGAATTTTGTCGCAAATCCGTTGCAAATCCTTCGCAGATCTGCGACGAAAATCATTCCATCGCAAATAATCGTCGCAAAAGTTGGCGCGGAAACTTGGCGCGAGAGAGAAAACACTAAAAAAACAATTTGCAACGGAGATCTGCTACCGTCTATTGCCGTCGTAAATTTTACTATAAAAATATTCGGCATTTGCGACGAAAATATGCGACGGACATGTTTCCGTCGCAAATTTGCTACGGATCTGCCACGGATTTGCGACGGAAGGACGAGTCAGAGGAATTTTGAGAAATTGGTCGCAAATCCGTTGCAAATCCGTAGCAGATCTGCGACGAAAATCATTTCGTCGCAAATAATCGTCGCAAAAGTTGGTGCGGATACTTGGCGGGAGAGAGACCCGCGTATATTTTTTCGCGAAAATTTTTTCCGTCACAAATTTGCGACGAAAATCTGCGACGAAAAATTTCCATCACAAATTTGCGACGGATCTGCAACGGTTTTGCGACGGATAAACACAGTTAAGGAATTTTGAGGAAGCCGTCGCAAATCGGTTGCAAATTCGTAGTAAATCTGCTACGGTTGTCTGGTCAACGCAAATTTTCGTCGCAAAATATTTATATCTTGATTAAAAAATATGTATTAATTTAATTAAAATCCTATCCTCATTATTAAAAATAAAATAAAATAAAATTTACCCTCCAATTAAAAGAAAAGTATAATAGCAAGCAAATGCAATGCAACAAAATTTCTCATTATAGAATTAAATTATTTATTTACATTTTAAAATAAATAAATAAATATTGTCCCTGTATCATAATCGATTTATCAAATCTCCTCATTTCTCATTTTCTCTCCCTTCCCTTTTCTACCTCTCACTCACCCGCGAATTTTCTGCTACTTTCTTTTCTGAATTTTCCTGCGAAACAAACAACCCAACCCCGTCGACGAAAAATCCTTCCTTTTCAAACACTTTTCAGCAGGTGCCTTCTCATTTTCTACTGTACATTTCCCTTATCCGATTCACACCTAATAAAAATCTCCAATTTATCATCTCTCTCTCTCTCTCTCTCTCTCATTATATGTCCATAACTGATCTTTGTATAGTATTTTTGGACTTCACGAGTTTAGATCATCTTATTTGGTCTGATGAGTCGCTACGATTCTAGCCCCTTCGACGCAGAAGAGGTCAATCCTTTTGCGGTATGTTTGTTTCTTCTTACATTGTTATACAACATTGTCTATCTCGAATTTGTTGTTTCTTTTTTTGATTTTGATTCTGTTTTGCTGCATTTGTTAGATCTGTTTTTAATTGCTTGATTTTAAAGGATAATTTTGCAATTTGAGATCTTAGATGTTAGTTTCTCATTTTTATGTTATTATGCGGCTTGTATTGTTTGGAAATGTCTCTTCTTGTTTTGGTTAATTGCGAACTTTCGAAGAAAATTAAATAATTTGGATCTTATATTTGTTAAAATACAGCAATTTCTTTCTGGCATTATTTCTATGATTCATTTTTCGTAAACGTGTGTGAACTTATCTCTCATTTTTTTTATTATATTTTAAAAAGAGGGAAATAAAAGGTTCAACTTTAAGAAAGTTGTAACGCTTAATGATATGCTTTATAGAAAATCCACTGTAAAGTAATTCTTATGTGGAGTCAATCCACTTTTATCCTATCATAATCCCAGCAATTTTTTACCATTGATATATTGTTTTACTTTTCTTTACTAAGTTTTTCTCCCGAATTTGTATTTTCGATAACTGTATTTTGATATATACAGTTATCCAAATTTACTGAGTTTTTTATTTGCTAATTTGTAATCCAAGGTTCCAATGTGCTATATGAAAGAGGAACAGACATGTTTTTCTCATGACTGCATCGTTCTAATGGATGGCTATGTTTCTTTATTTGTTAAAACTTTGACCAAACTCTCACTCTAGTTGAAGGTTGGCAGCCTTTAATGCATTTCCAACATTAACTTACATGATGATTTACACATTGTTTGAAATAATTGTTTTTTTTTCCTGATTTGCCTAAATTGCACTGATTAATTTTTTGTGATTGGTTTATGTCCTGAATTGCACTAATGAGAGAATTATTGTCTTAAATATCTAGATCCTATCCAGATTTTGATGGTGAGAAGTTTGCGGGAGATCATCAGAATCAGGCACCATACTCCAGTGCAGACCTTGAGTGGCAGAAATTGTAATCAATCTATTGATGATTTCCCTTTCCACTTCACTGCTTGGTTTATGTCTAGTTATAACACAATAAGGTAATATAATTATTACTCATGGCTACATGATTGTTATTTATTAAAACGTGAATTCTATTCTGTATGCTTTATTAATTGCTTCTTGTAGTTAAAATGCATTTTTATGCTCATATGATTTTATTGCATATTCTTGGAATGGGGTAAGCAAATTGAAAGTTATGTTCTTAGGATTTTAGTTAGAGAAGTAAGAATCTGTCAATGTCCTCATTTGACTTGATGGCTCATTGAATGAGTCTGTTAAATGGGAGCTCTATAAGACAATTCCTATACACAAAATTAACAGATTGATCCAGTTCCTGCTTTTCAAAACTGATTTGCAAATGAATTTTCGTGTTTTTTGGATTATTTGTAATTTAAAGTTCGTTTGCATACCTTCTATCAATTTCGCTGGGACTGTGTAGCCAATTCAAATTTATCTTCATTCCCCACCAAACACTAGGATTTGCAAATGAATTTCTTAAAAATTTCAATAATTCATTTGTGCTAGGAATTTTTGGATTTGTGTTCTTTATAATGCATGCTGTAGATTAAAGGTTTATTATCTCCACAACCTCATCACATTACCAAAATGCTTGCAAAATTATTTGCTTTGTGCTTTATACATGACTATATGCATTTCAAAATTTCAAAAATCACTTTTTCGTGCTGTGTTTAGTCATTTGTCCTCCCTCTGTCCTATTTTATTAAAAATTTTGATTCTATGGTCTAAAGTGCTACTTCTAAATATAATATCTGGATGTTCAGGAAATGTAGTCTGAATATTTACATGAGATGCTAACAAAAAAACCATGAATGCATGCATATTTAAAATGCATGGTGGAATTTATGTTATATAAATTAAACACATTACTGTAGTTTGGTCTTATTCATGACATTCTGTGGCAATGGTTACTTAAATTCATGACATGCGTATGGCATTAGTAGGTATTTTCAACAGATTTTAGTAAACTATAGAAGGTTCTTTTGGTTGTCTTTTGTACCTTCCAATTGCATTTTGTAGTTCCAAACATTTGATTAATGTGTTGTTGGAAGTTCTTTTAAATTTGTCTTATAGATGCTAGCGTGTAAATAGCATTTTTTGACATTGTTGTAAGATTGAAGTGGAAAAACCATCTTTTTTTTAATCTATGTTTCTCAGAATGCTTTAGCAAATGCGCATGAGGGTTGAGCAAACTGATGAACATTGAAATGCAATTCATTATAATGCAAGTGGTTGCTAGGTACAGTCTGTATTTCATGCCATTTTTATTTGCTATTTGTTGGTAGAGTATTGAAAACGAGAAATTTCATGTAGGATAGGAACTCCATTACATATCTATTTAGAATCACATTTTTAACCTTAAGTATGTCTTGCAGACTCAACTAGAATTCAGGCCTCCAATGTCTGAACTTGTTCAGGATCTGAAAGACGTGATAAGGAGAGAACACCCCAGCACTATAATTTAATATTGAAGATCTATATTGTTATTTTCAAGATAGATTATTTATAGTAGCGTTCTTAACACTTGTATAGTTAAATTGTAAAATATTTTATTCTATTGAAGATTAATAAAAGAATTATTTTTATCAATGTAATTAGTCTTTTTTTAGATTGTGTTTAAATGTTCCAAATGTATTTATAAAGTTCTCATAAAATTAATTGATAATACAAATAGTTCCAATAAAAATCAATATTAAATTACTACGGATTTGCTACGAATCTGCGACGGATATTTGAAATCTATGACGGAAATCTGCTACAGATACTGCGACGACAATCTGCTACGGAATCTGTGACGACAATCTGCAACGAATTTGCGACGAAAATCTGTGACGAAATCTGCGACGGAATCTGCGACGGCTGCCCTTTACCCGCGAAAATTTAAGCGCGAGATTTGCAACCGCCAAGTGGTTGCAAATCCGTCGCAATCTGCGACGGCCTGTCGCAAAATTGAAAATTGCGACGCCTTTTTTATTAACGAATCGTATCCGTCGCAGATCGGTCACAAATCTTGATTTGCGACGGATTTGCGACGGATCTGCGACGGATTCTGTCCGTTGCAGATAGCATTTTTTTTGTAGTGGTTACATGATATTTTCATAAATAATATTACTCATTCAAAATTACTCTCATGCCTATTAAATATTAAACTACCAACATCTAAACAATCTTCATCAAAATTCTCTTACAACTTTAAATTTCCAACTTATTACTTTACTTAAACTTCATTATATTAATCTCATTTTCAAGAGCTAACTTTATAAACTTTATTTTTATATTAATATAACATCAAAACACATCACTTTCACAATTATGGAAACCCATTTCAAAAATTCAAATTTCATATATTGCAACCAACAACATGAACCTCACCAAATCTCATCCATGTCACTTTTCCAATCTTAAAATATAACATTTACATATAAACAACACTAATTTATTTCATTATACTAATTAACATCATCCATTTAGATACTTTAATTTTACACACTCAACCCTAAATTATGCATCATTGTTCCATAATAAATAATTTGTTATCATATATAATTTTACTCTTTGATTTTAATTATGAACTCTTTGTTGCAAATTATTAAAACCTTCATATTCCTTCTATACTTATACCCATATGCATATAAATTTTTATAATTTTCTTCATTCATTTATCTCATAAAATTAATTTATTACTTACTTATACAAAACTGCATGGCTTCCTCAGTTTCATGTCAATCTCACTTTCAATTTTTATATTCCTTACCAGTTCTTTGTAAAAGCTTGTAAAGGTTTATCCATGTGCACTTGACACATATATGAACTTATATTTAAAGTTTTAGATTTTTTCAAGCTGGTTTAATATATTTAAAAATTAAATCTTCCAAAATCAGAGAATCTGTCTCTTTAATAATTTATCTGGCAGCACCTGGTTGTCCATTTTTTTCAGGTATCAAACCTTAATAAAAATTCATGAAATTTTAACCATATGTTATATGAATACATATGATATTGTGTGTAAATTTTCAGATTTTTCTGGGTTGGTTTACCATAGTTTCTAAATTTATGTTTTCTCAATTTCTACAGATTCTGAATTTCTGGAACTCCTCCAACAATCTATATTCTTCTACCTTTCTTAATTAGTAATTCATCTTTAAAAATTATGAAATTTTATACATTAAATTCTAAAATATAGAAAAATTTTCTATTAAATATTCAAACTCATCCAACATTTCTAGATTTGTCCAAAAATTCAGACAATATCACTTTGCAGTAGACTTATAAAATTTTCTGTAACTATCATGCTCATTTCTCAATTTTTTTTTTATATCTTAAATCATTTCGTAGATTGTTTTTCTAATTTCACTTATTCATCAATTGAATTGAATTTTAAATTTTAAATAAAAGTTTCAAAAATTCTTAATCCATAATCTATAGAATGACGCTTCCACTGCGCCACTCTGATTTATGCAACCCAGACTCCATCTCAACTCATATTAATTATATTAAATGGACATTGCCACATCAGGGATCAGATAAATTGCCAGTGCCAATACATGCATCACAATTGAAAATCATTCTTTTTAATTTCAATTTTCTCTCTCTAACAACCCACCTAGGTCGAAAACCTCAAATGACTTTGAATTGGATGTTGAGTTTTGATTAGTGACCATAAGGTTGAGCATATGCTTAATGTAGGTTGAACTTTACTAAGAGTTCTGGGTAAAGTCTATGATTTTACTGAAATTTGTCTTGAGTTATCATGTTAATAGTTTAAATTGATGCTGATATTGATTTGGCGAAATAAAATTTAGACTGCCCATGAGTTTCTTTGAATTTTGATCTTTAACTATAACTGGAAGTCTGGATTGGAAGTCTGGATTTTGATTGGGCATTTTGATTTATGGGAGTTTTGAACTATGAAATTTGATACCGCTGGTTGCTCCAATTTTTAGGAATTGAATGTCAAGAATTCTACAGTGGGTGTTTCATTTTCTTTAGGCTTAGTCAAGTAACAAGTGTTGACCAAATTTTGATAATAATTTTGAGCTTACCTGTTTAGTCAATCGCTTGTTTGCTTGTTCGTTTTGGTTTCCATTTGGTGCTTGAGTTTCTTGCAGGTAAGTTGTGACTTTGGTAAATTGCTTGGTTCAAAACTAACTTATCGCTGAGGTTTGACAAGCAATTGTTCGGCAATAACAGGGCAGTATCTCTACACCTCCACTCTCTTTTAATTTTATTTGCTAGAGACCCTCTTCTTGTGGTTGATTATGATTTGTCCACATTGAGGACAATGTGTGAAATAAGTGTGGGGAGGGGATTTGATATGAGAATGTTTTTGCTGAAATTTTTGGGACTGATTTATGTGATTGAGCAGCTGAAATTTTGATGTTATATTGCTGAAATTTTGAGCTTTCTATTGATTAATAGCTGCTGCCATATGCTTAATTTCTGGTATGAGACTTGGCTTTTGAAAATGTGACTTTTGAGTTAGGAAGATTAGACACTTATCCCATGACATTTCGAGTAAATTTTTTGCAATTTTGATATGTTAAACTGATTTTGGGATTACTCATTGGGCTGTTTATGTTTTTAAACATGACTTGAAACTCCTAGGAAGCCTAGAGAGGAGAACTTTGCTTTTGTGACTTGGTTTGACCGTTGTGAGAACCTTAGACGATAAGGCTTAGCGAGCGGAAACCATAACTTGAAATTGACCGTCATTGCACTCATGAGTCTTAATTTAAATTGTTTACACTTTGAATTCTCAAAATGGTTTTCAAAACTTAGTTTCTTTGGGTAGGTATTTTTTAGAGCAATTTCCGAAGCTAAAAATTTAGAATAGCTTTCGAACACTAGAACTTTCTTTTACGTTCCCTTGAGGCGAAATCCTAGGCGAGTCTCGACTTTGGAAATGATTTGGGCATTCTCTTGGCCGATTCATTAATCCTTTTATGTTTTTCCCACCTTTACGTTACCATTCTCTCACCCCCTTCTAGCCTACAAAGTATGCTAAACGCGTACTCTAAATTCTTTTCATAACCCACGATATAACCATATAACCGAAAAAGCCTTCGCTTACCACCCTTTTTGCGAGAAAATAGTCTTTTCAACTATTTATTGAGCAAGTGCATACGTTAATAATTTGGGATTGACACAATTGCATTTTGTTTAGTTTTTAGAATTTGAAATCTACCCATGCTTATTAGATGTAAATTTTTTTCTTGGGTTCAATTATTGTTGTAAATAGATTTTAGGGTGTTCTTTATGAAAAAAAGAAATTCAGAAAAAAAAAATTTAGAAAAAAAATAGAAAAAAAAACAGCAAAACAGAAAAGAAAAAAAATGAAAAAGAAAAAAAGAAAAAGAAAAGTTGAGTTTGTATATAGAATTTTATAAGTCTTGTTGTGGTAGTTGTATTCGTATATAATTTTTATTTTTAGTCGCATTTGTAGTCATTTGAGCATTAATTAAGGGTAAATACATTGTGCATTGCTCGTTTGAGATTTAATATTGGAGACTTATTTTCTTGTTATTCTTTATCCTTACATTATCCTTTCTTTGTAACTGTCACCCTAGCCTAACCTGAGTAAAGACCTATTGATCCTTTGTTGAGACTTGACCTACATTAGTGGAGAGGGAATTTGGAGGAGAGCCTATGGTTGTTTATTGTTTGGTTTTCTTGAAGCTATGAAAATGTGTTTTATATGCTTTGTTAATTGCCCAATAAAATGTCTATCGATTCAAACTTCGTATGTGTGCGTGTGTGTTTTAAGAATTCTTAGTGTAACCTTTTTCGATTGAGTTCATGATGATGGAATGATATTGACGGTTTGGTATCCAATTGCGAGGTTGAGTTGTTTGCGGTTTTTGCATATGTTGGATTGGGTTTCAGGGTGAAGTATGTGGTCTCCTTATAGATCTGATTTTGAGTTTTGAGTCATGCTTGAGGACAAGCATGGGATAAGTGTGGGGATATTTGATAGGTTGCAAATCCAACATGTTTATTACTTTGTTTTTGTGCTTAATTGATGTTATTCACATTGAAAAGAAGAGCTTTTACTTGGTTTTTATTATTCTGGACAGGAACAGTGGATTTGCAATAAAGAGGCTTATTTGGAGCTGGATTAGAAGTATTGGAGCAAAGGAAATGAAGCTGAATTTTCTTTATGACAGATTGTTAGATTGGCAGTAGAGGCCTTAGCCTTGCTCAAGGCTAATGGCTAGGTAGACCTGAACGGGCTGATTTAATTAAGTGACGGGCCCATGCGTTTTAGTGGTATTTGAGGACTGCTAAACCGACTTGTAATAGGATTTAAGTAGTTTTTAGTGGGCCTTTTTGTTATATTATGTTTTGGCCCCACTTTTAGGAGTATATAAGTTAAATTTAGGTTTTTAAATAGACACTTTTTGATTACGTAAGGGGATATATGAATTTCAGTTTTCTTTGACAGATTTTACAATGTTTTTTTCCATAGCCATGTGTGGCTAAACTCTTTATTTCAGTCAAGGATTAATTCAAGGTTGAAGTTCTTAAGATTGTGAGGTTTGATTGTACCTAATTATTCTTTTTGATTCTTTTGCATTCATACTTTTACTGTGGCTTATTGGGAAAATCCATCCTTAATGTATTTTTATTAGTTGATTGATCTGGCCAATTGATTAATTGATAGGATACATATAGCTAATCAATGAGATTAAATCCGTAATTGTTTATTCGAGTTGATACAAGTGGCGATTGGTATAATTTGATTGGGTAGAATCTTTTGGGTTATATCAAGTAATTGTATGATCTAATCTAAATGAATCTCGCTAGTAGGTTTGTTGGTTAGGGCAAGGTCTTTCTAGTGTTCATTGCAATCAATAAATTAAATTCTGTCGCTAGTATTAGGGTTGTTTATTGGTTAGGGGTTATTCATAGCGCTATGTCTTGCTTAACCTATTCAGAACGGAAAGATTGGTCGGAGACGCTAGCTTGAAGGCTATAACTTGTTTGCGAATATGAATTAAAAAGATTATTTTTAGCCCATGATCAATCCGTGAGAACTTCATACCGCGAATCGTCCTTGACTGAGTTCACTTCCATTGATTTTAAGTTTTAATAATTTTCTGCTGTTTTAATTTATTTCTTAATTAATTTTGCTATTTAATTTCGTCCCTTTTTACCTAAGCTATTTCCCCCATTTTATTTTTTATTTTCACTCACAGCAGGTGTCAGTTCTGGTTAGCCTTGGGCAAGGCTAGTCCCTTGGGTTCGACCCTTCTCACCCTATTTACAAGTTTTCTTTTGTAGGAAGAGCAGGTTTATTATTTTTGGTGGATTCGACACCCATCAACTACTATGACTAATACAGCAAGTGCACGATATCATTACACATACTGTAGTGAGAGAATGAGTGTCATATCCACATGGAATATATATTTTGAGTAACTCAAAATCAATTAAACTATTATCCAGAAATTACCAATTTGCAACAATTAAAGTATCAAATTAATCTTATTCAAAAAAAGTATCAAATTAATCTAATTTAACCAATAACCTTAAACTAGATATTTAAACAATCAGTAATAAAAAGGATAGGATTAGGTTTCATTGAAATTTTCAATATGCGTCAAATTAATAATTTATTTAAGTTTATTCCTTAAATCCAAGATATCTAATATCACTAAATTCATCCACTTCTTTCTCAAGCAAGGAAAATTTAATTGAGCAAGAGTTGAATTACTATTCTCATGTCAAATAACCAATATCCAATCCATTCTAAATGAGATACCAATCCTAGATCTCTAAGTAATTAAGTTATCTCTAAGCTAATCACTCAAGGTTGATGATTTCACATCAAAAATCATACTCAACTCTCGTAAGTTATATGATCTTTTAGATTTTAACAATTAGTGGCTAAACAATTGCTAATCAATTAAATCAAAATTACCAAATCAAGGATAAAAGAAAATGCATCTATGTATATTAATAAATAATAATCAAATACATAGTTTAAGCATCAAAATCTACATAATCCTACAAGGGGATTAGTTACCCATTAACTATAACTAAATGATCCATTAAGCTAGCTAAAAAATGGTTCAAACAATAAATACAATGAAAAGAAGATGATTAAACTAGAGATACTCCCATAAACTTACTATAAATGTCTTGAAATGTCGGAAAATTTGTCAAATCTGCAGTTTTGTTCCTTGAAAAGCTAGGTTCCCTCTTTCTTTTGGCTGGAAATCCCAAGGTTTTCCAAGAAAGGCAAAAAATTAGGTAAGCCCCTTTGAAAAGCTCTGAAAAGATGAATATATACTCTATCTAATATGTCCTTAGGCATCCTAGGTTAGAGAGAGAGAAAAATTCTTCAAAAATCTCGCTATCAATTGGGTACATTTTTGCATGGGGTGTGGGAAAAAGTATACGGGTGTGTGGATCTGCAACTCTTCAAAATCTTGAATTATATAATTTTTCACAAACTCTGAAAAATTCAAACGGGTGTGTAAATTAAATCTATAAGGGTGTATAAAATCCACATGGGCATGTGGATTTATTCTACATGGGTGTGTAGATTTTTTAACTTCTATCTCTTTTTTTTCTTCATCCAGTATGAATTTGATATACACATGTGTGTGAATTTACTAGACACGCCCGTGTATATACTTTTTCTTCTAGTTCCTCTCTTTTTAAACCTCAATATGCTCCATTTCTATTCTTTAAGGCAATTTCTCCAACTTATCATCACAACACAAATTTCCATAAAGATAGGCAAAATATCTATAAAAACAATCAATAAATTAGCAAATTCTCATTGCAATTAAAGGTATATATGAAATTATCACATGGGCTCTTAAAATCCAATACACATATGATTCACCGTCATGACATCAGCCAAGTAAAAGCTATCTGACTGACAAGCATAGCTGAGCATAAGAGAGCTTATCGATATTACACCAGTCTTAAATTTATCATCATAATATGATATTATTTTATTTTCATAATCAAAATCACATCTTATGTAGTCTCATGTCATCTCAATTTCATCCAACAATCAAAAATCATATTTATCATATAAATGAGCAGGCAAATGCTGAAATTTTAAAATTTTTAAAAAATATAATATATATATATATATACATACATTACATGTGAATACATGAAAATAAAGAAAAATATATTAGAAAGTATCACTCACAGTTTAAGCGGAGAACTTGACTCAATCAATGACTCAACCCGAAAGAAGTAAGGTATAATACTGAACGGTCAACAGAATAAAAGATAATAAAAATATTACAACAATAATTATAGAATCAAGAAATATTTTATTTTAATATAATTTATTCCTAATTAGTCCTTGAAAATATAGACAACTAATATAATTAATGTTATTGGCTAAATTGGAATCAAACTTTAAAAAATTAATTATTATCCTCATAAATTTTATAGTTTTCATGATATGTGGAGTTAAATATTTAACACCTAGCATGTCTCGCAATAAGTACTCATTTGGTCTCCCGCTGGAGTTTCATCAAAAAGTTTTATTGGAAGATTCTGATGATAAATTAGATACCAACACATTTGTCTCAAAGAAAGGATTTAAAAAATATAGGTCACTCTTCCTCACTTGCCAAAAATTTGCCAAATACGACATCAAAAGCTGTTGAACTTGATCAAATTCTGGCCAAATTTTTAAATTAGTCCAAAAATTATAAATGAGATAACAAATGAAAGTTTGGAAAGAAAGGAGTTCAATGATATCTCTCTCACCTAAAAATAAGGTAAGAGTCGGCCTTAAAATTGCTTAAAAATCAATGGAGGGCGTCACTTTCGGACGAGAGGTGCTGTTTTCTCCTGCATCAGTTGGTGGTAATTCACCCCTCGAATTTGTCATCTCAAAAAGAATTTAACGGTAGACGAGTGGCGATAATTGAAAGTCGAACAGCAGAGGCCGGTCAAAATTTTGGTCTTCCTTTTTCTCTCTCTTTCCTACCTTCTCTGATTTCTCTTTCTTTTCTTCTTTGTTTTTGTTTTTCACGAAGCTCCCACAATCGCACTAACCAATTAAATAATCTATATTATATTATATTATATTTTATTTTTTTTATAAACTTTTCCATTCTTCCTTTCAATTCTCTTTTCTTTCACCTCTTTTCAAATCCTAAAACCAATATTCTCTCTAATTTTCTTTTATTATTATTATTATTATTATTATTATTATATATGTATTTTATTATTTCACTTTTTTAAACTTTCTTTTTCTTTTCTTTTTTATAATTTTTAATTATTTATATATGTTGTTATTTCTTATATATATTTTAAATAATATTTTAAAATATTTAAAAAAATCACGTTATTACACCGGATATGAGATTATCCTAACAACTGAAAGATGCCATTTATAAGCTACGAGAATCCACTCTCATAGTCAAGTTACAGGGGCATTCAATAGGGTATTGTACCCCTTATTTACATCTCCAAAACATGTGGAAGGAGGTTAGGAGTTTCAATATTATTGATCTCGATGGTGATTACTGTCTGGTCTAGTTCAATAAAGAAGATATGAATAATATCTTGATGAAGGGGCCTTGGATTATTTTTGGGAGTTACTTGGTCCTCCGTCCATGGTATCTAAAATTTGAGTGTTTGAAGGACTCCATCAACTCTCTTATAGCTTGGATATGCATCCCAAGTCTCCCACTCCACTTATACCACAAAAGAATTCTTAACGATAGAGGAGACTCTTTGGGGAGAGTTGTCAAACTGGATTATAACACAAAAAATGCAACACGAGGTAAATTTGTGCATAACGTTGTAACTTTAATAAACCTTTAAAACCTGGAATCAATATTGATTGATAAGATATTTAACTATATCCTGAGATAAAGGTAGACATGTAATTAAAGAGAGGGTATTTAATTATATCTCCTCTCATGAGCTAGCCGTAGACATTGACAAACCACCTGACCTTGATTATGGTTCCACAACTATGATGGTAATGGAGGGAATAGGGGCAAACAGAGATCAAGACTTGACTATGGCAATGGATGACAGGGTTAACGAATCTGAGCCAAGGGGTTTGCCCATTGTCTTAAGCCCCATTAGCTCGCTCAATGCATAACTATTTTCCTTCATCTATGTTTATTTTTCCATGGAAATGGCTATATGTACATGGAATTTTCAAGGGGCAGGCTTAAGAAGATTGGCTAATGCTTTAGAGCACAGGTTAATAAGCTACAATTGATAACTCTATTGGAATTGATACTACACTAAACACAAGAATTATTGACGAAACTTACTGATTAGAAAATATCTCACAGTATTTATTGACTGAGTACTAACAAACTATTAAGGAAAAAAGGAAATTAAATTTATTGAAAATTTAAAAATGAAATACCTACCAAAAAAAAAATTTATCCGTAAAATGATGCAAAAAATATGGTGCAAGTATTTATGGATAATATTTATCGACAAATATTAGTACTAGTTGGTAAAAATGGCACAAATAGCTGGCGTGACCACTTAAGCAAGTAAATTATTAATAGATGGCCTATTCTCTAGACAAATATATAAATAGTAACACAGCAGAAGTTGCATTTTCCAAGAGATTTTATTTTCTCCCAGCAATATTTCAGGAGATAAAATTTAGGCAATATTTTGACCGTCAATTCTTTATTGATAGATAGTGGCATATTAAAAGTCACATTTTTTAAGAGATTTTATTTTCTCTTAATAATATTTCAGAAGATAAAATTTAGATGGCATTTTGGACACCAATTCTTTAGTGACAAATGGCCTATTCTCTCAATAAACATATAAATGGTGGCATATCAAAAGTCATATTTATCAAGCGAATAGGCTATCGGTCGGTAAAGATGTTGTAGTTACCAATAGACACTTGAAGTTATCGGTAAATTATAAAATCTAGGTTTAAATTCTTTCCTCCATCCTTCTTCCTTCTTCGTCCTCACTTTCTCTCTTTGTCTAATTCTCTCTCTGTGTGTGTTTGTGTCTAACTCTCTTTCTCTCTCTCTCTCTAACACTCTCATCTCTCTCTCTCTCTCTCTCTCTTGCCGTTTCAGTGAAGATTCTGGTGAAGTTTCTGTTTTTCGATAAATTATACATTTCTACATTTTTTAAGGTTTTTTTTTTCTATTATATAATGAAATGTTGATTTGTGCTCATTTTTTAGCTAGTAAAATATGCCAATATATTTCATTATCTGCATTTTAATGAAAGAAATAGCATTTCATTAAAACTACTACCATTTTATTATGTTTTTTCTAATTATGTTTTTCATTTTTTTATTTATTTTAATTAGTGTATTTTAAAACATCTAAAATACTCTCTCTCTCTTTCTCTCTCCCTGAAGGGGTAAAAGTTTAAATCTTTCTTTCTTTCATTTGCAAGGTCATTGAAGGGTTTTTCTTTTTTGGAGCTTTGAGCTTCTTTTAGACCAAAACTTAAATTTGTTGAAGAGATTGTTATTTTGTTTCTGGATTTCCATCAGACTTCCAATATTAGTGGTTTATGTTAATTATGTATTACTTTGATGGGCTAATGTTGAGTTCTCTTTTTTAGTTATTGTAATGAACTTGGATTGTGTTTTCATATAGTCTGAGTTTTGATTTATTTACTTTTGGATACGAATTGAATGGACTAAAATTAAAATTGGATTTTCAACTGTACATAGATACTTCTAAATTTTAGACAAATACTTTTATTATTGTAGAAGACACAGCAATTAGGTAAATCATCGAGCAAGCTGCAGTAAGGTATATTGAAGACAAATATAATTTTTTAGTGGCTGATCAAGCTGCCTTTGATTTCTTGTGAGGAACAGTATCGAGCAAGCTATAGTGGGGGATTTTTAGGACTCTTGTGCTCATGATGGTTGTGCTGTAGAATCTCTCTGTCATTACATGCTTAGTCTCCTACTTAGTTATTTTTTTACTTTATTTGTACTTTTTTTTTACTTTATATGTTATTTTATTAGTACATTAATTTAATTTTATTCATATATATTATTATTTTTTCATTATTAATATATATGATTTAATAAAATGAAAAAAAATATATATATAATAAAATATTATTATTTGAAAAATAATGAATTCAAATTATATAATATAAAAATTATAATAAAATAATATACAAATTATTAAAATTATTAAAATATGTAAAATTCAAATTATATAATATAAAAATTATAATAAAATAATATTAAAATTATTAAAATATGTAAATTAACAATATTATACAATAAAATAAAAATATAATAAAATTGAATTAATAACATATTAATTTCATGTTTTATTTGTAAAAAATATTACCTGACAAATTATCGATAACATATTTAGTCATTAAATATTTACCGACCGAAGTACCGCCAAACGTGCAAATTCTGAAGATAATGTTAAAATATTTTGCCAATGGACATACTATCAGTAATTACTGACAATAAACTATTTCTTTCGATAAAGTGAAGCTTCTTCAGTGCAAAACTTGTAGTTGGCAATCTTTTGATATCTACCGATAGACTATTTTTTCTCGATAAATGATCTACCAAGAAAGTAATCACAAACAAAAATATTATATCGATAAAACTTTTCACTGATGAATTTATTTCAATTACCAATGAAATATTTTATCGATAATGTGCGTATTTTTTGTAGTGTGAGAATCAGTGGCATTCAGGTAGATACCTATATCAAGAATTCAAGTTTCAAGAACTCCTTTCGTTTGGAAGCCATTGGTTTTGTAGGGGGTATATGGATCATATGGTCCGACTCCATTTCAGTTTCGATTCTAAAGGTACATAGTTTATTCATGCCTTTTTAGAGGGTTCTCAAGGCCTTAAGACATATATTGATAAAGTTTATGGTAGTCCAACAGCTCTATGCAGAAAATACCTATGGTGCAAACTTAATCAGATTGCATAGCACGCTATTGATCCATGGATATTCTCTGGTGACTTTAATGCCATGCTTTATAACTCTAAAAGAAAGGAGAGTTTGGGGTTCACAATGGAGAATGTAAACACTTCAGAAGCTGGTATGAGTAATGCAAAATGGTTGACTTAGGCTTTAATGGGCGAAAGTATACTTGGATAAGAGGAAACTTGAGGGAATGATTAGATCGGGCCATATGTAATTAATCTTGGCTTCTCAAGTTCAAAGATGCAAAAGTATTCCACCCGCTAAAGGTTCAATCAGACCACTGTCCTATTCTCACCAAATTTGGGATGGGAAACAAGCAAAAGAATATTCCTCCATTTAGGTTCCTATCACTAAGGACTCTTTATATGGAGGTAAATAATTTTGTAGCAGCGACTTGGAAAGCTAATGAAAGCTACCTAGAAGCATTGCCTAAATTCAAGTATGATCTTTTAGAATGGAATAAGACCATCTTTGGTAATATCATTCGCCGCAAGAAAACCTTATTGAGACACATAAAAGGGACACAGCGTGCATTAACTACTCATTCATCATCAAACCTCCTTAAGCTAGACACTAATCTTCAACTAGAGCTAGAAGTTATTAAAACTCTTTATGGAGGCAACAAGACTCTTTATGGAGGCAACGAGCATGTATGGACTGTATTAAAATGTGTACCTCATGACTTCCATGGCCGTGCCATCTATTTTACCATTAGATAGTCCTAAATTTAATTGTACAGCCATGCCTCCTTAACTTGCACACATGTGCCCTCTCTCTCTTTTACTAGACCACCTCCATTTTATGTGCATGCCTATGCTTTGTAGTCTTGCAAGACTATCCACTTCTCTATATTTTGCTCTGTGTTATTTCAGCTAGGAAGGGGTTTAGTTAGGCTATGATTTTATTTATTAGGCTGACCTGGATTATTTCGTTAATATATATATATATGCTATATGTTTTGATGTAGGTCGTGAAGGTCAGGAGGATCGTACAAAGACTTCACTGGTTTAGGGTTTGGATTGCTTTTGAGGTGAGATATAAATTGCATTGAACTTGTGAAACTTGCCTTGACTTGAATTCCATTTCTAATGTTGCCCCTAACTCTTTGACATTTGAACCATGATTTGGACTTGGATTTATTCTTTCCTATTAAGTTGAACTTTACCATAATCAGTCAAGTGTTGATATTCATACCTACCACTATAAAAAAAACCATGCCAATTATCAACGGAAATATCCATCAATAATTAACGTAATTCTGTTGGCAAAAAAAAATACCAACCGATTAGCAACGGAACTTTGTATTTGAAAACCTTATTGGCATTTAGATTACTGAGCAAAACAAGTGATCAATCAATAATAAAATAAGAGATTTCCGCAGAAAATTTATAGTGACGAAGATAAAATTCATCGATAACGCAAATATTTATCAATAATAAATTAATATTTTGTTTTAATTATATATTAAATAATTTGATTTTTGTCGCTAAATTTATCAACAAAGGTACATAAATTTTTATACTCTATCCATAAAACTATTAGTAAAGCTTAATTTTTTTATAAACTTTTATATTTTATTTTATTTTTTTATTTTGTTATAATATTATTAATTTTTAAATATCTTAATATCATTATATTATATTTAATAATTTTAATTTTAATTTATTTTTGAAATAATAATATATATATTACACTAAAAATAATTAAAATTACTAAATATAATAATTGATTTTATTATAAAAAAATTTATAATAATGTACATATAAAATTAAAATAAAATACACATTAATTATTAGAATATTCATTCTGAGCAATAACTTGTCAAGTCATGTTACATTTACTATGAAGCCTCCCCTCCATTGCCGAATTACAAACCTATTCCCTATTCATCTCCTCATAGCGGCAAAAAATAATTTAGGATCCATATATACATAAGTAGAAGAAACAATCTCAATTCTCTCTTACAAGCTCCAACAAATAGGTCATTAATGAATCAACTAGATCAACATATGGAGTAATGTAAATATCACCAATATTTGCAACAATTCTTTATCCCTCCATTGGACCATATATAAAGTCATTTAAGCACAAAACAACAACAACATTCTTCTTCATTGTCCACATTAAGTTTTTGATGTTTTTCTAAAACTCAATAACCATAGCATCATAGAAATTAATATCACTATTCTTGAAATTGTAGGATGCATAAATTGTCTGACCTTGAACAAATTTATCACACTCATTATCTTATACCATAATACTTTTTGGCCTAAACATTTCCTTCAAATCCTTTAATAGTTAAACTGTGTTCATCTGCTTAACATCAACATTCAATTCTTCTAGAATATTAACAAATTTTATGATGAGCATGTTACTATTGAGTAAAAATTCCACATTGTACCACGCATCAACATTTGGAGCATGAAATTTCATAGCAAAATCTTGGAGAATTTTCCTAAATACATTAATTTATTATTAATAAATTATAATATTTTTAACCTGTTATTAATTTATTTCATCTAATGATTAAAATTCAAATTTAGTTAATTAAAAACACTGAATTTTTTATAAAATTTAAAAAATTCATAGTATCTATTTTTTTTTCTTTCAATAATAATAATTCATAATATCTGATAATTAAATATAGATTTAATTCTAGGTTTAAATATTTATTTCAATAATAATAATTTATTAATTACACAAAATATATAATAATAATTTTACAAATATACATATATACATATGCATGTTGAATCAAATGTACAAATATACATATTAAATAAATCAATATATAAAAATTCAACAAATTATACACATTAAATAAATCAAATAAATCATTATAAATATACAAATATACATATTAAATAAATATATACATATTGTAAATACATATTATAAATATACAAATATACATATTAAATAAATCAAATATACAAAATTCAACAAATGCACATTAAATAAATCAAATAAATCATTTTATAAATACATATTATAAATACACATTATAAATATACATATATACATATCAAGTAAATATATACATATTGTAAATACATATTATAAATATACATATATACATATTGAATCAAATATACAAATATATATATTAAATAAATCAAATATACAAAATTCAACAAATACACATTAAATAAATACACACATATACATTACAAATATGCAAATATAATAAATGAAAAAAAGGTTGAAATAACTTAAAATGAGAAGCAAATGTATAGGCAAAGGGGACAGAGAGGAGAAGGAGAAAGTAGGAAAAAATAGAGAAAGGAGAAAAAAAAGTTGTGTTTTTATATAGGGTTAAAATTACCGATCAACATAAGTATATGTTAGTAAAATTTATAATTTACTGAGGGAGCATATGTGTCTCTCGCTAAATTGTTGTACTAAAATTGCCACAAAAAATTTACTCCGATATTTTTCGATAAATATCTATATTTGTAGGCAACATAGATGTCTAATATTTCTATGCTCTTTAACTTACTAACAAAATAACTTTTCTCTTGACATTTTTATTGCTAAAATTCTCGTCTAAAATTTTACTCTGATATTTATCAATAAATATTCTAAATCTATAAGCAACGTAGACTTTTGATATCCTTGTGCTCCTTAACTTACTGATAGAATTTTCATTCTCTCACCATTTTGATGCTAAAATTCTCACATAAAATTTTTACTCCAATATTTGTCAACAGATATTCTACATCTATTGGTAATGTAATGATGCAGGCATTTATATATAAATTCATAATCCAAATTTTTTTTTATTAATTATAATCCTAATCTTTCTAGGAATCTTTCATAATCCTCCTAAGATAATTATTATGATTTTTTATTATAATCCTCCTAAGATTATTAATTTTCTAATCCTAGTTCTTTTAGTATTTTTATTTTCTTTTAGTAATTTTAATTGTTTAATTCTAGTTCCTTTAGGATTTTTATTTTATTCCCTTTTAGGATCCTTATTTGTTTATGTCTATAAATATAGTCATTCACAAGCATTATAATTCATTCATAATTCAATCAATAAAGTTTCTTGAAGATTTTCTTCTCTCAAACACTTGTATGTGTTAGGTTTTTAGCTTACGTCGTGTCAAGTGGTATCAGAGCCTAAAGTTATGCTACCGGTGGTGATAGCAGTGGTTCTTACGATGGTGATCAGGGAACTGGAGTCCTTAACCAAAAGGATGAAGCATTGCAATGTTTGGAGCAATGTCTAGACCAACAAATGGACAACATATTCGAGCATATAAAAAGATGTATCAAAAAAATTGTTGACCGTCTCGGGGTTCTAGGAATTAATGAAAATAGGGAGAATATGGACAATAGAAGACCAAGAGATGGTATATCTCGTGGCAACCCTATTGAGCGACCAATTCCTATGGGACGACAACATATTTATGATGATGAAGATTCGGAAGAAGAAGATTATCAATTCCAAGAACAACTTAGGTTTCAAAGATAAGATAATTATAAAAGAAGAGATATGTATGGATTTGATGAACGTGAAGTTAAAGAGTATAGACTAAAGGTTGACATTCTTAACTTCAATGGGAATATTAACATGGAAGGATTTTTAGATTGGATAGCTGATGTGGAGAGGTTCTTTGATTATATGGAGACAACACTAAAAAGAAATGTTAAATTAGTAGCTTATTGACTGAAAGAAGGAGCCTCCGCTTGGTGGGATAGATTGCAATATAAAAGGGAGAGAGAAGGAAAGTGACTTATTCGCACATGGTATAGAATGAAATATTTATTGCAAAGAGAATTCTTACCTCATGACTATGATCAAATTCTTTTCCAACAATATCAAAGATGTCAGTAAAGAGGTAGAATAGTTCATGAATATACTATTAAATTTATGAGATTAGTGAAAAGTAATAACCTACATGAATCAAAAGGACAACAAGTAGCAAGGTATCTAGAGGGGTTGAGGTTTGCAATCAAAGATTGAATTGGTGTTCAGGTATTACGCACCTTATCTGAAGCTAAGAATATGGCTATGAAAGCTGAATTGATGCAGTAAGAGAGAGGAATAAGGAATTTTGATTCCTATAAAACTTCGGGATCAGTTGAAAGAAGTAAAACTGATAAAAAAATATGGAGGACACAAAGAAAAGACTAACCCCAATCGCTTTAACAATGAGCAACTGCAAGATAATAAGGCAATAGGAAAGAGGCCAATGAATGAAACTAAGAAGAAAGAAACATAAAAGAATAATAATCCCAATGCTAGACCAACCATTGAAAAGTGTTATAAATGTAATCAACAAGGCCATTGCTCTAGTGATTGCCCTTCAAGGAAGATGGTGAATGTGGTTACACGGCCCAAAGAGGAAGAATCTAAGTTGTGTTATGAAGCTAAAAGAGATGAGGAAGAATATGATGATGAGTTTGATAGAGGTCAAAATGACATTGTGATAAGATTGATGCTAACTCCAAAGTAAGAAGACCAAACTCAATGACATAAATTATTTCGAACTATATACACTATTAACAATAAAATATTTGGTGTTATTATTGATAGTGAAAGTTGTGAGAATATTTTAGGCAAAGAGACCATGAAAAGCTTGGGCTTACCAATAGAAAACACATCTCAATCCATACACTTTGGGGTGGATCAAGGCAACAGCTGGCATTATTGAGGTAAATGAAAGGTGCAAAGTACCATTTACTATTGCCAAAAACAAAGATAAAATTTATTGTGATGTAGTAGATATGGATGTTTGCCACTTATTATTTGGAAGATCATGGCAATACGATGTTGATGCTCAACACTCTAGAAGAAAGAATACATATAGTCTTGAGAAGGGAGGGGTTAAGTATACTTTGTTGCTTTTGAAGAACAAAGGGGCCAAGAAAAATAAAAAAAAAATGCATTCTTAACTATTACAAGGGAGTTTGAAGTGGAATCTAAAAAAATAAAGCAAGTACATGCCTTAATTGTAAAGCAAGTCCTTAAGGAGGAACCAAAACTGCAAGTGGAGAAGCCTTCAGAATTAGTTCGACCTTTATTAAAAGAATTCAAAGAATTAATGCCGAATGACATACCCGATGGTTTACCTCCCATGCATGACATCCAATATCATATTGATCTGATCCTATGAGCAATTTTACCAAATTTGCCACACTATAGAACGAGCCCAAAAAAAGAAGCAAAATACTCAAAGAGAAGGTGGAGGAACTATAGAGAAAAGGTCCAACTAAGGAGAGCATGAATCCATGTGCAGCGCTCGCTCTACTTACACTAAAAAAGGATAGAAGTTAGAGAATGTGTATAGATAGTCACACTATAAATAAAATTAGAGTACGCTATAAGTATTCAATTCTAAGATTGAATGACATGTTGGACCAATTACATGGCGTAAGGTGGTTTATCAAAATTGATTTGAAGAATGGGTGCCCTCAAAGATGAGTGGAAGACAACCTTCAAAATAAAAGAGGGGTTTATGAATGGCTTGTCATACCTTTTAGATAATCAAATATGCCTAGGACTTTTATAAAGTTGATGAATCAGGTATTAAAGCCTTTTATTGGATCTGTTGTGATTGTTTATTTTGATGATATATTAATCTATAGTAAATCCGAGGATTGTTGCACTTGAGAGAGGTACTAATAGCCTTGCGAAAAAATAAACTATATATGAACTTCAAGAAATGTAGCTTTATGACAAATAAGCTATTATTCTTGGGATATATCGTAAGTGCTGAAGGGATATAAGTGGATGATACAAATATTAAAGTAATAAGAGAGTGGCCAAGTCCAACTAATATTTTTGAGATTTGAAGCTTTTATGGATTAACCTCTTTTTACCGACGCTTCATCAAAGATTTCAGTACCATTGCAACACCTATAATTGAGTGCTTGAAGAAAGGAAAGTTTAATTGGGGAAAAGAAGTAGAGAGCAGTTTTACACTACTTAAGGAGAAGTTATGCACTGCACTTATTCTTACATTGCCTGATTTTGAAAAGTTATCCGAAGTATATTGTGATGCTAGTGAAATTGGGATTGGAACTATTTTATCCCAATAGAGGAGACTAGTAGCATACTTCAGCAAAAAACTAAGCAATGCAAGGAGAAAATGGAGCACTTATGACAAAGAATTCTATTTAGTTATTTGTACTCTTAAGACATAGGAGCATTACTTAGTGGTAAAAGAGTTCATTTTGTATTTTGATCATGAAGCCTTAAAGTACCTAAATAGCCAAGTGTGAATTGGCAAACACATGCATGCAAGGTGGTGTCAATTCTTACAAAAGTTTCCTTTTCAGCTAAAACACAAATTCGGAGTTTAAAATCGAGTGGTTGATGCTTTAAGTAGGCGTGGTGCCTTACTTTTAACTTTGAGTTTTGAGATTGTGGGATTTGAACAACTAAAAGGACTCTATGCTGAAGATGAAGATTTTGTTTATATATGGAGAAGGTGTATTTAAGGACATCCAGTTGATGATTTCTATTTATTCGATGGATATTTAATGCATGGAAATCAACTTTGCCTTCCTTGAACCTCATTACGAGAAAAGGTTATACAAGATTTACATGGTGGGGGTTTGGCAGAAAATTTAGGCCGAGATAAGACAATTACTGCAATTAAGAAAAAATATTATTGGCCCCCAACTAAGGAAGAATGTATCCAGGTTTGTTCTTAAATATTTTACATGTCAATCTTCAAAGGGATACTCATAAAATACTGGTTTATACATGCCTATACTTGTGCTTAATAACATTTGGGAAGATTTATCCATGAATGTTATGTTGGGCTTACCAAAAATGTAAAGAGGAGTGGATTTTGTCTTTGTTGTTGTTGATAAGTTTTTCAAGATGGCATATTTTATTCCTTGTCGCAAAACATTGGATGTTGTTTATATTACAAGATTCTTCTTCAAAGAGGTGGTATGTTTACATGGTATGCCAAAATTCATCACTTTTGTTCATGATAGTAAGTTCTTGGGATATTTTTAGAGGACTTTGTAGAGACTTTTTGATTCATCCTTGAATTTCAGTAGCACCACTCATCCACAAAGTGAGGGTCAAACAAAAGTTGTGAATTGTACATTTGGCAACTTAATTCATAGCATCTATGGAAGTAAAACTAAGTAGTGGGATATTGCATTATCTCAAGCTGAATTTGCTTATAATAGTGTTGTCCATAGCGTTATTGGGAGATCGCCATTTTTAGTGGTCTATACTAAGGTGCCGTAATATGCACTTAATTTAGTACCTTTATCTAAAGATGCAACCAAAAGTGTAGTTGCTAAACACATGGAAGAGCAAATTATTGATGTACAAAAAAAAGTTTAGTTGAAGCTTGAAGCAACCAATACCAAATATAAGAAAGCAGTAGATAAACACAAATGCAAGCAAGTATTTTCAGTCAGAGATCAAGTAATGGTATTCCTTCGACGTGAGTGACGTCCAATGGGTTCCTTCAGCAAGCTACAATCAAAGAAATATGGTCCTTATACCATTATTCATAAAATTAATGACAATGCCTATGTTGTTGATTTACCAGAAGATATGAGCATTTCACGAACTTTCAACGTTGCTGACCTATATCCATTTTATCTTGATGACGCACCATTATATCCAAGTACTAATTTCACCCGAAGATGAGTTTTTCCCAAGTGGAGAAGACTGATTCGGGCATTAATATATAAATTCATAATCTGAATTTTTATTAATTCTAATCCTAATCTTTCTAGGATTCTTATCATAATCCTCCTAAGATAATTTTTAAGAATTTTTTTTATCATATTCCTCCTAAGATAATTACTTCCTTAATTCTAGTCCTGTTAGTATTTCTATTTTCTTTTAGTATTTTTAATTGTTTAATTCTACTCCCTTTTGGACTGTTATTTTATTTTCTTTTAAAATCTTTATTTGTTTATGCCTATAAATATAGCCATTCACAAGCATTGTAATTCATTCATAATTCAATCAATAAAGTTTCTTAGAGATTTTCTTCTCTCAAACACTTATGTGTGTTAGGGTTTTTAGCTTACAATGCATCACATAAATATCTGATATAGCTTTGCCCTTACTTTTATAGAGAACTTTTCTTCTATCAATAACTTATAGCGCTAAAATTACCGCCTAAAATTTTTACTCTGATATTTATCGACAAATATCTACATTTATCGGTAACTTGGATGTCTGATATTTTTGTAATCCTTATCATACTAAAGACTACTTATTTTGTCTGTAAATGTTGATATCCACGTCATTTTCACCCATCAATTGACATTTTTATCGGTGAATTTAGTCAATAAGTTTTGGCGCCATAGTTTTTGCAGAATTTTTACTGATTAAAATTATTTTTTATCGGTAATCTATTATTAAATTTTTGATGAATTTATTTTCTTTTTTTTTTCTCATTTTGTTGTCAATAATACATCGACAAATGTTGAGAGAATTACTTTTGTTGGTAAATTTCATCTGTAAAATGAGTGTTTCTTGTAGTGTACATATGCCAATGTTCTTTTGGTAGAGTCTTACTAATAGGGATAATCTTATCAGACTGTATGCACACAACTACTCCACTTGGACGGCCTTAATGATTCAGATGTGCACCTTGATCAGGTATACATATCTACTTTGGATATGCTTTGGCATGATATGATATGATCTTGATAAGATATGATGTGTTTTGTGTTGTTCATTGAGATGTGGCTACTAACTCTAATTTTTGATACCAACATACCTATTATACTTTTACTATATCACATAACCCTTTATTCTGTCTACAAGAGACAAACTATAGGTATGTGTTGATACCTATACCTATGTATGCCAATGTTCTCTAGATAGAAATCTACCAATGGGATTAATACCATTGGACTGTAAGCGTACTAATGCTCCACCCCAGGGGGCTTAGTACTCTTAGAGTGCACGCTAATTAGGTATATATATGTACTTTGGATATGCTTTGGTATGATATGATATAAGCTTATCTCTTTTGATTCGAATGTGATATGTTTTGTGTTGTCCATTAAGATGCAACTACTAACTTTAATTATTGATACCAATGTACCTACTATATTTTTACAGTATCGCATACCCCCTTATACTATCTATTGCAATCAAATTATATATCAACATACCTACTATACTTTTACTATATCACATAACCCTTTATTCTATCCATAGGAGACAAACTATAGGTATGTGTTGATACCTATACTTATGCATGCCAGTGTTCTCTAGATAGAATCCTACCAATGGGATTAATACCATTGGACTGTAAGAGTACGAATGCTCCACTTCGGGGTCCCTTAGTACTCCTAGTGTGTACGCTAATTAGGTATACATATCTACTTTGGATATGCTTTGGTATGGTATGATATAATTTTTTCTCATTTGTCCATTATAATTTTTTCTCATTTGTCCATTGAGATGCAACTACTAACTTTAATTATAGAGACCAATTTAACTACTATAATTTTACTGTATCGCATAACCCTTTATGCTATCTATGGGAATCAAATTATATATATACACCTGTTGAAAATCTTCTGGGAGCATAAACAATTTATGTAATTCATTTTATTATTGAGTTACTAGTTTTAGTTGTTGACTTTTCAAGTTGAGCAGCTAGCAGGGACTGGCTTCTTTCTTTTCTTCTTTCATGAAGCCCTAATGGAATCGACTGATAGATGCTAATAGATTATAGATTTGTATATATTTGAAACTTGATGTATAAAATCTAAAGGCTCCATAGTTTAACTATTTTGTATGGATTTCATATTATGGGTTCTTATAGATGATTGTATATAAATTTATATTCAAGTTTATTTGAGATCGTGATAGTTCTATTTCAGTACATTTCATTATTCTACAAGTTAGATTGTGGCTTGTTCAACTTATGTTGGTTGGCAGATTGTGTTTAGGGGTTCTTCATGTGGTTGGTTCCTTTGGGATGACCTGACATGCACCTAGGACCGTCACATCTCTAAGTGTGGGGTGTGATAATTCCCACAAATTTCTATGTTATTTTCTACCTATATTTTGTCAAATTGAGAGTTTAAGGAAGAAATTCACAAGGAATTAAGGACTATGAAATTGAGAGAGATTTTTCATCTATTTTCAAGTTATTTCTACATACTTCAGAGCTTCAATCCATTTCAAATCAAAAGATCTTCAATTGCAGTGTTTTATTGAGGAGAAATTTTGTCCAAATTGATTCTACAAGAAGTTTGGTAGGCTCATAAGTAATAATTCGAATATAAGTTCTCATTTTAGTTAAAGTTCTTATGCTGTTCACCATATATTATGATTTGATATTTATTTCCATAATTTAATAATTTAATCATATTTTTATGGGTTAGTGGGATTCTATAATTCTTTTACTAATAGTTTGACTAACCTGTTTGTTTCCATTAATTTTTATTATTTTATTTATTATAATGTTCTTTCTAACCTTTTTTTTTCTTATTTAATTATTTGTTCATAAATTATTATTTGATTTTATCTCTAGCCTATGTTTATATGATTTTATTATGCTCTTTGGCAGTATGAGAACATTACATTTAAGAGCAACTCGACTTATAACTTAAGTGTATGCCATCAACAAACCTAAACTTTGCAGAACACTGGGTCGATCCCTATTATAGGGTTAAAACACTTAAATTGATCAAATTTGATTGGTCCTTAACAAAGGGTTAAAAGACTTATGTTAATCACCATTTCAATTCTTGGTTGCACCAAGTAGCGATTTTATTCGATTTACTCGCAGGGAGGCAATATACTTACACCCAAAGCATCACCTATATTTACTATACCATTCATTATAAAAGAAACTCTAAACCTAATAAATACCAAAACTTACCTCTATTGCCAGCACCATTAATAAACAAAGTACAAGAGGCAAAAGAAACTTACTGTAATTACTGATTGGGTGCCTGCTCCTTTGGCCTCATGTTTTGGTAGTCCATTTTCCTTGCCTTCTTCACTTATATCTAAATCCACGTGATTAAAGATGGAGAATAGATGCAGCCAACTCTTCTCTCTCCTCCTCCTTCATGATCTTCTACCTTCATATTTATGCTGAAATATCATCTCCATGGCTAAACTCAGATCCACTAAAAAATTGGATATTTTCCTTACATAAACCAGGAACAAGTAAAAAAAACATCATCTATATTTTAGAATGGGATATTTTCCTTTCCCTTTGTTTTTTTTTTCTTTTTCTTTTGACAAAGGGAAAGGAATACCCCTTAAAAAAAACAGATTCATCAATACAATCAATTATTGTCTTTTTTGGCCAAAAAAAAATGAATGTTTATATGATTTCTTTAATTTGGAGATGAATTTCCTTTAACTTATACTCTTGGTTTGAGTCTAAGAAAAAAAAAATGAAATTTCATTACGAAATTTGAGAGGAATGGAGAAAGAGACTGAGATAAAGAATGGAAAAAAATTCTAATTCCATTATTTTTTTTTTATTGTCTCTCAATTATGTAGATTTAAGCCCATTTTGTATTCTCAATTGGAATACCAGATGTGCATGTTGGTGGATGATAAACAAAATAACAGAGATTAAAATATTGAGTTTTAACTTTTTTCTTCCTTTTCCTATCAACAGAATTTTAATGAAAAGCAAGCTTTTTAATGGAGTTTGGATTTTGAGTTAAAAGGAAAGTAAGATCAGTTATGTAGAAAAAAAAATTAAAGAAAGTATATTATTATGGTTTTTGTAATCTTACTTCGCTCGAATCTGAAAATATAATTTGCATAAAAAAAATATTATCATAATAAAGCTAGTAATTTTATAGACTTTTAACTCTTTCTAGCAAAAAACAGCAAACAATTAAATTAATAAACATGTGTTGATTTTTCAATTGATTTGTTATTACAACTAGAAAATCCTAGCTGGAATAACCGATTCACAACATAATTAATTTCCCGGCTATACTCATGTATATTTTACGTGGCAAGCTCAATCATAAGGTTAAGGTGACTTTTACGTGACATGTTGAGTCATAAGGCTAAGGTGACGTAGCATGCCACATTACCATTTCCGTGATAATAGTTTAGGTATTTTCTTATATCAAACTACAGTTCATGAGTAGAAACATTGAAAACTACCATAAAGATTAGTGAGTTTTTGTGCCAATTATCCAAATTAATGAAGTTAAATTCTAAAAGAAGTGATTTTCTGTGCCAATTATCCAAATTAATGAAGTTAAATTCTAAGAGTACTTATCAACTCAAGATAGAAAAATTCTCTGTTGCTACCAATCAAATAACATAAAGGAGTTCTTACAATTAATTTTGAATGATTGAGAACAATATTATATTGTTACCAATCAAAATCAAGCTCCTACAATTCATCTTACACATTATTGAATCTCTAAAGTATCGTAACAAAACACAGACCTAAAAAATCAACATGAGTTGTTTTTTCTTCATTCCTTTAATTAAGTCATTCCCCTACTCTTGCCTAATGTGGTATATATGCTTGGAACAAACATTTTACGCTCAAAACCAGTTCATATGACAAACATAAACCCACCAAAAGTCCACCAAATTTTGAGGAAATATAGAAGGAAAAAAACTAAAAATTGATTAGTTAAAAAAAAAAAGAAACATTATCATGTTTCTTCTTATAAGCTTAGGATTTATGATTTAACGTGCATTAGATGCAACAGCCCTAGCCCAATCCTTGAGTTGTGCCTTCATATATTGTGTTGAATTTTTGTAAGCCCAAATGGGAACTGCAGGTACAGAACTTTGCACATGCCATGCCTTTGAAATATAAGGCCTCCTCCTAACCTTATCTTGGTCTTGGTATTGGCATTGGTTTTCAATCGTCCTTGGGCTTAAGTGTTGTTTGTTAAATGCGACGCTTAAGTCATTGAATCCTTGCACTTGGAATTCAAGATTGCTTAGGCTTTTCTTCAGTTTCCTTTCGTTAGAGTTCTCATTATTCCTTTTTTCTTTAATTGCGTCAATGCTTTCCAGCTTCGAGTTTCTTGGAGGTCTGTACTTCGGCTTAGTATAACTTATGATGCCCTGCATATTAGAGTGTTTATATTAATTTCTTGAAGAAGAAAATTAAATATGAAATATTTTTTTTAATTTAGTGTTAAACTAACTTTTTTTCTTTTTTTTTTTCTTTTTTCATAACAAGATTAAATAAGTCGAGATATTGTAGATTAGATCATGCTGATAGATCTTTTTTTCATTAATTATCATCAGAATTGTTAAAAATAAAATATAGTAGTACATGGAAAGACATGAACTCAAAGAATTAAAAAATCATTAATCCTGCTGTATTATAATAGAATTAAAAAAACAAAAAAAAATTCCACCTAATTAATACCCCTTTTTAAGGAAATAATACCCCTTTTTTAAAAGGAAAACTGACACATTTCTTTGCCTAATAACTAATAAAAAATTTCCTAATTTAGATTGGCAATTAAAATCCCTTTTTCTATTATAACAATTATTATACTCTTGTTAAAACAAGTAATTTCGTTAACACAGATTTGTGTTTTGCAACATATTTAAATTCACATATAATTTCCTACTCCTGTTTAAAAAACTTTAATATTACAAAATAAATAAATTCAACTAAACTTTCTGCTAATTCAAATATTTGAAAAAGAGATAATTTGTAAAATTCATCTATAGCAATGTAAAAAAATAAATAAATAAACGCAAAATTATGTCATAAAAATTTAAATTTATAAGAGTTTAATTTAATTATATTTAATTTATAGTCAAATTAAACAAATATTCTTATAATTTGTATTCTCATCTCCTAAAATTTTGATTAGCCTAGTAGTCAAAATCACCCAATCTTTTTGCATTTTTCAGTTATAATTTTTTTTCTTGTCACCTGTCTTTTAATTGGAGAACTTAGTGTGCCAAATAAAAATTAAAAAAAATTATGTTTTTTCATATTAATTAAAAACATGAAATTATCAAATTAGTATTTGAATTTATTATATAAATTATTGATGTAATTTTTAAATTTTAATGGGAGTTAAGTGCACGCTTTTGTTTTAAAATTTTAATTAATAATAACTTATCGAATTTGTAAAATTGGAGAGTCTTATTAATTTTAGTTGAAATTCAAAAATTAATAGTAAATTATACTCGTATTGTCTGAAGAATATGCTAATTCACTTTATTATTTCTATAGTTTTATTTTTACATGCGTTGTCCCTTAAGTTTTTACTATTGTAAAAAAAAAAAACTCTAACTCACTTTTCACTTTTATTTAAATTTATATTATTAAAAAAATTAAAAATAAAATATATTTAATATTATTTAATCATTAACTTTTTATTTTTTTTAACAAATATTATTAATTCATAGTTTGTGTAGCATTTGAATATTCAACTATTTACTGAACCAATTCAAATATGTATGTGAACTAATAACAATAATAATAATAATATTTGTAAAAAAAGGTTTAGAATAATTAAAAAAAGATTTAGAATAATTAATTTAATTTTTATCTAATATTAGTTTATTTTTTATTTTATTTTATTTTTTATTTTGTTAAATAACGGATAAATTTTATAAAATTTAAATATTTTAATTTTTAAAATTTAAGGGACAACATAGTACATTAATATATATTTTAAGGAGTGACAAAATATATTAATATATTCTTAAGAGACAATAAATATAATTTATCCTATTTTCAGCACAACAATATTAAGCAAGTCAATGCGGCATGCTCGCATGGCTCCATGTAAACACATGGTTATATGTAAATTGCTACATCAATTTCTATATATTAACGTAGTGGTGACGTAGTGTCATATTAGCATGCAATGTTAGCTTGCTATTAACAATGATAATGAAAAATTGAGGGATGAATTTTTCTATAATAAAGTAAAAATTTTAAGAGACGACGAGTGTAAAAGTAAAATTATAGGGATGATAAAGTATATTAGTATGATAAATTAGTATTTGAATTTATTATATAAAATTATTAATGTAATTTTTAAATTTTAATGGGAATTAAGCGTGCTCTTTAATTTTAAAATTTTAATTAGTAATAACTTATAGAATTTGTAAAATTGGTGAATCTGATTAATTTTAGTTGAAATTGAAAAATTGATTTGATGATATAATATAATAAGTAGAAAGTTAAATTTGATGTTTTATATTTTTAATTAACATCATTTTTTTTTTCATTTTTGATTTAGAGTATGATTGATATTAGATTTTTTTTAAAATCGGTGCAAATTTGATAAATATTTTGTACAATTAGAAAAAATAAGTAAATTTAATTATTAATTTAATATTATTTTTTATTTTGAATATATATAAAATTAAAAATAAAAAATGAATTCATTATTATTCTAAAAGGAACCAATAAGTTTTGGTGATTACTATGCCAATTAATTTGTAATTTAAAGCAAGAACTAAAGCATTAAATAATATTTATATCTTTTAATGGCTAATGCTACTAACAATTAACTTATGTATACCTATTAACAAAATTATTAATTTTTTTAATATTATATAAAATTAATTTAAATGTATTAAAATATCTTTTATTAATTCATTAATATAAAAAATACCACACACTTTATTAATTAATTTATTAATAATAAGAATATAATTAAAAAAATTAATTATTCTTAATTTTATAAAGTGATATTTTAGTGGATTTTTTTTAAAAGTGACAATTTAAGTCACAATATCATTCTCATAAATTAATCCATATTAAATGACTAATTAATTTTTCGGCTAAAAAAATGACTAATTAATTTAAGACTCCAATTAATAATAAATGTATGTACCTTTGAAGTATGAGGCATTGCTTGGCGAATCAACCTGCTCATTGTTATATCAGAATCATTTTCTTCAACCTCTTCTTCTGCTTCTTCCCTCCCTAAACAAGGTGGAAGAGATGGTGTTCTAAGTAGTAATTTGTGCTTTAATGGCTTCTGTGTAATCAAATTTCCCCTTCTACAATCACTTTCTTTCTCTTCTACACTATTTATACAATTACCAAATGGCTTATTGGGTAGATCTTGAACTAAACTTAGATCTGGTAATTGCTTGCTCTGTTTCTTGATTCCTCTGCCACTACTTTCTTGCTCTGTTTCTTCTCCTCTTCTTATATAAGGAGGTAAAGATGGTGCAGGCTTTAAATTATTATTATCACCTGAAACTTTCTTTGTCGAAGAATTTTCTGATAAAATTTCTCGACTGAAATTAGTAGAAGGATCAGAGAAGCATCTTAACATTGTTGATATTGGTTTTGTGCAAAGTGGTTTCCCGAAGAACCAACCATCTTCTAAAAGATAATGAACATTTTCAACTTTTTGATGATCTTCACTTGAAGAAAGCTGAAAAGGGTCTTCATCATCAAAAGAATCCATTGCTGTTTTTGCGCAATTTTCTCTCAAATCTACAAGTGGAGAAGACCCACACATACACAGATGGGATAGTTCTTTTGGTTGGTTTTATTTGTATTTCTGTTATGTATTGAAAATTGCATATGGAGGGGCTCATGTGGGGTAGGAGACCCATGTGCTTTTAGCTAAGTTTGTCCTTTTTGTTTTACTTTTTCTCTCAAAACTGTCTTGACTATTATTTTTAATATCTGAATAAACTTAAATAAAAAGTATAAAATTTTGAGGTATTTAAATAGCGTGCATATGCAAAAAATATTTCTAAAATTTGCCGTATTTTTTATGTTTATTTTAACTTATTTATAGAATTAAAGTATTATAAAACTGAAAATTTAATTTATTTTTAACAAAAAATTAACTATCATTAAATATATTTAATTTTTTTTTGAAATATATAAGTATGCCTCCTAAATTTGCATAGAAATACAAATTGATAATGAATTTTTTTTAATTATGTGGTAAAATAATATTTTTACTTATTTATAAATAAATTATATATATTTAAAAATATTTTATACTAAATAATATTTTGATTAAAATTATTATTTAATATTTCTTTTAATTAATATTTAAAATTATTAATTCACATTATATATATATTGTATCATATGTGTTATGTGATTATGATAATATATTTAAAAGATTTTCTTTAAAAATATAAAAAATAAAAATATTTTAAAAATATCTATTTTTTTAAAAAATTGCTCATAATTTTCAATTACAGTTATTTTTTATTTTAAAAATATGAAATTTTAATTAGCTTTAAAAATATGCCCCACAATTAATCAATTGAAATTATTTGTTATTTTAAAAATATAACTTTTTAATTTTGAAATTAAAAATTAAAAGCAAATTTTTTATAACAAAGGAATATTTTTAAAATATTTTTAATTTTAATATTTGTAAGAAAATCTCTTAAATATATACTTACAAACACATAACACATAATGATTTTAAAAATTTATTAGAAAAAAATATTAAATAATAATTTTAATTAAAATATTATTTAGTATAAAGTGTTCTTAAATATGTTTAATTTATTTATAAATTGATAAAAATATCATTTGTGTATAATTAAGAAAAAATAAAATTAATGTCAAATCATATTTTTATATAAACGAAAAGAATATATTTATACCTTTCAATAGAAACTAAATACACAGTTAATGATACTTAATTTTTCATTAAAAGATAAGTTAATTTCTCAGCTTTTAAAATTTTAAGTATATAAATAAGCTAAAATAAATATTAAGAGCCAATATGTATTTTTGCATAAATTTCAAAGACATTTTGTACATTCTTCCAATTAAATATTATAATAGCTCTTATTGGCTTGAAATATCTTTTTTTTTTATGATTTTATTGAAAGCTGATCAAATTAATTCTATAAACCCTAGATTATGCTTAGACCATTAGATTAGTTAAATTAAAATTGCAAGAATAGAAGTTGTGTACCTGGCATCATTGTTTGTTGATTCCTTAAACAAAGAATTAGTGATTTTATGACCTTCCAGAGATAACCCAACGAGAATAGCAGAAGCAATACTCAAGGAACGTAGAGTTCTTTCTCGCTCTGTTTCCCCAGAAACCACGACCATTTTATAAATTTATTTTAAAGGTTAATTTTCATTTTGGTCCTTGAACAAAATAGAAATTTTTAATTGGTCTCTACACTATATTTCTTATAATAATTTGACACATTAATAGTCAATAATCCTAATTTTATCATTACATTAAATTGACTATTTAATTTGACTACCGTACATAATAATATTTACATATTTAGCCCACACGTAGAATTAATATTCCATATAATTCTAACAATCTCCCACTTGGGCTAACATATGTAAAATAAAATGCACACACCTTAATGAGCTCAAAATAATGCAGTCATACACAAGGTGTCCCAAACAATCTCGTCCATTGATCATATTGATAAAGGACTGAAGGGACAGTCATCACATTCGGCGTGACTCAAGCCACCATCAATCACATTACCAACACTCTCAAATGACATAGATCAATTATAAGAGTGTAGCATGGAAACTACATGTAATTTGATCCAACCATGTCTGTTTCCAACTGGTCAATCTTAAGTGAGATCTAACATAAATATAATACAGAGTGTAGAACACATAATAAAGTGAAAGAAAAACTCATTTTTCTGCAGAAATTGAATGTACTTTACAAAATATATCCAATGCCAAGCAGAGCATACATAAAATATAATGCAAACTTAATGAACAAACTCCCACCGAAACTAAATAGTCTCAAATAATGTGACACCCATATGAGCAGTGTGCTCATGAAAAACATTCGGTATAACAGCCTTAGTGAGTGGATCCGCAATCATGGAGTTCGTTCCAATATGCTCTATGGATATCTGTCCACTCTGTACCCTCTCCCTCACAGCCAGAAACTTAATCCCGATATGTTTCGATCGAGAAGAGCTTCTGTTATTGTTGGAGAATAAAACTGCTGAGTTATTATCACAGTATAACTTCAATGGCCTTTCAATGCCACTCACAATGCGCAGCCCTGTGACAAAGTTTCTCAGCCAGATTGCCTGATTGGATGCCTCATAGCTTGCTACAAAATTTGCTTCTATGGTGGAGGTAGCTACAAGAGTTTGTTTCGCACTCTTCCAAGAAATAGCACCACCAGCCAAGAGATATATGTAGCCTGATGTGGATTTTCTACTCTCTTGGCATCCAGCAAAATCAGAATCAGTATACCCAATGATCTCAAGCTGATCTGATCTCCTATATGTGAGCATATGTCCCTTCGTTCTGTGAAGATATCTCAAGACTCTTTTGGTTTCTTTCCAATGATCCATTCTTGGATTGCTGAGATATCGCCCTAACATGCCAACTATGAATGAAATATCTGGATGAGTGCAAACTTGAGCATAGATCAGACTCCCAACTACTGACGCATAAGGAATCTTCTACATCTCCTGAATCTCAAGTTCACCCTGTGGACACTGATCAAGACTGAATTTATCTCCTTTAGCGACTGGGGTATCAATTGGTCTACCATTGTGTATACTAAATCTCTTGAGCACTTTCTCAATATAGCCTTTTTGTGATAATCCAAGAATACCTCGAGTACGGTCTCGATGTATTTGAATCCCTAATACAAAAGAAGCTTCACCTAAATCTTTCATCTCAAAGTGTTTTGAGAGAAAGACTTTGGTCTCGTGCAGCAGATCCTTACAGTTAGTAGAAAGCAATATGTCATCCACATATAAGACCAAAAAGATAAACATACTCCCACTGAACTTGTGATACACACAATCTTCCACAACATTTGTCTCAAAACCGAAAGATACAACTACTTCATGGAACTTGAAGTACCACTGACGAGAAGCTTGCTTGAGTCCATAAATGGATTTCTTTAATCTGCATACCAGTCGCTTTGGGTCTCTAGACACAAAGTTTTTTGGCTGCACCATATAGATGGTTTCATCAATGTCTCCATTGAGAAATGCAGTCTTCACATCCATTTGATGTAACTCAAGATCAAAATGTGCAACTAGAGCCATGATTGTCCTAAAAGAGTCATTCGATGATACTAGAGAGAATGTCTCTTTATAGTCAATCCCTTCTTTCTGAGTGAAGCCTTTAGCTACAAGACGAGCCTTATATCTTTCCACATTACCATTAGAATCCCTCTTGGTCTTAAATATCCATTTGCAACCAATAGGTTTCTTTCCTTCAGGTAATAGGATAAGATCCCAAACTTGATTGTCTTGCATAGATTTATATTCTTCACCCATTGCCTCAATCCACTTGTGAGAGTTAGGATCCTGCATGACATGATGAAAGCTGATTGGATCATCTTCCACCATGTCTACAGTATCCTCATGTTCCTGAAGATATACTACATAATCATCTGGAATAGTATTTCTTCTCTCTCTAGTGGACCTCCATAAAGGCACAGGTTCTGGCTCAAATTCTTGAGGTTGTTGAGCTTGTTCTTGAGGAAGAATGAGTTCTTCATCCTGATGAGAAAGTTGTTCAACATTGTCTTGTATTGGAACTTGATGTGCTTCTAGAACAGTGACAAGCGTAGGAACCAGAACACTGCTAGGAGCAATGATGGGAATCGACACTGAGTGTTCCTGACTCGATCCCTCCTCAAAGACAATGTTTCTAACCTTATTTCTTCCCCCAAACTCAACATCCTCAAAGAATTTTGCAATTCCCATCTCAAAAATAGTCCTGGTAGTAGGATTATAAAACTTATAACCCTGTGATCACTCAGAATATCCAATAAAGTAGCTGCTAACAGTTTTGGAGTCCAATTTAGTTTCATTGGGCCTATAAGGCCTAGCCTCAGCAGGACATCCCCAAACATGAAGGTGCTTTAGACTGAGCTTGCGTCCAGTCCAAAGCTCATAAGGGGTTTTTGCAGCTGCTTTAGTTGGTACTCTGTTAAGAAGATAAGCTGTTGTTTTCAATGCTTCTGCTTCTCCCCACAGAGACTCAGGCAAGGAAGAATGACTAATCATACTCCTTACCATATCTATAAGAGTCCTGTTACGCCTCTTAGATACACCATTCATACTGGGTGTACCGGGCATGGTGTATTGAGGGACTATATCACAGTCCTATAGGAAAATAACAAATGGTCCTGGACGTTGTTCACTTGAACCATCATATCTACCGTAGTACTCACCACCACGATAAGATATAACGCATTTAATCTTCTTTCCAAGTTGGTTTTCAACTTCGGCCTTATAAGATTTGAAAACGTCTATAGACTCTGATTTCTCATGAATGAGATATAGGTACCCATAACGTGAGTAATCTTCTATGAATGATATAAAGTATCTTTGGCCATTCCTAGTTGCTGTAGGGAATGGCCCCCAGACATCTGTATGTATCAATTCTAAGACATTCGATGATCTGTTGGCACCTAGTCTCTTTTGTTTAGTCTGTTTACCTTTAATATACTCAACACAGGAGTCCAAATCTGTGTAATTAAGTGTGTTTAGAATACCATCTGACACAAGACATTCTATTCTAGATTTGGATATGTGACCCAAACGTCTGTACCAAAGTTTAGCTGAATTATCTATATTTAGCTTTCTTTTGGTACCTATAGTACTAACCTGCAGGGTTTCATTATAAGAATCATTAATATCCAACATATATAGATTATCACATGCATTTAAGAAGCCAGTACCAAAAATTTTTGAATCCATAGATAAAGTAAATGAACTGTCTCCAAATGAACAAGTAAAACTAGATTTGTCCAAATAAGAAACAGAAATTAAATTCTGTCTAAATGTCGGAATAACAAAAGTATCTACAAGATCCAAAAAATATCCAGTTCTTAAATACAATCTAATATGCCCAATTGCCTCCACTTCCACCGGCTCGCTATTTCCCACATAGACGTATCTTTCATCGTCAGTTGGCTTTCGGTAGCTCAGGCAACCCTGCAATGAAACACTTATGTGAGAGGTAGCACCAGAATCCATCCAATAAGTGTTTCTAGGAGCTGAAGTTAAATTAACCTCAGAACAGACTAAAACAAGGTACTTACCCTTTTTGACACGCCATGTGGCGTATTTAGGACAGTCATTCTTTAAGTGTCCAGACTTACCGCAGAAGAAGCATTTTAATTCCTTAGGCTTCTTTTGCACAGGATCTTTATCAGCAGTCTTATTCTCAGCAGTCTTCTTTCTTTTCTTGTTCTTGCCCTTATCTGTTGAAGAGACCAGATGAACACTCTCTCTCTTAGTAGCCAACATCTTTTCCTCCTCATCCACATAATGAGTAATGAGCTCGTTAAGAGTCCACTTGCTCGGCTAGTAGTTATATGAAGTCCTGATCTGCCCATATTGTGGTGGAGGAGAATTCAAAGCTAGATGGACTAAAAGGTCATATGGTAAAACCAAATCCAGGACCTTTAGCCTCTTGGCTATTTGAGACATGCTCAGTATATGCTCCCGAACAGTACCGTTGCCAGCATACCTTATGGAGGTGAGTTTTGCTAAAAGCGTCCCCACTTCGGCCTTGTCATTTTTGACATAGACCTTCTCCAGCTCAGCAAGATATTTTTTAGCATTACTTTCCTCACAGAAATGGCTCCCCGAACATGCTCTAGGATTCCCTGCTATATGATCATAAGACCTAAGCGGTTAGAATGCTACCACTTCTCATACTAAATCCTCTGAGCATCTGTGCTCACTTCAGTAAGAGGAGCAGGTTCGTCCATCCTGAACGCAAGGTCTAAGTCCATACAACCCAGATAAATCATGATGCTTGATTTCCATGAACCAAAATTTGACCCCTCAAGCATAGGGACATTGTTAGGATTATACGGCATACTAGCTGGCATCATAGAAAGTGACAAAAATTAACATAAGTTCACTATCCACAAAATAATTGAAACAAACAATAATAGAGTTCAAATAATGGAAACAAGATACCGGCACAATATTAATATTTTCATCTTTGGACATAAAATATTAACTGTAATTGGCATCTCAATGCAGCAATCAAATATTGACAATTCAATCCTGTCAAATATTAAACCTTCCTTTGGGCCGATTTATTATCCACATGGATGAAAATATAATAATTATCACATATTTATCACTGCACATGTATTCTCAATTCAGCCAGATAGCAACCTTCCTTTGGGCCGGTTTACTACCCGCAATGAATTTTAATACACCTGTCTAATATCCCAAATAAATTAATTTACACAATAGAGGTCACTTTGGTAACTTTTTGCTTCAATTAATTTATTAAAAAAAATATCAGACACAATCAGGACTAAAAAATCATAATTTAAACTCAATTTAATAAAATTCTCAAATACAATTAAAATTTAATATTGTAATAAAAATAAACTTTAATTAAACTTTAATTAATTTTTTAAAAAAATTTGGGCCAAAAATAAATAAACAGAAAATTTTGGGCTAAAATTAAATAAATTAAAAGTTTTGTTGGTTAAAACAGAAATTATAAAACTTTCTGGGTCAAAATCAGATTATTAGAAGTTGGAGGACATGTTTGTAATATAAAAAAATATATTTTATTTTCTCTTTTAGTCCGGTCTAGAGACGCGCGGCTCGCTCTTTAAAACGCACCGTTCTGGCTCAAAACGGTGCCGTTTTGAGCTAGGTCTGCACACTGCTCCAAATGCAGCGCTTTGGCTCAAAATGATGCCGTTTTGGTTCACAATGATCTGCTACAAACGCAGCAGATCGCTTCGTCGCCGCCCACCTCTAGTTTTTGATCCAGCACTGTCCACCGCCGGTGACAGCCTCCAGACGGTTGCTCGCCCACCAAGCAACCTCAGGCCATACTTTATTGGCGACGAACGGCCACGGATCAATTGAAAAATCGCAAAATTGCAAAATCGCAAATCAATTTCGCAAATCTCAGCACCGGCCCATCGGTTTCCACGGTTCTCCACCGCCGGCGACCACCGAATGAGGGTGTTAACCCTCTCTTATGCCACCGTCGGTCCAAATCTGATAAAAAACTATCCAAAATCATTTAGCCCGAATAAATTTCAAAAACTGTTCTTCGTGTTCTTGAAGAACAGTTTTGATTTTTTTTAATTATTTCAAAAAATTAATTAAAAATTAAAAAATGTTTGATTTTAGAAAAATACAGTAATCAGAAAATCCAAAGTCTGATTATTAATTCCAAAATCATCCAACAATCACAATAATTTTATTCAAAAAATCTAGCAATCTAGCAAACCGCTCTGATACCAATTGAAAGCTGATCAAATTAATTCCATAAACCCTAGATTATGCTTAGACCACTAGATTAGTTAAATTAAAATTGTAAAAACAGAAGTTGTGTACCTGGCATCATTGTTTGTTGATTCTTTAAACGAAGAATTAGTGATTTTATAACCTTCCAGAGATAACCCAACGAGAATAGCAGAAGCAATACTCAAGAAACGTAGAATTCTTTCTCGCTCTGTTTCTCCAGAGACCACGACCATTTTATAACTTTATTTTAAAGGTTAATTTCCATTTTTGGTCCTTGAACAAAATAGAAATTTCTAATTGGTCTCTACACTATATTTCTTATAATAATTTGACACATTAATAGTTAATAATCCTAATTTGATCATTACATTAAATTAATTATTTAATTTGACTACCGTACATAATAATATTTACATATTTAGCCCACACGTAAAATTAATATTCCATATAATTCTAACATTTATTATATCCTTTGAGAATAGATCATTATACTTTAAACGTTTGAAGTTGTTTTCAATTATACCCTTCGATCGAAATTACTCCTTTATCCTTTTATTTTTTTTTTCTGTCTCTGTGCCTTGTGACATGGAGTGTCATATATGATATAAATTAAAATTATAAAGAGCACAATATTATCTAATTCTTCATATTTAATTTAACTAAAAATTATATGCCCATCCGTGGAAAAGAAATTAAATGTTTTCTCACTTATATTTTTCTGAAGAAGTTCTGGCGTGGGTGCCTTTGAATTAAGATAAGACTTCCCTACAATAATAAAATAATCATGCCGTTTAAAATTAAAATTTTTTTTATTAAATGAATAGGAAAAACCAAAATATCCTTATATATATTACGTGGTTGTAGAACTTAATAGACTAAGTGTGCGATACATAGTCTATTTTCAACGATAAGCTATACTTATAATTAAAAGGCCAAAAATTTTAGGATATTTTTTAGGCCAATAAGCCATTAGTTAACTTTTTTTTTTTAAATGTAGCTTCGAGAAATTTAAACATTTCAATATGGAGTATTTTTAAAGAGTTAAAATATATATTATATATTTTCCAATTTTTAAGAATAAAAGTATATGTAAATTAAAATGTTAAGAATTAAATTTAATGATAAATAAACACACTAATAAAAAAAAATAGTTAAGGCTTATCTACAGAGAGAGTGATAGGTGAAGGTTCACCTTCAGCATACTCTTAGGGAAGGGAATTGTTGTGCAGACTGGATGGCTAATCAAGCCTTTTCTTTACCACAAGGTTGTCACTACTTTACTGAGATTCCTGTAGGCCTTGCTCATTTCCTTAAAGAAGATCTAATGGTGTTTGTTTGTTAAGATTGTGCTTTAACTAGTTCTTTTATTGTTGCTTAGTGTCATGAGATTTCTTTCTCATAAACATGTGGGATACTAGCAAACTTTGCCCAACACTTGAAAGAATGATTGTTAGCCTTTCCACGAAATGATTACCTAGATTAGATAAGTTAAATGTGGATGATAAGTAATAAAGAAAGCAACTCAATCATAAGAGAAGAAGAGAGAATTGGGAGAATACTTAAAAACTCTAATTACTCAAAGAATGCTTGGATTATTGGATTTCTTGAATGGTTACAACAAATTAATCCTACCCCTATTTATACTAATCCACCTCTTCAATGGATGGTGTGATCAATTTGATCCAACGACTTCTATTAAAGTTCTTCACAATTGCTAGAATATTTCAATAATATTCTATGACATATTCCTAAGATATTTCTAAATATATTATAGAGATATTCTCTAGCATATTCTCTACATATCTATACAACTCTATAACATTCTAGAGAATATTACTCTTTCTAGTCAAAACCTCCCATTTTGGCTAGTCACATGCAAATTGTGTGACATTCTCCCCCACCTAATCCAACGACGTCCTCGTTGCCTTCAAGTCTTCATAAGACCGAATTTGATCCTTGAATTGCCATAACTATTGGATAGGTTCCCAAGTGGCTTCACTCTTGGGCAATCCCTTCCACTTGACAAGGAGTTCATGTGTGGGTGGTTGATTGGAATGACGCTTCACCCTATCAGCTAAAATCTCCTCCACTTCCTTGTCATGTTGGATGTGCACACCCATTGGTGCCCTTTGTGATATCTCACAGCTTGGATCTTCCACATCTCCCTTGTATGGCTTCATCAAGCATACTTGGAATACAAGATGGAACTTGATTTTAGGAGGTAACCCCACCTTGTAGGCTTGCTTCCCCACTTTCTTGATGATGGAAAATGGTCCCTCATACCTCTTAATGGGTCCACGATGTAGCCCCATCAACCTTGCATGATTATGCATTTTGACAAGTACAAGGTCTCCTACTTGAAACTCTCTCGGTTGCCTCTTCTTGTCGGCCCACTTCTTCATCCTATTGGATTCCTTCTCTGAGTAGGTTCTAATGACATCGGCATTGTCGTTTCAACTTTTGGCAAATTTATAGGCTGAAGGACTAACACCATTATATCTTGTAGAAATAGAATTTGGAGTCAAGGGTTGTTGGCCCATGACTATCTAGAATGGACTATGCCCCATGGATTCACTACTTTGAAGGTTGTAGGAGAATTGGGCAACATCAAGCAACTTGGCCCAATCTCGTTGGTTGGCACTCACATAGTGCCTCAAATATAAATCCAACAAGACATTCACCCTCTCCATTTGCCCATTCGTTTGAGGGTGAAAGCTAGTTGAGAACTTGAGGTCGGTACCTAAAAGCTTGAACAACTCAGTCCAAAATCTCTCTGTGAAGCGAATATCCCTATCTCTCATAATAATCTTGGACATGCCCCAATATTTCACAACATGCTTTAAGAATAAGTGTGCAGTTTATTCTGCGGTGCACTCTTTGGTGATGGGATGAAAGTAGCATACTTGGAGAATCGATCCACCACTACTAACACCCAATTGCATCCTTCAGACGTGAGTAACCCCATGATGAAATCCATAAAAACACTTTTCCCAAGGTCTTTCGGGGATGGGAAGTGGCTCGAGTAGATTTGTAGGTAATTATTGCTTCACCTTGTCTTGTTGTTATACAAGACAAGTGTTTATATATGCCTCAACATCATACTTCAAGTGAGGCCAATAATAAGTATCTTCCACCAATGCGAGATATGCATCCCCAGATGACCAACCCATTTGCTATCATAGCACTCTTTCAAGGCTTCCCTCCTTAAGTTGCTATGTGATGGAACATAGAGCCTTCTTCCTTTGGTGTACACTAAGCCATCTTCTACCCAAAAGTGCCTTGTCTTCCCCTCTTTGATAATAGTGGTGATGGTTTGGGCCATGGAATCATGCTCTATCCCCTCCTTAATTCGTGCCTTCAAAGTGCTTTGCAGACTGCTAATGTCGGCGAGCTCTCCTTTTCGACTCAAAGCATCCATAACTAAGTTGGCTTTACCGGGCTTGTACTCCAATGTGTAGTCAAAGTCCATTAGGAAGTCTTGCCATCTAGCTTGCTTTGGAGAAAGCTTCTTTTGTGTTTAGAAATAGCTAGTGGCAATGTTGTCGTCTTGACCACAAACTTACTCCTAAGCAAGTAGTGTTGCCATGTGCGTAAACAATGCACTACCGCGGTCATCTCTTTTTCTTGCACCATGTATCTCCTCTTGGTATCATTGAGATTCCTACTTTCAAAGGCAATAGGATGTCCATCTTGCATCAACACACCACCTATTGCAAAATCGGAAGCATCAGTGTGCACCTTGAATGTTAGGAGATAGTTGGGGAGCGCTAATACTGGCTCCTTCACAATTGTCTTCTTTAAATCATTAAAGGCACGTTGGCATCACAAAGTCTACTCATAACTTTGCCCCTTCTTTAGCAAATCTGTCAATGGAGCAGCTAGAGACGAGTATCCCCTGATGAATCTTCTATAACAGTTCACTAAGCCAAGGAATGATCTCAACTCAGTGACTTTGGTTGGAGGCTCCCAATTTTGGATGGCATGCACCTTGGACTTGTCCATCCTTAGTTTGCCTCTACCGATGACATGACCCAAGAAAGTCACCTCTTCTTGGGCGAAGGAACATTTCTCATTCTTCATATATGGCTCATTCTCCTGGTTCATGAGTATGCAAAATGTGGTCGGTGCATTGGAGAGGCCAAAATGCATCACAAGAAATTCATATGACCCATACCATGTGACACATGTCGTCTTTGGCTCATCTCTTACTGCTATACGAACTTAATAGTACCCCGATGGCAAATCCAACTTGGTGAAGTTCCTTGCATTGCCAAGTTGATCAAATAAATCTGCAATGAGTGGGATGAGATACTTATTCTTGATGGTGATCTTATTGAGTGCTCGGTAGTCAATGCAAAGCTGAAGTGGCCCATCATACTTCTTTTGGAATAAAATAGGCGCACCATAAGGAGCTTTGAAGGGACGGATGAAACCGGCATCAAGCAATTGCTTTAATTGCCTTCTTAGCTCTTTTAACTCAGGTGTTTCCATACAATAAAGAGTAAAAGTGGGTGGCTTTGCTCCAACCTCCAACTTAATGGCATGATCCATCTCTCTCTTTAGAGGAAGCTTCTTTGGTAGTTCGGCGGGCATGACGTCCTTAAACTCTTCAAGCAAGTCTTAAACTACCTTTGGTGCATTTACGACTCCATCCATGGGGCCTTTGTCTACCTTAAGGGTGGTAAGATAAGTTGGCTCCTTCCTCTTCACCCGAGTTGGATTGCGGACATCATTCTCTCCTTACTAATCTCCCTCTTGATGGGAACAACACATGGTTGTCCCTTCTCCATGATGCATATAGTGTCGGCATAGGGAACCAAGAAAGTCTTCACCATGTCTAGAAAAGTCTATATCCAAATAGAACTTATTATCATCAATGGGAGCAATAGTGATATCGACCTTACCTCTCCATTAGCCAATTTTAATGTCGGTGTCTCGTGCTACACCATCAATTAGGAGACTCTTGGCATTGACCCCCTTGATGAAGCCCTTCTCCTTGGTGTAAGATAAGCCGATCTTGTCCGCTAGCTTCTTGGCCATATAGACTGTGTTGGCACTAGTATCCACCAAGGCTTGGATGGTCTTGCCCCCAATATCGGTCTCCACATACATTTAGCATTGTGGTTGCTCTTCCACTTTGGCTTGGATTGCACTAAGAAGGTGCATTGAAGCAAGTCTTCGTTCTTCTTGCTTCTCCTCCTTCATGAATAAGGCAACAATCTTCCCATGCTTAAGGCACTCAAAAGCCCGATGAGGCCCATTACATAAGAAGCAAGCAATCTTGGACTTGGAAGCATCATCCTTGTCCTCCTTCTTTCCTTTGACTTTATCCCTTGAGGCTTGCCGCTTCTTGAGAGATTTATCCCCATCTCCCCCACCTTTTTCATTGTAGGTGGACTTCTTGCCTTGCTGCTTCTTCGAATCCTTCCTCTTGAATTCGATCAAGGACTCAGCAGTGACCATTACGGTAGTTAGATCTTGGTCTCCTCTCCTTTGGAGTTTAAGCTTGGCCCACCTAGTTAGGCCATCCATGAAGCAAATGAGAACATCCTCTTGCCCCATGTTCAGAATCTCCAGCAATAACTTGGAGAATTACTTCATATACTCCCTTATGTAGCCTTCCTTGTGTTGAAGGCAGCGAAGCTTGGCCCTAGCTTTGTTTTATGCATCCTGGGGGTAGAACTACTTCTTCAGTTTCTGTGAGCAAAAATTTTTGCCCCCACTCCTGGTGGAATGGTTCTTGCGACTTCGGTACTGTTTAGGCTCAGGACCTTAGAGAACACGGGCCTAAGTCTGGAGAAAATGGAGTCGCCACCCGGACGGGCAAAAAAAAAAGGGTGGATGACTATTTTCCTAAGGAATCCTCAATCCCCTAATGGGTTCAAAAAGTTGGGTACATATAGGGAATGTGAGAAATAGTTCAGCAATCTCACAACACCCGGTTCATTGGAACTGGCCTCCTTTGCAGATCTTAATATTATAAAATTCTTAAATATAACAATATTATCCATACTACATGCAACAATTAAAATAAAGCATCGTCATATTAAAATCAAAACAATGTCCAAACAAAGCAAATAAATAGACACCCATCGAAAGCTGGAAACGTGTCCTTCACATTGGTCCAAAAAACTTTAAAATAAAATAACTTAAATGATGCTTACGATATGAGGTACCCAAAACATGAAAACATACCTCTTACAATGTTTAATAAATAAATAATAATTAAAAAAATATTCATCCATGATAAATTAAATAAATCAAGCATTGAAATTAAATAAATCAACCATCAAAATATATAATAAATTACATAATCAAATTTAAAATTAAATAAAGCAATAAATATATAAATTTAGGTTTACATCTTGAATTAGAAATTTTTAACCAAAATTAGGGCTTGGAATTCTTATGAAAACAATTTTAGGGTTTAGATGAAAAACTATGATTTTATGGATACTTAGAATCAAACTAGGGTTTTGACTTGTAAAATAAATATTATTATTATTATTTTAAAAATATTAAACTACTATGAAGGTATGAAATATAGAATTAATTATGATTTTAGGTTTTAAGAAAATAAAATTTAGGGTTGGAAGTTTTAAAAAGTGATTAGGGTTTGAGAAAACAGATTATGGTTTTGGAAAACAAGGTTAGGGTTTTGAAAAACAAGGTTAGGGTTTTTGGTTTTACAAATTAGGGTTTAGGACATGGTTTTGGTTTTGGAATTTAGGTTTGGAAGAGATTAGGTTACTGTAAAGGTTTTGGAAAAATATAATTAATTAGGGTTTTGTAGTTTGAAGAGAATAATAGGGTTTAGGTTAATTAAATTAGAGTTTCAGATGATTGGATAATGAGTCTGTAAGTAGTTATAAAAATTATTGCAAAATCCTATCCATGAATTATTAACACAGTAAGTTAAATGAATTAGTGAATTAATGAAGATGTACCTACGTCGTAAGCTCCCCCAAATTGATGTATTGATTCAAACTCAATATTTATCAACTGCCTAAATCAGCTTGTAATTGGTGGAGGAAAACAATTGCCTCGGACAATTATTATGTTCTTGTTGTTACTCAATTGCTTTTCAAAATTTCATAAAACTGCTCTCGTCTCTGTCAATTTATTAGTCAAAATTGCTGCCGATCTCTTCCTCTTAGTTTACCTCGGAAAGATTAAGTCCAAAGTTTCTTCAAAAAATTACCACCACTAATCCGTGTGTTTAATGCTAGTATTTATAGGAAAATAAAAAGATCTAATCCTATTTTAATAAGGAAATACAACTGTTTAGGAAAAATTATAAAACTGGATAAAACAAGGTTTGATAAAAAAAAATCAGCAGTGCACGCAGGCTGCTGGGCCTGCTGGCTGCGCTGGCAAAAATTGCTGCGAGGATCGGGCTGGGCAAACTGGGGAAGCCAGTTCGCTGCAGGCATCTAATTGATTATGTGCAAACTGGGCGAACTAGGCGCCCAGTTGATTATGTGCGGCGAATTGGGTAGCCTAATTCGCCGCAGACAATTGCTGTGGCGAAATTGCCATGCTGCCACGAGTCACTCGCTGATCCGTCTGATTTTTTATTTTTTTTATTTTTATTATTAAAAATAACTATTAAATATCATAAAGATAAATATTATACCACAAAAATTATTTTGGACTATTGGATTGGACTGGGTCAAAATATAAGGGTCTACAGTTTTCCCTTGAAGTCTTTCAAAGTGTCGATGGTGCAAAGACCCTTCTTCACATCATCACACCTTCTTCGCCACCACACTATGGTGTTGTCCCTTAAGTAGGGAGTGACGCTCTTCACTCGTTGAGCATCATTAAAGATTCCTACCGCATCAAATTGCACTCCTCGCCCAACTATAGGCTTGAGGTCGGGAAATATCCACCTTGTGGATAGGAGCGGCATGCGTAGCTCTATCTCCATTGGCCACGGCAGCCATGTACACACTAAGTTGAGTTTGGAGTTTCTCCACAACTTCTTCAAGGTTGGTAATCCTTACCTTGCAAGCATTCACCTCATCATCCTTCATAGCAGCAGTGGCCTCCAAGGATAGCATCTTCTTGGACACTATGTCCAAAGCCATATTGAAGGCACATTGCATCTCCTTGCGAAGCTCGTCCACCCCAATAGACTCTTGCCCTCGATGTGTTGGTCCATATCCTTGACTTTATCTCTTATCTCAGATATGGTGGCATTAAACATAGCCAACCTTTTTTTCATGGCAGCGATGATGTTACTTGACTTATCCTTGTGACCATTCCCTCCTTGGGTGGTGCTAGTAGCAACAGAAGCTTCTATCATTCTCTCGTGTTGAAGTTTTCTCAACTGAGGCTCTAATACCAATTATCACGAGATTTCTTTCTCACAAGTTCAAACCCGTGCGGTACTAGCAAATTTTGCCCAATACCTGAAAGAATGCTAGTCAGCCTTCCCTCGAAATGCTTGCCTAGCTTAGACAAGTTAAATGCGAAAGCTAAGTAATAAAGAAAGTAACTCAATCACAAGAAAAAAAAAAGAGAGAATTGGGAGAATGCTTGAAAGCTCTTATTACTCAAAGAATGCTTGGATTCTTGGATTTCTTGAATGGTTACAACAAATTAATCCTATCCCAATTTGTACTACTCCACCTCCTCAATGAACGGTGGTGATCAATTTGATCCAACAGCTTATATTAAAATTCTGCACAATTTCTAGAATATTTCAATACTATTCTATTACATATTTATAAGATATTCTTAATTATATTCTAGAGATATTTTCTAGCATAACTCTAGAACATTACAGAGAATATTACTCTTTCTAGTCAAAACCTTCTATTTTAGCTAGTCACATACAAATAGTGTAACATTAGACTTTTGCCTCCTTTTGTAATAAAAAAATAGTTAAAAACACACACAAAAAAAAAAAAAAAACATTTTCATACAAGAAAATTTATAAAGATATCAAAATAACAAACATTAAAAAAAAAAGTTCGGTATATAATTTTTTTGCTTAAATGTTTTTCAAATATTCCAGCTAGGGATCTACTATCACACTGTCATATCAACTAAGAACTGTCAAATATGGGATATGATAAACTAAAGAACATGGGAAGTGGTAGTTTACGTATTGAATTCCATCAATGATGAAATATGGGGTTTTTGGGTATGCCAGCACACTGCCCATGTGATTTGTCTTTTATTTAATAAGCAAAGCAAAAGGGTCTTCGTGCATTGTTTTTCTAATAATTTTTTTAGCCTGTTATTATATGACAGCTATTTGTCGGGAGATAACATTATTGAGTAAAAAAAATACACAAGAAGCAGGCGCCGCATTAAGAAAAGTTTAATTTAGGATGGGATACTAAACTATTACGATCTATATACTATTAATTAAAGTTTAAATACTAAACAAAAATATATTATACGTAGTGAACAATTATTAAAAATAAATTTCTATAAGATGCATTTTCATTCCATTGAGTGAAAAAAAAATCATTTATTCCTTAATAAAAATCTTGATTTGTTCTGCCGTTGCTCATTTAAACATATTTCATTTGGAATTATGTGAGATTAATCCCATAATTCGATTACTCACATAAGGCAAACTTATATATGCAATATCTCCCATAACTTTTGACGTAACAAAAGGGATAAAAATGCTATTAACTTATTTAGTCTAAGAATATATCTATAAATAGATAAATAATAGAAAATTTTCTCTACTAAAATTTTATTAAATTTTAAAAGCGACCGTTACCTTCTAAAATGTTACAATATATAGAGTTAGAGTTACAGAAACTCTAATTACAAATAAAGAGACTTAATAAAATATATATATATATATATATGGAAAAAAAATTCAACCAAGTAGATAAAATGCTAAAAAGCACCTCAACCAAATATTTCTACAAAAAAATAAATAAATAACAAATATATGCCAAACTATATTAAAAAAAAACTTTTTTGGAGGTCTAAATAACATAATTTAGCTAAAAAATAACGGATTTTATTGCAAAGTAGTATTTTTAATTCGTTGGCCTATTTTCCATTGGATTATATCTAAAGATAGAATACTCAAATTATAACTTCAACTTTTGACTATAATTATTAAACTGTCACTAAAATAATTATCTATCAAATCACTTTATAAAAATTAGAGCCACAAATTCCGCATCACCTTTATATTACAGTAATAATCACAAATGTTTTTTTTGTTATTTTTATGTGTTAATTCACATCACATTTAATTTTAGATATCACTAATTAAACAAGTAAAAGAAAAGGATGGAACATTTCTTTTGGTTACGTTTCATTTCATTCCCATTATACATGGCAATTAGGCTATACCGACACATTCATCATATCTGTGACTTTTTCATGCCATGTCGTGCCAATCTAAAAAATTAATCGTGTTGTGCTAGCACAAAAAATTAATCATGTTGCGCTAGAGCGTGTCGAAATTTAAAAAGTAACTACTTAATACAATCCATTGGCCTATATATAATCATGTCGTGTCGTGTTGTGCTGGGCTGTGCCATACAGTACCAAATAATAGATTAGACCAATTCTTTTTGCACAAAGTTTACAACTAATGATGAGCAAAAAATTTGAAACCCGACTGACTCAAGTAACCCAACCGACCATCTCGGTTTAACTGATTGAGTTGGTCAATTTTGATTTGTATATTTACTAGTAAAACTAATTGAACCCAATAAAAATCGATCGAACTGACTAATAATGATAGATTTTCAAAAATAATTTTTTTTGACCGATTAATAATGGTCGGGTTGGCCAACTCCTAAAACCAGACTAACCCGACTGATGCTCATCTCTATTTACAACTATGTTTTTAAAATAAATTATATATAAAACTTGTTAAAAATTTAAAAATTATTAATTGATAAAAAATATAATTATATATAAAAATTGATAAAAAAAATAAAAAATAAAAAATAATTTATGTAGTTTGACATACAAAGACCTACGTTCATGGATAAGGAAAATATTATTTATTTATTTATCATATTACAAATTTAAAAAATAAGTTGTATCAAAATTTTAAACAACCTAGACTATATATATTTTCATCCTCATCGAAAAAGGACGTGTTTGAATGAAGAAAATTTTATTATCTATGCTCCACATCAAACCAATCTTTTAAAACTATACACAACTTCAAATGATTTAGTTGATAAACAAGCCATCTTATCATTTTGCATTCTTCGACTTGCACTAAAACAACTTTTCGATACAATTATAGATGCCAGAGAAGTAAGTAGATCACGTGTCATAGCGAAAAGCACCGACTAAAAATTCTCATTTTGTTTCCACCATGATAAAATATCTAAATTTTCTAAATCTTTAGGTGAAAACTCATGTTTTTTTTTTATATATAAAATTGGATTTCATTATAATTTGTATTAAAACGATATTGTGTATAATTTTGATTTATTTTTACAAGTCAAGTTTTTTATGCATTACCAACATTTAAAAAATTATTTTCATGTTATATCTTGTGTTGATTGATTTATTTAATTATCATATAATAAATATAATTTATCATTAATTTCTGCCATAAAACTATATATGGCAATGAGGTCGGGCTAACAAATCCATCATACCTGTGATTTTTTTGTGTCGTGCTATGTCGTCCAAAAAATTAATCGTGCTATGCTAAGTTATGCCGAATTTAAAAAGTAATATTCTAACATGACCCATTAGCCCACATACAATGGTGTTGTTCTGTGCTGAGCTTGTGCTCGGCCAGGCGACCCAATTGCCATCTATAATTCCCATTATTCATTTTATTAGACTATATAACATTATAAAATACATTACGAGATTAATTAGTACGATCACAATTATTAGTAGTTAATAGTTATGTGTACAATGATTTATTCATAATATATATATATAATAAAATTTCAGCATTTATGTATTAATAATATTTTAATTTATCATGCATGTGATTACTAATTGGGATTTAATTAGAAAAATACTTCTATACATATCACTATTAAATTTTAGACCCCTCACCTTAAATAGACCTTCTTTTACAAAATTGCCCTTTGAAAAACAAATCCCACCCATTCTAATTGCTAAAGACATGCCCCATTTTATTTGATTTCAAAATTCTAAAAAAATTATTTCCTCTCTTTCTTTCAAACCTAAAATCCCTAAATTTTTTTTTCCGATAAAAAATAACTCATCTCTCTTTCTTCCTAACATTTTCTCTCTTTATTTCTTCCAAAATCTTACGCCATTGCTCAATTTTTCTTCAAGAAGGCAGAGGCAAGGTACTCTCTCTCTCTCTCTCTCTCTCTCTCTCTCTCTGCTGGATTTCTGCTTTTAGATATGAGGATTAGTTGTGGCTGCCATGTTCTTGTTGTTTGATGATTAATATTAACTTATGTTTGAGATTATGTGTTTGAGAGTTCTGTATGAGAAATTTTAGTTATATCTATTACATTGGACTCAAATTTTAATATAATATATTTATAAACTTGATAGAAATTCTATTTAAGTTAATTTGGAATGTAAGCGTTGGAATTTTTATTCCTCTTTCCCATTGAAATTTTAGATCTTTTGTAATTTAGAAATTCTATTTTAGTTCTTCTCTACTTCAATCTTTACCATTTTATACCTGCCTTTTACTCAACTAAAACTAAAGGGAAGAGAAGAGAGAAAGAAAGAGAAAAATCTGTCATATGCAAACTCTAATTTGTTGTACAAGGAAGATAGTGAGGGTGGGTTTATAATATCGAACAATAGCTGCGTGACTAAGAAATTGAATTTGTCCTCTATGTCTAAATGGGCATTAGTATTCTCTCTCCAACCTCTAATAAATTGTGGCTTCCATTTTTACTTTTGTTTTTGGATCTTTTCTTCATTGTAGTTTTTACTTAATTAATTAGGTGTCCTTCATTTTTAGTCCTTAATTTCATTATGGTTGTTTTAATTTTACTATTTTTTATATTTTTTTGAATCGTATAATGAGAGTGCAATGATAATTTATTTTTCAGTATACTACTTTTGAGATGATTCTTTGCAAAAGCTAGATTTGCAGTTAATTTACTGCTCACTTTATTACGATCTCTTGATATTATTGTTTGCAATCTTGTCATCTTATTGATACTCAAACATTGTCTTGATTTGCATGATTTCTTATAGTATTTAGTTTCATTGGAGCTGGGTTACACTAAAAAGTAGAAAGAAAGACATTTTCGTGGTGTCATTACTTTGGAGGTAAGAACCTAATTGGAAAAAGGAAATTGTAATTGACTTTCAAAAGTTGGATTCACATGGTTATAGGATGTTAGAATTTTTTTTATACCTGTTCAGGGCCAACTTATTTTCTAATGATGTGTGATGTGTGCTAGAAATAGCTTGTAGATGAGTAGAATGGATAACTAATTAATTGATCGGTGTTTTTATTTGATCAGTGTTTATATTGATGATATACATTGATGTTTTGATATGGTTGGATATAGCACTGCTATTATATAAAGCATTATTGTTTTAGATATTATTTAGATGTCTTAAACAGTGAAGAAATGTGGTTTTGTTGACTAATCTATTTTGATCTACTATGATATGAGTTGATATGTGATGATATGACTTAATATGTTTTATCTGGGTTGATATGTGGCTACTAAAATATCAAGCATTAGTGTTCTATATGTTGTTTAGATGTCTTAAACAGTGAAAAAATATTATTTTGTTGACTGATATGTTTTAATCTTATAGGATATGAGATGATATAGCTTGATATTATTTGATATGTGGATACTAAAATATCAAATATTGGTATTCTATGTGTTGTTCAGATGTCTTAAATAGTAAAAAAATGTTATTTTATTGAATGATATGTGTTGTTCTTACAGGATATGAGTTGATATGTGATTATATGGCTTGATATGTGTTGATATGGTTTGATATCATGGTACTAAAATACCAATTATTGGTGTTGTATATATTGTTTAGATGCTTTAAATAGCGAAAAATATTGTATTGTTGACTAATGTGTTAGATTCTCTATGATATGGATTGATATGTGAAGATATGTCTTCATATAGTTTGATATCATGGTACTAAAATATCAAGCATTGGTGTTTTATATATTGTTTTAATGTCTTAAATAGTGAAAAAATATTTTGTTGATTGATATGTGTTGGATCTTCTATGATATGGGTTGATATGTGATGATATGGATTGATATATCTTGATATAGTTTGTTATGTGGGTACTAAAATATCAAGCATTGGTGTTCTATATGTTGTTTAGCTTACTTAAATAGTGAAAAAATATTGTATTGTTGACTGATATGCTATGGATACTCTATGATATGGGTTGATATGTGATGATATGAGTTGATATGTCTTGATATAGTTTGATATATGAGTACTAAAATATCAAGCATTGGTGTCCTATATATTATTTAGATGACTTAAATAGTGAAAAAATGTTATATTGCTGACTGATATGTCTTGGATACTCTATGATATGGGTTGATATGTGATGATATATCTTGATATGGTTTGATATGTGGGTACTAAAATATCAAGCATTGGTGTTCTATATGTTGTTTAGCTGACTTAAATAGTGAAAAAATATTGTATTGTTGACTGATATGTTATGGATACTCTATGATATGGGTTGATATGTGATAATATGTCATGAAATGGTTTGATATATAGGTACTAAAATATCAAGCATTGGTGTTCTATATATTGTGTAGAAGACTTAAATAGTGAAAAAAAATATTATTTTGCTGACTGATATGTGTTGGATCTTCTATGATAAAGGTTGATATGTGATGATATGACTTGATATGACTTAATGAGTCCACTGAAATATCAAACAGTGGCGTGCTATATACTGTTCAGATTTCTTAAATAGTGAATAAATATGGTTTTGTGGTATGATATGTGTTGATATTCTATGATATGATTTGGTATGTTATGATATGGCTTGATATGGGTTGATATGGGGCTACTAAAATATCAAGCATTGGTGGTATATATGTTGTTAAGATGTTATAAGTAGTGAAGAAATATAATTTTGTTGACTGACCTGAGCTGATTTTCTATGATATGGGTTGATATGTGATGATATTGCTTGATATGGGACTAATAAAATATCATTTATTTTTCATGTTGTTCATGTTGTTTTGCAGGCATAAAATGACAATTTTGTCTAAATCAACGTCCAGTTCCATTAGTGAACAATCCCCTGAATGACAGGATAAGGAAGTGCTGAAAAATGCTAGCCTTGGGGCGATGTCTACAACAAGCCCCAAAGGCTCAAGGATTAAGAAGAGGATATCTACTCAGCTAGAAGGTACCAAAGAAAGGAATGTCAGATGTGTGATACTTCCAAAGGAAAAAGATGATGAAGACAAAGCTAAAATAAATGATGATGAAGATATAAGTAAATATCAATACTTTAATTTGTCATTTTTTTGCTATAATAATTTAATATTATGATTAAATTTATTACAGGTGCCTGAATATGTTATTCCAGAGAATACATGGAAGCATCAGCAAATGAACACTGTAGGTTATGGATTGAAGACCCTTAGAATGATTAGAGATGTCATTGGTGATGAAAAGGAGAAGGCTTGTATATTAAAACATTGTTTCACCTTGACTATTCTTTGTTTGTTGCTTAATGCCTTAAAATTTTTTTGTAGGTGACGGCCTTTCATAGATACAAAGTAGGCCATCTTATCAGTGTTGATCATAAAAACTTTCAAAATTGGCCCGGATTAATCCATTGGCTTTTCATTAAGCAAGTGTCAAATCCAAATCCATATGAGATATCATTTAAAATTAGGCAATCCGTCGTCCACTTCGGGTTCAAAGAGTATTGCTTAATAACTGGATTAGAGTACTTCGACGTCGAGGATATGGATATATGGATAGCTCACCTCTTGCCGACAGATTTGGGAGATTAATCCGTGAACAACTATATGAAGAATTCAAAGCTTGTAGGGATCCGAAATTGCAAGTAAAACTAGGTGTTGCATACTTCGTTGAGTTTCTAATCCTTGGGAAGGGTAAAATGTCAAAAATAGACCAAAAAATAATGGCTCGTGTGGATGATTTAGAGATATTTAATAGCATTGCTTGGGGCTCTGCGGGCTGAAATTTTTATGCCCATATTTTAAGGAAGTTTTGAAGAGGTTGCAGGAAAAAACAGCTGGCATTGAGTATTCCTTTAGTGGATTCTTCGATGTCCTCTCTATATTTGCAATGGAGGTCATCCCGGCTCTTTCACTAGTTAGGGTGAAGAAGATATCTGATACGTGCCCTCAGATGAAAAACTGGAGCTTTAACAAGAAATATGCATTTGCTAAGATACGAATTTTGTTGGCGGGTCAAGTAAATACAAAGTTTCTGAATTTTGTTTTTGAAGTTTTAATATATTTCTTAGCAATACATATTGGACTATTAAATCATTTACTTTTATTTCAAATAAATGCATAGGAATTGTATGCGGTGCCTATAAAGATAAATACTTTTGAAGCCACACATCTAGTCATGCTAGGATTCAAAGTTGAAGACAGACAAAAGGAAAAAAAGGGCATTCCTAAGCAAAAGAAGAAGATGAACAATGGAAAACCTGGAATAACCTTAAAGATAGAAGAACCCGTTTATCCAAGCAAAATGTTTGGGTCCAAGTTAATCCTTCAGATGTTTAATGTAGCATGTAGTGCTGTCATATTTAAATGATAAATTTAATTTTCTTAACATTTAATCCTTTAGGATTCAAAAAGGACAACATTTGATGCACGTGAACAACGATGCAAATATCTGGAGCAAAAGTGCAAGCATCTGAAAGATGAAAACAAAATAAATGCAAACACGATCAAAGATATGAAGGCTACTGTAGGATTACTGAGCAAATGAATTATAGCCTTGGAGGAAGAATGTAGATAAGAAGAAAGAGGACAGCCCAGACACTCTTATTTTTACACCATACACTCCGTACGCTTTGTTTATTAAATTTTAATTATTTGTATTAATTAAGCATTTTGTGTTATTGCATTTATAACATATAATCATCCTGGATAATGACTATATTTTCAGCAAAGATAATTTTATGGAAAGAAAAGATGAAGAGGTTGCACTCGCGAGCCAATCGATAGTGGAGGTATCGTACACCGCATTTGAGATGGGGAAAAAGAAAAGGGTTCATGTTCTAAAGAAAAGGGTGCCTGCTCGAAATCAAAAGTTTCTTGGAGATGAATGGACACCTGGGGCAGAGGAGGACAAAAGGAGAAGACCAAATGTTTACAGGTAGAATGTCGAAAGATGGCAGATGAAAGGACCTATGCTCCTATACTTCCTCTTGACCCTTTATCTTCCCCATCTCCACAACAATCTTCAAGTTTTGATGAATGGTAGAAATTGCATTATCATAAATATAAATTGTAACTCCCTTATACTTGTAGTACTTCATTATTCAATATAACATAATTCCACAATTTGTTTACGATTTTGAGTTTTTATTTATAACAGTAACCGTAACAAATATGAAGAATTGCCATCGGGCGAAACGTATGACTTGACTGTTCAAAAAACAAGCTTAAAATCATTTTGGTATCGCATAAGGGTAAAGGATGCCTAGATTTCAAATGATGTAAGGTTTCTTCAATTTTGTAAGGTCATTTGATGAAATGATGTACATATATTTATCAAATTAAATACATTGTCATATGACTTGCAGGAGATTGACGTCATCCTTTACTATGTGCTCCAAAAGCAGAAGTATTATGATGAATACTTCAACCAGCGTATGACATGTGGATCATGCAACATAAATGCAATATTTTTCTACGGGTATAAAATATTTTAGGAGAAGAAGTGGGACCCTCCATCAAGTCTTCTCAAATTTGTACAAGGTAAGAGCCAATATGAAAAATATTTTAAAGACATTAACTTGGTATATCTTCCAGTGAATCATGAATGCCAACATTGGTTTCTTATCGAGATTAATCTTCCTGAATGGATAATTATGGTATATGATTCACTATACAGTCATTCTCATACTGAAGAGAGAACTAATGACGTGATGCCTATTGCTGCAATGTTGTCATATGTGCTGGAAAAAGTTGATTTTTTTTTTAAAGGCCAAAATTGAAGAAATATAAGCACTGCAATTTAAAAATTAGATATCAAAATCATGCTTGGCCGCAACAAGAGGGGTAATATACCATACTTCGATGTCTTATTTACTATGCATATAAATTTTATGTTTCAATTTTTTAATACGTATTCGTTATTACAGAACCGATTGTGGGATGTTCGTTGTGAAGTTCATAGAGCATTTTATGATGAAAGACTTAAATTTTCAGCACTGCACACAACAACTTATGGACATATTCATATACAATACAACAATTCACCTATGGATACATGCTTCAAATAAGAGAGAGGGCGCTTATTATAGTGAGGATGAAAATGATGACGATCTTGTGCATTTTTTGTAAGCCAACAACGATTGTGAATTTGTATATTGTGAATATGCATATTGTGAATATGTACATTTGTTGATTGATTTAGATGATAAATTATTTACGGATATGAATAGGTTTACTTTCAATGAATATTGATAATGGAAATGGGATGGATGTGTTATAGGTTGAGATTAACAACTGTGACAGTTTATGTGATTGTTGAGCTTACATGTTGATAATAACAGCCGTGACAGTTTATATGACTGTTGAGCTTACATGTTGAGATTAATAGCTGTGACAATTTATGTGATTGTTGAGCTTATAGGTTGAGATTAATATGTGTGACTGTTATGTGATTGTTAAGCTTACAGGTTGAGATTGATATGTCTGACTATTATGTGATTGTTGAGCTTACAGGTTGAGATTAATTTGTATGACCCTTATGTGATTGTTGAGCTTACAGGTTGAGATTAATTTGTATGACCCTTATGTGATTGTTGAGCTTACAGGTTGAGATTAATTTGTATGACCCTTATGTGATTGTTGAGCTTACAGGTTGACATTAATATGTGTGACAATTTATGTGATTGTTGAATGCATATAAAAGCCCATATAATCACATATCAAAATATATGAGTCCATATCAACACATATAAATCCATATATATGCATATAAAAGCCTATATCATCCCATATCAGTCCATACCAACACATATCAACATATATCAATCCATATAAATTCATATAAAATTTCATATCATCTCATATCAGTCCATATCAATCCATATAAATGCATATAAAAGTTTATATCATCCCATATTAGTCCATATTATCACATATCAAAACATATCAATTCATATATATATATGCATATAAAAGCCATATGAAAACATGTCATCCCATATCAGCCAATATTAACACATATGAAAATATATCAATCCATATAAATGCATATAAAGACCCATATCAGTCCATATCAGCACATATCAATCTATATAAATGCATATAAAAGTTTATATCATCTTATATCAGTCTATATTATCACATATCAACACAAATCAATCCATATATATGCATATAAAAGCCCATATAATCACATATCATCCCATATCAGTCCATATCAACACATATTAATCCATATAAATACATATCAATTAATATCAACATATATTCAACACTTATCAACACATATCAATTCATATAAATGCATATAAATGCCTATATCATCTCATATCAATCCATATCAACACATATCCAACATTGAAATAACATTTCAACAACCTGTCATAACAATCCAATGATATCCAGCATTGACATAACAGTTGAAAAACATGTCATAACAATCCAATAATGTCTAACAATATTCAACAACCAGTCATACAAGCCAGCAACATTCAACAATTAATTTTAAAGTAGTTCTAGCTGAATACAACAAATGATACACAACATATGGGTTTATTTTTTAACACTTGATCCTGATATGGTCTGCAAAGAGATGGGATTTTGACAAGTAGACCTATTATGGCCACAGTCACAGCAACGAATGCACTTCGGTTGAGATTTTTTCTCACCTAAAGAATGAATCCTGCATTTTTTTTTGTCTGCCAGTAGATGTATGCACATTTGGTGGTTGAAGAGTAACATTGTGAATATGTTCCGGAATATACCAATCAGTAATATAAGGAATTGGATTTATGACTTTTTTGTATGTTTCATACCAAGACTCACGCAAGTAATATGGAGAACATAACTCGTAAGTGTCATATGTACTATTTCTAACAACCACAAGAGTATGCACATATGAAAGTTGATCTAATTGGAAATTCCTGCAACAGCAGTACTCTGAGACATATCAACAATATAATTTTTATCTATGTCCTTAAGGTCATATTTTCCTTTGCTAGACGGCTCCACCTGCAAAACCACATTAACAAATGGGGAAGAATAAAAATAAAGAACTTACATTCATTTCTTGTGCTATCATCATTCTCTTCCTCAATTTTTTTTTTCAAAATTTGTTGCCATTTTATCCATGGACTCTTCTTCTTTGTTTCAACATTCATAAAATGATCTTTGACACATCTTTTTGATCTCATCAATAAATGCAATAATTGGAAGCTCTCGGGCCTTTACAAGTGCAGTATTAACTGATTCAAAAATGTTAGTCGTCATAATGTTATACCTCCTTCTATGCATATGAGACCGCGTCCACCTATCAAGCCCAACACCTTTCAAATATTCTTTGGCACCAAGAACAGAAATACAAAAACCACCAAAAATTATGGTGAAATCACTTATTTTATAAGCTTTAGCTGTTTTATAGTAATGCTTCTCAAAGTCCTTGGTTATATATTTAAATTTTCACTTCAAGTTGTTTAATAAGTGATACATGCAAATCCCATGGAAAGCATTTGGGAAAACATATGTTAGAGCCTTTTGAATGCTTAGGTGTCTATTAGAAATAAAAATATGATATGGTCTTTCACCAAAAGCTTCCTTCAACCTCATAAGAAACCACGTTCATGATGTGTAATTTTCTGAATCACCAATCCCGAATGCCAAAGGGAATATCTATTAGTTTGCATCATAGCAAACAATAGTAAAAAAGCACCTTGATACTTTCCTTTCAAATGAGTGCCATCAATGGTCACTGCAAGTCTACAATGTTGGAAACCCTCTATTGAAGCATTAAAGGCTAAGGAAAGATACAAAAATCTATTATCATCACCATATTGTAGATGTATAATAGTACCAATATTTGTTTGGCCTAGCATATGCAAATATGCAGGTAGAATTGAGAAAGGTTGTTCTGGAGTATCCGATCTCATATTCTCATATGCATACTCTCGTCTTCTCCATGAGATAGAATAACTAATCTCAACATCAAATTTATAACGCATGTCATCAATTACATCATTGGGTTTGAAAACCCTCCCAGGATTTATCAATCGCTTTTTAACACATTTAGCAATAACCCAACTAGTTGCTTGTCTGTGTCTAGTTTGATCAAATTTAATCGGACATTTATATTGGGTCACATATTTTTCACTCTCAATCTCCACATACAAGTTTTATTAATACAATGCACGACCATGAAAGAAGTATTGGATTTGAAGACCTTGAACTTGAATTTCTCCCTAATTGAAATGAGGGATACGGTTGTCTTAATATCATTCCTTGAATTAAATATTTTTCCCTCCTCAATCATTTTAGATATAGAAATTTCGCCTAGCAACTCTGGATTGCTCCTTGATGCAAATAATTCTGTCACAGTTTCTTCATTGTCATCAATGCCATTATTGTGTTCTACCCCAGTATGATGAGATTCTACTTGATCATCATTAATATGTCCTGCCACAACATTACAATCTATATGAATCTCATTATTATGTTTTGCTCGTTCCTCTGTATATGAATTAGGCAAATCATGTTCATTTTCATAATATTTTGGGCCTAAATTGATCAATTTAGTAATTGGCGAAAACCTTGCATCTGCATATTCTGGTACCTCTACTTCGACACTTTTTTCCACACCTTTAGGATCATTACTATCATGTCTGAATTTGTATGCACTTTCTTTAACACTAAAAATCAATGGATGTTTAAGCCTATTCTCTATAGGAATGTCCATGAGTATCCTAAGTGACTTATCATCCATGACACCATAAAGAGGATGTGCATCATGACCAGTCAAAAATTTAAATTCAATTATTGATGTATCGTCAATATGAAGTGCTTCAGATACTGATTTCTTAAGTTCATTGAAATCAGCCATTCTATTCAAGAAAACATATTCAGCACCCCTGCTAACATATTTGTTGATGTTCACATCAAAATTTCCCTCATATTGACTGAGAATTATTATTTCGTCCATTAAATGAATTTGTTCGTTGATTGATTTGAATCCATCCATCGATACCCTACAATTACAATAATCAATTATACTTACATTATAATCCATATAAACTGTAACAAACTCAAAATAACCCAATACATATCAGCCGATATCAATGCATACCAATGCATATAAATCTACAAATACAGACTAAATAATAGTTTAACACTTAAACAACATACAAAAAAATTATTCAATCTTAAATATTTACATATCAATCTAAATCAATCCATATCAACACATATCAACCTACAATTACACACTTTATAAAGGTTTAAAACACCTAAAATCTCTTCTTTTTTTTTTAAAAAAGTAAAACCACTTAAACTATATAAAAAATAAAAAATTTGACTCACATTTGAACTCATATCAATATACATTGCACACTATAATCCATTTTATTCTATATAAAAACATGATAGCTTATAATAAACTACATCCATTTAAACTCTTCAAGGCTTCATACATATACGTAGCTAAGAAACATATAAAAACATATAAAGTAACTAAATATAGTTAAACTATTCAGTTTTTCATTCACTAAATAGAAATATATATATAGCTAAAAAAAATTAAAGTTTACCGATTTTAATTGATGCCAATACAGATCAAGTCACCACAAAGGGAAGAAGAGATGGATACACAAGATAAGATGAGAGTAAAAGACGAGATGATAACTTCAATCAGTATGTCAAATAAAACGAAGAAAACTTGAAATCGTATATGAAACTAGGGACAAAGAAATGGGCTGCGGTCTAAGAAAAACCATATGAGAAGACATGACTGACTGCGGGCGAACACCATTTTAGGAAAAAAAGCAAAGAAACAGCAAACAAGAGAGAGAGATAGAGAAGAGAACGAAAAAAAATTAAAGCTTACTGTGCTTTTTTAAGGGTCAAAGGGCAATTTTGTCAAAATGAGTCTAGTTAAGGTGGATATAGTCTAAATTTTATTAGTGAATAGTGAAAGGGTATTTATTTGGTTAATTCCCTTACTAATTTGTATGTCTTAAAAAACTAAAAGGATATCTTCAATATATTAATATATTGATTAACTATCCAAATTGAGATTAATTTGTTAATCTTAAAATAGGATTCTCTCATTAGAAATATTTGATGAATAATGATGAGTCAAAGAATTGGAGGCTTAATTTTATTTTATTAATATTAAAGATTTTTATACAAAAGTACTACAATAAAAATAAAAATGTTTAACCAATGACAATTGGGATATAATATTCACATTCTTAAAATATAACACCTACCATAATATGATTATATTCCTAATCAAATAAGATTTTATTCATTCTCACTCTCCTTCAAATTGAGTGGGATGAGACAATAATATCAATTTATCAAGTGACCAACGGAAGCTATCTTTGGCTAAGAGTTTGGTACAGATATTAGCAATATGATCATAACAACTAATATATCTTCTTTAATAAAAAAATAATACATTTGACCTGCAATAACTTATTCTTTACTTGGACATAAACAATGTGAAAATCAATCTCCATATATTTGATGTGATGATAAAATACCAAATTAGCAGTTAAATGCATGACACACATATTATCACATATATAGTAGTTGCAATGCAAATTAGTAGTCCAAAATCAAACAACAACAAAAAACCAAGCCATGATATTTTAGAAGTTGCAGTGGCAGTAGCTCTATAATTACTTTAGTGGAGGAGTGAGATACAAAGCGTTGCTTGTGAGAGGCCCAAGATATCATATTAAAATCCAAATAAAAGGTAAAGCCAATGATGGACTTTCAATCATTAACTGAAGCTCCCCAATGTCCATCATTGTATGCATGTAATAGAAAATTAGACTGCTTGCTGAAGAAGAGTCCATCATGAGCAGTATTACATAGATACCACAAAATTCTCTTGACAGCATTTCAATGAGTATCAATTGAACAATGCATGAATTGAAAGACTTTGTTCACAATAAAGGCAATGTTAGGATAAGTAAAAGTCAGATATTGTTGATCACCTACAACACTTCAAAATAATGTTTCATTAGAAAAGCTTTCCAATCTCGAGTGCCAAATTTTTCTGAAACAGTTGTTAATGTATTGATAGGACTGCGGATAGATATCATTACTTGGTTTAGTAATATTTTAGAAGCTTATTGTTGGAAATAGAAAATAAAGAATGCTGAAAAAGAAAAAAAAAGAGAGAAATCCAATGAAAGACTATACGAGGGCACAACTAGCATATGGAAGGAAATCCCACATTGAAAAATTAAGGGAAGTATAAACGAATATAAGATTGAAGCTCATCAAACTAAAATGGCTTAGTGAAGGTGAACTAAAATATTAGGCCATTTTAGTGAAGGTGAGCTGAATTCAATGAAGCCCAAAGGAGTCCAAAAAGAGTAAGTCCATCTGCCAAATGATTAACCAGCACTTTCTAATAGAATAAGACCAAGCCCAGCTCTATAAAATCCAACATGGTATTAGAATCCAATGGCCTCACGGCCCCATGATGATCCATGTAGGAGGAGCTTGGTGAGTTGGACTTGACATGATGAAAAAGACTTTGTGGCCCAAAACCTAAAGCCCAAAGAGAAGCATGGCTTCGTGAGGAAGACCTAGAGATAACCTATGACCTCTGAAGTTCAAGAGTATAACCTTAGGTAAAAAAAAAAAAATAGAATAGAGAGACATGAAACCTTTGAGACTTAAAAAAATTACAAGCTTAGATAAGAAAGAGATCTGAGGTCTCTGAGATTTAAAAAGAAACACAAGCCCAAGAAGTAAAGGCGAGTCACAATTGGGCTAAACCTGTTGGACTTGAGGGGAAGTGTTAAAAATAAAAAAGAAAGAATTCTATTGCCATATGAAAAGAGAGAGAGAGAGAGAAAGCTACGACTAGTGAAAGGCCAAAAGAAGGCACAATAAGCAAAATGAAGAAAATCTCACATTCGAAAATTGAGGGAGGGAAAAACAAAATATAAAGCGGAAGCTAAGTGGAGGTGGCCTGAATTCAATGAAGCCCAAAAAAGCCCAAAAAGAAAAAAAATCATCTCCCAAATGATAAAAAGAAAAAAAAAATCTCTAGCATTTTCTAAAAGAATAAGATTAGCCCAGCTCTGTAAAACCCAACTTAATTTGAAGACGAAATTATTACCTCTTTTGTCTTTTTCCTTTTCATAAACATTGACCAACACTTTTTTTTTTTAAATGATAGGCATGGGTCTTTTTTTTCTTCCAAATTTACTTTCCTATATCGTTGATTTTTTTTCTAATTTTTTTATTTTTATATTTTATGTATATTAATTTATAAATAATTTTTTAAGATCATATTTTCACCATATATATATAATATAATATATAAAAACATACACAACAGATAATGATATATACACTGCATATAATAATTATCCACTCAATATCTATCACGTCTACTAAACACTTATCAAATATTTTACAAATATATACTAAATATATGTATAATATTTTTAATATTTTTTAACTTTATTTTTTTATTTTATATTCATATAATATGTATAAAATATATATAATATCTACATAAAATACATATAATATACACAAACAAATACATAACTTATACAGAGCATCTACCAAATATCTACAATATCTATCAAACATCTACTAAATACACACAACATCTATCAAACATCTGCTAATCATATAGAACATATATCAAATATCAACACAATATCTACATAACAAAATCAATATATTTTTAACTTTTTTATGTATATAATATATAAATTTTGTTTAAAAATAAATTTAATAATTTTTATTAATATAGTTTTATATATCATGCTTTTTATATTTTTTGTGAGTATTATTTAATTTTTATAATTAAAATTAAAAATTTTCTTTTTTATAAAAATTAATAAAATTTATATGCTGAAAACTAATTTAAATATTAATTTTTATTATTTTATTAGAATATTTTTATTTAAGAGTAAAGCTCGAAAAAAAAAGATAAAAATTAAAGAAAAATATTAGCTTTAGTGAGAGAAGTTTTTAAAAAAATTTTATTTCAGTGAAGAGTTAGATATTTTTAAAAATCTGCTTTAATTTTTTTAAATGTAAATATTTTTATTTTTTGTAGTATTTTTAAAATAAAATTTATGTTTCTTTAGATAATTTATAAATGTCCTAATTGGAATCTTTGGCCTCGATTTATAACAATGTTTGTTTGTACTATTCAATCTTTTAAAAAAGATAAATTAATTAACAGTGCCAGTTGAATATAATGATCACCTATGTATTAATTTCTCAATCATTTTTTTTTCTTTTTTGAGGAATGAAATCTATTATTAATGCCAAGACAAAGCTACTAATGAATTCAATATTAACATAATTTATTACACAACTCGAAATCTGCTTAAAAAAATATTTAAAATAACTTGAATGTTAGTGATGTGATTTAATTTAACTCGTTTGCTTTAATTTTTAATTTTTTTCATATCAATTTATTGTTGGCCTGATATTGATAAATATAGAACCAATTCATAATGCCATATGAGTTGAGGAATGATGTTGATGCAAAACATGAACTAATCAATCATGAATTGATAGAATTTTTTTTAAAAACAAAGTTTAAAAAGATTAGATAAAGTAATCTAATAATAAAATGAATGATATGACATGTGCTATTTTTTTTTTTAAAATTATGGTTTTTTTGATACAGGTCAATATTGGAGGGCTACATGTATATTTTTGATAATATCATATTTGTAGTCAATGGCAAATTTAGAAAAAAATATATGATGGTATGAAGGATTCCTTTCTCTATAAAACCGACTAGACAATCATCCAAGGAAGGGGCTGCTCCTGCTGTTACACGAATAAAAATATGTCTTAATACTCTTATCTTGTAAATGACAACTTTTTGTTGAGTGATTAAAAAGTTTTAGTTATTCAATAAAATATATTTTTAGACTAATTGAATTTAATTAGTTAAGTTTAACTTAAGTTTATATGAGTTGTATTTTTGATAAGTCTATAATTAATTAGATCTATTTTTCTTTAGTTACGGTTTTTCTTTTTCTTTTTTTTAGGATTTTTACAAAACTACATATAAAAACAATCCTGTTTTCAAAAATATTATACAAAAAAAGGTATTTATATTTTTATAAAAATTTAGGTCAAATTTTCAATAATATTTCACTCACCATCAAAACAAGTTTTTTTTAAATAACTGCTCTCTCATTCTAAGTGATATTTTACATTAAAAATTTATCTTTTTTTTTTAATTTTACTATTAAATAAATATATTCTAATAAAGTAATAAAAATTAATACTTTAAAAATATATTTTCAACCAATAAAATATATTAATTTTTTATAAATTTTTTTTTAATTTTGATTATAAATAACAAATAGTACTAAAAATATTAAAAATTGAATAGACATTGTGTATAAAAATATATTAATCAAAATATTAAATTTATTGTGTAAACATTGTGCATGTATTATATAGATATTATGTTTATTTTGTGCCTTTATTATGTATATTATGTGTAATTTAAATAAATATTGTGTATATATTTTGTGTATATAAAATTTTTAAAAAAATATTAAAAAATATTAAATAAGTTCTGTAAATATTGAATAGATGATATGTGTATGTTGAGTATATGCTACTGTTTATAATGTGTATTTTATATATATTGTATATATGTTTATTATATATATATATAATGTGACTATAACAATAAAAAAAATTATTCATAGATAAAAATATAAATAAATATCAAAAATAAAAATGAAAAAAATGAAACAGAAAAAAAAGAAAAATTAGTGCGTAAATCATAAAATAAAATAAAAATAAAAAAGAAAATGAGAAACGTACAAGTGAAAAAAAAGTTTGCGCAGTATACTTGAAAGTGGGAATTCAAATTTGCGTACAGCATGTAGATTCCTTTTTTTTTTTTTTTTTAATTTAAATTGGGGTCTAAGCTTTTCTTTAATTTGAGTCCAATGTTTTTTTAGTTATTAGCGCGCACCACCTTTTTTTTTTGTGTTAAAATTATGATTTTTGATAAAAAAAAATGTTAAAAAAAATAAAATTTTCAAATTTATCATATTTTTAAAATATATTTAAATTTATAAAAATTTATGATTAATTTATCAATTTATTATATTTATATAGTTTGTTATGTATTTATTACACACATGACAATTTTTATAAATTTATTATATACTTTTATAAAATGACTAAAAATACCTCTTATAAAATATAAAAAAATTATACAAAATAGTGGATGATATAATTTTCTCTTAAAATTAGTGGGGATCTATATACCCACCATTATATCACAAGATCTGCTCTATTTGTACTATCACAATTATAAATAAGGGAGTTAATATTTAAGTGTATAATTATTTTTTAGTGTTAATGTGTAAATTATTGATTCCATCGCTTTTGAAAAAAGATTTCATTTATATTGTCATTTTATAAAATCAGTAAAAATTAATTGACTTTTTTTTAATTATATTTTTACTATTAATGAGTTAATTAATGAATTGAGAGTAAAATATTTTTAATATTAATGAATTAATAGAAAATATTTTAGTCTATTTAAAATAATTTTATTTAAGATTGAAAGAATTTAATAAATTTTTTTAATGAGTGTGTATAAATTAAATGTAATAATTTAAATGGGATGAAGTGATAATATTTAAATTTATCATGTGCATGAGTATTACTATAGAATTAATTTACATGTCTTGAGAAACTAAAAGAATGTCTTTAATAGGCCAAAGTTTTAAATAATTCACTAAGGTACTATTATTTTCTCAACTCAGCTATTAATATTTTTTTGAGAAAATTATATCCTTCATCAAATTATATAAAATTTTTTCATATTTTAGCAGGGTATTTTAGTTGGTTTATAAAAGTATAAAATAAATTAATAATAAATTCATGATAAATTTATAGAAATTATTATATATATAATAAACTCATAATAAATTTATAATTATAAAAATCATAATCGCTTAATAAATTAAATGATAGTCAACTAAATATTTTAGATTTTTAACGGTTTTTTTTTTACTCTGTACACAACAAAAACCCTTAAATAAAAAAAAGTCATTTAAACGAAAAAGAAAATTCTTTACTTGGATTTTTAGCACCAATTAAGATCATATGCAAGTAATTGGTTTAAAATCAATTGGTTGGTTAAGTAGTGTTTCCTAATCAGATCAGTGGCACCTTAAATCATTATTAAAGTGAATAATTTGATGTTTGTAAGGTGGAGTAATTATGTATTTATTCAATGTGTATCAATAATCATAAAATGCGTGGTACATGGCAGTATGTTTTTTTTTTTTTTTCCAAATATATAACTTTGCATTGTATAATTTCTTCTTAAAAATAAATTGATTAGACAGTTTATTTAAAAAAAAAACAGTGAGAGTACTGAGTACACATTGTTAAATTTTCTTCTTAATATTGATTTAGGCTAAATTATATTTTTAGTATATATTTAGGAGCATCAGCTTTAAAAACTAGTTGTTAATATTAAAAAAGTATTTATATGTTAATTTGAAAATTTATATGTATTTGTTAAATATAAGATTTTCCATATTGATTCATTTGTTTGTTTTATTTATTTGGTAGTTGTAACATGACCACTCAAGTTAAACTTTCTTGATGATGACCACTAGATGGGGTCACCAGGGAAGGTATTAAAGACCCGAGCTATTTGCTCTGATATCATGTGAAATTTTTTTATTAATATTGATTTAGGCTAATTAATTATTTTTTAAATATAAATTTAGAAGTGTCAATTTTAAAATTTAGTTGTTAAACACTATAAAAACACATATTTTATCAATAATTTTTACCAATAGAAAAAAATTATTACTATCTTATTATTGATAGATTCTTCAAGCAGAAAATAATAAAAATTTTGGAAAAAGATTATTGAAAGAAAAATGATGGTCATTGGCAAATATGGCGCTAAAAAATTGGCATCAGTGTATGCTGACCAAACTTACCAATGAAAAATATATGTAGTTGGTAAATTTGGCGCAAAGATTTTACCGCCCCTTGTTACCGAGTATATTCCCGAGAGATTAGGAAATCAGTAGGTATCTGCTTATCAACAATATATGAAACTATCAAGACTGTTGTAAAAATCACCAACAAATATACTTTCTATGGGTAATGTATTTGATCAAACTTAAAGTTCCTATAAGCTGTACCGACGAATAGAAATTAGCTGTTAGTAATTGCTGAGAGAAACTTTGGTTTTCGGTAAATTTTCATTTTGGTGGGAATTTAAGGCACCATATTTACCGACAAAAATATATTTCATCTGTAATATTTCGGGATTTTTAGGCTCCATTTTTACTAACAACTAAGTTTTTCTGTTGGTAAATCATAATTTGATTTAAGCGTTCTACATGCACAAGAAACCCAGTTATCCAAGTAATTGTTTTCAAGATCACTGAATTTGAATTTCATAATAAGAGTGGTTTCCTCCTTTGATAAGTTGTGGTTGCATTTCAAAATGGAAAATAGTGATTAAAGAAGCCAAGGGCCAATTGCAATCCTTTTTGGACTCATTTGACAATTCATTGGAGGTCAAGATAAGAAGAAGCTTCAAGAGGGATAAATGATAAGTTGGTGAGTAAATTTACAAAACAAGCTTCTATAGTTCTCTTTGCCTTATCTTGATGGGAAAATTTTTGAGGCTTGAGATGTATTATCATGGCTCTATGAGCTGCTCCAGGAAGGGCCATCATAACCTTTCTCCACTTATGGTGAGGGATTTTGGTCAACTAACAAGTCTTGACTCTCTTTAGAAGAAACCACTTCTTTTTCCAAATTGTGTAAATTACATGCATCTAATCATCGAGAACTTTCTCTACCAGACATTGATTAAGGTGGCGGTAGGCAAGAATAGTAATATTAAAAAGATCAATGATTCCATATTCTTGCTGAAGTCCAAGAACACCTCTTGGACTTGAGATCCTACAAGGTGAAGCTTTAAGCCAGGACCAAACTATAGATTGACGTTGCATGCCTCCTCATTGGACTTATCTGAGCATAACCTAATTGCATGGCCAAATTTCCCATATCTACAAGGGCGAAACCAAATTTTTTAGTGAAGGAGGGCAAAATAAAAATATCATATATATATTAAAAATAATATAAATTTAAAGGGAATCAATTAAATATTTTAAAAATTTTAATAATATATATACATATATATATACAAAATTTTCAAAAAAGAACTGCTCCCCTTCTCATATAAGTATCTTCGCCCCTGCATATCTAGAACAAAAATCCCTTAATCTTTCATATCTGGAGGACACCCATTTCAACCCTCTATCTTGATACTTGTTAAAAAAAAAAAACCAAAAGCCAATAATAAAGGTTTATCAACTTTCACCCAAACCTTGATATGAAAATATGGATTTTGGTCCACTTTTCTTAGGTGATTTTTATAAACATTGATCAAACCTCCAAATAAATCTCCAATTTTTTGGCCATTCTCCATCATCATATAATATAAGTAGGGAGATTATGAACCTAGGTCCAAAAGGGAGGTTTTGAAAAAAATCTATCTTTTCAAATATTTGGGTCAAACACTATTCTTTTAAAACTAGTAGTGAGTTAGAAATATTCCAAGATGCCTCTTTCAACACTTGTTGAGTCTCTTTCTAGAAATGCAATACTAACAAATCCCATCCCCCTTTTCTATATATCAAATCCTTTATTTAATTTTCATGCTCATCTAAAATTGATTTGACATTGTTAGCATTATATGTTCATGGGGAAAGAAGTTTTCCAGCCGTAATAAAATTGAAAAAAGTCTATGTATATTGATAACAAACGAACTTTGGCCTGTTCCTTGGCTGGACAATCTCAGGCTAAGATCTGGGTTCCTACAAGGCAAACAAAGAAAGGCTCGGGTTCTAGTGAAAAAAGTCTGATGCCTAAATCAGTATCTTATTTGCTCACAAGACTAATAGAAGAGTAAAAGATGATTTACCTAGGGGTTTGATCTCTTAAAAGACGATTTACCTAGGGGTTTGATCTCTTATTTATATGGATAAAAAAGGGGTGGGAGGTGGCAATGTTGACAGTGTCCCTAAAGCTTCCAGCTGTACATGTATGGTACAATGACAACGTCATGAGTTTGTCTTTTTGTAGCTGAGTCTGACTTGGCAAGTGAGCCATACGAATGGCAAATTCCCTTCAAGGTCGGTTACTGGGGATTGGCTCGGTGTTGCGAGCTCGGTCTCCAGGATTGTAGTACCATATATTTTGGTCTGGGTCTAGTTGGAGGTCTAGAGTAATTTTTGAGCATACTGGTGATCTAGTTCTTGCTATAATATCCTCTATATCATCATTTGTGGACTCCATACAAAAGAAGAAAAAGGACTAGACAACTAGGACGAAAGGGAGAAGCTGGGGTGATCAATAATATTAATTAAGTTGATAAATGGAGGTACAGTAAGAAAATAAAGCCAGGGAAAGATGAAATGGTAAAAAAAAATCACAAAAGAAGTCCAATCGTTTGGATAGAGAACACTCTACAAATAGAGAGAGAAAAACCATTAAGAATATGACAATTTTATAATTTTATGGGAATTAACTAAAATTTTATTTAGTAGTTTAATTAATTCAACAAGGATTGTTTAAATAACAACGAAAATTAATAAGAGTTCTTTTACCAATACATTCATTTATATCATATATTATATATATATATATTTACAATAAATGATCCTTATCTTACTTGAAATCTCCTTGATCAATTTGAAAGGGGGAGAAAATTTAATTCCCCTAAAGCCTAAATCATGCATAGATCACTAGATTATTCAAATTAAATTGCAAAGGGCAGAATTTGTGTACCTGGCATCATTGTTTGTTGATTCTGGAGACAATTCTGGGGTTTGTCATCTTCTAGGGGATACACACTTTAGGTTATGCGGAAGCACTACTGAAGGAACGTAATGTTCTCTAAAAAAAATATGTTTCCCCAGAGACCACGACCTCTTATTTATAACTGAATAAATTGATTAATTTCTATTTTGGTCATTCAACAAAATAGAAATTACTTAATGGTCTCTACACTTATAATTTTATTACGAGTGGGATACCTCAATAGTCAATAATCTTAATTTGATCAAAACTTTAATTTGACTATCTTAATTTAACTGCAATACACATTTAATATTTAAATATATTTAGCCCACACTTATGATTAATTAGAGGATTAATTTTAACAATATAAAATTAATTCTAACAATCTCTCACTTGAGCTAACATATATTAAATATAAATATATATACCTTAATGAGCTCATAAAAGCAGTCACACTGAAGGTGCCTCAAACAATCTCGTCCATTGATTATATCGATAAAGGACTGAAGGGCCAGTCGCCACATTCATCGTGACTCAAACCACCATCAATCACATTACCAATACTCTCAAATGACATAGATCAATAATAGGAGTGTAGCATGGAAACTACATGTAATGTGATCTAATCATGCCTGTTTCCAACTGGTCACACTTTAGTGAGATCAATCAATAATAATACAGAGTGTAATAGAGAACAAAATAAATACTTTATTTTCTGCAGAAACTGAAAGTACATAACAAAATATATCCATTACAAAACAGAGCATACACAAATATAATGTAACCATAATGAACAAACTCCCACTGAAACTAATCAGTCTCAAATAATGTGACACCCATATGAGTAGTGTGCTCATGAAAAACCTTCGGTATCACTGCCTTAGTGAGCGGATCCGCAATCATGGAGTTCGTTCCAATATGCTCTATGGATATCTGTCCACTATGTACTCTCTCCCTCACAGCCAGAAACTTAATCCCGATATGTTTCGATCGAGAAGAGCTTATGTTGTTATTGGAGAATAAAACTGCTGAGTTATTGTCACAGTATAACTTCAATGGCCTTTCAATGACATTCACAATGCGCAGCCCTGTGATAAAGTTCCTCAGCCAGATTGCCTAATTGGATGCCTCATAGCTTGCTACAAATTCTGCTTCCATGGTAGAGGTAGCTACAAGAGTTTGTTTCACACTCTTCCAAGAAATAGCACCACTAGCCAAGAGATATATGTAGCCTGATGTGGATTTTCTACTGTCTTGGCATCCAGCAATATCAGAATCAGTATACCCAATGATCTCAAGCTGATCTGATCTCCTGTATGTGAGCATATGTCCCTTCGTTCTCTGAAGATATCTCAAGACTCTTTTGGTTGCTTTCCAATGATCCATTCCTAGATTACTGAGATATCGCCCTAACATGCCAACTATGAATGAAATATCTGGACGAGTGCAAACTTGAGCATACATTAGACTCCTAACTGCTGACGCATAAGGAATCTTCTGCATCTCCTGAATCTCAAGTTCACCCTTTTGACACTGATCAAGACTGAATTTATCTCCTTTAGCGACTGGGGTATCAATTGGTCTACTGTTGTGCATACTAAATCTCTTGAGCACTTTCTCAATATAGCCCTTTTGTGATAATCCAAGAATACCTCGAGTACGGTCTCGATGTATTTGAATCCCTAATATAAAAGAAGCTTCACCTAAATCTTTCATCTCAAAGTGTTTTGAGAGAAAGACTTTGGTCTCGTGCAGTAAGTCCTTACAGTTAGTAGCAAGCAATATGTCATCCACATATAAGACTAAAAAGATAAACCTACTCCCACTGAACTTGTGATACACATAATCTTCCACAATATTTGTCTCAAAATCGAAAGAGATAACTACTTCATGGAACTTGAAGTACCACTGACGAGAAGCTTGCTTGAGTCCATAAATGGATTTCTTTAATCTGCATACCAGTCGCTTTGGGTCTCCAGACACAAAGTTTTTTTGTTGCACCATATAGATGGTTTCATCAATGTCTCCATTGAGAAACGCAATCTTCACATCCATTTGATGTAACTCAAGATCAAAATGTGCAACTAGAGCCATGATTGTCCTAAAAGAGTCCTTTGATGATACCGGAGAGAAGGTCTCTTTATAGTCAATCCCTTCTTTCTGAGTGAAGCCTTTAGCTACAAGACGAGCCTTATATCTTTCCATATTACCATTAGAATCCCTCTTAGTCTTAAATATCCATTTGCAACCAATATGTTTCTTTCCTTCAGGTAATGGGATAAGATCCCAAACTTGATTGTCTTGCATAGATTTATATTCTTCACCCATTGCCTCAATCCACTTGTGAGAGTTAGGATCCTACATGACATGATGAAAGCTGATTGGATCATCTTCCACCATGTCTACAGTGTTCTCATGTTCCTGAAGATATACTACATAATCATCTGGAATAGCATTTCTTCTCTCTCTAGTGGACCTCCTTAAAGGCATAGGTTCTGGCTCAAATTCTTGAAGTTGTTGAGCTTGTACTTGAGGAAGAACAACTTCTTCATCCTGATGGGGAAGTTGATCAAAATTGTCTTATATTGGATCCAGAATTGCTTCTGGAATATTAACAAGTCTAAGAACCTGAACAGTCCCAGGAGCAACAATAGGAATCGACACTGAGTGGTCCTGACTCGATCCCTCCTCAAAGACAATATTTCTAACCTTATTTCTCCCCCCAAACTCAACATCCTCAAAGAATGTTGAAATTTCCGTCTCAAAAATAGATTTGGAAGTAGGATTATAAAACTTAAAACCCTGAGATCGCTCAGAATAACCAACAAAGTAGCTACTAACAGTTTTGGAGTCCAATTTTGTCTCATTAGGCCTATAAGGCCTAGCCTCAGCAGGACATCCCCAAATATGAAGGTGCTTTAAACTGGGCTTGCGTCCAGTCCAAAGCTTATACGGTGTCTTTACAGCTGCTTTAGTTGGTACTCTGTTAAGAAGATAGACTGTTGTCTTTAATGCTTCTCCCCACAGAGACTCAGGTAAAGAAGAATGACTAATCATACTTCTAACCATATCCATAAGATTCCTGTTACGCCTCTTAGATACACCATTCATGCTGGGTGTACCAGGCATTGTGTATTAAGGGACTATACCATAGTCCTGCAGGAAAATAGCAAATGGCCCTGGACGTTGTTCACCTGAACCGTCATATCTGCCATAGTACTCACCTCCACGGTCAGATCTAACAGATTTAATCTTCTTTCCGAGTTGGTTTTCAACTTTGGCCTTATAAGATTTGAAAACGTACAGAGACTCAGATTTCTCATAAATGAGATATAGGTACCCATAACGTGAGTAATCTTCTATGAATGATATAAAGTATCTTTGGCCATTCCTTGTTGCTGTAGGGAATGGACTGCAGATATCCGTATGTATCAATTCTAAGACGCTCGATGATCTGTTGGCACCTATTCTTTTTTGTTTAGTCTGTTTACCTTTAATACACTCAACACAGGAGTCCAAATCTGTGTAATCAAGTGTGTTTAGGATACCATCTGACACAAGACGTTCTATTCTAGATTTGGATATGTGACCCAAACGTCTGTGCCAAAGTTCAGCTGAATTATCTATATTTCGCTTCCTTTTGGTACTTATAGTACTAACCTGCAGGGTTTCATTATAAGAATCATTAATATCCAACATATATAGATTATCACATGCATTCAAGAAGCCAGTACAAAAAATTTTTGAATCCATAGATAAAGTAAATGAACTGTCTCTAAATGAACAAGTAAAACCAGATTTGTCCAAATAAGAAACAGAAATTAAATTCCGTCTAAATGTCAGAATAACAAAAGTATCTACAAGATCCAAAAAATATCCAGTTCTTAAACATAATCTAATATGCCCAATTGCCTCCACTTCCACCGGCTCAACATTTCCCACATACACGTATCTTTCACCGTCAGTTGGCTTTCGGTAGCTCAGACAACCCTACAATGAAACACTTCTGTGAGCGGTAGCACCAGAATCCATCCAATAAGTGTTTCTAGGAGCTGAAGTTAAATTAACTTCAGAACAGACTAAAACAAGGTACTTACCCTTCTTGACACGCCATGTGACATATTTGGGACAGTCCTTCTTTAAGTGTCCAGACTTGCTGCAGAAGAAGCATTTTAATTTCTTAGGCTTCTTTTGCACATGACCTTTATCAGCAATCTTATTCTCAGCAGTCTTCTTTCTTTTCTTGTTCTTGCCCTTATCTGCTGAAGAGACTAGATGAGCACTCTCTCTCTTAGTAGACAACATCTTTTCCTCCTCATCCACACAATGAGCAATGAGCTCGTTAAGAGTTCATTTGCTCGGCTGGCAATTATCTGAAGTCCTGATCTACCCATACTGTGGTGGAAGATAATTCAAAGCTAGATGGACTAACGGGTCATCTGGTAAAACTAAATCCAGTACCTTTAGCCTCTTGGCTATTTGGGACATGCTCAGTATATGCTTCCGAACACTACCATTGCCAGTATACCTTATGGAGGTGAGTTTTGCTAAAAGCGTCCCTACTTCGGCCTTGTCATTCTTGACATAGACCTTCTCCAGCTCAGCAAGATAGTTTTTAGCATTACTTTCTTCAGCAGAAATGGCTCCTCGAACATGTTCTGGGATTCCCTGCTGCATGATCATAAGACCTAAGCGGTTAGAACGCTCCCACTCCTCATACTGAACCCTCTGAGCATCTGTGCTCACTTCAGTAAAAGAAGCAAGTTCGTCCATCCTGAACGCAAGGTCTAAGTCCATACAACCCAGATAAATCATGATGCTTGATTTTCATGAACCAAAGTTTGACTCCTCAAGCATAGGGACAGTGTTAGGATTATACGTCATGCTAGCTGACATCATAGAAAGTGACAAAAATTAACATAAGCTCACTATCTACAAAATAAATGAAACAAACAATAATAGAGTTCAAATAATGGAAACAAGATACCGGCACAATATTAATATTTTCATCTTTGGATATAAACATTAACTGTAATTGGCATCTCAATGCAGCAATCAAATATTGACAATTCAATCCTGTCAAATATTAAACCTTCTTTTGGGACGATTTATTATCCACATAGATGAAAACATAATAATTATCACATATTTATCATTGCATATGTATTCTCAATTCAGCCATATAGCAACCTTACTTTGGGCCGGTTTACTACCCGCAATGAATTTTAATACACCTGTCTAATATCCCAAATAAATCAATTTACACAATAGAGGTCACTTTGGTGACTTTTTCCTTTAATTAATTTATTATTAAAAATATTAGACATAATCAGGACTAAAATACCAAAATTTAAACTCAATAAAATTCTCAAATTATAATAAATTGATTGCAATATTTATATTAATTAAATTTAAACTCAATAAAATTCTCAAAATAATTAAAATCAAATATTGCAATAAAAATAAACTTTAATTAATTAAAAAAAATATTTAGGCCAAAAATAAATAAACAGAAAATTTTGGGCTAAAAATTAAATAAATTAAAAGTTTTGTGGGTAAAAATAGAAATTACAAAACTTTCCGGGTCAAAATCGAATTATCAGAAGTTGGAGGACCTGTTTGTAATATAAAAAATATATTTTTATTTTCGCTTTTACCCCTATCCAGAGATGCGCGGTTCTCTCTTCAAAACGCACCGTTCTGGCTCAAAACGGTGCCGTTTTGAGCTAGGGCTGCACACTGCTCAAAATGCAGCGCTTTGGCTCAAAACGGTGCCGTTTTGGCTCAAAGCGATCTGCTCCAAACGCAGCAGATCGCTTCGCCGCCGCCCGCCTCTAGTTTTCGATCCAGCGCAGTCCACCGCCGGTGACAGCCTCCAGACGATTCCTCGACCACCGAGCAATCTCCGGCCATCCTTTATCGGCGATGAGTCGCCTGAAAATTGCAAAAAACCTAACTGCGATTTTTCTAGAAATCGCTTCGATTTTGGAGACGAACCCGGCTTCACTCCGCCGTTCTCCACGGCTGGTGACCACCGCATGAGGGTGTTAACCCTCCCTTACGCCACCGCCGGTTCAAATCCGACCAAAAAACCATCAAAATCGCATAGCCCAAAGAATTTTCGAAACTGTTCTTCAAGAACACGAAGAACAGTTTTGATTTTTTTTTAATTATTTCAAAAATTAATTAAAAATAATTAATTAACTAAAAACCAAATCAAACAAAAATTGATTTCAGATTACTAAATTCGATTCCAAATTAATTTTAGAAAATTACAATCACCGAATTAATTTTCTAGAATCAAAATAATAATCAATACCGCAATTTAATCGAAAAATCTAGAAACCTAGCACAGGGCTCTGATACCAATTGAAAGGGGGAGAAAACTTAATTCTCCTAAAGCCTAAATCATGTATAAACCACTAAATTATTCAAATTAAATTGCAAAGGGCAGAATTTGTGTACCTGACATCATTGTTTGTTGATTCCGGAGACAAATCTGAGGTTTGTCGCCTTCCAGGGGATACACACTTTAGGTTATGCGGAAGCACTACTGAAGGAACGTAATATTCTCTAAAAAAAATATGTTCCCCCGGAGACCACGACCCCTTATTTATAACTGAATAAATTGATTAATTTCTATTTTGGTCCTTCAATAAAATATAAATTACTTAATGGTCTCTACACTTATAATTCTATTACGAGTGGGACACCTCAATAGTCAACAATCTTAATTTGATCAAAACTTTAATTTGACTATCTTAATTTAACTGTAATACACATTTAATATTTAAATATATTTAGCCCACACTTATAATTAATTAGAGTATTAATTTTAACAATATAAAATTAATTCTAACACAATTTCCACAATTCCCTCGTGAATCTACCAAACTCAATTTTCTCTTAACTTGAAATGATTGGACACAAATTTCCTTGAAAAAAGAAAATATCCGACTCAACTCTGTAAAAAATAATAAATATGATAAAATGATTTTACCCGAAATCCATTAATTAACCTCCAAAATTCTCTTTGTAGATTTACCTAACTCTATTTGCTTACAACTTGAAATGGTTAGACACAAATTTCCTTCCAACTCATTAATCAGTTATACCACTAAAAAAACAATAGCCTCACATTTTCAAATATTTTTTTTGTGGCAATGAATTGTATTACGCAATGTAGCACTCCAATATTGACTTTTTTTTTTAACCTGGTTTTGAAAAGAGAAATTAATAAAATAAGGCAATATGTATAATACTGCATTAGGCTTCTGATCCTTTGAGTTTGTCGGAGGGCATTGCTCAGGTTCTGGAAGCCACTGAGGTAGATTGATAAAATTACAGTGGAGAGAAATTAATAAAATTAGAAAGCAAGAATGGGTAGTGGAAGTGAAGAAATGGTAAGCAACAAGCAGGTGATACTGAAAGATTATGTGAATGTAGGTTATCCCAAAGATTCAGACATGTTCATAAGTAGTGAATGGATCGAACTCAAAGTCCCAGAAGGAAATGATGATGTTCTTGTCAAGAATCTCTATTTGTCTTGTGATGCTTTCATGCGATTGCTAATGAAAGATATCAAACAAAGAAACAAAGGATTTGCCAATTATAAGCCTGGTTCCGTTATAGACTTGACTCTTTTGTTTTAGAAATCATTTATATTCTATGCTAAAAAATCAAATTCGTATCCAGTAATTTTTTTTAAAAAATAAAAATTGGTAGAAAAAATTTTATTTGAATTAATTTGAATTCTTGCAAAATTTGAGTTTTGTAACAGAGGTACATGTAAAATATATATTTTGAAGTGTATGTGTCTGTTTATTATGCAGCCAATTTATGGATTTGGAGTATCTAAAGTAATAGATTCAAGTAATCCAAACTTCAGCAAAAGGTGACTTTGTGTGCGGACTGGTGAAGTGGGAAGAGTACAGCCTCATTGCATCACCAACGCCTGCTACTCTCTTTAAAATTCACCAGATGGATTTCCCTCTTTCCTATCATATTGGGATTCTTGATATAATTTTGTTTATTATATATATATATACAAACTAATTCTCAAGCAGCATAAGATTAAAGAAATTAATGGATAAACTAATTCTGGAATGTATTTAGTGATTTAATTTGTAGGTATGCCTGGGCTGACAGCTTATGTTGAATGTTATGAGATTGGTGCCCCTAAGAAGGGTGAGTATGTGTTTTTTACATCAGCTTCTGGTGTAGTTGGTCATATTGTTGGCCAATTTGCAAAGTTGTGTGGTTGCTATGTGGTTGGAAGTGCTGGAAGTAAAGAGAAAGTAAGTTCTATTCCATTTAACTAATTAAAAAAGTTCTTCGTAATGTCAAAATTTAGTTAAAATTTTGAATTTGTTTTTTAGGGTCGATTTAATAATGATGAATTATTACACATCTAAAGTCTTAGTTAGCTGTTCTCATTAGTTTGAAATTAAAGTTTAGTCAAGTTTGAGTTTACATTTGTATATTTAAATTTAATAAATAAAGAATTTAATTTTATTCTTCATCATCAAACAAGTCCATTGCTTCACTGTATTGGCCATGGCCCATAGGATTTTGGAATAATTACTGTTATACGGGAGAAGTTCTTGTACTTTTGGTTTGGCTCTTTAATTTTTTTAATATTTTTCAACTATAAAATTAAAACTTTAAATTTCAGACAATAAAAAAATAATAGATTTTTACACCAAACTGCAATTTTGAGTGGCGATTTAGTGACTCATCGCATCATTTGAACCAAACCGTAATTCAAAATTACGGTTTAGCTTGAAAAAAAAAAAAGAGTTGCACTAAACTGCAATTCAAAATTAAAATTTGGTGCAGTCTGATTTCTGACGAGGTCAGACAACCCATTGGCTGAGACAGTAGCTGAGGCAGTGTCTTAGTTCAACTACTGTCTCAGCCAGCAGCAGCCAAATTCTTCTTTGGCTCTTTTCTTTTTTTTTTTTTTCTTTTTGTTTTTTTAATCTTATTACCTAACACTAAAAACCCCCCCTAATATATATCTCATTTCATATATCCCCTCTCACTTTCATTTTCTTTCTCCAAAAACATTCTACAATATTTTTCATTTTCCCTTCAAATTTTCTTACAACTTATCTATTAATTTCATCCCCAACTATTATATCAATTTCTCTACAACTTATCTATTAATTTCATCCCCAACTATTATATCAATTTCTCTACAAAATATCATCTCTATTTTCCTAGGGTATATATTATATTAACTTTATATTTGTTAATTTATGCTTAAATTTTTGATTAATTTTATTACATATTTTAATTTCTTTTTATTTTGTAAAAATTTTCAACCAACTTTGAATTTTTTTTCATCATTTTTGGAGAGCTTGTAGAAGTATTTATGGCATTGAATGAATTTTATATTTATTTGTTATTGTAGATATATTATTTGTGCATATATATTTTTTATGGTGTATTGCAATTTGGTATGAGTTTTTCAATTTTTTGATAATTTATTTTTATTTATTTTTAGGTTTAGGGATGAATATTAAAAAATATAGTTCCTAATTTTTTAATTACTATTTTTTAAAAAAAATTTTCTTGAACTTATAATTAAATTTTGTTGGTTTTTTATTCATAAACTTTTAATTTTTATTTTAGGTTTTAGGGATAACCTTAAAATTATCCTTTATTTTTTTTTTCATAAACTTATATATAATTTATTTAGAGATTAGACATGAAATTAAAATTATCATGTTAATTTTTAATTTTGGTCATAAAATTAAAAATATTATTTTAGGGCATAGAGATAACAATAAAATATTATTGTTAAAATATTTATAATTATGAATTATTATTTTATTTTTTATAAAACTTCCATTGCTATAATTGATATAAAATTATTTTTTTATTGTATGAGTGAAATTCATTAATGTTTATAGGTTAATTTAATTAAAAAGTATTTATAAAAAAATTGGAAATTATATGTTTGAAACAAAAATTTGCATGGTCAGTAAAAAGTATATATAGTTATCCTTCCAATTTTTTTTTATTATAAATGAATTAAATTTGCATTTATATATAGCCTAATAATGATTTGGTCTCACGTGTATATATATGTATATATATACTGGTTGTTGATTGCAATGAGAAGACATAAATTTCCTAAGTTTTTAGCTTAATTTTTTTCTTAATTATTGCTATTTTAATTTCCACTGTACTTTAATGGAAATATGATTATATTATATAGCATATAGTGAGTGTATTTATTATATATACATAAAGAATTGTACAGATGCAAGCATATCTATAGATATTCATAGCTTATTTTATAAATAAATAATATGTATAGTAATGAGTATCCACTTCGCATTCAGTGCTACATACTTCAAGTAATTTTTTTGTTTTTTCCTTCATTTTCCCTTCCAATTGAAAGCATAAATCAAATGTTAAGCAAAGCTATTATAGAGATAACCTATTGAAAATTAATTAATAAATTATATATATAAGTTCTTCCTAAAACAATTACAATTGTAATTAAAAGTCAAAGATTATTTAATTTATTTTTGAAAAAAAATTATTTAAAGTGTTAATATATTATTTGACCGGAATTGGCATTGGGTATTTCAACCAAACCAAAACTATAGTTTTGGTTTGTTCCAAACCGCAACTGTTAATTTTGGTTTGGTTCAAACCAAAACTATTGGTTCCATAATTAGAGTTAGGGTTTCGAGCAAACCAAAATTATAAGTTTCAGTTTGGACCAAATCAAAATTTATACTTTTGATTTGGTTTTTAGGGTTAAGTTAGGTTTGCTTTTTTAAAAACCATAAAAATGCATATAATTTTTTGTGTATAATATTATATATATATATATAGTTAATTTGTTATTTCAATAATGCTCAATATTTATAGGTTTAGGGTTTATTATTTAATTTTTTAAAAATTTTGATATCTAAATATATAAATATATATAATTTTGGCATTGTATAATATTATATTTATAATATACATAAATATATTAATTTTAATAAATATGATTAATTTAATTTTGGAGTTAAAAGTTTTAGATCATATTTTTTTAACCAAAGTTTTTAAAAACATATAGACATATAATAAAACTAAGTAATTTTTTCTTTTGTAAATAATATATCATACTAAATTATAGTCTCTTTTTTAATTTTTATTTTAATTAAGTTATTAATTAATAACAACCCATATCGTAAGAATCTAGGGATGCATTAAATAAATCTAAATAAAAGATTTAATATATTTTATTTTAAAATTTCAAAAAATTAATTTTAATTTTAATTTTATCATAAAAATAAATTTATTTATTTAAAATTTTAGAGATACTGTAATTAGAAACAAATAATAAAGAAATTTAAATCCATTATATGTTATTTTAAAATTTTAACTTAATTTTATCAAAAAAATAATTTATTATAAAAATAAAAATATATATATTTTTTATTTTTGGCATGGATCAACTCATTAACCGGAGAGTACTAGAAAATCACTCTTTTCTTTTTTTAATTTAATTGAAAAATATTTTAAAAAGTTTTAGATATTAAATTATGAAAAATAATACAAATTAATAGGTCGTAAGAAAACAAAATAAATTGTAAAATTTATTTTTACATTTCAAACCGAAGTTTATGTTTAATGTAATTAAAACACATACAATAACTACGCTAACATATAAATATTTATTCGTCTTCATCAGACATTTCATAGTCCGATGCATATTGATTATTATTAAGTACATTATTTATCTCGACCTCAGTGAGTTGTCTCCCTATCACTGCGGCTTGATCTTTGGCTAATTTTAGTATGAAATATCTTTCCCTATGATCAACATTCGATTATTCTCTATTTTTATTCTTCTCAACATAGCTTCATATGTAGGTATATTTATACGAGGTATTTGCAATGATCTTTATCTGATTATTGTAGCACACAATACTTGTAGATCCTCTACTAGTGCATCATCCCTCTTCATTCGAAAATGCCATTTATGACTTGTTCCAGCATAATACTCTTTTATATCATTGTGTCTTTCCATCATATAATCATCTTGAAAATGTGGAAGTATCCAAATTTTATCTCTACCTCGTTTCATAAATTCCTAAATACATAAATCATTTAATGTGTATGCAAATTATATCAATCATAAGAATTGGTAACAAATGTGCATTCATTATCAAATCATAATATTGTAATAAATTTATTGCATAAAAATATTTATTCTAATCAATTTACTTTTGTTCAGTAATGACAGGTTTTCATGCACAACAAGATTACATTCAGCCTGACCCCCCCATGATCCATCTCTATTGTGGCTACAAAATATTTGTTGATCTGAGGCCATATGGCATGGCCAAATTAAATATAATGCATTTGATTGTAGATGCAGTAGTTCTGTCCTGCATATAAATGATATCGACGAGCGATTGGTTCCACTTTTGCATCAGAGTGGATTTTATGACATTATGAAAATGAAATTTTTTGCAAATAGATTGGCATCTTATCACAGCATTGGTCGAGAGATGAAGATCAGAGACACATACATTTCACATCTTTGTAGGAGAGTGCACAATCACATTACAGCGTGTGACAGTGCAGACTGGATTACCGATAGATGGTAATCTCCTTATTGGGCTCATTGACAGCAGATAGGATGCTATTTGTGAGAGACTACTTGGAGTTGATCCTCCGACTGATGCAAGAAGAAAGTCCTACCTAAAGTTACTTTGGCTGAAAAATACTTTTGCTAACCTCCCAGTCAATGCAAATGAATATACTATTGCATGCCATGCTAGTGCACTCATTTTGCGTATTATAGATGGGGACTTATTTAGTGATAAAAATACAGGCCGTGTGAATTTAGTATTTTTGTCATATCTCGAGGATTTTCATATGGTAGGATAATACAGTTGGGGGCTACTGTATTTTCATATTTATATAGAAAACTATGTAATGCTACTAATCCATTCGCAAAAAATATTTATGGCCCTTTATTTATATTACAGTTATGGACATGAGACAAATTTCCATTAATCGCACCATTCATTAAAAATAATCAGATTCATGAAGACGCGCCCCTTGGTCAAAGGTATGTGTTTTTTCTATCAAAATAAAATTCATCTAATTTGATTATGAATATAACTATTACAAATAATACTTTTGTAGATTGGGCGAGGATAGAGTAGTAACTAATATTCCAACTCATGCAGTTACTCATATCCGTTGTTTATTTGATCGCATGAAAGATGATCATGTATGTTTTATTAATTAAATATTTATGATAATATTTTTTCTAGATAATTTTATTACTAAATTTTTTTCAACACTTTGTAGATAGATAATTTGGGAGTCATATAGTGCCAATATTTTTCAATTGTTATCTAATTATTGTACACAAGCACAACAAATATGGCGAGCTGTTGTTTCACTTATTTGCATTCATATCGTGGAGTGGCACCAACCCTATAAAGTGTTAAGGCAATTTGGACTTGAATAGCTTATCCCTCGCTCTTCCAGGCAAATAAGTTTATAATTCAATTATAGCAATAAATAAGTTTATAACAATAAATTTATAATTAATTATAAATAATTTATTTTATAATTTATAAAATTTTTGTATAACAAAATAAATTATGAATTATTTTTCACATAATTATTTAACTAATTCTCCCTTAACTATAAAAAATTTATTATAAGTTTATCAAAAAATTAAAAAATTACCAATATAATTTTATTGTTATCCCTAAACCCTAAAAAAATAATTATAAGTGTATGACAAAAAATTAACAACATAGTTTTAATGTTATCCATAAATCCTAAATAAAATAACAACATAATTTTATGAAAAACAAAATAACAAGAGTATTTTAATGTTATCCCCAAAACGTTTTTAAAAAATTATAAGCTTATGAAAAAAAATAAAAAACCATAAAACATTTAATTATAAGTTCATAAGTAAAACAAAATAATATTAACAATTAACAAATTAAATTTACATTTTCCAACATCCATTCCTAAACCTTAAAAATTGTAAAAAAATTACCAAGAAAAATTAATTAAATTTTATGAAAAAATTAAAAAATTAACATAATATTTTTAATGTTGTCCTTAAACCCTAAATAAATTATATATAAGTTTAAGATAAAATTAAAATAAAAAAGGATAATTTGAATGTTATCCTTAAAACCTTAAAAAATTATAAGTTATATGAAAAAATAGAAAAACCCTACAAAATTTAATTATAAATTTATAAAAAATTAAAAAAATAACAATTAACAAATTAAAACATATTATTTTTTGAGTGATGAAAACAAATATTTTTTACAACTTTAATACCTACCTAATTTGTTTTTTAAAATACGTTTCAATTATATCCACTAATGAATTTTAGTTATTCTTTTTTGGAAAACTATATATAATTGAAATAAATCCTAGCTAGAATCATAGTTTTTTTTTTACTTAAATAAGTGGTTCATTCTTCTGGGTGTACCAAAAAAAAAAATCAATAAATGGCTCATAATTTATATAATTATGACGAGACTTTAAAAATATTTCTTGATTATTTATGAGCTGGAGTTCAACATATTATGATAAAATTAAACCATTTTTACTTGAAGGAATTAGCAAATATAAGCTTATTTTTATTTTAATCAATCAAGCTTCTTTACCATTTTTTTAGATTAATTACTTAATTTTTTAAGTTTAAATTTTGTACAGTGAAATGGAACTAAGTGGAATTAAACACATAATTTGAATACCTCGTGGTAGTATTTATATTAAATTATTATCAATATATTATTATATGTGTTATTATTTTTTAAGTTTAGTGTCCAATCAAATTTCTTTTTTTTACTGACCACGCAAATTTTTGTTTCAAACATATAATTTTCAATTTTTTAAAAATACTTTTTAATCAAATTAACGTATAAACATTAATGAATTTCACTCATACAATAAAAAAATAATTTTATATCAATTATAGCAATGAAATTTTTATAAAAAAAATAATTGATAGTTATAAATATTTTAACAATAATGTTTTATTGTTATCTCTATGCCCTAAAAAAATTATTTTTAAGTTTATGATTAAAATTTAAAAATTAACATGATAATTTTAATTTCATGCCTAATCTCTAAATACATTATATATAAGTTTATGAAAAAAATTAAAAAATAATAATAAAGGATAATTTTAAGGTTATCCTTAAAACCTAAAATGAAAATTAAAAGTTTATGAAGAAAAAACCAACAAAATTTAATTATAAGTTCATGAAATTTTTTTTAAAAAAAATTATCAATTAACAAATTAGGAACTACATTTTTTATTCATCTCTAAACCTAAAAATAAATTATCAAAAAATTGAAAAACTCATACCAAATTGCAATACACCATAAAAAATATATATGCACAAATAATATATCAACCATAACAAATAAATATAAAATTTATTCAATGTCATAAATACCTCTGTAAGCTCTCCAAAAATAATTAAAAAATTTCAAATTTTGGTTGAAAATTTCTTCAAAATAAAAAAATTAAAACATGTAACAAAATTAATAAAAAAGTTAAGCATAAATTAACAAATATAAAAGTTAATGTAATATTTATCTTAGGAAAATAGAGATGATATTTTGTAGAGAAATTGATATAATAGTTGAGGATGAAATTAATAGATAAGCTGTGAGAAAATTTGAAGGAAAAATGAAAATTATTATAGAATGATTTTGGAGAAAGAAAATGAAAGTGAGAGGGGATATATGAAATGAGATATATAGTAGGGGGTTTTTAGTGTTGGGTAATAAGATTAAAAAAAAAAGCCGAAGGAGAATTTATTCTCCTCTGACTGCTGCTGGCTGAGGCAATGTGTAGAGAAGAATAAATTATCCTCTACACTCAGCTACCTCAACCAGTGGGTTGTCTAGTTTTGTGATTAAGTATTTAGGTTAATGTTAAAATTTTATAATTTAAAATGCTAGAATTTTATAATTTAATTATAAATTTGGTAAAACTAATATTCTCATTTGAAATATTATTTTTATAAAATTTAATTTAATAAAATCCTCTAAATAAATTAATAGATCCAAAAATTAAAATAAAAAAATATGTAAAAAATTTAATAAATTTTTAGAATTTAATAAATAATATAAAACAACAACAATCTCAATTTTACTATAATATTAAATATTTAATTTTATCTTCATTTTGCCTGCAATTTTTTTTATTTGAAAATTTGCCCCTTCCCCCCATTTGCGATTCCTTGTTCCGCCACAAAAAATCATTAGCATATATAAGAAGATAAATAACAAGTGCACTGTGACATCATGAAAAGAGAGGTGTCAAAACATGAATAATGGAATCCTTCAAATAAAAGGAAGGTGTGAAGCTCATAACACCAAGGATCCTGCTTCCGGAAGACCATAAATGGCTTTGTGCAATTTGTAAACATGAAGAGGATAAGTGGGATTCTCAAATCCAGGAGGCTGATTTATAAAGACTTCATTTGACATAGAACCCTGCAAAAAAGCATTATTCACATCAAGTTAAAAGAGAGGACAACCGTTAGTTATAGGTAATGCATGTATTATACAAATAGTAGTAGGTTTAACCATGGGACTGTATATCTTAGAAAAATTAATATTGGGTCTCTAATGAAAACCTTAGTTACTAATTGAGCTTTATATTATAATACAGAAGCATGGAGAAAAGGAAAATGAAGACTGAAGAAATTGATGAAGAAGAGTGAAATGCAGTGTTTAGTAAACACACGTGCAGCAGTGCCAGCTTGGATGATTTGAGTTGTTAGATCAAAACAGAAAGTGTCATCTCCACCACTTGATCAAAACAGAAATTACAGTTAGTTAGAAAGCAGGATATAAGCAGCTAAAAAGAAAGAAGAACAGTAGATTCCAGAAATATTTTTTTTTGTATTTGATGCTTTCTTCTTCCTTTCAAGTACTGAATTTTTCAATTCCTTTCCCATTCTAAGTTTGTATCAATCTAGTTGTCTTCTTAAGCTGTTGTTACTATATTTTTCTTATGGTATCAGAGCAATGATAATGGATTCACGTCAACAGATCAAAAGGTGGAATGAGATAGTACCGAGAATGATGGCTTGTATGACTGAAATTGTTGAAGTAATTCAGAAATTCTAGCTTGTTTTGGTATTCTCTTAAACTTGAGAGCTATCTTCTTTAATTCGTCATTTTGGCATTTGTTCATCTTCTTGATTCAGTTTATTTCTGTTTTTCCTTTTGAAATTTCTGTTTTTCTTTTTGAAATTTATGTTGATTTCTTGGTTAATCTCTTGCCTAGAATACAATTTTGTTGCAGTTTTTCTGAAATTTCCTTTTCTTTAAGCCTCAAAATTTGTCAATTTCTATTGATTTCGATCTTAGAAATTTTGTTAATCTTGAAACCCTAGCCACGGCAAATATTAATAACGCACCTGTTCTAGATCACCTCACCAATCCATCTAATCCACTGTATCTACATCCAAATGAATCTACATCATCCATACTTGTTTCTATACCCCTAACTGAGTTCAATTACCATTCATGGGCAAGAGCCATGAAGGTAGCTCTGGCTGCTAAGAACAAGCTAGGATTTATCACAGGAACTGTTGGAATGCCACAAGAGGCTGATCCATTATACAATACATGGAGTAGATGTACAATATGGTGACATCTTGGATCACAAAGTCTGTGTCTCCTTCTATTGCTCAGAGTATCCTCTGGATAGATAATGCAGTTGAAATGTGGAAAGATTTACAAGACAGATTCTCACAAGGGGATAATTTTAGAATAGCAGATCTGTTAGATGAAATAGCAAATTTTAAACAAGCAGATCTTACAGTCTCTGAGTATTATACACAGCAGAAAATACTTTGGGATGAGTTAGCAGTTCTAAGACCTGTAAAGGCATGTAGTTGCAGGCAGATATGTGATTGTGGAGCAGCTGTTCAGTACAAGGAGTATAGAGAAAAGGATCAAGTGATCAGATTCATTAGAGGTATGAGTGATAGATTTGAAACAGTGAAGAGCAATGTCTTGATGCAGGATCCTCTTCCTTCTCTGAACAAGGTATTCTCAATGGTGATGCAGCAAGAGAGACAATATCACTATGCATCTAACACAGAAGCTAAGGCTCTGTTGAGCAGAGGCTATAGACCTAATTCTTTGCCAAGAAACTATATGCAGCAGATGTCTAGAGGGCCAAGAATACCTTATCAGTCACAACATTATTCTAGTACACATCAGACAGGAGTAACAAGAAGGTGTACTCAGTGTAATGGAACCAATCACTCAATAGATACTTGTTACAAGAAGATAGGGTATCCTCCTGGTTTCAGGCCACGTTTCAATTTCAATAACAGGCCACCTGTTGCTGTTAATGCTGTGTATGGAGAGCAGGATTTCTCTTATTATAATACTGCTGGATATGATACAAATGGAGCTTATGCCAATGTTTTACCAAGTCACTTTGTTGCAAATTCACCTTTTGGCTATATGCAAGAGCAGACAGTACTACCTTCTACAGAAGCTTATATTCAAGGGCAACATGTTTATCCTGTTGTAACTGCAGATCAAGCTTATATTCAAGAACAACCAGCACAAAGTTTTTGCAATGCAATTGGCAATTCAGCTGTATCTGATATGCATAAGTCAAGTTCTGAAGCAACAGTTTCACTTACAGTGGATCAGTATCAGAAGATAATGAATCTTGTTGAATCTGTAGAAATAAAAGGACAAGACAAGGAGCATGTAGTCAACAGTATTATGGCTGGATCTGGCAATGTTTCTAAAGAAAGTCAGAATACAAGTATTTCTTAATTAATACATGACTCTATTTGGATTTTGGATAGTGGTGCAACTGACTACATATGCAAATCCATAAACTTGTTCACACATTACAAGAAAATCAATCCAGTAAGAGTTAAATTGCCAAATGGAGAATACCTATATGCTTATTATTCAGGAACAATAGTTTTCTCTTCTGCTCTATATCTTAAGAATGTACTTTACATTCCTGGCTTTGCTTTCAATCTGATTTCAGTCACTAGCCTTATTACACAAGTTCATTGCTCATTGTTTCTTTACGATGACTTGTGTATCATCCAGGATGTAAAGACCTGGAAGATGATTGGTATAGCTAAGGTGCTACATGGGCTTTACAGACTACTACAAAATGAAGACCCTGTTACAGTCATCTCTAATAAACAAAATAAAGCAGTTCTAGCTGCTAGCACTATGTTCTTAAAAAATTGTACTAATGATGTGTGGCATTATAGGTTAGGACACATTCCTAATGCTAGATTGTCTGTTATGTGTAAGCATCATCCAGAAATTCAGATTGTTAATAATAATTTGCCTTGTGATGTTTGTCATTTGGCTAAACAAAAAAGACTCAGTTTTCTTGATAGTACAAATAAAACAATTTCTCCTTTTGAACTTTTACATACTGATATCTGGGGCCCAGTTAACACTTCTACCTACAATGGTCAGAAATATTTTCTCACCATTGTAGATGATCATACTAGATATTTGTGGGTGTATTTGATGAACGAAAAGGGTGAAGTCAGGTCATTAATCAAGCAGTTTATAACAATGGTCAAAACACAGTTTGGAAAGCAAGCAAAGACAGTAATTAGTGATAATGGTGCAGAATTCTTTATGAAAGACTATTTTGCAGCTGAAGGTATTTTACATCAGACTACTTGTCCTGAAACACCAGAACAAAATGCAGTAGCTGAGAGAAAACATCAGCATATTCTCAATGTGGCAAGAAGTTTATTGTTTCAAGCTCATTTGCCAAAGAGCTTCTGGGGTTTTGTTGTCTTACATGCAGTGTTCTTGATTAATAGAATTCCTACTCCATTACTAGAAGAACACTCTCCATACCAGAAATTATATGAGCATGTACCTGATCTAACATCTCTCAAAGTGTTTGGCAGCTTATGTTATGCAAGCACTTTGAAAGCTCACAGAACCAAGCTTGATCCGAGAGCACAAAGATGCATGTTTTTGGGGTATAGAGAAGGCACTAAGGGATTTTTAATGATGAATTTACATTCTAGAGCTTTGCTGGTATCCAGAAATGTTTTATTCTATGAAGATGTTTTTCCATATGCAGAAAAGCAGTTTGAACCAATACTACCACAAGTAGATGGAGGATTACCTGATGTGGAATTATTTCCTTCTTTCATAGAAGAAGATGATATAACACCAGCAGCACCAGCAGACATTGTTCCAGCTGTACCTTCTGTTCCAGCTTCTGTTATTCAACATGAGAAAAGGTATTCAAATAGAACAAGGAAAGCTCCACAGTATTTACAGGACTATCATTGTAATCTAGCTCATACACATCAAAGCTCAACCGATCATTCTATTTCAAATATTCTTACTTATGAACAGCTGTCTGACAACCACAAGCACTATGTTCTAGTTGTTTCAGCACTTTCAGAACCAAAAACCTATCAGCAAGCAGTTAAACGCTTAGTATGGAGAGAAGCCATTGACAAGGAGTTAGAAGCTTTGAAGTTGAATAATACATGGAGTGTAGTTGCCTTACCTCCAGGGAAGTCTTCAATTGGCTGTAAATGGGTTTTCAAAACCAAACTTAAAGCAGATGGGACAATTGAGAGGCATAAAGCCAGACTTGTGGCAAAGGGCTATACACAGGTTGAAGGGCAGGATTATTTTGACACTTTTTCACCTGTTGCCAAGGTTACAACAATTAGACTGTTATTGGCTATGGCATCAATGAAGGGCTGGATACTTGAACAATTAGATGTCAACAATGCATTTTTGCATGGTGATCTACCTGAAGAGGTTTATATGGAGCCTCCTATTGGTCTTGCAGTTCCACCAGGATATGCTTGCAAACTGCAGAAGAGTTTGTATGGTTTAAAGCAAGCAAGTCGACAATGGTTTCAAAAGTTAACATCCTTTCTTCTTTCACTTGGTTATAATCAATCAACATCAGATTTCTCCTTGTTCACAAAACAAGAAAAGGATTCCTTTACTGCTCTTTTAATATATGTGGATGATGTCATTCTCACAAGAAATAATGCAGAAGAAATTGCAGCAGTCAAGAAATCTCTTGATATCAAGTTCAAGATTAAAGACCTTGGCAAACTTAAATTTTTTCTTGGACTTGAGATTGCAAGATCCTCTACTGGTCTTCATCTTTTTCAAAGAAAGTATACTCTGGAATTGCTTGCTGATAATGGATTACTGGGTGCCAAACCTGCTGCTACACCTATGGACTATAATGTTAAACTAACAAAAAATGATGGGGATTTGTTACAAGATATTTCCACTTATAGAAAACTTGTAGGCCAGCTTCTTTATTTAACCACCACAAGGCCAGATATCTCCTATGCAGTAAACACACTGAGTCAATTTCTTTCAGCTCCAACAACAGTCCATTTGCAAGCACTCTTCAGAATTCTTCGTTATCTCAAGAACAGTCCTGGCATTGGTTTATTTTATCCTTCTCAATCAAATCCTGTTTTGACAGCATTTAGTGATTCTGATTGGGCAGGTTGTCCGGAATCAAGGAGATCTATTACTGGCTATGCTTTATATTTGGGAGATTCATTGATCAGCTGGCGATCCAAGAAACAGCATACAGTCTCTTGATCATCTTCTGAAGCTGAATACCGTGCCTTAGCAATGACAACATGTGAGGTACAGTGGATTAGCTACCTTTTAACAGACATTGGTTATTCACTTTCGAAGCCAGTGAGTCTCTTCTGTGACAATCAATTAGCCATCTATCTTTCAGATAATCCCACGTTTCATGATCGATCTAAACATGTTGAAATAGACTGTCATTTTATCAGAGAAAAGATTAACACTGGTCTTGTTCATCTCATGTCAATTAAAACAGAGCATCAACTTGCAGACATTTATACCAAGTCACTATCTCCAGCTCGCTTTAAATTTTTGCTTTCCAACCTTGGCCTTATTGACATCCACGGCGTAGTTTGCGGGGGGCTAATACAGAAGCCTGGAGAAAAGGAAAATGAAGACTGAAGAAATTGAAGAAGAAGAGTGAAATGCAGTGTTTAGTAAACACACGTGCAGCAGTGCCAGCTTGGATGATTTGAGTCGTCAGATCAAAACAGAAAGTGTCATCTCCACCACTTGATCAAAACAGAAATTACAGTTAGTTAGAAAGCAGGATATAAGCAGCTAAAAAGAAAGAAGAACAGTAGATTCCAGAAATATATTTTTTTCTTTGTATTTGATGCTTTCTTCTTCCTTTCAAGTACTGAATTTTTCAATTCCTTTCCCATTCTAAGTTTGTATCAGTCTAGTTGTCTTCTTAAGCTGTTGTTACTGTATTTTTCTTATACTAAGCAAGAGAACCATTTGGATTTTTCTTAATCCTGTAGATCCACTCACAACCAATGACATTTTGTTTGAAGGTATAAGAACCAAGATCTAAGTTTTATTGCCTAATAGGGCATTGCATTCATCACTTAGAGCTTAACGCTAAGTGGTATATTTATGAGTTTGTTTGTGTGTACAAGGTTGAATAAGAGATGAGGTAATTGTAGTATTAATTAAGGTCAAGAATTTGTTTGGGTTTTATGATGTTATTTCTTAGTCTAATATTATAAGGATGAGGTTCGACAATAGAGAAGAAGGAATAAAGGACAAGTTGCTTGTGAAGAGAAGAAAACATCCTTGGATGGAGACTCTAGATAAAAAGATGGTGAGGTCATCAAATTCCATGCTTCAGATTTGGCGGAAGAAATGAAATGAGTTTGAGAAAGACTGTTAAAATTATCTCTATCTCCATAAATATATCTCTATAATTTCCAAAATAGAAAATTATACAATTATAATATGCATTTTTCTAATTTAGAACTAATTATTTTCTGTTGGAAATGGAAAGAAAGACAAGCAAATAACTAGCACAGATGGAGATAAATAGAAATCTCACATCAAAAATTGGGAGAAGAAAAATGAAAGATATAAAGTGGGGCTCACAAAGCTAAAGTGCCTTAAGCCATTTTGGTGGAGGTGAGTATCAAAGTCCAAATTAATTGAGAAGCCCATCTGCCAAAGGCTATCAAAATAATGGAGTTCAACACTAATACAAGAATACCAGGCAAAGCTCCATAAAATTTGACATGGTACTAGAGTTAATGCTGCCTTGTGGCCCAATGATCCAAGATCCAAAGTGATGAAAGCCTATTAAAAAAATCAATAGAGCACACCTGGTAAATTATGCTTGGCAACAACATGCTGCCAAGGCCTATTAAAAAGATCAAGACTTGTGGCCCAATACCTAAAGCCCGAAAGAAAGAAAGTCTTAGTGAGGAAGACTCAAACAATAACCTATGGCGTCTAAGGTTTCATTTAAAAGAGTACAAGTCCAAGCAAAGAAAGGGAAGGAGAAACCTGAGACCTTTGAGACTCAAGGAATGCAAGCTTAGGAATGTGAAGACAAGTCTCAACTAAGCCAAAGACCAATTGGACTTGAGGAAGAGTGCTGGAAATGGAAAGAAAGCCAAGCAAAGAACTAGTACAAATGGAGATAAATAGAAATCCCACATAGGAAATTGGGAGAAGAAAAATGCAAGATATAAAGTGGGGCTTACCCAGCTAAGGTGGCTTAAGCCATTTTGGTAGAGGTTAGTATCAATGTCTAAATTAATTGAGAACCTCATCTGCCAAAGGCTATCAAATTAATGGAATCCATCACTAATACAAGAAGACTAGGCCCAGCTCCATAAAATCTAACATTTTAATTCCCGTGTAATATAAATAATAATTATACATACTAATTAGTTAATATCAAATAATAAAATATTTTTCTTATTTTCAAATAAAAGGAATCTCATGATATTAACAAAAATATAGGAGGAAGTGATATCTTGATTAGAAAAAGATGTCAAACATGAGGTGTTAGTATCAATTTAAAGTTTAACTCGAACGATATAAAAGGCCCAATAACAAAATGAAAGGAAAAAAAAGAGAACAATAATAAATTTACGTGGTTCGACATATGCATATGTTCATAAATAAAGGAAAACAAAATTCACTAACCAGATTATAGAAAAAAAATAGAAAATGGAATAACACTCAAACCCTTGTATCCAAATTCGCCTAATGTGTTATCTCTCTCAAAAATAAGATTGAAACTATAGCACTCTTACTCTTAATTGGCTCTCTCTAATACATCACAATTGGCTTGGGGCAAAAGCCTCCAACTTAAATATTGGCAGAACCTAATTACATAATTAAATAAAAGCTCTAAAATCTTTCGTATAATTCTTCTGTTTATATGTTACCGATTCCTAATCTCAATAATAATTCTTACTTAATTAGAAATAATATGAAAATAAGAATTTCATTACATAATATTCTCTACTCAATTTAGGATATTTCTTACAAAAGCTCTCCTTTGAAATTGCATTATAATTTCGAGTTACAATTATAATATGAGGCTAATAATTACCTTGTAATTAGCCTTTTATACTTGAATAAGTTATGGACAAATTGGAAAGCTTGTATATGAGACTGGAAAGAAAATACATTTTCCATAAAGTGGGTATGAAGAGAGATAAATATTTTGCTAGTGCTTAGGTTAAGGTAGAGATAGGAATGATGAATAATGGAGCAATAAACAAAAGTACATGGTCGTGACTGGGTTCTAGTTCCTGAGAGGTATAGGGTTTGAAGCTAGGGCAGGGACGGAATATGGACCTCGCTTGGTTCATACATATATGTGTGTTTGTGTATGTACATATAATCTGCATATATATTTCAATGTTTGACTCTTTGACTCTTAAAATTCCATTCTCTTCAGTGCTTCTTTTTATAATTTGTGTTAAAATTACTTCATCTCTATAAAAATATACATATTTCCACTTATCAATAAGATGGAAATCTTTATAATCCCACATTTGTTTTAACTTTAAATCTTCTTTAATTTTGGGTTTTCGATCAGCTATAAAATACTATGAAAATGCTCTTGAATATTTGGATAAAAATCATTGTTTTAAAATTAACTATAAACCGTTACCAATTCATATGTTAAAATTATAAAATAACAAATAAGACAAATATTATATATATTAAATATTAATATATAGTTGACCAGAAAAAGTATTAATATATAAACTCCAACAACCAAATCAGATGGTTATAACTTCAAATTGTAAATTGAAGAAGATTAATCCAACCCAAAAATGCTATGATTAAATCCATTTAATATAAATTCTTACATTTTAAAAAAGGGGGAAATTTTTTATGGAGTTTTTTAAGGTACATGATGCCTTTATATTCTCTATTAATAAAAGAATTTGTTATTTTTTTACTGATTGAAATATGATTCTCATGGTATTATTATGAATAAATAAATAATTTTTTTATTTATAAATATTTTAATTCTTGTATGAATAATATTATTGTAGACCCTTAATTTTGACCCTAAGCTAGTCCGATCTCAATTGAAGAAGGTCAAGCTAAATTTGATCTGATTTTAAAAGCTTAAACTTAATTTATAGCTTTGAAATAGGTCGGTCCAGTTTTAAAAAGCCTAAAATAAGTTGGTTCGATTTTTAAAGCCCTAAACCTAGTCCGATTTATTATTTAAAGATCAACGTGTTTTATTCAATTTTAAAATATAAAATTAAGCCGGACCGAGCATTAAGAATAAAATCATGATGAATTGGCATGCCAATTCGCCATAGCCATTGGTTCATGGCGAATTGGCTCCCCAATTCGCCATGAACCATGGCGAATTAGCTCCCATGGCTCATGGCGAATTGGCTCGGAGTCTCAATTCGCCATGAGCCAATGGCCATGGCCATGGCAAATTAGGCATTCCTAATTCACCATGGTTTTTAAAATTTGGTCTTCAATTTTTATTACCCGGCAGTTTTAATTTCCTAATTAAGATCGAACTTCGTTTGACTGCCATATAAGCGTATTAGGGTTTCATTTTAAACTTTTTTTGCCTATAAATATATGATTAAAGCACAGAGGGAGGATGGATAGAAGCAACACGTAATAACAAGCGGTAGCAAACATACAACAATTTATCAAAAACACCTAGCCATCAACAAACAATCAAAAGATAGCAACTGAGAAGGCAATATACACTATCTTTAGATTGCCTTACTCAACCAACACTCTCAGCTTTCAAATTGTCTTCAGATCTTGTATGAATAAAATTATTGTAGACCCTTAATTTTGGCCCTAAGCTACTCTGATCTCAATTAAAGAAGGCAACGCTAAATTTGGTTTGATTTTAAAAGCTTAAATCTACTTTATAGCTTTGAAATAGGTCGGTCCAGTTTTAAAAAGTCTAAAATAAGTTGGTTCAATTTTTAAAGCCCTAAACCTAGTCTGATTTATTATTTAAAGATCAATGTGTTTGATTCAACTTTAAAATATAAAATTAAGACAGACTGAGCCCTAAGAATAAAATCATGATGAATTGGCATGCCAATTCGCAATAGCCATTGGTTCATGGAGAATTGGCTCGGAGTCTCAATTCGCCATGAGCAAATGGCCATGGCAAATTAGGCATTCATAATTCAACATGGTCTTTAAAATTTGGTCTTTAATTTTTATTACCCGGCAATTTTAGTTTCCTAATTAAGATCGAACTTCATTTGACCATAGAATTAGCGTATTAGGATTTTGTTTTAAACTTTTTTTGCCTATAAATATATGATTAAAGCACAGAGGGAGGATGGACAGAAGCAGCACGTAATAACAAGCAGTAGAAAACATACAATAATTTATCAAAAATACCTAGACATCAACAAACAATCAAAGGATAGCAATCGAGAAGGTAGTATACATTGTCTTCAGATTACCTTACTCAACCAACACTCTCAGCTTTCAGATTGTCTTCAGATCTTGTATGAATAATATTATTGTAGACTCTTAATTTTGGCTATAAGGTAGTCCGATCTCAATTGAAGAAGGCCAAGTTAAATTTAATCCGATTTTAAAAGTTTAAACCTAATTTATAGCTTTAAAATAGGTCAGTCAAGTTTTAAAAAGCCTAAAATAAGTTGGTTCGATTTTTTAAGCCCTAAACCTAGTCCCATTTATTATTTAAAGATCAACGTGTTTGATTCAATTTTAAAATATAAAATTAAGTTGGACCGAGCCCTATGAATAAAAATCATGATGAATTGGCATGCCAATTCGCCATAGCCATTGGTTCATGGCGAATTGGCTCCTCAATTCGCCATTAACCATGGCTCATGGCGAATTGGCTTGGAGTCTCAATTTTCCATGAGCCAATGGCCATGGCGAATTAGGCATTCCTAATTCACCATGGTCTTTAAAATTTGGTCTTTAATTTTTATTACCCAGCAGTTTTAGTTTCCTAATTAAGATCGAACTTCGTTTGACCGTCGGATTAGCGTATTAGAGTTTTGTTTTAAACTTTTTTTGCCTATAAATATATGATTAAAGCACAGAGCGAGGATGGACAGAAGCAGCACGTAATAAAAAGCGGTAGCAAACATACAAAAATTTATCAAAAACACCTAGCCATCAATAAACAATTAAAAGATAGCTACTGAGAAGGCAATATACAATGTCTTCAGATTGCCTTACTCAACCAACACTTTTAGTTTTCAGATTGTCTTCAGATCTTATATGAATAATATTATTGTAGACCACTAATTTTGGCTCTAAGCTAGTCCGATCTCAATTGAAGAAGGCCAAACTAAATTTGGTCCGATTTTAAAAGCTTAAACCTAATTTATAGCTTTGAAATAGGTTGGTCCAATTTTAAAAAGCCTAAAATAAGTTGGTTCAATTTTTAAAGTCCTAAACCTAGTCTGATTTATTATTTAAAAATCAACATGTTTGATTTAATTTTAAAATATAAAATAAAGCCGGATCAAGCCCTAAGAATAAAATCAGGATGAATTGGCATGCCAATTCGCCATAGCCATTGGTTCATGACGAATTGGCTCCCCAATTCACTATGAACCATGGCTCATGGCGAATTGATTCAGAGTCTCAATTCGCCATGAGCCAATGGCCATGGTGAATTAGGCATTCCTAATTCACCATGGTCTTTAAAATTTGGTCTTTAATTTTTATTACCCGGCAGTTTTAATTTCCTAATTAAGATCGAACTTCATTTGACCATTGGATTAGCGTATTAGGGTTTTGTTTTAAACTTTTTTTATCTATAAATATATGATTAAAGCACAGAGGGAGGATGGATAGAAGCAGCACCTAATAACAAGCAGTAGCAAACATACAACAATTTATCAAAAATACCTAGCGATCAACAAACAATCCAAAGATAGAAACCGAGAAGGCAATATTCACTGTCTTCAGATTGTCTTACTCAACCAACACTCTCAGCTTTGATGGAGCCAATAAACAAAGGTTTAATTTCTTTAACTCTTTAAATCCATTGTAAGCTTTGTTTATTAGTGCCATCAATTTATATTTGGTGTGATTTCACTTAAACATGTCCCGTAGCAATTTTGTGACAATTCTTTCACAGTCGCAATTAATATTATTTAGGTGAGTCCAAAAGATTGGCTATTAACATTGTTTTCAAAACCACAGTAGGCAGCTAGCAATCAGTTTTCATACATCATTGGGCAGTAGCATATTTTAATTTATAATTTTATAATTTATGAACCATTATTATTTTGCACAACAACTCTTTAGAATAATCAATAGTCAAGTCACTAGTGGTATCTAAATTATTAGTTTCATCAAAACCCCAATAATATGATTTAACTTGATCCAGAACCATAATTTCATCCAAAACCCTAATTTTCCATTCAAAATCCTAATTTCATCCAAAACCCTAATTTTGCATCCAAAACCCTAATTTCATCCAAAAACCCTAATTTTTCATCCAAAACCTTAATTTTTTTGGAAAACCCTAATCTTATTTCCTAAACCCTAAAACCATGATTTGAATCCTATAAACCCTAGTTTAACATGTAAACCCTAATTTTGTATATCTTATGCTTTGCTTAAGAATGAAACTTAGATTTAATTATTAGGTTCATTGTTATGTGCTTGTGACGAATGGTTTATTGTTATTTTCCTATGATGAATGTTTGAATGGTTTAATTTATTTCGTTAATTATTTTAATATTGATTATTTTGATTTCAAGGATGTAAGATTTATATTTTCACTTTGTGGGTATCTCATTAGTTAAGTCCAATGTAATTTAATTTATTTTGAGTTTTGGATTAATGTAAATGACATATTTTCAATAAATGGTGGGTGTCCTACTTATTTAGTTTTGGACATTGGACAATTATTGTAAGGGTATGTTTTTATCTTGCATGGGTATCCATTTTTATTTGTTCGGACCTTTTTTGTTTTAATACAATGAATGATTATTTATTTTGAATTGTATATAGTATGGATAATATTTCAATAAGCTAAGAATTTAATAATATTTAGATCTAAAAAGGAGGCCGCTTCTAATGAACAGGGCGTTATGGAGGTGCTAGGTCATTCTCACGTACCTCATATGTACCTAACTTTCTTAACCCATTAGGGGGTTAAAAATTTCTTAGGAATCAAGTCATCCATCCTTTTCTTCTTTTTTTTTGCCTGTCCGGGTGAGTCCATTTTCTCTATGCTTAAGTCTGTGTTCTTTAAGGCCCTGAGCCTAATAGTGCCGAAGTTACAAGAACCATTCCACTTGGAAGTGGGGGCAAAAATTTTCGCTCATAGTGGCGACTCCACTGGATATAAGAGAAGTTGATTTCGTTGGTCTTTATATTATTTTATTCTTTCTTATTATGATATTATCCATTGTATCATTTAGATTGCATTGTGTGTGTGAGTTAGGATACCCGTGTAACTCGTGTTATGTTATGTAAACAATATCATACTTTCACTCAAGGTATGGTGATCGAGCATGGCATAACCACTCATAACCCCATACCGTTCGGTATATACTTGATATGGGAGCCAAAACTTTTCAACCCAAAGACTAAGTTCATGTAATTGGCCTAATTACTTTTCCTAGGTTTTACTCAAATGCTTATTGTTTAACTATGATTGATATATCTTGATTTTAACCATGACCTATTTGGTTTGTTCTTTTCCTAATATGACTTAATTATATTGTAAACTCAAAATAGTTTTTTAAGCCAAAAGACCAAAAAAAAATTCTTTTTAAAACTCTTTTTCAAGATAGTCTTTGGACATGAAAACATTTTAAGGTGGATCAAATCCTTTTTCACCTTATGGCCAAACTTAAAGCCCAAAATTTATTTTTAAACAAACTTTTTTGCAATGTGCTCTTAAATATTTTCAAAAGATGATATCAAGACTATTTTTTATGAAAACTTTTATTACAATCTTTTCATAAATGAGCTTATAACTAGTTAGGTCAATTATGAAATGTTAAAATCAATTATAGGCCTAATTTATATTAAGACTATTAATCATGGGCTTATTTGTGGCATAAATTATTAGTTGATTTTCCAAATGGAAAATCTATTTATGATAGACCCTTTAATTTAGTTTTAATCCATAATATAGCATAAAAGCTATTTCCAGTTAATCTAATGGAATAAAACTTAATTTATGAGAATTATCATAGAATGACTTCTAAATTTGAGAATACAACTATTTGTTAAATTGTCCGAGTGAATTTTTTAAAAACAAGATATCTCATGTTGATATTTTATTGGCCATATACATAGAAAAATAGATTTGTCATTCATGTGTGGAAGATATAAGGTTGGAAGGGTCATTCCTACTATTTTGGTTTGTTTGTTTGTTTATTATTTGTGTATACATGTATACATACACATATCCATTGCATTATATGCCATTGATTCTTTTTGGCTCACAGACCTAGAGTACAGCAGTTCAAAAGCCTATGACAATCCAACCTACACTAGTGACTCAGAGTTTTGTAAAAATTCAGTCGATTTCACACTATAAGCAATATAGCACGAATAGATTCAAAATATGGCGGAGGACACACTTAACTCAAGATGGAAAAGCTAAAGGGGGTCCTAACTGAGACCATGAAAAGCTAGCTGGCTGCACTATTGGAGAACACTGTTGAAGCATCTGCTAGTAATAAGAAGAAAGATAAGGGCAAGGCTAAGGTTGGTAAAGTGGCTATGGATGATGATAAATTGATGATTGATGAGGATGAATGGGCTCAGTACTTCCAAGATCCTCAAGATAAGAAGGAAGAAGCGAAGGTTACGGAGAAATCAACTATGGAAAAGACTGAAATATCGAATGTGGAGAAGATGATTGTTGATTTAGAGAAGAAGTTTGAAAAGAAGTTAAAAGTTGATGAGATGTCGGAAGCAGACAAGCTGTTTGAACAAGATGAGGAAGTCCCTTACAAATTTAAGATGCATTCCTTTGCTAAGTTCGATGGAACTGGAAATTCTCATTTTCATGTGAAGCAATATATTACTTCCATGCAGTCTACTCGAGCTACTACAACTCAAACTGTATGGTATTTCATACTCTCACTGGACCCGGTAGTGCAAAATTGATTCAATACCTTGGAGAAAAATACTTAAAAGAATTGAAATTTACTGTAAAAAGCTTTTGTCCAGCAATATGGGTATAATGTAGAATTAAAAGTTACTCTGATGGAGGTAGAGTTAATTAGACAAAAAAAGAATGAGAATTTTGTGACTTTGTGAAAAGGTAGAGGAATAAGGCTGCACCACTTAAGAAGAGACCAAATGAGTCCGACTATATTCGAATGATAGTAAGGGATATCCTACCCAGTCTGTCTGAACTGTTGTCCCACACCCTTATTAGGGATTTCAAATATCTTCTCCAAGCTGACCTACAAATAAAAGAATGAAAAAGAGAGAAGAATTATTTTTCTAGAAGAAGGAATAATAGAGGAAGTTATCAGTCTGACTATCAAGATACACAAAAATCAGTGGATGTCAATACAATAACTAGTCAAGCAAATAAAAGATAATTTTTAGAGTTGGAAAAATCAATGTTATGGGTTTTCAACAAGTTGCAGAAAAATGGGTTATTACAGTCATTGGCTCTCCGACCTTTGCTGAATCCTCTACCATCAAGCTTTGATGCCAAGGTCTTTTGTCAACAAGAGACAGATAGATGTGCTCGCTTAAGGCACGAGATCTAAGATTTGATCAACAATGGCAAGCTGCTTGAGCTTGATAAGCCCAACACTAAAATCAATCAATTGCCTAAGTTTTGAAGAGTGCCACAACTAGCTAGTGACCTTCATGATAGAAGGAGGATTAATGGAAAGTTTTGTCTTGTCATCTTTTCAAGATATAGATGGAGGAACTGCCAATAAGGAGGTGCTACTAAGCAAGCTTGGACCAACAGTGGATGAGAAGGTGATGACCATTGCCCCTAATATCTCCAAGTAGATAAAGCTCTTTTGACTTCAACTCAACAAACTTCCCTTGACTTGTTTAGTTTTCATTTCATTTTATTTCTTTGGAACAATTATATTTTATCAAATTAAGATTGTTTAAATAAATTACTTTCATTAAAATTTTTATTTATGTTGGTCTTTGTTTATTTTAGTGCTCAATCGATGATGAGTCTATGAATTAGTGTATCCATGCATCATGATCTGAATGACTTTACTAGGTGAGGGAGTTGTTCTATAGCATCGAGCTGTGTATGCTTACTTAGAGAGGGCTCCTACATAATTATTTTTGTATATGTCTTATTTAAGGGAGAAATGATTTAGGCATTGTATGGTTAGCCAACAACTAGTATCTGCCCATATTAACATCAATCTTTAATTTGCCTCATTGAGCCTTCGTGACATCTTAGCTTGCTTTTTATTGGCTTAAAGACCCGATAACCTATCCTGAGCAATTGTTACACTTTTGACAAATCTGATGACAACTGAGATAAAGGGGTAAGAAGATTAAGAAAAAAAATGTATAGTCAATACCACAAAGATAGTTGAAGTTTACCTGAACTAGATTTAATATCTCTGATCTCTTTCATCATTAAGATAAAGTCAAGACAATGAAGTATTTATCATCACTGAAGTAAACTCACTCTACTCCACTCATCCATAGTCAAAAGCATATAATGGTGCAAATAAGATAATTCTCTTAGAGCTAGGACACAAAAATAAAAAGAAAAAAGAAAAAAAAGAAGAAAAGAAGAAAAAGAAGAAAAAACAAATCCCAAAAGGGCGGTTAATCCAAAAGGTCGAATCGAAAAGCTAATAGAGTTCTTCTATCTAAAGCATCAGAAGACTTCTACTTAGTTTACGAGAACATATTGACTTAAATTTGTCTAATCCAGCCAAAGATTCAAATAAAATCATAGAATAAGAAGAACGACCATCTTTCATTTTATCCAACATAACTCTAAGTTAGCAATATTGAAACTCTTAGACTTGATATTCCAAAAGATAAAAGGCAGAAAAGAGGAAGAAAAAGGGTGGTTTAAAGATCAAGATAGTATTTATTGGATCCAGATTTCTACCAAGAATATGGAAGGACATTCTAGCTTTGTATTTTCATAAAGTTAGAAGATAAAAGTGATACCCGAAATTTAAGAATACTTCCAAGAGCATATGGTTCTGGTAGAAAGTTTATAGTGTGAAGGTTTGTCTATAGTATTACATCAGTTCTAATATAAAAAATAGCCTTCATTTAATCCATGCCCCTTATAGACCTCATTTCAAGCCTATTAAGGACTTATTGATCTCTTTTAGTAGGTAGAGTCTATTAGTGGAGATTATTTGAATAAGCATATGAGATAGATAATATTTGAACTCAATGAGACTTTTAGCCAAGTAATGTGTATGTACCTATCTGAAGTGTAATAGTTCTTACTCAAACGGAAATAATTTCCAAGTTTAGTATGGTAACTAGGGTCATCATATTATAGATATATTAATTTAGAAAAATCGAGTCCTGAGAAATAATGGCACCAATCTGACAAAGCCAAAATATTATTTTAAAATTTAAAAGGGTATTTTTTTTGTTACATGAGCCCTCAAGCTTAGGGGAGTGTGTTGCATTATTAAACCTTAAAGGACATATTAAGAAAATGAGGATCATTTGCAAAGTCATTAAGAAGTTACCAGCCGATGTGTTGAATCATGGGTTGAAACGACATCTCCTATGCTTCTAATTACCCTGCTAGGGCCTCCACTATTCATATTTTGTACATATGGAAGATAAAGCTATAGCTATGAAGTCTTCTATTACTCTGAACAAGCATCTGGAAGGAACAAATGAGAGTACTTTGGTTAGCAGGGTTTAAGAATACTTCCAAGAGCATATGGTTCTGGTAGAAAGTTTATAGTGTGAAGGTTTGTCTATAGTGTTACATCAGTTTCAATATGAAAAATGGCCTTCATTTAATCCATGTCCCTTATAGACCTCATTTTTAGCCTATTAAGGACTTGTTGATCTCTTTTAGTAGGTAGAGTCTATTAGTGGAGATTGTTTGAATAAGCATATGAGATAGATAATATTTGAACTCAATGAGACTTTTAGCCAAGTAATGTGCATGTACTTATCTGAAGTGTAATAGTTCTTACTCAAATGGAAATAATTTCCAAGTTTAGTATGGTAACTAGGGTTATCATATTATAGATATGTTAATTTAGAAAAATCGAGTCCTGAGAAATAATGGCACCAATCTGACAAAGCCAAAATATTATTTTAAAATTTAAATAAGGGTATTTTTTGTTACATGAGCCTTCAAGCTTAGGGAAGTGTGTTGCATTATTAAACCTTAAAGGACATATTAAGCAAATAAGGATCATTTGCAAAGTCATTAAGAAGTTACCAATTGATGTGTTGAATCATGGGTTGAAACGACATCTCCTATGCTTCTAACTACCCTGCTAGGGCCTCCACTATTCATATTTTATACATATGGAAGATAAAGCTATAGTTATGAAGTCTTTTATTACTCTGAATAAGCATCTGAAAGAAACCAGTGAGAGTACTTCAGTTGACCACCTTAGTTTGTGAGTCAATAGAACCACTATAAGTATCACACATGTATATCATGTATAAATGAGCATATCACACTGTATTTTTATCTTGTATTGCCTATAGTTTGTCAAAGTGAACAGCAGAAACAGTGAAGTAAACAATCAGAAGCAGATATAGAATCATGGGGCATGAAAAGGCTATTGTAAAAAGAAAGAGAAGATGCTTGCTTGTGCAAAGAACCAGACAAAATATAGACATCGGTCAGGGCTTGTATTGGTTTAAGCCCATATAAGGGGCAAAACTTATCCTTATCAATTTTTGAATTTATTTATAAAATATTTTCATACTCGCCTTCAATATTTTGCCATGCAAGGGGCAAAGCGAGGGCATACTCAACTTAACTCAACAAAGCCTTAATCCCAAGTCAATTGGGGTCGGCTATATAGATTCTTCTTTTCCACTTGATACGATTTAAGGTTATCTCTTCTGATAGATGTAACATTATAAGATCATTTTGGACCATCTTTGATCAAGTCAGTTTAGGCCTATCTCTATCTCTCTTAGCTATATCTACTCTAACTTGTTCAGTTTTTCTAACCAGCGTATCGCTAGGTCTTCGTTTCACATTGCCAAACCATCTCAATCTATGCTCTCTTATCTTATCCTCAATAGGTGCTACCTCCACTTTTTTTCTAGTTCATTCATTGTGAATTCTATCCATCCTAGTATGACCACATATCTATCTTATTATTCTCATTTTCACAACATGTATTTTACTCATGTGTTGTCCTTTACTGCCTAACACTCACTACCATACGTCATCGTAGGCCGTATTACAGTGCGGTAAAATTTTTCTTTTAATTTAGAGCCAATGTATTTAAAATAAGTACAATGAGGTACTGCTATTCTATTTAAAATAATTTTATCTCTTTCTCTATTTTCGCTATTAAATCTATAATGTATATACTCAGTCTTAGTTCTACTTAGCTTAAAACTTTTAGATTCTAAAGTGCTTCTCCATAATTTCAACTTTTGACTTACCCCTGCTTAAGTCTCATCTGTTAATACAATATCATCTGCAAACATTATACACCAAGGGATGTCATTCTGTACATATTTTGTTATCACATTCATGACCAAGATGAAAAGATAAGGGCTCAAAGATGAACCTTGGTGTAATGCAATAGAAACGGAAAAATCCTTAGTATCCCCTCCCACAGTGCGAACACTGGTGATGGCTCCCTCATACATATCCTTCAAGACTTGGATATATCATATAGATATTCCCCTACTCTCTAGGATCTACCATAAAACTTCTCTAGGGACTCTATCATACGTCTTTTCCAAGTCAATAAAAATCATATGTAAGTCCTTCTTCATCTCTCTATTCTTTTCCATCAAATCTCTTATAAGAAAAATAGCTTTCATAGTTGATCGACCACACATAAAGTCAAATTGATTTGAGGAGATACAAGTATCTAACCGCAAACGGTATTTCACAACTCTCTCCCACAATTTCATAGTGTGACTTATAAGCTTTATACCTTTATAATTTGAGCAATTCTGAATATCTCCTTTATTCTTAAAAATAGTATCAAATTACTTTGTCTTCATTCATTAGGTATTTTTTTTGTACTTAAGATCTTATTGGACAAAAATGTCAACCATGCAACTTCTATATCTCCTAAATATTTCTAAACCTCAATAGGTATCCCATATGGTCTACAAGCTTTACCAACTTTCATCCTCTTCAAAGCTTCTTTAACTTTTAAAAATCTAATTCGTCTAGTGTATTTCACATTTTTCTTCTGCCTAACGTCTAAACCCTCAATATTATCACTATGGTTACCATTAAGAAGTTCCTCAAAATAGCTTCTCCATCATTCCTTAATATCCTCTTCTTGAACCAGAACCTTATTTCTTTATCTTTAATGCACTTAAATTAGTTTAAATCACGACGTTTCTTTTTTCTTATCTTAGTCAATTTATAGATAGCCTTTTTCCCTTCTTTTATTCCAAGTTTCTCATATAAACTCTCTAAAGATTGTGCTCTTACTTGACTAACTACCTTTTTAGCATCTTTTTTTTGCTTGTTTGTACTGCTTAAAAGCATCATTGTTATTACACTTGGGCAAACTCTTATACCATTCCTTTTTACGTCTTACCGCTTTTTGCACTTCCTCATTCCACCACCAAGACTCCTTCGAGGGATGTCCAAACCCTTTAGATTCTCTAAGAATCTTTTTAGCTACTCCTTTAATTGTTGTAGACATGCCTATCCACATATCATTTGATGACATACTCACATCTTTCTTCCACCCTCCAGCTTTAACCAACTCATCCTTGAACAACAATTGTTTTTCACCTTTTAAAGTCTACAACCTAATCTTAGGAATATTGTTCCTCCTTGGCCTACTAGTCAACCTCTTAAACTTGATATCCAAAACCACTAACCTATGCTGAGTGATCAAAGCCTCATCTGGAATAACCTTACAATCCTTGCATCGAGTTCAATTGGCTTTTCTTGTAAGTATGAAGTTAATCTGACTTCTATTTTGCCCACTTTTAAAGGTCACTAGATGTGATTTTCGTTTTATAAAATATGTGTTTGCCAAAATCAAATCATAGAGTAAACCAAAATCAAGGATACCCTTACTTTCTTCATTTCTAATTCTAAAACCATATCCTCCATGTACCTCCTTAAAACCTACTCTGTCTTTTCCTACGTGTCTATTTAAGTCTCCTCCTATAAAAATATTTTCATCATTTGAAATTCCTCACATAAATTCATCTATATCATCCCAAAAATTTTTTTTGCTCTCCCCATCCAATCCAACTTGAGGGGCATATGCACTAACTATGTTGATGGTCTCATTTTGGAGTACAAGTTTAATTAAATAATCCTATCACTTACTCTTTTCACCGCTATCACCGTCTCCTTTAGGTTTTGATCCAAAATTATGCCTACTCTATTTTTACTTCTATTTGTACCTGTATACCACACTTTATATCCAATATTCTCAACTTCTTTACTTTTTTCTCTAACCCATTTAGCCTTTTGAATACAAGCAATACTAATTTTTCTTCTCTCCATAGTATCAAAAAGTTATCTCAGTTTACCTGTAAGAGATCTAATATTCCAAGTTCCTATTCTGATCTTACTCTCTAATTGTTATTTCTTATGCTTCATTCTATATAATCTTTTACCATTATCTGAATCTGTATCTCTCGTATTACTCGTATTACTCTTATTTTGGACTAACTTCTTTACCCATATCCGTCCATGATGTGAGAACCCTTATTTATTATGCACCACATCCGGGCACTAACATGGAGCATCGCATTTGGAGAACGCCTTACACCATTGCTTATTCTTCACTACACCAGGGCTTCAATGTAGTGCATCGCAAGTAGAGAATGCCCCAATGATATTATGATTAGAATCCATATCATGAGATGTGACAAAAGTTTTATGCTGGCTGTCACCTACCGTAACCCTCCTCCTTTATCTGGGCTTAGAAATGGCTATACACAAGAAATTCATGTATAGGCAGAGTTGGGCAAAGCGAGGGTATGACGGCTAAATAGCCAAATTTTTTTGTAAAAGTGCAAAATGAAAAATCCATTTAAGAATGGAACAAGAAGAAAATTTGAACTCTCAAATGAATAAAGATATAAAAAATAAAAGCTCAGGACAAAGGTTCAAGATAAAGATAAAATCAATCCATCTAGAAGAGCTGAAGTTGAGGGAAGACAAAGGCCTATCCCCAAGAATAGAGAATCAAGATGAAGATTTATTTCTATTAAGGCAGACATTTTTAAGCGGATTTGTTGAAGCATCCACTACCCAACATATATTTAATTTGTTGAAGTATCTTGACGGTACAATCTCTAGCCTATATTGGATTCGTTAAAGTATCCTGATGGTATAACTTTTCTTGATATGTTGAAATATCAAAGTTTTTTTCTAGTGAGATATTAGAGCCGCTCGGTGGTTGTCATCGCGATATTATAGTCGCTCAATCACCATTTTGATTTACCAAAATATTAGAGTCACTTGGTGGATTTCGTCGGGATATTAGAATCGCTTGATTTTTTCACTCACCAAGATATTAGAATTGCTTGGTGATTTTTTTGAGATATTAGATTCGTTCGATAGACCCATTGGGATATTAGAGTTATCTAATGACCCGTTGAGATATGAGAGTCACTCAACAATTTTGTTGCTTGGTCATCAGGATATTAGAGTTGCCTGATGAACCCATTAGGATATTACAGTTGCCCATTGACACGTTAAGATAATAGAATCACTCAATGATTTTGTCATTTCATCATTTCATTAGGATATTAGAGTTGCCCAAATCCAGTCTCCAGTCTAAAACCTAACTAAACCAGTCTCGAGTCCAGAACCCAATCCAATCTCAGGTCCAAAACCCAACCAATCCAATCTTGAGTCTAGGCCCAATCCAATCTCGAATCTAGAACCCAAATCCAGTCTTGGGTCTAGAACCCAAACCAATCTCTGGTCCAAAACTCAAATCCAATTTTTTATCCAGAACCTAAAACTAATCTCGGGTCCAGAACCTAATCAAATCTCGAGTCCAAAATCCAATCCAATCTCGTATCCAGAACCCAATTGAATCTCGGGTCTAAAACTCAATCCAGTCTCAGATCCAGAATCCAATCCAATCTCAGATCCAGAATCCAAACCAGTCTCAAGTATAGAACTCAATCCAGTCTCGAGTCTAGAACTCAATTCAATCTTGGGTTCAGAATCCAAACCAATTTTGGGTCCAAAACATAATTCAATCCCGGGTCTAGAATTCAAATTTAGCATCCAGTCTCGGATCCAGAATATAAATTCAATATTGGTGCAGAACTCAATCTAGTCTCGGATTTAAAATCCAAAATCTAATTCTTGGGTCAAGAAACCATTCTTGCCCAAAATTAATTCAAAGGTCATGTTGCTTTTTTACTCTTTGAATGAATTCAAGATCGTTTAAGCATGGAAAACATTATATACCCTTAATTTTAGCCCTAAGCTAGTTCAATCCCAATTGAAGAAGGTCAAGCTAAATTTGGTCTGGTTGTAAAAGCTTAAACCTAGTTTATAGTTTGAAATAGGTCGGTCCAATTTTAAAAGGCCTAAAATAAGTTAGTTTGATTTTTAAAGCCCTAAACCTAGTCCAATTTATTACTTAAAGATCAAATCAGATTTGATTCAATTTTAAAATATAAAATTAAGCTTGACCAGACCCTTAAAGTAAAACCATGATGAATTGGCATGCCAATTTGCTATGGCCATTGGTTCATGGCGAATTAGCTCCCCAATTCGCTATGAGCCAATGGCCATGGTGAATTAGGCATTCCTAATTTTCCATGGTCTTTAAAATTTAGTCTTTAATTTTTATTACCGGCAATTTTAGTATCCTAATTAAGATCGGACTTCATTTTACCATCAGATTAATGTATTAGGGTTTTATTTTAAACTTTCTTTGTCTATAAATTTATGATTAAAGCACAAAGGGAGGAAGGACAAAAGCAGCACATAATAACAAGCGATAGCAAACATAAAACAATTTATCAAAAGAATCTAACCATCAATAAACAATCAAAAGATAGCAACCGAAAAGGCAGTATACATTGTCTTCAGATAGCCTTACTCAACCAATACTCTTAGCTTTGGTGGAGCCAACAAACGAAGATTTAATTTCTTTAACTTTTTAAATCCACAGTAAGCTTTGTTTATTAATGCCATCAATTTATATTTGGTCTGATTTCACTTAAACATGTCCCATAGCAATTTTGTGACAATTCTTTCACAGTAGCAATCAATATTGTTTAGGTGAGTCCAGAAGATTGGTTATGAACATTGTTTTCAAAACCACAGTAGGTAGTTAGCAATTAGTCTTCATTTATCATCGGGCAGTAGTGGATTTTAATTTATAATTTATGAACCATTATTATTTTGCACAACAACGCATTAGAATAATCAATAGCCAAGTCATTAGCGATATCAAAATTATTAGTTACATCAAAACCCCAATAATATGATTTAACTTAATCAAGAACTCTAATTTCATTCAAAATCCTAATTTTCCATCCAAAATTCTAATTTTTCATCCAAAACCCTAGTTTCATCCAAAAATCCTAATTTTCCATCCAAAACCCTAATTTCATCCAAAAATCCTAGTTTTCCATCAAAAACCCTATTTTTCCATCCAAAACCTTAATTTTCCTTTAAAAACCCTAATCGTATTTCCTAAACCCTAAAACCATGATTTGAACCTTATAAACCCTAGTTTAACATGTAAACCCAAATTTTGTATATCTTATGCTTTACTTAAAATTAAAACTTAGATTTAATTATTTAGTTCATTGTTATGTGTTTGTGGTATCAAAATTAAAACTTTAGAATAATCAATAGTCAAGTCACTAGTGGTATCAAAATTATTAGTTTCATAAAAAATCCTAATTTTCCATTCAAAATCCTAATTTCATCCAAAACCCTAATTTTCCATCCAAAACCCTAATTTCATCCAAAAACCCTAATTTTTCATCCAAAACCTTAATTTTTCTTGGAAAACCCTAATCTTATTTCCTAAACCCTAAAACCATGATTTGAATCCTATAAACCCTAGTTTAACATGTAAACCCTAATTTTGTATATCTTATGCTTTGCTTAAGATTGAAACTTAGATTTAATTATTTGGTTCATTGTTATGTGCTTGTGACGAATGATTTATTGTTATTTTCCTATGATGAATGTTTGAATGGTTTAATTTATTTGGTTAATTATTTTAATATTGATTATTTTGATTTCAAGGATATAAGAGGTATGTTTTCACTTTGTGGGTATCTCATCAGTTAAGTCAATGTAATTTAATTTATTTTGAGTTTTGGATTAATATAAATGACATGTTTCTATCAAATGGTGGGTGTCCTGCTTATTTAGTTTTGGACATTAGATAATTATTGTAAGGGTTGCATGGGTGTCCATTTTTATTTGTTTGTACATTCTTTACTTTAATACAATAAATGATTATTTATTTTGAATTGTATGTAATATGGATGATATTTCAATAAGCTACGAATTTAATAATATTTAGATCTGAAAAGAAGGTCGGTTCTAATGAACCGAGCGTTATTGGGGTGCTAGGTTATTCTCACATTCTCTATACGTACCCAACTTTCTGAACCCATTTGGGAGTTGAAAATTTCTTAGGAATCGAGTCATCCACTCTTTTTTTTTTCGGACCATCCGAGTGGCGACTTTATTTTCTCTGGGCTTAGGTCCGTGTTCTCTAAGACTCTGAGTCTAACAATGTCGAAGTCGCAAAAACTATTTCACATAGGAGTGAGAATGGAAATCCCAGCTCACAATTAATTTTTTTTATTGGAATAGTATGTATTAAAAAAGAAGAGAAATATGATATTAATTTTGTGAGAATGAATTTACTAAAATTAAACCAATATAATATCATTTTAAACTATTAATATATAATTTACTAATGAATTAACTATAATTTAAAATACTAAAAATTAGATATAGACTTATATAATATAATTGTCTCCTCTCAATCATTGTCTAACTAATAACAAAAATTAGTTGTTACACCATTGCAATGTTAAAAGAATTATTTTTATTCAATTTTATTTTGGATTTTATTTTTTGAAATTTTATTGCAATGAATTTTGAATTCAAAAATTAGTTGTTACACCATTGCAATGTTAAAAGACTTATTAATTGAAATTTGAAATTAGTTGAATTATAGTTCCACCACTGAGCTAGGGATAATAAAAGACAACAATATATCTTTAATGAAAGAGTAATAGTTAGGTGACATGCCTAAAATAAAAGAAAGAAGTAAGATGTATTTTGAATGACAAATAAAGGCATTCAATTAATAAGGTTGGCTGCAGTTTGTAAAGCCAACGATCAGTATTAATTGAGCGGCAATGATGCATGATGAAGAAGAATTTGACAATGTGCATGGCTATGTTGGAGCTCAACGGTGCCAACATATCTATGTGTATGAGTGTGATTTAAGATATTGAATAGCAGCTTATATTAAAAAATGTCTAGTGATTTAAGATATCTTCACCATTTTGAATAGTAATGTTAAAGTTACTTCAACATATTGAATGCCAACATATTTACCATTTAAGATATTACTTCACCATTTAAGATATTACTTCACCATATTGAATGCCAACATATTTTAATAGTAGTGTAAAAGTTACTTTAACAAAAATTTTGAATTGTTTAAGGATTATCACTATGTCATATTTGTGTTTGAGTGGATAAAGCCATGTATACTTAGTAAAATAATCCACCAAAATGAAATAGTATGTAATGAAAGTTATTGAAGATTTGTTGAAAAAAAAATAAAAGAGAACTACACTTTGAAAATAGAATAGAGCTAATAAATAGAGATGAGAACAAATATGGAACTTGGAGTTTTTATTTCACACAAGATACTGAGACGGACTTGTCAATTTATAGGCTATAACCAAATAGAAATGCACAGAGTTTTACTCAAATACAATATCCCCAATACTAGATTTTTAGGAACAAAAGACTTAATGACAACTAATAGAAAATAAGGAACCATTTTTTAACAAATCTGCACAAAATCGTGCAATATTTTAGCAATAACAAATCTACAAAAAATTAAGAAATGTTACAGCACTAAGTCAACTTTGGATTACTCTTTAGCACTCCTCCATAATTCAAAGTTGCTAACACCAAGCAAGGATCTGAAGTAAATAAACTTCTCTTTCGGCAAAGGTTTGGTCAGTATATCTGCCAGCTAATCATTTGTACAACAATGCTTCAAAGCTATCTCATCCTTTGCAACTAGATCACAAATGAAGTGAAAACAACTATCAATGTGCTTTGTCCTGCTATGCAATGCTGGATTTTTTGTCATGAAAATTATTGCTTTATTGTCATAGAATACTCAACTTCTCAGGATGATAATGTTGTTGTGGCTTGCTTCTTTGAGCTTCAAGTGATTACTCTTGACTCAAGACTGAAGACGTTTGCTGAAATACTTTGTCTATCGTCTAAAGAACTTGCTCAATCACTGGTTTGCAATTTAGCATGATAAATTTGTTGAGAAGATCCTTGGCATATTTTTTCTGTGAAATAAAAATTCCATCTTCTGCTTGTTGTACTTCAAGACTAAGAAAGTGATGCAGTAAACCCATATCTAATATTTCAAACTCATTCATCATATGCGATTTAAACTTAGCCACAAGAGAATTAGGGGAACTAGTATAAACCATGTCATCAACTTAAAGGCAGATAGTGATGAAATCATTTTTACCTTCCTTCTTCATGTAAAGTGTAGGCTCATATTCACTCCTTATGAACCCATTTTCCTGGAAATATATATATCAATTTTGCTATACCATGCCCGCGACACTTACTTCAAGCCGTACATTGCCTTTCTTAATTTGTAAACCTTCTCCTCTTTGCCTTTAATTATGAAACTCTGTGGTTGGGTTACACATACCTCCTCTTGTAAGTCTCCATTCAAAAATACTGATTTGACATCAAATTGATAAAATTTCATTGCAATTGTGATCCAATGCTAAGACAATTTTGGCAATTTTAAAATGAGATACTGGAGAGAATTTTTCTTCGAAATTGACACCATATTGCTACGTGTATCCCTTTTCCATGAGTGAGCTTTGTGCTTTTATACACTTCCATCTGTAGAAAACTTTATTTTGAACACCCACTTCAGTTTGATTGAATCCTTGCCTTTCGGTAAGTCCGCCATCTTCCATGTTCCATTCCTTTCAATTACAATCAATTTCTCCATCATTGCTCTTCTCCATTCTTCTTTTTCAACTGCTTCTTCATAAGTTATAGGATCTGAAACTAGAAGAAAAAATTGACAGGACTCATATATATCTTTTAAAGATTTGAGTTTTCTTGGTGGAGTCTCTTTTGATTATTCTTCTAAAGTAGATGAAGAATTTTGCCTCAAAGGTGTTGATAAAGAACTTGGCGATGATGGAGAACTTGGTGATGCTAAAGTTTATGAATTTGGTGATGCTATAGAGGAACCAACTGTTGAATTTAGAGGTGATGGCTCTTGAATTTCAGTTGAAGAGTCTCCACTAGACATTAGAAACTATTGCTGTATCTCCTCTTCATTTTTACTCCACTCCCAACTTATGCCTTCATCAAATTCTACATCTCTACTTATAATTATCTTACCACTAAAAGGATTATACAATTGATATGCTTTATATTGTGTACAATAGCCAATAAAAATGCATTTTATAGATTTTTCATCAAGCTTATGGTGAAATTGAGAATTTTTCAAAGCATAGGCAGTACAACTAAAGATTCTTAAGTGACTTACAGATGATTTTGTGCCACGCCAAGCTTCACATAGAGTTTGATTCATGACAGATATTGTTGGGGAGATATTTATAAATAGACTGAGGTTGCAATAGCTTCAACCTAAAATTGATTTGATAGCCCTTTTACTTATAGTAAACATCTTGCAATCTCTACAATAGTCCAATTCTTTCTGTCAGCAATGTAGTCTTGCTCCGGAGTGTAAAGAGTTGTCAACTACCTATAAATACCATTTGTCTTGCAAAATTTATTAAATTCCTTGGACATAAACTCACCGCCTCTGTCCGTTTGAAGAACTTTGATTCACAAACCACTTTGCTTCTTAACCATTGCTTTGAACTGCTTGAAATTCTCAAATACTTATGATTTCTTTCTAAAAAAAGTACACCCAGCTCATTCAACTACAGTCATCAGTAAATAATAAGAAATAACGACTACCACCAAAAGATTTAGTGTTCATAGGTACACACAAATCAGTATGTATCAATTCAAAACATTTTGAAGCCCTCCAAGTCTTTCCTATTGGAAAAGGTTTTCTGGCTTGTTTCCCATAAACATACTCTTCACATAATTCAATTGAATTAATTTGTGGTAGCCTAAGGACCACACCACTTTCTTATAGCAACTTCAACCCTTGATATTAAGATACCCATATCACATATGCCATAACTTCGAGTCATCTTTTCCACCAGCAGTAAGAACAAAATTTCATACATCTAAAACTCGCAATGGGAACTTTTTGTTTTGAGTCATGTTAACATTGATCACAGTTTGCCTTGTTTGTTATCTTTAATAACCCATGTATCATTTTCGAACAATATTGAATATCCTCCAGTCATTAATTGCCCAACACTTAATAAATTATATCATAAATCAGGTACAAAATTGAACAATATGTAATAGTTTTACTTTACCATGACTAGCCTCAAGTGCCACAGTAAAGATGAATCGCTCAAGAAAAAAGAATCTATTGATTCTCTCCTAATTGGTTGGATCATAGGTACGATGATTTACTTCACGGGCAAGGTCTCTAGTTCAAGTCTAGGATGGCCCATCTGCACTAAAGAAAAAAAGAATCTTTTGTGCACTCTCCACTTGGCTCAGGAGGATATAGCTTAGTTGGTAGAGCTCCGCTCCCTTAAACTTGAATGTCTTTTCCATTTTCGAATTGGACTGTCATCTTTTGTGTCTTATCAAGCTCTTTGAACATGGATTCTGTGCTGTCTACAAACTGCACATCACTATACTTATTGTTGGTATTAAAATAAGCCATACACAACATACTTTCTTCTCCATTCTCTGTTGTATAACTTGTTAATCTTTATACCAACAATCAGCTTTCACATGTCCATATCTCTTGCAATGATAGCATTGGATACCACTTTTGTTGTTTCTTTTCTCTCCCAGACCTCTTTACTCACCGGTCTTCCTTTGTTGCCACTTAACACGACTTCTACCTCTTCCTCTACCGCTTCCATGACCTCAAAAGCCTTATTTTCCTTGGCCTTTACTTGATGAGCCTTCATTTTCTGCAGGTTTAATGGCTGCCTCCTTCAATTGAAATGCTTTCTTATCATTCTTTTCAAATGATCTATTAATTCTTGCTTCATGAACTTGTAAAGAACCCATCAATTCATCAAATGAGAATTTGGACAAATCTTTGGATTCCTTAATTGCAACTACAACACGATCAAACTTGGGAGTCAAACTCCTTCAAATTTTTGTAACAACAGTTTGGTCAGTAATCTGGTCTCCATATGATCTCATTTGACTGATTATTTTCATTGCTCTAGACAAATAATCTTATGATGATTCCCTACTCTTTATGAACAAGGTTTAAAAGTAAAGTCGAAGTGATTGTAATCTCACCACAATCACTTGTGAATCACCTTGAAACTCCTTATACAGAACTGATCATGCTTGCTTCGACGTGGTTGATGCTGTAATTCGAGAGAAGATGCTATCATGAACAACTTGTTGAAAAATCACCAATGCCTTAGAATTTTTTTTTTTGTTATCCTTCAATCTGTTTTCTTCATTTGGATCTACATAGTCATGTTCTACCAAGTCCTAGAGATCTTGAGATTTGAGTAGAGTTATCATTATGATACTCCAAAATTCATAACCTTCACCTTTAAAAATGGAAATGAGAGGTTGTGTGACACTCATTCCATTGCCATTGTTTGCCATGGTGTTTTTTTTTTTTTTTTTGTGTTTGCACTTACCTCACATGTTTATCTCTCTCTACTCACTCAACTTTGGCTCTGATATAAAATTTGTTAAAAAAATAAAAGAGAACTGTACTTTAAAAACAAAACAGAGCTCATAAACAAAGATGAAAATAGATATGGAACTTGGAGTTTTCATTTCAAACAAGACACCGAGATAGATCTATCAATTTATAGGCTACAACCAAACAAAAATACAGAGTTTTACTCAAATAAAACAGCCCTACTACCGGATGTTTAGCAACAAAAGACTCAAAGACAGCTAACCAGAAAAAAGGAACCATTATTTAGCAAATATGCATAAAATCATGGGCATTTTTATTAAAATATGGGAGAAAGTCTCCATATTTACTAAGTTATGGAATTCAAAAACACAAATAGAAACTTAAAATCTCAGTTTGTGCTTTTTTTAAAAAAATTTTTTAATATAAGTTTCGATTTGGTCAAATTTTAGTTGTTACTTTATCCAAACCAAAACTATAGCCAAAGTAACACAAAAAAAAAAAGCCGAAAGTTGGCCAAAATAACAAGAATTAAAATAATATTAATAATAATTAAAATAATAACAATGACAATAATTATAATAATTATATTAATGATAATTAAAATAATAATAATAACAATAATAATAATTAGAATAATAATAATTAAAATAATAATAATTTATTCATAATAATAATAATAATGGATTCAAAATATAATTAAAATAATAAAAATAATAATATTTAAAATAATAATAATAACAACAACAACAATAATAATAATTATAATAATAATAATAATAATTATTGTTGTTATTATTATTTTAATTACTGTTATTATTATTATTATTATTGTTATTATTTTAATTATTTTACTTATTTTAAATATTATTATATTATTATTATTGTTATTATTATTATTATTATTTTAATTATTGTTATTATTATTATTATTATTTTAATTATTGTTATTATTATTATTATTAAAATAATTAGTAAAACCAAAACTATAAGTTTCAGTTTGTCCAATTGTTATTTTATTATTACTTTGGCCAATTTTTTTATTATTACCTTGGCCAAACAGAAATTTATAGTTTCTTTTTTACCAAAGCTCTCATATTTGAGGAAATAAGGGAGGAAGTCTCATATTTTAGTAGAATATAGATCTTACTTCTATAATTTGATAAAAAGCCCTAAAATCATGCAATATTTAAGCGATAACAAATATGCAGAAAATCATAAAATATTACAGTAATAAGTCAACTTTGGATTACTCTTCAACAAGATTAGTATTTGAATTTGAGTGATATGGTACAACTTTAGTAAAGAGTAGGACATGTGTGCAAGAGCACAGTTAAGTAGTTTTTAGGATAACCAGATACTAATTAAAAAGGATCGAATCCTAGATTGTGAAAACATAAGAACTTTAATGATACAACGAAATGTCTTGTGGACCCTAAGCATATTGCTAAACCACATAAAATCTTTTTTCTTTTTATAGCAATCAAAGAAAAACAGCAAATATTTTCTGGAATTCTAGATGTGAAATTAAGATTAAAATAGTCTTTAGTGGTCATCTGCAGGACTACACACACACTATCCAACTCCAAAAATAACTTTCTTGAGAAAAAAAAAAAAAAAAAACAGGTGGCGTTTAAAAGGCATCAGGATTTTCCAAAAGATATGCCTCAATAACTTTGAATACAGCCATGATCCTCTGTTGCCCGGCCTTGAGTAGCTCTTCATCGATTTTAGCATCACCCTTTGGATAATATTTGACAACACTCTTGCAAATGGATCCTCCATCAGGAGTAACCACTACCTTTTCATCATAACATACTTTTTCTAATGTTTCAATCCAAGGTTCTCCGTCAAACCTTGTGTATGTGCATGATAAATTCTCTTTATCCATCGAATCTATTCTGGTTATCAAATACTTGAAATCGTTACCTGCACTCGATTAATTCAAAATTAAGAATTAATTAATTGGCAATTAGCAATAACAACAAACTAGCTAGCTAAATATATATTACCTTCTGCGAAGTTAAGTTTCTTAATAGTTCCAGGCCCTCCATCTCCTTCAAGGATCTCCACACTCTTAATGAATTGAGGAAGAATCTTAGGAATAATAGTGTCAGATTCAAGAAGGAACACCTTAAACAACTTGGCCGCGGAGATTGAAGTAACAACCTCCACTTCATGAGTCACAACAGCCATTTCACTTAACTATGAATCTAAGAAATTAAGAAGAATTAATTACGGTATTTGCTGATGATGAGATGTCGGGATTAGAATTGGTATTTGGTATTTATACACTGAGGTTTGCAAGTTGTAGAGGTCAATAATAAGATAATTTTCAATAGTGAGGTGTGAAATAGATAGGATGCTTAATCTGCAAATTAATTAATTAATTAATTTTTTAAAATATAATAGGGAGTCTTTTCATAAATGGATGACATGATAAATGAATATGAATATTCCCATCATTAAACCATTTAATATAGAAAGGTGTTTGGATTTCTAAATATATTATACGAATGTTTTGGATAACTTCTTCTTCTTCTTCTTCTTTTTTCCCCGTTTATGGCAGTATTAATTTTTTAAGTTCATATGTTCTAATCTTGATTTGCAATTTCTCCAGTTCCATTTGAGATTTTGTTTCAATATTCAACAATTTAGTTTGTTTTTTCTTTCTCCTTTAGAATTGCAAATCAGAATTCTCATGATAAAAAATGATCAAAAGTACTTGTATTAAATTATTTTTAGCATTGAGACAGTTAATTTGACAAAAAAAAAATCCTATACTATTATAGCATATTTTAAAAAAGTTGACATCATTATAGTACACCAAATCAATTACTTATTTTATCAAAAAAAAATCAATTACTTATAATTTAAAATTTTATTATGAATCATTGTCCATTGTAAAGATACGAATATTTCCAATACCCACAAGTAATATATGTAATAAAATTCTTAACCCTGAAGATATGTTTTATATAAGGACAGTGTTTAAACTTGAGATATATTGGTCTTAAGATCTCAGCCTTAACCATTTAGATTAGTTATTACCAATTTAATAATATGATTTTTGAAAGATAATTTATTATTTATATAGAAATTTATTATTTATATAGAAAATAAATTGTTGTTGATGTAAAATGATAGGAAAAATATGATAAGAAATTAATTAAGTAAAATGCAAATGATAGGAAAAAGGACCCAAAATTTAGACTTCATTATATTGACTTCAAATACATATGGTTTTATACATAGTTAAATGATCATACTCATGTTTTCATTGAAGCAAGATGAATTCCTCAATTACATATATAAAGCATTCTCACTCTAGCTGAATCATTCATATATCCAAATCAATATCATACATACACTTGTGGTTGCAAGAATTAAATTAGATTCACTAAGAAAATAAAAAGCATTCAATATCATCTAAAGCTTATTCATATCTCTTTGTGGTGTCATCTCTTATACCCACTCTATGAACCAACACTATACTTCCACTCTTGCTGCTTCATGCAAAAGCCTTAATTGTGGAAGTTGTAATTTTTTATCACAAAAGTAAAGAGAAAGTATACAGTACAACTAAGTATGATAGTTGGAATAACAAATTAATTAGATAATTTTATGTATTAATATTTTTTTTAAATATATCCTAAAAATTATTTAGTGAACTCTATAATTTTTCTTGACAAACACATATAATTATGTAATTAGTTTATTATTCTAACTAAAATACCTAGCTGAAATAACCATTATATTATATAATTTTTCTCAACAAAGTATATATAATTCTACGAACAATAAGTCAATTTATGTTTAAATCCGAGAGGAGAATTTATAATTACTCATAGAATTAATAAGAAAAGACAAAGTTTTATTAAATCCATTACCATATGCATTACAAATTGAAACTAAAAGGATTTAGAAAACTGTAAGTTGAAAATGAATCACCCAAGGTCCAATTATTTAATCTCCTTTATTCAAGTCCTAATCTAGCCCTAAATCTAAACCAAGTAATTTAAAATAAAAACATCTTGTACTATTTTTTTTTTCCTGCTGGAGAAAGAATGCATTTATGTCGAGTCAAGATTTAGGTGAATATACAACTGTCTCGCTTTGACACTTGGGCTCCTACTTTATAGATTATACGATATCTTGTGCATCTGGATCTGGAAGCATTTCACTTGGCATTTCTTCAATTTTTTGAAATTAGAGGTAGAGGCAAATAAAATGCACATCCTCATGCATTTGATTTTAGTAGCATAGGATATTATCTTTTGCTCTCGCCTTTAAAGGTCTAGTGAAGAACTTCTCTCGCTATAAAAAAATTTGTCGCTAATTCTTAAAAATTTGTCATTAATTATCAAATATCAATTGCTAATAATGATTAGCAATAAGTAAGCATTTGTAGCTATCTACATAATGGCTAAAAAAATAACCATAGATTTTTATAACTATCATTAATTAGTGACAGATTATTCATCCCTATTTATTTTATTGTCTTTTTTGAAGACAAATTTAACGACAACATAACTGTCCCTAATTCCGTAGCAAAATTTTTAAATTAAAAAATAATTAAATATTTTTTAAAATAATTTATTTTATTTTTAAGAATATTTTATTTTATTTTTTTAAAATAATTTATTTTATTTTTAAGAATATTTTATTTTATTTTTTAAAATAATTTATTTTATTTTATTTCATAATTTTTAAATAATTTATTCTAAAAATTATTTATTAAATTAAATTATTTATTTATTAAAAAAATAAACTATTTAACAAATAATTTCTAAAAAAAATTCTTCCTCTAACCACTTTCTTAAAACAAACTATTCTACCAATTAATTTCTAAAAATTATTTATTCAACCAAATAATTTATTTATTCTAAAAATTATTTACTCTATCAAATAATTTATTCATTTTAAAATAAATTATTCTACCATATAATTCTAAAAAATTATTTATTCTAACATTTCTTTAAAACATAAATTATTCTATCAATAATTTTAAAAATTTATTCTAAAATTTATTTATTAAATTAAATAATTTATTCAATTCAAAAAAAAAATTTACTTCACTAAATAGTTTCTAAAAATTATTCTACCAAATAATTTCTAAAAAAATTCTAAATATTATTTATTTAATAAAATTTCATATTTATTCTAAAAATATAGCATCAAATAAATTATTCTACAAAAATAAAAATAATGACTAATTTTTTAAAAAATAAATAATTAAATTGAAAAATACATACCTTCAATTGGTGAGAATTTCAGCCGGTGGCATGAGAAGTACGGAGAAAGAGGAGAAAGAAGAAAAAGAAAAGAGAGAGATAGAGGAGAAAGAAGAATGAAGAAAAAAAAAAGAAAAAAGGAAAAAAGAAGAAAGAAAGAAGAAGCAAAAAGAGAGGAAGAAAGGAGAAAGAGAGAGAAGAAATAGAGAAAAAGAAGAAAGGAGAAAGAAAGAAAGAAAGAGGGAAAGAAGAAAGAAATAAAAAAGAAAAAGTTTGTTAGTGAAGTTTTAGAGTTAATTTTTGGATTTTAGTGATAGAATTAGTGACAAAATATAATTCATCACTAAACATCCTCTTCAAAAGCCCACTATTTTTTTAAAATTTTATTATTAGCAACGAAATATAATACATCACTAAAAAATCCGTCAAAAGCACTTTTTAAAATTTTATTATTAGCGACGAAATATAATCAATTGCTAATTCTTTTTATTTGTAAACTAAAATAATTTTATCTTTAGTGGTGGATCATATCTGTTGCTATATTTTTATATTTTAAAAATAATAATTTAATTAATTAGCGATGGTATTTGACCGACGCTAAACTTTTTAACAATAAATGTATTAATATCATCGCTGGAGTGTTGGAACCAACAATTACACAAGATTTAACTATGGATTTAATGACTGATTTTCTATAGTCCATTGCTAAAACTAAGGTACTAATTGTTGTCTCCATATTTAGCAACGGGATTTTTTATATTGTTGAATCCTGCACTAACTTGTAACAAATTTGTCGTAAATAATTTTTCGTCGAAAATATATCGCTATTTAGCAACAAATATTTTTTCGTCGCTAATTTTTGTCTCGAATTATAATTTTTCTTATAGTGTCTCTCGCTCGTGCACTTTTTCCTCCTAGACCTGATGCTCTTTAATTTGGCAGTTTTTTGCTCCAATATATCTCTAAATCTTATCATTCCTATAAAACACATAGTAGGGCTATTGAATGAGTGAATTCATGGAGTTTGAGATAATTTTACTCAAGAATCAAGCTAAACATGTCATAACCTAAACCTAAGGTCGCATTCCAAAATCCATAATCAACTTAACTAATTATTAACTGATAAAAATACACTATGAAAGCTATAACTATTATAAAATCATGCTCTGAGCTTGCCTATCAAGCAGGACCTATGTCAACACATCCAATCATCTCAGTACCACCATCATTAGGTTCCTACTTAACAGAACATCACATCAATTATATAACTGAATGCATAAAATAGACTTACACAATGAAAATAACAATGTAGAATTCTAAAATGTAGGATACAAAATAATGTGTAAATAATTACATACTAAATAATAAAATAGACTTCCCTACTGAATAATGAGAGATAAGAGTAACTTGACTAAAATATTTTTTTCATTCTCAACTTACAACCTTGAAAAAAAATATAGGGAGATTGGATGAGCATCTCGACTCAAAGAATGATACTAAGTAATATAAAAATCTAGTGTCCTAATCATTTTTTAGTATGTATGCTCATGCATCTCGCCAAATATACAACAATACAAGTAATCATCTAAGGAAAGAAGTTCATCCATAAGAATCACATTTAACCTCAATTAGGGGAACCAATCTCCAAATCTTACTCTTTTAGTTCAAATATTTTCCTTAAGATCCAATACACGGGGTTTTGCTATCTTTGCCTAGTCTAAGCAGTACTTACTCAACTAGCAATAGTGTCGAGGGATGAGTAAGCCCACAACCATCATATATATACCAGTTTTAACTCATTAACATATCTCAAAGCTCATACCATAATCAAAATCCGCATCACAATCATAGGTGGTCCTATATCATCCCAATAATCTAGCATCCACATATACTATGTAATCATCAATCATATGAAACACATACAAGCATATGTCGAATGCTTAGTTGATTTAAATAATGCATAACATACCTACATATATACATACATGCATGCATGCATATATAATACATACTCATATGCAAATACATACTCATACACAGTGGCGGACCTACATTGGGACAAGTGGGGGCTTGCTCATTTTTTTAATATATACATATATAAGGGTAAATGTACAGTTAAGGGAAGCTGAGGCTATTAAAAAAAAGACTAATGATAAGATAATTGTTGTTAAGAATTGGTTAAAAGAGGGCAAATAAAAATTCTTGTTTATAAAAAACATTTTGTCACTAAGCAATTTATTATTTCTTTTAATTACCTTTTTTTTTTATTTTTGTTGTTTTTTAAATAGCAAAGCAAGGTTTTTAAAAGAAAAAACAATATAACCATAACAATATAGCTCTACTAATTAATATGATACAATCAAGAGTATTTTTTATTTCCAAAAATTATATTTACTTTTAAATAGAATTTTGAAAATTAAATTTTAATTTTAAAATTAAAATAATGAGTTATTATAAAAATGAGTTATGACCACACAATTAATTTTTCAGTGGTGAAGTTAAATGGCACTTGGACATTAATTAGTGTTATATAAATATGGATATGCACAAAATAATTAATTTTCTAATATTATAATCGAAATAAGCTTTGCAAGAAATTGGTTCACTTGAAAAAACATTACATTTAACTATTTATATAATTTGCTAGTAATATCAGTTTTGACTTTATCTGTCATATTTGTAACGGAATTTTTTAAGAATTTATTATGCAATATAAGCGTCCACTGACTTTAAATTCTACATCCATCTATGTTCACACACACACACATATATATATATATATAGAGAGAGAGAGGAGATAATTTATGTAAATGCATGAAGGAGCAAATATATATATATATATATATTAGCAATTATCACTTATAGATTTGACAGAAATCCAAATAGCACTCCTTGGAGTGTCATTGGATGATACTAGGAAGAAGTTTTTACCATGCTTATTGAAACAAGCTTTTTTGTACAATATTTTTGAAAAATAATTTTTTATGTTATTTTTGTAATTTTCCTAAATATAAACCCCAACTCATATTCCTTCCTTTATAATGTAGAACCAATCTAACAAAACGTTAAAACTAACACAACTCATCAACCTAAAATAAATCTAAAGTACCCAATAAATTAAAAACACCATATAATAAGAAGAGAGAGAATATATCTTTAAACGTAGAAATGAAAAGCTAATAGGGAGAACTAAGCAACTCAGGCTTATTGCTTGCTTCATATGTATAACAAAAAAAAGTAATAAGAATCGGATCAAATGGTTTTGCAAAATAAATAAAATTCTTATAAGGATATTGATTCCATTACTTTTCAAATAAGTAAACCATATATATTACTCTTACCAAATCTTTTTTATATGTATAATAAGAAATAAAAATTCTGGTGTCGTATTTGTTTTTGGTGTTAGTGAGCTCAGTATCTGTTATATATATTATATATAACCTAATTTTAAAATTAATCTAATTCAGTTTGACATATATATATTTTTTAATTTAGATATATAGTAAATTGGAAGAAGAAATAGTTACGTGGCGAAAGCTTCAAGGATCATTAGCTTAATTTTACAAAAGGTTAATGGGGATGTGCTCGTTGAGTTTACCAATATGTTTTCTAAAATGGTACGTTCTTTGCACATATATATTATTTTAATTATTATATATAAATTAATTACTTATTAAATATTTAAAATTTAAAGTAATAATTTTAATTCCCTGTATTTAGGTTCGTGATAAAAAGAGTAAACAAGACTCACCAGCATTTGCAAGTCTATCATCATATGCTAGCTAAAATAATCATGAAAATATTAATCGACTTGATATCCCTTAGTATTATCTATTACTTGACAATTTTCTATTTATGTTGAGAATTAAATTATGTAATGATTGGTGTTTGAGGAGTCAAGTTCTTCAAGATAATATTTTAACGTTTATTTTTTTTCATGTTGAAAATTTAATTTAAATGTTTTATTATTTTAAATATAATACTATTGAAGTTTATTTTATAAATTATCCCAAAAAATTAACTATACATATTATATAAAATAGTGGTCATTCTATAACCGCCGCAAAATATTCATTAACACAAATGTAGCAACAATTCAGTTACCATCGCTATATTTTTCAAAATAAAATTCAAATTGATTTTTGAGAACTTTATACTTGGTGAAATTTAGCAACGGTAGTTAAATTGTCGTAAAATATCATTTAGCGACGGTTATGCAACTGTTGCAAGCAACCCAGCATTGCATTTATTAACGACGGTTGATTAGATTGTCACTAAATGGCTTATTAACCATCGTTAAATCCCTATTTTTTTGTTACATATAATCAACCTAATTCATTTTTATGTAAGTTTTTGTTCACGCATGCAATAAAAGATATTTTTAGATTCATTTATATGTTGATTAAAACTAATTTTTAAGAATTAAGTTATAGAGATAAATGCATTTGATATTTATATTTAAAAATTATTTTTAAAATTTTAATATAAAAATCAAACTCTAATCAATAAAAAAAATAACCCTTTCATTAACTAAAAGCAACCTAAGGTATAATTTTGATGTGACATAAATCTATCCAAAATTATTCCAAAATCACCTATTATTTGTCACTTAAAAGTTCCAGCAAATTACATCACCACCTATTTTGTCGGTTAACGATACGTTATATTCAAACTGTAAATAACTATATATTATATTCCAACCTGAGAAAAAAAAAACCATATACTAATACGTCCAATCTATTAAAAAAAATTATGTATTACATTTCCAATAAAAAAAACTATACACTACATTCCGATAAACGAAAAAACTATATATCTATATTATTTTATATACATTTTGCAATCAATGGCATCTTACGTTAAATTAATATGTACCTGTCTGTAGTGCTTTAGAGTTTAGTCCAGACCAGCAAATTCACTCGATTCATTCTGCATTTATAATATTTTATATTATTTTAAAAAACATGTATTAATTCGAGACATTATTCATAAAAAATTAAAATATTAACTTTTAATTTTATTTCTTTAATTAAAAAATTAAATAAGTAATTTTAATAAAAAAAAATAAGTTAAAATTTCTTATTAAATTTTTTGTGAGAAAGAAAATAATTATAAATTTACCTAAAAATGATATAAATAAAAAGAAATATAAAATTAGTATATGAACAAATAAATATATCGAAATTTAAACTAAGTATAATAAAAATAGAGACAATTATATGGTTTATCCTGTTAGAATTAATTTTATATTGTTAAAATTAATCCTCTAATTAATCATAAGTATGGGCTAAATATATTTAAATATTAAATATGTATTGCAGTCAAATTAAAATAGTCAAATTAAAGTTTTGATCAAATTAGGATTGTTGACTATTGAGGTATCCTACTCGTAATAGGATTATAAGTGTAGAGACCGATAAGAATTTCTATTTTGTTGAAGGACCAAAATAGAAATTAATCATCATCATCAGTTATAAATAAGGGGTCGTGGTCTCCAGGGGAACATAACAATTTTGAGAGAACATTACGTTCCTTCAGTAGTGCTTCCGCTAAACTTAAAGTATGTATCCCCTGGAAGGCGACAAACCCCAAAATCGTCTTCAACATCAACATACGATGATGTCAGGTATGCAATTCAGCCCTTTGTAATTTAATTTGAATAATCTAGTGATCTATGCATATTTTATGTTTTAGGGGAATTAAGTTTTCTCCTCCTTTCAATTGGTATCAGAGCCCTATGCTAGGTTGCTAGGTTTTCGAATTTAATTGCGGTGTTTTTCTGTTGATTATAGAATTTAATCGGAATTTGGTTTATCTGATTATTGTGTTTTTCTAGAATCAATTTGATTTGGATTTTGGTTTGATTTGGTTAATTGATTTTGGTTTTGGTGAATTAATTATTTATTAAAAAAATTGAAACTGTTCTTCGTAGGAAGAACAGTTTCGTTTTGGTTTTCGGAATATTTGGGCTTTTGGATTTTGTGTTGTTCGGCCGGATTGCGACCGGCGGCGGCTTGAGGAGGGTGAAGAAGCCCATAAGGAAGCTGCCGGCAGTGATTTTTTGGTGGAGTTGAGTCGTCGGCGTTCGTTTTTAGTATTTTCCGATCGCGATTTTCTCTTGCATTTTTTCGGCGATACGTCGTTGTTCTTTGCCGGACGTTGGTGGCTGGACGTTGCACGGAGGTCCCGCAATCGTCTGGAGGTAGCCACCGGCGGTGGGTGGCCTGAATCTTGGCTGGAGATGGAGGTCGGAGCTGGGTTGTTCTTTAGGAGGTTCTGGATCTTCTTCGTGAGGAAGAAGATGGCTATTTTCAATCCAGTCCTCGGTCTTTTTTCATTTCAGTCCACGATTATTTTGTTGTCTCGTTTTAGTCCCTCTTAAAGTGACGCGCGTTTTAATCAAAGTGTTTAGTTTTGGTATCTGTTGGGCTTTCCTTCGTTTGGGCTTGGGCCTGATTGGGTTAATTCAATTTAATCCTCAAATTGTTTAAACAATACTATTTCGACCCAGAACGGTTTGTTTAATTTGGTTTCCACCCACAAAACTTTAAATATATTCCAATTTAGCCCAAATTCTGTGATAAATTCTATTTTGGCCTCAAAAAAAAATTCTGGTTTTATTATTTTTATCCAGAATTTATTTTTTTTTATTTTTTTATTTTTTTATTTTTTAATTTTTTTGATTAATTTTAGCCCAATTTTATAATTTAGCCGCTAAGGGACTAAATTATTTTTCCGGGGGCAAACTTATTCAGTGTTTAAAAATTAAATTTTTTAAAATTAAGTTCGAATTTTGGAATTTTAGTCCTGATTGTGTCTAATATTTTCGGATAAATTGGTTGAAGCAATATGTAGCCAAAGTGACCTCCATTGTGTAGATTAATTTATATGGGGTATTAGACAGGTGTGTTAAAATTCATTGCGAGTAGTATATCGGCCCAAACGAAGGTTGCTATCTGGCTGAATTGAGAATACATTGCGGTAATAAATATGTGATAATTATTATGTGTTCACCCATGTGGATAATAAATCGGCCCAAAGGAAGATTTATTATTTGACAGGACTGAATTGTAAATATTTGATTACTGCGTTGAGATACCAATTACAGTTAATATTCTATGTCCAAAGATGAGAATATTAATGTTGTGCCCGGTATCTTGTTTCCAATATTTGAACTCTACTTCTGTGATTTGTTTCAATTTTTGTGGATTATGAGCTTATGTCATTTATTTATTATTTATTTTCTCTGAATTCAGCTAGCATGCCGTGTAATCCCAACTTTGTCCCTATGAATGAAAACACTGATAGTAAGACTGCTAATAAGGAAAAATATTTGGTTTTAGTTTGTTCTGAAGTTAATTTAATTTCGGTACCTAGAAACATTTGGTGGATAGATTCTGGTGCTACTAGTCACATAAGTGTTTCAATGCAGGGTTGCCTAAGTTACCGAAAGCCAACTGACGGTGAAAGATACGTTTATATGGGAACTGGTGAACCGGTAGAAGTAGAGGCGATAGGACATTTTAGATTACGTTTAAGAACTGAAAATTTTTTGGATCTAGTAGATACTTTTGTTATTCCGTCTTTTAGGCGGAATTTAATTTTTGTTTCCCATTTGGACAAATCTGGTTTTGCTTGTTCATTTGGAAACAATAAAGTTACTTTATCTATGGATTCAAAAATTTTAGGTACTGGTTTCTTGTATGCACTTCATAATCTATATATGTTAGATATCGATGCCTCTTATAATAAGACCCTGCAAGTTAGTACTATAGGTACCAAAAGGAAGCTGAATATGGATAACTCAGCTGCTCTATGGCACAGACGTTTGGGTCACATATCCAAATCTAGAATAGAGCGTCTTGTGTCAGATGGTATCATAAATACACTTAATTTCACAGATTTGGACTCCTGTGTTGAGTGTATTAAAGGTAAACAGACTAAACAAAAGAGATTAGGTGCCAATAGGTCATCAAACGTCTTAGAGTTGATACATACGAACATCTGTAGCCCATTCCCTACAGCAACTAGGAATGGTCAAAGATACTTTATATCATTCATAGACGATTACTCACGTTACGGGTACCTATATCTCATTCATGAGAAATATGAGTCCTTGGACTTTTTCAAATCTTATAAAGCCGAAGTTGAAAATCAACTCGGAAAGAAGATTAAATATGTTAGATCTAACCGTGGTGGTGAGTACTACGGTAGATATGACGGTTTAGGTGAACAACGTCCAGGACAATTTGCTATTTTCCTACAGGACTGTGGTATAGTCCCTCAATACACCATGCCTGGTACACCCAGCATGAATGGTGTATCTGAGAGACGTAACAGGACTCTTATGGATATGGTTAGAAGTATGATTAGTCATTCTTCTTTACCTGAGTCTCTGTGGGGAGAAGCATTAAAGACAGCAGTCTATCTTCTTAACAGAGTACCAACTAAAGCAGCTGTAAAGACACCTTATGAGCTTTGGACTGGACGCAAGCCCAGTTTAAAGCACCTTCATGTTTGGGGATGTCCTGCTAAGGCTAGGCCTTATAGGCCTAATGAGACAAAATTGGACTCCAAAACTGTTAGTAGCTACTTTGTTGGTTATTCTGAGCGATCTCGGGGTTTTAAGTTCTATAATCCTACTTCCAGATCTATTTTTGAGACGGGAGTTGCAACATTCTTTGAGGATATTGAGTTTGGGGGGAGAAATAAGGTTAGAAACATTGTCTTTGAGGAGGGATCGAGTCAGGACCACTCAGTGTCGATTCCTATTATTGCTCCTGGGACTGTTCAGGTTCCTAGACTTGTTAATATTCCAGAAGCAATTCCGGATCCAATACAAGACAATGTTGATCAACTTCCCCATCAAGATGAAGAAGTTGTTCTTCCTCAAGTACAAGCTCAACAACCTCAAGAATTTGAGCCAGAACCTGTGCCTTTAAGGAGGTCCACTAGAGAGAGAAGAAATGCTATTCCAGATGATTATGTAGTATATCTTCAGGAACATGAAGACACTATAGACATGGTGGAAGATGATCCAATCAGCTTTCATCATGTCATGCAGGATTTCAACTCTCATAAGTGGATTGAGGCAATGAGTGAAGAATATAAATCTATGCAAGACAATCAAGTTTGGGATCTTATCCCATTACCTGAAGGAAAGAAACCTATTGGTTGCAAATGGATATTTAAGACCAAGAGGGATTCTAATGGTAATGTGGAAAGATATAAGGCTCGTCTTGTAGCTAAAGGCTTCACTCAGAAAGAGAGGATTGACTATAAAGAGACCTTCTCTCCGGTTTCATCGAAGGACTCTTTTAGGACAATCATGGCTCTAGTTGCACATTTTGATCTTAAGTTACATCAAATGGATGTGAAGACTGCGTTTCTCAATGGAGACATTGATGAAACCATCTATATGGTGCAGCCAGAAAACTTTGTGTCTGGAGACCCAAAGCGACTGGTATGCAGATTAAAGAAATCCATTTATGGACTCAAGCAAGCTTCTCGTCAGTGGTACTTCAAGTTTCATGAAGTAGTTGTCTCTTTCGGTTTTGAGACAAATGCTGTGGAAGATTGTGTGTATCATAAGTTTAGTGGGAGTAGGTTTATCTTTTTGGTCTTATATGTGGATGACATATTGCTTGCTACTAACTGTAAGGACTTGCTGCACGAGACCAAAGTCTTTCTCTCAAAACACTTTGAGATGAAAGATTTAGGTGAAGCTTCTTTTGTATTAGGGATTCAAATACATCGAGACCGTACTCGAGGTATTCTTGGATTATCACAAAAGGGCTATATTGAGAAAGTGCTCAAGAGATTTAGTATGCACAACAGTAGACCAATTGATACCCCAGTTGCTAAAGGAGATAAATTCAGTCTTGATCAGTGTCCAAAGGGTGAACTTGAGATTCAGGAGATGCAGAAGATTCCGTATGCGTCAGCAGTTGGGAGTCTAATGTATGCTCAAGTTTGCACTCGTCCAGATATTTCATTCATAGTTGGCATGTTAGGGCGATATCTCAGCAATCTAGGAATGGATCATTGGAAAGCAGCCAAAAGAGTCTTGAGGTATCTTCAGAGAACTAAGGGACATATGCTCACATACAGGCGATCAGATCAGCTTGAGATCATTGGGTATACTCATTCTGATTTCGCGGGATGCCAAGACAGTCGGAAATCCACATCAGGCTACATATATCTCTTGGCTGGCGGTGCTATTTCTTGGAAGAGTGTGAAACAAACTCTAGTAGCTACCTCCACCATGGAAGCAGAATTTGTAGCAAGCTACGAGGCATCCAATCAGGCTATTTGGCTGAGGAACTTTGTCACAAGGCTGCGCATTGTGAATGACATTGAAAGGCCATTAAAGTTATACTGTGATAATAACTCAGCGGTTTTATTCTCCAACAACAACAGAAGCTCTTCTCGATCAAGACACATTGAGATAAAGTTTCTGGCTGTGAGGGAGAGAGTACAGAGTGGACAGATATCCATAGAGCATATTGGAACGAACTCCATGATTGCGGATCCACTCACTAAGGCTGTGATACCGAAAGTTTTTCATGAGCACACTGCTCATATGGGTGTCACATTATTTGAGACTATTTAGTTTCAGTAGGAGTTTGTTCATTATGGTTACATTATATTTGTGTATACTCTGTTTTGTAATGAATATATTATGTTATTAATACTCAGTTTCTGCAGAAAATAAAGTATTTATTTTGTTACACTCTGTATTATATTTATGTTTGATCTCACTTAATATTGACCAGTTGAAAACAGGCATGATTAGATCACATTACATGTAGTTTCCATGCTACACTCCTATTATTGATCTATGTCATTTGAGAGTATTGGTAATGTGATTGATGGTGGTTTGAGTCACGATGAATGTGGCGACTGGCCCTTCAGTCTTTTATCGATATAATCAATGGTCGAGATTGTTTGAGGCACCTTCAGTATGACTGCTTTTATGATCTCATTAAGGTATATACATTTATATTTAATATATGTTAGCCCAAGTGGGAGATTGTTAGAATTAATTTTATATTGTTAAAATTAATCCTCTAATTAATCATAAGTATGGGCTAAATATATTTAAATATTAAATATGTATTGCAGTCAAATTAAAATAGTCAAATTAAAGTTTTGATCAAATTAGGATTGTTGACTATTGAGGTGTCCTACTCGTAATAGGATTATAAGTGTAGAGACCGATAAGAATTTCTGTTTTGTTGAAGGACCAAAATAGAAATTAATCATCATCATCAGTTATAAATAAGGGGTCGTGGTCTCCAGGGGAACATAACAATTTTGAGAGAACATTACGTTCCTTCAGTAGTGCTTCCGCTAAACTTAAAGTATGTATCCCCTGGAAGGCGACAAACCCCAAAATCGTCTTCAGCATCAACATACGATGATGTCAGGTATGCAATTCAGCTCTTTGTAATTTAATTTGAATAATCTAGTGATCTATGCATATTTTATATTTTAGGGGAATTAAGTTTTCTCCTCCTTTCAATCCCTATTTGAAATTCACTTTTCAATTTTACCCTTGCTAGTTTTTTAATTTTTTCTCAATTTCACGCTAAAATTTTTCATTTATTTTTTTGTTTAAAACTTTTTTTTTTCCATTTTTAAGCATTTTACTTCTCTTTTTCCTTTCACGGCTTTTTTATTCCCTAGTTTATACTAGATTTCTTCTTCACGTCTTCTTTTTCTTTCTCTATTCAAGTTTTCTTCTTCTTTATATGTTTTCTTTTTTTTTTTCTTAGTTTCTCATTTACTATTTCTCTATTATATTCCTTTTGAAGTTTTGAAGGTTTGCATGAAGATGTTAATTAAAGTTTCATTTTTGTTATAGATGTGATTTTATTTAAAAATGTCTGTGAAGATATTGCATGAAATAGTTGTTGAGTATAAAGTTCTTTAGTAGATTTTAGTTAAGGAGTTATTTTTTTTTTGGCATGAGATTTGAATTTTTTTTCTTTTCTTTTTATGTGTTCTTTTTATATTGTAATGTTATTATTTTTATTGGTTAATTGTAATGCATTTTATATATTCGATAAAATGCTTTAAAGAAAATTTTTTTTTATCTTTGTAAATTTTTAATTTATTTCTTTCTCAACTTGTTTTTTTTTGAATGAGTATATACCTTTTCTTTTTGAATTTTTCTTTTATTTTTGCTTGTTTTTATTTATAATGTATCAATATTGTACGTGTTAACTGTTATAATATAATATTTATCGAATATCTACGTAACATCTATAAACATCTATGTGTTATTTAAAAATATCAATATCTACACAATATATACCAAATATATTATATCTATCAAATATCTACTAAATATTTATAAAATATTTATAAAATATTTTTAATGTTATTTTATCTTTTTAATTTTATTATCACACGATATGCACATCTATAATTCACACAACATACTTCTACACAATATTTACTTATTAATTAAAAGCATCAACATTTATATACATCATGCACAAAACATCTACTACATCTACCAAATATCTACTAAATATCTATCAAAATATATCAAATATCAATAAAATATTTTTAATATTTTTTTACTTTATTTTTTAAATTTTATATTCACACAATATACATATCTATGATTCAAACAATATACATTAAATATCTATCACAACTACTAAATATCTACATGATATTTTTTATAATTTATGTCGTTTTACTGTTGATATATTTTCAAGAAAATTGTAGATCTATTATCTTATATTTCTTTCAATTTTTTATTGCTGCTTTTTAAAAGATGATGAAGATTAAACAATTGCAGATGAAGATGAAGATTTGATGAAGAAGATGGTGAGGATTTATTTTCTTATATGGTTTTCTTGGAGTTATTGCTCTTGTTTTTTTTTTTTTTTTTTTTTCATTTTTAATGCTTTTTTGAGCCTCTATTATTGATTTGTAATCTTTTTTTATGTTGATATTCCTTTTGGTATTGCGTGCTTTTGCTATCTGGTTAACGTCACTGTTACCTTTAGGGTAGATTTATTATTTTGACACTAATTTTTTTAGTTTAGCAATTATTTTTGTTAATATCAGTATTGTTGCAATACTTTTTACTTTTTTAGTTAGTTATGTAATAAGCCCAATAAATATATATCTTTAAGTAGGTAAAAATTATTAAAAACAAAGTTAAATAACATAAAACTCTAAATTAAATTATAATTTAATAACATGTTGATTTTAATTTTTTTTAAATAATTAAATTTATATTACCAATTTAAAAATTAAAATAAAATAGTAATAAAATTTTAAAAAGTTATAGTTCTAATAATTATAGTTCGCAAAGTTCATTCAAATAGAAAATAAAAAAAAATAAAAGTTTGATAAATCATTATTTTTCAAATAATGATTTCCAAAGCATTTTAGCATAGAGGAAGAATAAAACAGAAGGAGAAATAAAAAAAAATACAAAACTCTTAAAGAAAAAGATAAAAATTAATACAAAACTGAGAGAAAATAGATAATAAAAAGGCAGTGGAAAAATAAAAAAATCCATTATCACAAAAATAAAAATAAAAATAAAAATAAAAATAAAACAGTATTGCTCAGAGTATATATAATATTCGTAGTATTATCTTTTGTTTAGTAATTAGGAGCTCGCCTTTGTTGACCAGAAGCGACAGTTTAATAATGGAATCTAGTCCATGCACACTCCACGTTGTAGTAGCCACTGAACTCTTTCACGTCCTTTAATTATATTATTCTAAGCTTTCTAAATAATATTTTTTGTTGCTAAATTTAGCTTGAGATTAAAATAATAAAAAAAATTTCTTTTTTGTAGTTGGATATTTAAAATTCAAATTTAAGCGATGTTTATTCATAATAATTGATGGCCTTCTGATCCCCTTTCGTTTGGCTTTTCTGGACGGCAACTTCTTGGGTCATCATATTCTGAACTGAAATTATTAATTAATAAAGTAACTCAAGTTTAATAACATTTTAAAAAAACTATATAGGGTATAATTGTAGATTCAATTTCAAAAAAAAATTCACCAAAATTGAACCGAACAACATATTCTAAAATATGTGGTTACATATAATTAATGTCTGAATGATCAGCCCCTCATTTATGCTGGTAATATTATAAACTTAATTTACATTCTGGCTATTTGTTAATCATAAAATTATTTATCGCTACAAAATTCATGAGTATAAAAAAAATTGTGGGGATAAATCTTTTTGTGATACTCAAATTATACTTTATTTTGTATTTTAGAGGACTAATATATTTGTTGTTCCTAATGAAAATAAATAAAAAACTATACATTATAAAAAAAAAGACCAATATATTTATTGTCTCTTATATATTTTTTATTCAGAATATGGGATAATTTCTACTGGAATTAAAAGAGTTTCTTAATATTAATGCTATTTAAAAAATAAATAAGTCAATGAAATAAAAATAGAAGTTAAACTCTTTCATCTTAATATTATTTCCAGAATTTTAAATTTCTCTGATATTCATTATGACTTGTATAGTTTGTGTTTTGCACTAACCTAGTTACAAAATTATTTGGTAGAATAATTTTTATAAATTATTTGGTAGAATAATCTTTAAAAATTATTTAGTTGGATATTTTTTTAAACTGAATAAATTATTTGGTAGCATAAATAATTTTTAGAATAAATAAATTATTGGAATGAATAAATAATTTAGAATAATTTTTGAAAATTATTTATTAGAATAATTTATTTTTAGAAATTTATTAGAATAAATAATTTTTGAAAATTATTTGATTGAATAATTTATTTTTAGAATAAATAAATTATTTGGTTATTTAAATAATTTTTAGAATAAATAAATTATTTGGTTTGTTAAATAATTTTTAGAATAAATAAATTTTAGAAATTATATGGTAGAATAGTTTATTTTAAAAAAAGTTGTTAGATAAAATAATTTTTTTAAAAATTATTTGGTGAAAAGTTTATTTTTTAATAAACAAATTATTTAATTGAATAAATTATTTTAGAAATTATTTGGTAAAATAATTTATTTTATACCAAAGAATTATTTGGTAAATTAAAGTACTTTTCAAAATAAAATAAATTATTTTTTAAAAAAAACTTTATTTGAAAATAAAAAATTATGTGATCGATTGGCAACGGATATGCAAGACGACAAGAAAATTTCTCCAACTGAAAGACGACAAGAAATTGAGCGACAGATCTTTTATAATTAGTGACGGTCTTGTCCGTCGATAATTAACAATAGCTTGTTACACTTTATAGTTATTTTTGGCGACTATTGTAATGGCTATAGTTGCCGGGTCGTCGCTAAGTATAATTAGCTACGGATTTTTGAGATTGTTGCATGTGAATGTAAACTGTTATTGTTTTTTTTTTTTTCGATTAGAGATCACCTCAGAGTTTTTTTTTTTTTTTTCAATTAGAGATCACCTCAGAGTTACCTTAGGCCATTTAACTTAGCACATTACCTTAGATCCATACAAGATAAATTTTAGACACCCTATAATTAGAAAAAAAAAATTTCAAATTTCAGTTATTTTTAGGTCATTTTTTGCCTTTGATTCTTTTAATTTTTAATTTTCATCAAAATGTTTCTTTAATCTAAGTAAAAATATTTTTTATTTAAACTTTATTTAATTTTTTAAGTCAAAATAATTTTTTTTTAAATCAATCTATGAATTCAAAAATATTTTTTTATTCAAATATTGCTTTAATTTTTTAAATGAAAATATTCTTCTTATTTAAATTAATAAATTAGGAGATATTCTTTTAATAGATTATAATAAGTATTATATCTATTAGATGATATCAATAATTTACATAAATTCTTATGTAGAATACGATAACTCAATGGTGATACCAAATAACAATCTCGTATTAAAATCAGTAAATAACTTATTTAATTTTTTGATAAAGTTTATTTTTATTAATCTTAATAAAATGGGGAAAAAATATGGACTGGAGACACAAACTATTCAAGCCATTAGACTTATTGCCCCTTACACCCACGACTAGAACCTCACTAATCCATATGATAAAACCCCAGACAATACAATTCAGATTATAATACAAATTTTAACAACTCAATCGATATATATGAAGAGAAAAACAATTGAAAAATACAAATATAAAACCACAAGAAATACCAGTTATACATACTGCAAAAGATGCCCAGAAACAATTGATGAAGATCAAATAATAAGCCCCAGAAGCTTGAATAATGGTCAAAGAGGAACTTTGTTCCTAGTTGCACATTTTCATTGAGCAACATGTTTACTACAGCCATAAGACAATGATGCCCATGAGCCTAGGTCTTGTTTATTTAATGGTTTGTCATAGTATGATATGATATAATATAGTATGATTTAATTTTTATTTGCTTTGATTTTTAAATATCAAATATATGCTAATAAATAATTTTTCATCCTCAAAATATATTAAAATCTTAAAAATATCATCAAATTAAATAAAAATATTTTTACTTCACCATACTATATTATACATATCTTTCTAAAAATAATAAATATTATTTTCAGTGTCATATTATACCATACTATATAATACTATACATCATTAAATCATACTGCTAATTATCCAAACAAAGCCTAGATAGTTCATGTACAAATCAAGACTAGCAAGAAGCAAAGCACAATGCAAGCGGTGAGAAAGCAAATTATCAAAACTTGCATGATAAAACACAATAAAAGCCAAAAGCCACAATCCTTTAAATTTTACTCAGCCATAAAATTTAAAGGAACTTATTTAAATTTTATTGTGGAAAAATAATTCATCATCTACTTTCTAAAGTTAAAATTAAAATATTTTGGATGAAAAAAAATAACTAAACAATCAAAAGGTGAAAGTTATAAATGATCTTTAAAATATTAAATTTTGGTAACTAAAGTCTATCTAAAGTGAATCTAAAGTAGTACATGTGCCGAGTTAAATATCTGGGGTGATGTGCCATACCACATCATCGGTGAGAATTTAGCTGAAAAATTTCGATGACCTTTAAATTAAAAAATAATAAAAACTAAAAAGAAAATATTACGATATATTTAGTTGTAGAATATATTTTTCTTTTAATTTTCTAATTTTTTTTATCTGTTACCTAATTTTTCATACTTTATTTTTTAAATATTTTCCATATTTTATATGTTGAAATTAAAGTTGGTTAGTTGGTATTTATAGAATAAGGTCTCTAATTAACTAGAGACATGTTTTCAATAATAAGATGTACCTTCCCACTAAGTAGAAGGGATGCTTGCTGTGCAAAAATGAATTTAATACTTTCTTTATAAAAAATATAATAGTCTTTTCACGTATGGATGGTACGAAGATATCTTATTTTAAATAGATTTATTAACACAACCAAATACAATCCCATTATTATACCATTTTATATATGAAAATATCTTTGCTTGTTATTGATAACTTTTTATGAAAATATTTAACTATGCTTGTTATTGCTAATATTTTCTTATATACCATATTAAAAATTTATATTTTTTTACATATATATTTTTTAATCATTTTCGTTTGATATGATGATGGAGAATATTTATATTTCATATTCTGAATCACTCTTTCATTAACCTAAATTCAAAGGATTCAGTTATTGTGATTTTTGATTGAATTAATAATTATACATATTCATTTAAAACAATGGTTAATAAAACTGTTTCCTCAATGCCTGAAGAAAATATTATTGGCCTTTAATTGTCTATGGAACAGGCATGCTAGAGGTGTTGACACCTCAAACTGATTTCATTTTATACTGATTTTCAATCAAGCAATTGTGAATTTTCTTAAAGGACTTAAAGAAAAAAGGATTCTCAAGCTCTTTGCAAGTAAATAGCTTAAATTCCACACCAACACCATTTAAATTTAATGAATAAGACTGTTTAGGTTTTAACAATTGAAAGAAAAATAACTTTTGATGACTTAAAATAAACTATAATTACAAGAATTAAACAAAGATTCATTGAAAGCTTATGAAATCTAGGCTTGTACGGTTTGATCGAGTTTTTCTGTGAAAAATGTTGTGTGTCCCTTGTTTTTTCTCCTTTTCCTTTTTATTTTATGCTTCTCAATTTCATGCCTATTTTTTTGGCACTTGGAGATCGTGGAGAGCACTTACAACTGCCTCTTCCAAAGCTAATGATTACCCAAGGCATTAACTTTTTTTTCCTTTTGTAACTGCTCTTTCATCAAGGCTTGTGGATCTTCTCCTTGTAGATGGGCTTCCTCATTAATGGGCTAGGAAAATCAGGTATGTTGCCAACAAATGCCCTCCGCATGCGTTTGGTTTTGAAGAAACCGAAATGCACGTTGATTCTGATTCTTCTTCTTATTTTCAAGTGCTCGTTATATTTGTGTTTAAATTTGAAAATATTTCAAATTCAAACAACCCCATATCGCCTAAAATTTTGTCTAGCACTTTGAACACTTAAGTTTTTAAGTTGCACAAATCTTTCATTCTCTGCACTCCAAACCTCTGCTGTGGCATCTACCACTAATTCACTGAAGGAACAACTTCTCCAATGTTTTCCAGCTGACGATTTACCAACTCACCTATTTTTCGAGTAAGTTTCCTTCGTCTTTCTTTTATCCTTTCTAATTTTCATTCTAGTATTGATGATTCTTCCTTCACATATGTTTTTCTACAGGGATACTACTCAAATTTTTAAACTGGTTAGTTCTAGTACTAATGACCTTCTATCTCTAGGTCCCGTTTCTCCAAACCCTAAACTAGCTAGTCCACCTTCTCTTTCTTTACAGAAAGCTAACACTCTATTTGAAAATGCTAGCTCTATTTCTAAATCTTGGTCTCATTCTAACGATGAATGGTATCAATGGGTAGAACATATTTACCCTTTTTACAAAAAACCTTAGTCTTGAATGGGCATTCTTCAGCTAATCACTATGAGTCACACCACTCTTCACTTTAGCACTAAGTTTGTAGGAACTGCTCTTCATTTTTGGTGTCCTAAGCTTAGCTCTTTCCTTTTCTCCAGTGGCCCAATGTATATTACTCTAAAAGACATTTTTTACCTTACTGGTCTTCCAGTACTTGGTGATGATGTTGTTTGTCTTTTACCTACTGAATCACTAGATTACCCTAAATTCAATGCCACATCAACTAGTCAATCTTCTTACGAAAACCTCATCAGTACCAGGTGCCACCTAAAAGATCCCTCTACTAATTTAGAACCTGTCGAATTCCTCTGGGTTCTTCTCTGTCGCTATCTATTTTGTCCTACTCGAGGTAAACCTAGTATGGAGTATCTAATTCTAGCGAAAGCCTTAGCTACTAGCCATCATTTGGCCTTAGGTACCATTTTTCTTAGCTCTCTATATTTAAATATTCATAAATGTTTTACCTATGAGAAGCTCACTAGTTGTATGGGGATAGTTGAATATTTAAATATTTAACTATGGTTATGCCTGTATTTTCCTTCTGTTCACTCTTCCCTCCCTAAGAATCCCAACTATTGCTTAGGTGAGTGTCTCATTAATTGTGAGGTCATCACATCTTCCTTTGAAATCCTAGAGTTTTTTTATCTCCTGATTACATAATCTCCAAGACTTACCATGACACTGTGGATATGTCTCTGTGGCTTAAGTCTTTTATCTTTGGTCGCCTTGTTTTTAAAGAAGTAAGAAAATGCATGTTTTATGTCTTTACCACCCCTCGATTCCTATTTGTTGGAGCAGCTTATGCTTTTAAAATTCATCCTATGGCTTGCCCCATTTCCACATAAACCTATGCTCTTAACCTATGGAATACTCAATTCGGTTTTCTACCTACCATTCCTGAACATACTCTTGGAATTCTAAGAATTCCTGAAACACTCTCTCAATAAGTTGTTGAACAACTTATGGTCCAACAAACTCCCTTATCTTGTCATGTTACTTCTGCTGCTAGAGCCCATCTTTTAGCTTTTGATGATTGGTGGCATTCCAACGACCAACGACTTCTACCTTCTTTGGGTAAACAATTATTTCTTCCTATTGACTGCGTACATATATTCTTACTAAGCTACGGGTTTGTATTTAAGCATTCATATTTTTCAACCCAAAGAAAAATGAGCTAGAACTCCCATTCAACCCAAAGAATCCAAATCCAACAATAAGAAAGCCAAAACAAAATATGAAGCTCCTGCGTTTCGAAGATGCAAGAAATATAACCAAGTTACCTTGAAGACCAAAATATCCAATGCGGCTGACACTTATTTTAAAGTCCCAAATGTTGATGATGCCTATCCAGGTAAGCCTAACTTGAATTATTTCCATTTATTCTTTATTTATGCTTACCTATTTATTGCTTTTCTCAAAGATATCGACTAATCCAACACTTTCTAAAGGAAAAGGTTCCTCAGCTTCTTCTTCCAATGGAATTGAAGAAAGCACAACCTCTGATGAATCAAAAGATGTTGCCACTAGCTTAGCCCTTTTGTCTACTGAAACTGACCCCTTGTCACCAATAAGAGCTTTCACTCGCCCAATTGCTAGTACATTGACTCCTAAAGTATTATTTGTCCTCATATTGATATCCCTATGACTTGTATCAATAAAATTCACTTTTAACCTCTTTTCTATAGGGATTATCTTGGGAGAATACCATCGCTTCAATTCCTAATGAATAGGATGAAAAAGTAGACCTTACACCCTTAGTCCAGATGGTCAGCCCTCTTCCTCCTGCCACCAATCGTGTTGCCTTGTTGTAATTGAATTGGCAAAGAATAATGCCATGTGCTATCTTTCAAAAGATATTATTTCAATGACTCCTCTAGAGAAGGATGCTCTTCTTGCTTCTCTATCCAGTTTATTGTCTTCTCTAACTAAAGAGGAATCCAAACAAGTGGTTTCCACTTTGATGAAAGAAGATGAGTCAATGTTTACTCTTGTGGTTGTTGCTACCAAAATTAGCGCTGACTATGCTGAGAAGATCACTCAAATGCAATAAGATCAAGCTAACCATGAAGCAGAGATACATAAGAAACATGACTGTACTGTTCGAATCAATACTTTAAAAGCTCAATTACACAGCCATAATGATCAAATCCAAGAGCATTTGACCACTGTTGAAAAGCTTAAGGCTAAACAAAAAGACATGCTAGCTAAAGGTAAAAAATTAGAAGCTCAATATCACCAATATAAGTAGAATATTGATGCTTTCAAATATTTTCTAAAATCCTAGAAGAAATGTGCTGCTTCCTAGACAAGTGAACTAATTAGCGCTCAAAAGGCTATCATCAATTGTCGAGCCAAGTGGAGTGCTCTCCAAGCTACTGATATTCATTCGCTTTAATTATTATAGTTTCTTTTAAAATTTTTATGGTCATGACTTTGGCCTGTTTAAGTACTTGTAGAATTTAATTTAACCATGAGATGGTTTTATCTTTTTAGTCAAAATATTAAAAGATTGTACTTGTTTAATCTCACGCTTTAATATTTTGAACCTCAATGGCCATTAAGCGAACTTTAATTTTATTAAATGCTACTTAATTTTCAATACATAGCTAACCATAATTTGGCCTTGCAGTTTTCCATAATATTAACATAAAAATCAACAGGGAATAGTTTAATTCCATTCATTCCCATATAGAAGGATAATATTTTTTCAAATATTTACCATTGATTGCTTTCCTATGTGGTTCTCCTTCTAGACTTACCAACCAGTATACATTTTCATCTAGCACTTTGTAAACTTTAAAAGGACCTTTCTAATTCGGCGACCATTTTCTAAACTCTCTATCCTTAGTGACAATAGGTAAAATTACCTTCGAAACTAAATCTCTTACCTCAAAATTCTTCTTTTTTACCCTTTTATCATATAACCGTGCTACCCTCTTTTTCTGCACCAGCATATGGTTGAACACCTGCATTCTCACTTCTTTAAGATCTTCTAACTCCATGGCCATTGCCTTTATATATTCATCAGATACCAACTGATTCTCTAAAGCTACTCGAAGTGAGGGAACCACCACTTCCATTGGTAAAACATCATCATGCCCATAAACCAAAGAAAATAGAGAAACTCCTGTGGCACTCCTTTTTGAGGTTTTGTAAGCCTATAGCATTTCTGATAAAATCTATGCCAATCAATAGGATTATCTTTCAGAATTTTCTCCAGAATGTTTATAAGGATTTTGTTGGATGCCTTGACTTGCCCATTAGCTTGAGGATAATAAGGAGTAGACTTTATTAGCTTGATTCCATAGTCCTTAGCGAAATTTTTCATTTCATCCCCTGAAAACATAGTTCCTTAATCACTAGTTCCTCTGGTGTGCCCAGAAGTTTGACGCTAGTCACCCAATCTGACAGTGAATTCAGCACTAGTGTGATCGCCCCTTTCATATTTTGGTGAAAAAACTCTTTGTCAAATAAGGAAGTGACATGTGGAATGACTGTTGTAAAGCCATTTTTAAATTCAAAAAGGGCGACAATCCCTGGACCTTGGGCGACCATCCCGACAGCCACAGCATGGGCAATATTCCACCAGCAGATCACTTACATTTGACCGTTGGAAGATTTTCAAATGGAGCGGCAGTCCTTATGTAAAGGACGACTGCGCAACGTGCTAGGGCAACCATTCCATGTGCTAGGACGACAGCTTCCTATGGAAATTTTTGTTTAACATAAGTACTAGCCTACTAATATACATCACATGACTTATAATGGCTAATTGGACCATATTGGCTATAAATAGCCCAAGAAACATCTTGTTCAAGGGTAATTTTTTATTGTAAAAGCCTAAGCAATATACTTCCATTTACATTTTCTATAATTGACAATTGAATTGTTAGAGTGTTGGGTGTGAGCATTAAATATCATTAAAAGTTTAAATGTGAGCTTGGAAACACTTAAGTTGTTAGAGTAAGCCTAAAAAAATTCTTGTAAGGGTTGTGGGATTGATCTCAAACAATTATAAAGTTTGGTGTGGGCCCATTATTGTCCCAAGATAGTAACTAAGAGGGGGGTGAATTGGTTGATTTGAAAAATTGAGGGCAAATTAAAAACTCAAAATCAAACCAAAGCAAGAGTAGTAGAAGAGAAGAATGAACACAAGAGAATTTATAGTGGTTTGAATTACCTCAATCCTACATCCACTTCCTTAATAACTTTTTAAGATTTCACTAGTCTTGAGTTTTTACAAGTTAACTCTAACTTGGTGTTTTCACAAGCTCATACTAAACTTCACAATGATTTGAGATCAATCATCACAACCCTTACAAGAGTTTTTTCAGGCTCACTCTAACAACCTAAGTGTTTCCAAGATCACACTTAAACTTTTGATAATGTTTAATACTCACACCTAACACTCTAACAATTCAATTGTTAATTGTAGTAAATGTAAATGAAAGTATATTGCTTAGGCTATTACAATAAAAAATTACCCTTGAACAAGATGCTTCTTGGAGTATTTATAGCCAATATGGTGCAACTAGCCGTTATAAGTCATATGATGAATATTAGTAGGCTAGTCCTGGTGTTAAACAAAAATATCCATAGGGAGCGGTCATCCTGGCACATGGGACGGTTGCCCTAGCACATTGGGTGGTCGTCCTTTACATAGGGATTGTCACTCCATTTGAAAATCTTTCCAATGGTCAAATGTGAGTACTTTGTTGGGAGAATCTTGCCCATGTTGTGGCTATCGGGATGGTTGCCCAAGGTCTAGGGGCGGTCGCCCTTTTTGAATTTGAAAATGGATTTATAATGGTCATTCCACATGTCACTTCCTTATTTGACAAAGAGTTTTTTCACTAAAATATGAAAGGGGCGGTTGCGCTAGTGCTGTGTTTGCAGATGGATTGAGTGACTCGCATCAAACTTTTGAGCAGACCTGAGGTCATGAACACTACTACCAATCCATGTGATTTCCTCTTAAAATGAATTGACGGTTGTGATATGGAAGGGAAATTAGTGATAAGTTACAGAGAGATCGCTCGTCAGACCGCGCTTATCACCGCGTTCCTTACTGTGAATGTTGGAGATTTGGTCACTTAAGGTGCGATCATCCCAAGAAATGGACAGTCGCGACTAAGGCTATCACGGTCACTATTGAGGATGAGACTTTGACTGCGAGCCCTACTGTAGCTCAACTTGTTCTTCAAATCATCAAGGGTGGTCGCCCTTTGGGCTGGTGTGACCGCACCATTTACCCTATTCTAGCAATGTATTGAGCAACCTATTTCTGCATCAAGTAACTTAAAGATGTATTAAATAAATCATTCAATTTGAATGTTAAAGATCAAAATTGAGATTATTTGGCTAGAAATCTCCCTCTTTTTGACTTTGGCAATCAAATAGAATGATGATAAAAGAAAAGCAAAATAATGACAATCTTTGTTTAAGTTTTTAAGTCAATCAACTTGTTTCTTTTAATCTTTTTAATCTCCCCCTTAATGTATGCTTTATCAAAGATGATTTGTTTCATTTTAATTGTCCTTTACTTTAACCAATTGATTATTTTTTAATTTATATTTAAGACATCATCTTATTATTTGCATGTTTTAATTTGCTTCATATCTTCTCAATGCATCATCATCTTATCTTCTCCCCCTTTGACAAAGGCAAAAAGAGAAATGAAATTGAAGACATCAATAAAAGAAAACTAGATGTTCAGTGATGAGGCATGAAGTACAAAACATGAAAAGAAAAGAAAACATAAAAACATGAAATAATAAGACATAAACATAGACATAAAAACAAATAATATGAATCAACAAGGAAAACTCAATCAAATTATTCATCTTCATGCTCTTCTTCTTCCATAGGGGCCTTGCCCTTGTCAAGAGGAGCATGCACACTGCTGTTGGAGCTAGTGCTAACATCATCTCCTAATGATTCTTCTTCAAAAGGGCTTATTTCACGGTCACTTACATCCCATTCCTTTATATCACATTGAAGCAACTCCATCTTGCCTTGCATGTCATAAAGATCATGATGCATATGGGATAAGAGATCAATTCTCTTGTTCAAGTATTGAAACCTCTTGGACACATCCCTTTTGAAGTGAGCAAATTATTTGGAGAGAGATTTGATAGCTCTAGGGATGAGTTTGGTTGGAGAACTGATTTTGCTAGGCTTAGAGGAAGAGGGTTTGTGAGGCATTTCCATAACAACTTCTATAGATTCTCCTTCTCCCTCAATGGTATACCTTGGTCTCTTCTTATACCTATCCACCACACCCTTCTTACCAAAAAGATAAACAGAAGAGTCATCAATCTTCCTAACACAACCAGCATGCTCTAAGTATTGCATAGTGATGGCACTAGAGGATAGATCAAATGGATTCCTCAAGGTAGCCAGATTAAGGTCATTTAAAAAATGCAAATGTCTAGCTATTTGGGTGATGTGAGAGGAAAGAAAGAAAGTTTCTGACTTATTGGTTGCATGATGATAGAGGGTGTCTATGAAGAATTTTGGTGTGTTGATGGAAATGTTGTGGGTGAAGGCATATAGGAAAATCAAGTCCCTTTTGATGACTTTTTCATTTCCATCAGTCCTTTAATGAATGGTGCTGGTACTAATCCTATGGAGCATCCAATGGGAGAGGGATTTGATGTGTTTATCCTTAGATTCCTTCATAAAGGACTTCTCTACTGAAATTTCTTGCCAAAAGGTAGAGAGGGTTAAATTTGAGAAAGCAGTATCATTGTAGGATGAGGCTCCACCTATTGAAAAATCCTAAATTTTCTAAAATCTTCTACGGTTAAGGCAAAATATTGGTCAAACAGCTTAAATCTAATCCCATACCACCCTAAGGCTTTGTTTTCACTCTTCTCTATTTGAAGAGACATGAGAAATTCTCTACTCAAGCTACGATAACCTATCTCATTAGGAAAAACAAACTTTCTCCAACCAAGAACATCAATAAATCTATCAATTTCATCCTTGATGTTAAGGGCTGTAAGCATGCCTCCAAAAGGACCTTTGGTTCTCTCCATCTTCTTCCTCTTATGCATGACATATCTTATGTCTTCTTCAGAAGTTTAGTGATGAGGTTTGTGGATTTGCTCAACTCTTCTAGGCGGTGGAGGAGAGGGAGAAGCCTCTTGTTGTTCCCTAATGACTATACCTGAAGGTTTCTTCCCCTTGCTCGTTCCCTTAGATGGAATTTTCTTCTTATGAGCCATTTGGTGTAAGAAAGATGAAAGAAATAGAGAAACAGAGTATGCTTTTGAGAGTGATGGATTTTGAGATGATTTTTGTGTTTGATTAAAGAAGTATGTAACTGAAGTTTAGTGGGTTTAAATAGAGAAATGATAAAAAAAATAGCCTTTTATGGCTATTAAAGATTGGACCTTAATGTTATTCATTTTGTTAGTGTATATGCCCTTTATGTTAGTGTATATGCCCTAGGCCATTGATTTGGACCTTAATGTTATTCATTTTGTTATTAATAAAGAAGTTTTTATTATCATTGTTATGTTTGCATGTTATATATAATAATGATTATATCCCTGGTTTATTATTGTTATGGAGATAATAATAAATATAACTAGTGTAATATTGATTTGATAATCATAAGATGATTATAGGTATGAAGATACAAATCAATATTATGGATACATGTTAGAGAACAGTGTATTGGATAGACCCACATAGATATCACTTCATGGTTTAATGTCATAAGTGTATCTCATAATAGTTTTCATTTAATCCTTTGACTTGAGATTGTCATAGTTTTCAACATAAGGAATATTATGTTTTGACATGATCAAACGTTATCTATAACTAGATAATTATAAAGGTTATGCTTGAACATGGTATAAATTATGTAGAGGAAAATGAACAATCAAGATGGAATTTGTCCCTCTCTATGAGAGAGATATCTTCTGGGCCCCTCGATAAGTGTAACTGAGAAATGCATGGCCATGCTCAAATAAGTTGATATAAGATCAATCTTATTTGTTTATCAGTTAACTTGGAGATCGAGTAATCATAAGTTTGGACAATATAAGTATGGCATTTACTATGACTTATTTTCAAACTAGATATCGTGTGACAAAGGGATTAATGCATGTACTATTTCAGGTTTTCATTTATAATGATTCTCATGATTAATTGGGTAGTCGTAATGTCTTGCTAGAGGCCAATTATGATTTGTGCATTTCAATAGAGATTGAAATACACTACCAGTTAATATGAGCCTATCGGGTCATACACATAGAACGTAGGCTGTACTTAAATAATAATTATTATATTTTTATTATTGTTGTTAGTATTATTATTATTAGATATTAATAATAATATTGTTATAATAATAATTATTAGATAATAATTATTAAAAACGTGGGTCCATATAGGATATGGACAGCTAGGGTTTTGACAAGGAAAGTCTTTTAAACGGTTTTAAAAGGGCTAGAGGGATTATGATCTGATCATTATTCATTTTGAAAGAAAACAGAAGAAGAGAAAAACCTAAAAACCCTAGTTTCGTTTTTGAAAAGGTTCAGCCACTGCTGTTGGTGAGCTAGCACTCAGACCGGCGTACATTCGTGTGGACTTCGCTAGAGGGTGTTCGTCTTTAGAAGGCAGCATCTATTAATCGATTTGAAGCTACACAAAAGGTTAGTTTCGAATCTCTTTTATCGAACTGAATGGATCACATGGATCCTGGGAATAAATCGAAAGATAATTTTTGTTTTCCACTGCGGCAAAAGGGTTGTAGATTCTTCTCGATTTACTAACATTCTTCAGAAGTTTGGTGATGAGGTTTGTGGATTTGCTCAACTCTTCTAGGCGGTGGAGCAGAGGGAGAAGCCTCTTGTTGTTCCCTAATGACTATACCTGAAGGTTTCTTCCCCTTGCTCGTTCCCTTAGATGGAATTTTCTTCTTATGAGCCATTTGGTGTAAGAAAGATGAAAGAAATAGAGAAACAGAGTATGCTTTTGAGAGTGATGGATTTTGAGATGATTTTTGTGTTTGATTAAAGAAGTATGTAACTGAAGTTTAGTGGGTTTAAATAGAGAAATGATAAAAAAAAATAGCCTTTTATGGCTATTAAAGATTGGAAAAACGTGAACTGACACACTACCAATGGTTAGAAAATATTGGACAGAGTGTACAGGGTTGGACCGCCTTTTTGCATAAGGACGCTCGTAAAAGCAACGGCACAACCATTATATAATGAGTCATGCCCGTTACCTGTGAGAAGGCCTGTAGCGGTCGAGACTTTTCAAATTCTCACTGCCATCCATCCTTTCTGCCCTATCACTCGCTGAAAGGCTATTTGGGATGAACATGTCCAGTGGACTAATGACCGCAATACATGGCAAGATGACCACGCTCAACCAAGAAAAAAGAATAAAAAGAAAGAAGGAAAATAGGATTTGTTATGAACAATGTATGATCAAAATTGAATGTTTTAATAAATGATAAAGCATTGCATACACATCAATACTTAACACACTACATCATTTATTCATTCAAGGAGCTTCCATCAAACAATCCTAAGTTATGCTTGATAAATTTTAGTTTATCTTCATTCAGAGGTTTTGTAAAGATATTAGCAAGTTGATTTTATGTATCATTGAATTCTAAGACAATGTTTTGGTTTTGCATATTATCTCTTAAGAAATGATGCCTAATATCTACATGTTTAGACCAAGAATGTTGAATTGGATTCTTAGATAAGTTAATTACACTAGTGTTATCACACTTAATATGAATATGATTAAATATTTTTCCATAATCAATCAATTGTTGCTTCATCCATAGAACTTATGTATAATAAAAATATGCCGCAACATATTCGGCTTCTGTGGTAAATAAAGTAGCCGACACTTGTCTCTTGCTAAACCAATAAACTAGGCAATCAATAAGAAAATGACATGCCCTGGTTGTGCTTTTCCTATCTAAAAGACTACCAGCATAATCCGCATCCAAAAAACCTAAAATGTCAAATAATGTATTTCTAGGATACCAAAGTCCTAAATGTAATGTACCATTCAAATATTTTAAAATTCTTTTAGTAGAATTAAAATGTGATTCTTTAGGGCATGATTGAAATCTAGCATATAAACATACGTTATATATTATATAGGGTCTAAAAACGGTTAAGTAAAGTAGCAATTCAATAATAACTCGATGTTTCTTCTCATCTGCTACCTTACCTCTTTCATCTTTGTCAAGTTTCAAGGATGTGCTCATGGGAGTCTTGCTAGTCTTACAACCATTCATTCCAAATTTCTTGAGGAGTTCATTTGTGTACTTGGATTGGTTAATGAAGATCACATCCTTGCATTGCTTAATTTGTAGTCTAAGGAAGAATTTGAGTTCACCCATCATGCTAATTTTAAAATCCCTGGTCATGCAAGAAGCAAATTTCTTGCACAAAGATTCATTAGTAGCACCAAATATAATGTCATCAACATAAATTTTCAAAATCAAAATGTTATGTATTTTCTTTTTAACAAAAAGATTTGCGTCAACTTTCCCTTTCGAAAACCCATTTTCAACAAAATATGCACTAAGTCTATCATACCAAGCTCTTGGAGCTTGTTTCAATCCATATAGTACTTTGATAAGTTTGAAAACATGGTTTGAAAGTTTATAGTCTTAAAAACTAGGAGATTGTTCAACATAAACTTCCTCATTGATAAAACTATTTAAAAAAGCACTTTTTAACATCCATTTGAAAAAAGTTTAAAGTTCATATGACATGCAAATGCAAGTCAAATTCTAATTGCCTTTAATCTAGCTACGGGGAAAAATGTCTCATCACAGTCAATGCCTTCCTTTTGATTATAGCCTTTGGCTACTAATCTAGCTTTGTTTCTAGTAATGAGACCCATTTTATCAAGCTTGTTCCTATATACCCATTTGCATCATATAATTGGATAATTTTTAGGTCTAGGGACATGTTTCCACACATTATTTCTCAAATTGGTTGAGTTCATCTTGCATTGCAATCACCCAACGTTCATCAATAAGAGCCTCCTCAATGGTCCTTGGCTCAATTTGAGAAACAAAGGCAATATTAACATCTAAGCGTTTAGATTTAGATATAGTAGTTACTCCCTTTGATGCATCACCATTGATGAGTTCTTTTGGATGATCCGTAGCTCATAAGGTATGCAATTTTAGGTATTATTCCATTCCACAGCTCATAAGAAGTTTTGTTTATCAAAGGCCTTTTGTAAACACAATTTGAAATATAACAAGCAAAATTAACGGTTTTCACCCAAAAGTAAGATGGTAACTTATACTCATTGAGCATTGTCCTAGTCATTTCAACCAAAGTTCTATTTTTTCTTTCAACACGCCATTTTTTGTGGTGTTATAGCAGCCAAAAAGTTGTGTGAAATACCAAATTTATTGCAAAAGTTTTTAAAATTTTCATTTTTAAATTCTTTTCCATGATCACTTCTAATAGATGTGATTACATAGCCTTTTTCATTTTGAACTCTTTTTGCAAATATTTTAAAATGATTGAAAGCTTCATTCTTTTGAGCTAATAAATTTTACCCATGTAAACCTTAAGTAATCATTAATAAGTACAAATGTATATAACTCGCTACCTAAGCTAGCAACTCTATTTGGTCCAAACAAATCCAAGTGAATGAGTTTTAAAGGTCTAAAAGTACTTACAATATTTTTAGATTTGAATGAACTTTTATGTAGCTTGCCAAATTGACAAGGTTCACATGTTCTACCTTTGTCAAATTTTACTTTGGGGAGACTATCAACTAGTTCTTCTTTACTAATGCATTGTAAATGATCCATACTAGCATATCCTAGTCTTCTATGCCATAACCAAGCATCATTATTAATAGAAATCAAATATTCAAATGTATTATTGGAATGTATGTCAATTTTATATGTGTTACTAACTCTAGCTCCTTTGAATAAAAGTTCACCATTTGAATTGTTAACTTTACATCATTCGAAATCAAAACTTACATCATATCCTATATCACATAATTGACTTATACTAAGAAAATTGTGCTTCAATCCATCAACAAGCCAAACATTGTCAATTAAATTCTTACCAAGCACGCCAATGGAACTAATGCCAATTATTTTGCCTTTAGCATTATTTCCAAAAGTAACATGGCCTTCATACTTATAAGTGAGAGTTGTAAAAAGCTTTGTATTCCCCATCATATGCCTTGAACATCCACTATTCACAAGCCAAGTACTCTCATTGATAGTAGATTTTAGGCATAACTACAAAAATAATAATGTTCATCTTCTTTTAGGTACCCAAATGAGGTTGGGTCCTTAGGGGTTAGTAGTAAAAAGATCCTCTAACTTGAGATGAGCCTTCCTAATGTAACAAAATGTGCTCTTATGCCCAAATTCATACAACAAGTGAATTGATACAATGTTCTATACTTATACACTTTCCTATTAAAGTTCAATGAACTATGCACACAATTACAAGTTTGTGTTGAATGAGTTTATTTTTGTGCATTTTTGTGTTTATGTTCATGCCTAGTATACATGATTTGCTCTTGAAACTTTAGTTATAGAGCCTTGTGTACCCAATGTAATCCTTTTAGGACTTTTATGTTTGGTTTGTGCATTAGTGTTCTTTACAACTTTTCACTAGAGGTTTGAGTTGTAGATACTTTTACAAATATGGTGCATTAGATGTGGTGTTGGATGAGCCTTTGATTCCTAAACTATGTTTTAAGGAGGGTGACCTTTGATTGTCTATCAATGTGTCTAATACCTCTTTTCCTTTGTGAATTTTGAAATTGATTCTTTAAGTTCTTTTAGTTCATGCTTCAAATTTTCATTTTCCTTGATCATATTTTCTAAGCTATGTGATTTTTTTTATTTCATCAATGGATTTCAACAATTGTTCATTTGAGGTTTTTAATTCTAATGTAGAATTTTTAAGTATACAAAATCTTTTTCTAACTTAGAGCATTTATCCTCATAAAATTTCATCTTATAAAAATAGTTTTCTACTCTAAGATTCATATGTTCAATCGTATCACTATCATCTAAAGCATCATTATCATTATCATCATATGTAATTAGATTCAATGATTGAGTACTTACCTCATTGGAGTCTTTTTCATCCTTAATAGCCATGAGACATAGATTGGAAATTTCTTCCTCCTCTTCTTCTTCTTCACTTGAGGAAGAATCATCCCATATTACTTTGAGTGATTTCTTCTTTTCTTTATCCCACTTCTTTTTATTTTTTAACTTGAAGCATTTTGATTTGATGTGACCATATTTACCACATTCATAACATTTCACTTCATTCTTTTTATCTTTTATCTTTGAAGGAAGATTTAGAAAGTGTACCTTTGTTAGCTTACAATCTTCTCTTTCTCTTCCAATCTTTCATTCTCTTTGAAAATATTGCCATTTCTTCTGCTTCATCACAATGTTCATTACTTGAGCTCTCAAATCATTTGATTTCCTTGAGAGCTATTACTTTCCTCTTATCCATTTCACCTTGTTCTTCTTCTCTTTTGGTGTGTAATTCAAAGGTGAGTAGTTTTTTGACAAGTTCATCAGTTCTCAAAGACCTAAGGACATGAGCTTCTTCAATTGAAGAAACCTTAGACTCAAAGTTCTTCTTTGATCTAAGTGCTCTCAAGAACTTGCTATTAACATCATCTTAATCATATATCTTACCATATTTTTTTAATTCGTTGACGATGGCAAACAACCGATTTATCATGTCAGTGAAATTTTTATTAGGCTTTATCTTGAATAGTTCATACTCATGTATATACATTTTCTTCTTAGTGAGTCTCACTTGGGTAGTACTCTCATAATAGTTCTCATAAGTTTTCTAAATGCAATGTGCACAAGTGAGATGTTGAACTCTCTCACCTTCATCTCTTGATATTGAATTCATAAAGATGGAAGCTGCCCTATGGTTCTTGAACTGTTCTCTCACATTGGCATTTGACTATTGTGATTTAGGAAGAGGAACCCTTGACACCATCAACTTCATGAGTAGGAGGTTTTTACTCATTTTCAACATAATCCCAAAGCTCTATTCCTTCACTATCTAGGAACAAAGACATCTTGTGTTTCCAATAGGAATAATCCATTCCATCAAAGTAGGGTCTAAGAAGAGAATCAAGATTTCCATGAGAGGTTAAGGTACATGAAAAAGATGTTTCCATTTTAGATCAACTTTCACAATTAAGTTTAAGAAATTTTGAGTCTCTGATACCAATTATTGTCCTAAGATAACAACCAAGTGGGGGAGTGAATTGGTTTATTTGAAGAATTAAAGGCAAATTGAAAACTTAAAACCAAACCAAAGCAAGAGTAGTAGAAGAGAAGAATGAACACAAGAGAATTTATAGTGGTTCGAATTACCTCAATCTTACATCCATTTCCTTCACAACTTGTTAAGATTTCACTAGTATTGAGTTTTTACAAGCTTAACTCTAACTTGGTGTTTTCACAAGCTCACACCAAACTTTACAATGGTTGAGATCAATCTTCACAACCCTTACAAGAGTTTTTCCAGGCTCACTCTAACAACCTAAGTATTTCCAAGCTCACACTTAAACTTTTAATGATGTTTAATGCTCACACCCAACACTCTAACAATTCAATTGTTAACTGTAGTAAATGTAAATGAAAGTATATTGCTTAGGCTATTATAATAAAAAAAAAATACCCTTGGACAAGATGTTTCTTGGGATATTTATAGCCAGTATGGTCTAACTAGCCGTTATAAGTCATATGATGACTATTAGTAGGCTAGTCCTTGTGTTAAACAAAAATTTTCATAGGGAACGATTGTCTTGGTATATGGGATGGTCGCCCTAGCACGTTGAGCGATCGTCCTTTACACAGGGATGGTCACTCTATTTGAAAATCTTTCAACTATCAATGTGAGTGCTCTGCTAATGGAATCTTACCCATACTATAGCTGTCAGGATAATCGCCTAAGGTCCAAGGACAGTCGCCCTTTTTGAATTTAAATTTGGCTTTACAACGGTCATTTCATGTGTCACTTTCTTATTTGATAAAGAGTTTCTTCGCCAAAATATGAATGGGGAAGTCGCGCTAGTGCTGAATTCGCGTTCGGATTAGGTGACTAGCGTTGAACTTCTAGGCACACCCAAGGTCATAAACACTACTGCCAATCCTTGTGATTTTCTCTTAAAATGAATGGATGGTCATGATATGAAAGGGATGGTTGTGACAAGGTACATATAGACCACTCCTCAGACAGCACTTATCACCGTGTTCCCCACAGTGAATGTTGGAGATTTGGTCACTTAAGGTACGATTGTCCCAAAAAATGGACGGTTGGACTAAGGCTATCACAGTCACTACTGAGGTTAAGACTCTTACCGCAAACCCTATTGTAACTCAACTTATTCTTCAAATCATCAAGGGTGGTTGCCCTTTAGCCTAGTGTGACCGCACCTTTTTCCCTTTTCTGGCAATGTATTGAGCAACCTATTCCCGCATTAAGTAACTTAAAGACATATTAAATAATTCATTCAATTTGAGTGCTAAAGATCAAAATTGAGATTATTTGGCTAACAGAGGAGTACCAAATCAGTGAACAATATGCTCCTTGATGAATTATATAACATCCTGTTGTTCTACTTTTTTCATTGGCACCACTTCTATCCATTTTGTGAAGTAATCTGTAGCCACAATCTAGAAATTATGTCCCTCGAAAGAAGCTAGATATATTTTTCCAATTAGATTGATAGTCCAACCATGAAATGGTCAAGGTCTAACTACTGCATGCATATCATCTGCTAATACTCTTTGAATGCTTCTATATTTTTGACATTGATAGCAACCCTTAACATAAGTAATACAATCTTTTAATATGGATGGCCAGAAATAGCCATGCCTCTAGATTAACTATCTCATTTTCACATCAGCTTGATGAGCTCTACAAACACCTTCATGCAATTGCTTCATCACTTCAAAAGCCTAAGGCTGAGCTAGACACCTTAGGAGCAACCCATCTTGTCCTTTCCTGTATAATTCACCATTTATCAAGACATAAATTAATGCTTAAATCGTGATTTGGTGTGAAGTTTTTTTACTAAAACAATCTAAATATTTCCTGATTTCTTATCTCTAATCTCCAGCCACATTAGCATCGAATGAGAAAGAATCCACCCATATTCCTCTTTTACTAATTGAAGAATGATTTTTCTTTTGCACCGTAATTAATTTTTCTGTTAATTCTTCCATCATCCTTAATCTTGATGCGCTTAAGCTAATTCATTTGCTTCCCAATTTTCTTCCCGAGGAATATGCTTGAAATCAACTTCTTCAAAATTATTTATTAACTGAACTGCAGCAGTGAAATATGGAGCTAGCAACAAACTATTACACTTATATTCCCTAGCCACATGTTTTAACACAAGTTGAGAATCTCCCATTATCATCACATTTCTAGCTTTCAAATCTTGCAATATTTCCAATCCAATCACTAATGCTTCATATTCGGCTTGATTATTTGTACATTTAAATTCTAAGTGAAATGACAATATTGTTTTAACCCCATTTGGTGTTGTGATTATAATCCCAGCACCAGATGTTGTACTAGTGTTAGACCCATCAAACTTTAGAATCTACATATTAGTCTATAAGTATTAAATAGGTGATTCATCACTATTACTTTGCTGCTACATTAAAGAAGGATGATCTACCAAGAAATTTGCTATAGCTTGGCCTTTCACTGACTTCTGAGGAAAGTAAACTAAAGACAATTCTGCCAAAGCTATAGCACACTTCCTAATTCTTCTAGTAATGAGAGGTTTATTTAGTATATTGTGAGCGGAGATTTTCATCACTCCCGGTGGAATGGTTCTTGCGACTTCGACACTGTTAGGCTCAGGGTTTTAGAGAATACGAGCCTAAGCCCGGAAAAAATTGAGTCACCACCCGGACGGGCCGGCAAAAAGCAAGGGGTGAATGACTCGATTCCTAAGAAATTTCTAACCCCTAATGGGTTCGAAAAGTTGGGTACGTGAGGGGAAGGTGAGAAATGGCCCAGCGCCCCCACAATGCCTGGTTCATTGGAACCGGCCTCCTTTTCAGGTCTTAATATTATAGAATTCTTAAATATAATGATATTATCCATACTACATGCAATAATTAAAATAAAGCATCATTATATTAAAATCAAAGCAAAATTCAAATAAAATAAATAAATGGACACCCATCCGAGGATGAAAATGTACCTTTACATCGTCCAATGTCTAAAACTAAATAGGAAACTTACCAAAATGTGAAAACATGTCCTTTACATTAATCTCAAAATATAAAAATAATTTAAATTACATAAAAATTAATTAATAAGGTATCCAATCATGGAAACATACCTCTTATAATTTTAATAAATAAATAATAATTGAAAAAATATTCATCCATGATAAATTAAATAAACCAAGTATTGAAATTAAATAAATCAATCATCAAAAAATATAATAAACTACACAATTAAATCTAAAACTTTATATAAAGCAATAAAAAATATAAATTGAGGTTTACATCTTGAATTAGGATTTCTAGGGTTTTAAACATGAAATATGGTTTTTTAGGGTTTTAGATGGGAAAGTAGGGTTTCTACGGTTTTAAACATGAAATATGATTTTTTAGGGTTTTAGATAGGAAATTAGGGTTTCTAGAGTTTTTCCTTAACCTAAGACTTAATGTATATAAAATAAGATTTAAAATACAAATAAAAATTTAAATAATGCACAATTACGATTTAATGTAGACTACCATTAAAAGATACTGTGATATAACTCTAAAGTATAAATTGTAATTAGGGATTCGGATTATTGTAATTATAAAATTGTAATTAGGGTTTCGGATGTTGTAAGCAATTATAAAATTTGTTGTAAAATCCTATTTCATGAATTATTATCACAGTAAGTTTAAATGAGTTAAGTGTTGAAATTGATCAATGTATTTAACTGGACGAGTTAATAAGAACGTTACTTGTATTGTAGGCTCCACCAAGTTGATGTGTTGATCCAAGCTATCTTATCTTTTATGCCTAGAACAATTGATTATTGGTTGAAGACTTCGTGATCTAAAGATCAGCCACTGCCATTTTGCTTTGCTTTCTTCTTTGTTTTCAGATTGTTTTCTTCCCTTCTTGATGTTGCTCAATTGCTTTTTGATGATTCACGTTTTATCAAACTACTATTGTATTTTACTGCCAATTTGTTAATCTAGGTTGCTCTTTGCTAAAAGTTCCTAATTGTTATTCCCATTAAAAGTCCCTCTTGTCGAAGGTTGCTGAAGTTCAAAAGTCTATCCAAGTTAGAAACCATGAAGGCTGCCCTTTGCTAAAAGTTCCATAAATCCACCTATCTCTATTTTAAAGTTTGTATTTATAACAACGTGCATGCATTAGGTTAAAAAGTTATGGGAGTTTTTCATTTTTAAAACGGATCCTCTCTGATTCATATTGAATTAAAACCACGTAGTACACCGAGACCATATCGGAGTTAAACCAAGCAAACTCGTCAAAACATAAGTCCATATCGAATTGGGAAGGCTCCAATTCGATATGGAGCCTATCCCATATCAAATTGGACTTCCAATTCAATATGGGGACCTTTAATTAAGGTCCCATATCTAATTGGAGAGTCCTAATTCGATATGGGACTATCCCATATCGAATTGGGGTATCCTAATTCGATATGGGTTGTCCCATATTTAACTGGAGAGGCCGGTTTGACTCCAACACACCCCCGAATGCCCTAACATTGAATTAGATTCAATCAAATTTTCAAGACAAATCTCTTTAGGGTTTTAAAGGTTTCACAATTGCACCATATAATCAAAAGGTTTATAACTCAGGCAACGGACAAGTCAGGATCAAAATCAAGGGTCTGCAATTTGCTTCCTACTTGAATGATCTGAGACTTCAGTAGAAAAGAGTAAAAATCAACATAGTTTTGAGCAGATTTTGGATGAGGATGGGTACTTGGATTTGATTTGGGTACTTAGACCCGAGACTGGGTACTTGGGCCTGAGATTAAATTTGATTTGGGTACTTAGACTCGAGACTCGGTACTTGGATCAGAGACTGGGTACTTGGACCCAAGACTGAATTTGATTTGGGTACTTAGATCAGAGATTGGATACTTGGACTCTAGACTAAATTTGATTTGGGTACTTGAACCCGAGAATGGATACTTGGACTCGAGACTGAATTTGATTTGGGTACTTGAATTCGAGAATGGATACTTGAACCCGAGACTGAATTTGATTTGGATACTTGGATCCGAGATTGGGTACTTGAACCCAATACTGAATTTGATTTAGGTACTTGGACCCGAGACTGAATTTAATTTGGGTACTTGGATCCGAGACTGGATACTTGGACCCAAAACTAAATTTGATTTGGGTACTTTGATCCGAAACTGAATTTAATTTGGGTACTTGGATCAGAGATTGGGTACTTGGACCTGAGACTGAATTTGATTTGGATACTTGGACCCGAGATTGGATACTTGGACCTAAGACTGAATTTGATTTGGGTACTTAGACCCAAAACTGAATTTGATTTGGATACTTGGACCCGAGACTGAATTTGATTTGGATACTTGGACCCGAGATTGAATTTTGGACTGACCTTTTATCAGTTGAGAATTCTGATTGTTCCATTCTTTAGTGGATTGTGGGTCTTTACCCACCAAAAATTGATATTTATCCACTGGAGATTGGGTCTTTACCTTTAAAACATGGATCTTTATCCTTTTGGACATTTGTCCTATATTTTCTTTAATTTTTCTAGCCGGATTGAACTTTTATCTTTTGCATCTTCATTCTTTGGAGAGTTTTAATGTTTTATTCTTTTTGTTCTTCCTTTTGTAAAAAATTCAGCTATTTTTTAGCTGGCCTCATATTTTCTCCTTGCCTCATGCGCGGCAAAATATTTGAAAGTGAGTGTAAAAATGCTTTGTACATGCATAAACACAAAAATTGAAAAGGAGAAACTTTGCCGCATGTGTAGGCTCAAACCAAAGATTTTTTTCTTGCAGGCTTTGATTGATGTTTTTGTTGTCTAGTTCTTCGCACAAGCATGTATTTCTTCTTTTTACAAAATGACTGGAGCTTTCTCAAGCAATGGGCCTTCCATGCCACCAGATTCCATGTCCGCTTCATGTTTGCTTCATAGAGTATTGTTGTTTACTTTGACAAATGAAAAATGCAGTGTGATATGCTCATGTATGAATGATATGCATGAGTAATACTTACAGTGGTTCCATCGACTCACAGACCAAGGTGATCAATTGAGGTGTTCTCATTGACTCTTTCCAGACGCCTGCTCAGATCTTGCATTGGAATGACAGAAGGTTCTACATTTATGGCTTTTATCTTTAAGATATTGAGGACATGACTGGTGGAGACCCCAAGCAACAGAATCAGAGATACATCTTTTTCAAACTATGATTCAGTATGTCAGTTGGTAGCTTCTTCATAACCTCGCTAATAATTATTTTATTTGCCCAATGTGTCCTTTGAGGTGCTATGATTTGACATACTTCCCTTAACTTGAAGGCTTTGTAAAATTTTTTTTTTTGAATTTTGATTTTGAAATCAAATGTTGGCTTTGCCAAATCAATGTCAATTTATCTCAGGACTCGATTTTCAAATTTAACATATCTATAACATGACAACCCTAGTTACCGTACTAAACTTAGGAACCATTTCTGTTTAAGCAAGAATTGTCGCACTTCAGATAAGCACATACACATTACTTGGCCAAAGGTCTCATTGAGTTTGAATATTGTCTATTTCATATGTATGCTTATCCAAACTATCTCCACTAATAGACTCTACCTACAAAGAGAGATCAACAGGTCTTTGATAGGCTTGAAATGAAGTCTATAAGGGACACAGGTTAAATGAAAGCCATTTTGAGATTGGAGCTGATGTGACACAATGGACAAACCTTCAAACTATAAATTTCTTGTTTAGAGAGTTGGAAGCAGGAATAAGATAGAGCTTTGAACATTCTTCTTTCTTCTTGATGTTAATTTGGATCTTGATTGGGACTATCTTTTTCCTTAAAAAAAAGGGTGATACTCACATTCCTTTTCTTTCTTCTTTTCCCTTTCCTTTCTCTTTCTTTTTCTTACTCCTTTTCTTTGAGCATTTTATCGTTTTATCCTTCTTCCCTGTAGGACTGTCAAGAATAGGACTTTCAAGAACTGGATGACCTTTCTCCTTTTTCTTAGATTTTGATTGAATATTTGGTTGGATTAGACCAATTCAAGTCAAACTGTCCTTATAAATCAAATGGAAGTCTTTTGTTGCTTTAGGTAAAAGAGAACTAGGTTGGCTTTCTGAACCGCCTTTTTGGGTTTTATTTCTTTTCTTTTTCTTCTTTTTTTGTTTGTTTGTTTTTTTCTTTTGTTTGTTTTTTTCTTTTTCTTTTTTTGTTCTTGCTTTTTTTTGTTGGTCTTAATTCCTGAAGAATTGTCTTCACTATAGATGAGTGAAATAGAGTGAGTGTACTTCAACAAGGATAAATCATTTGTTGTCATGATGTCTTCTTAATAAATTGGTGATATTAGGTCTAATTCAGGTGAACTTCAACTACCCTTATGGTCTTGGAAACTTCAACTATCCATATGGTCTTGACTATGCATTTCATTCTTTGATCTTTTTGCCTCTTCACCTTAGTGATCATAAGACTTGTCAAAAATGTAACAACAGCTCAGGGTAGGTCATCGGGCTTATAAGTCAATAAAGAGAAAGTTAAAATCTTATGAAGGCTCAAAGGGACAACTAGGGATTGATATCTAATTAGGTGGATACTAGTTGTTGGCTAACCAAACAATGCCTAAATCATCTCTCCCTTAAATAAGCAGAGTTCAATTTTGCCTCGAAAGTTTGTCAAAGTATGTTCTAAGACTGACTAGACAAAGGTAATTATGTAGGAGCCCTCTCTAAGTAAGCATACACAACTCAATGCTATAGAATAATTCTTTCACCTAGTAAAGTTATTCAAATTATAATTCATAGATATACTAATTCATAAATATCAATCTAAATCCATCATCGGTTGAGCACCAAAATGAACAAAGACCAATAAAAATAAATTTAATGAAAGTAATTTATTCAAACAAACATAATTTGAAGAATATAATTGTTCCAATTAAATATTAAAGAAAGCAAAATAAATAGAGCAATACTCCAAGCTAAGGTAAGTTTGTTGAACAAAATTTCTTCTCATTCCACATCTTCAATACTCTCATCTTGAAAAGAGGATAAAATAAAATCTTCCTCCAATCTTTTTTCTACTAGAAAGGTTGCTGGTGGTGGCTCTCTGTTGAACCTTGACAAAGGATTGTCTTTGGTGCTGGGCTTACTAGGCTCAGGAAGCTTACTACTGTCAATTAAATTTTGAATCTCATGCTTTAGTCGTAAGCATTTGTCTATCTCATGTCCTTGTGTCTGATGAAATTTACAAAAGACTTTAGTATGAAATTTTGGGGGTAAAGGATTCGGCAAAGGTCGAGGGGCCAATGGCTATAATAGTCCCTTCTTTTGTAGCTTGTTGAAAACCCAAGACAAAGGCTTTTCCAGATCTGAAAACTGTCTTCTATTTACTTAACCAGTTGTATTGACATCGACTTCTTTACATATACTTTGATTGCCAGACTGATAATTCCGTTTTATAGAAAAATGGTTCTTCTCTCTTTCCCACTCTTTGCAAACCAACTTGCAAGAGGTCCTTGAAATCCCTTATAAGGGTGTGAGATAGCCTCTTGCGAAGGTTAGGCAAGACGTCTCTGACTATCATTCTGATCTAATCTTATTCATTGGGCCTCTTCTTGAGTAAAGCCGCCTTGTTCCTCCATCTCTTCACATAGTCCAAAAAAATTCTCATTTGGTCTTTGCCTAATGGCTTCTACCTCCATCAAGGTAACTCCCAGCTCGACATTGTACCCATACTGTTGAATGAAAGCTTTGTACAACATATCTCAATCTTTTTGAGTACTTTTTTTCTAAGGTGTTGAACTAATTTTGGACAACATGGTCTAATGAGAGCATGAAATATCTTAGAGTTTAAGCCTTAGTAGCTTGGACAGACCGCATAGCAATGATGTACTGCTTCACATGGAGATGAGGGTTTTCAGTTCCATCGAATTTGGCAAAGGAAGGCATCTTGAACTTGTATGGGACCTCCTCGTCTAGTTCAAACAACTTGTCAACCCCCGACATCTCTTCAGTTTTCAACTTCTTTTCAAATTTCTTTTCCATATTAGCAATCATCTTCTCAACATCAGATGTCTCGGTCTTTTCAATAGTTGTCTTCTCAATAACCTGTGGCTCCTTCTTTTGATCTTGAGGATCTTAGAAGTATTAGGCCCAGTATTCATCACCATCCATAACCATCTTGTCATCATTGAAGACTACTTCACCAACTTTAGCCTTTCCCTTATCTTTCTTAGTACTTGCGAATGCTTCAGTAATTTTCCCAAACATTGCAGCCATTTAACTTTTCATTATCTCAGCTAGGGCCCTTTTTAGTTCTTCCATCTTAACTTCAAGGGCATCATCTATTATCTTTTGAATCTTCTCAGGTTCCATTGCTTTTGGTGAGAAGCTAACTGAGTTATTGCTGGATTCTATGTCACTGGCATAGGTGGGATTATCGTACGCCCTTGAGCTACTGTACTCCAGGTCTGTGAGCCAGAAAGAATCAATGCCATGTAATGCAATGCGTTTATGCATGTATGCATGTATGCACAAACAGCAAATAAACAAAGATAATTAGGACGTTCATTCCAACATTATAACTTCTACACACAAATCAAAATACCAATATGGGGTATCTTATTTTTGAATAATTCCCTCGGACGTTTCAACCAATTGTTATATTTTCAAAAATGGAAATCAGTTCATGACAATTCCTGTTAATTAGGCTTTAATCCATCCAATCAACTAAAGTAGTTTTTATGCTATATTGGATTAAAACTAAATTAAGAGGTTTATTATAAATAGATTTCTCACTTGAAAAAGTAACTAATGATTCATGCTACAAACAAGCCTATGATTAATAGTTCTTAGCATAAACTAGGCTCGCAATAAATTTTTGGTATTTTCCATAATTGACCCAAATATTTTGTAAGCTCATTTTAAAAAAGATTGTAATGAAGTGAAAATAGTTTTATTTCAAAGCCCATAAAAAGATTTTAGAAAAAATAAATTTTGGGCTTTGAGCTTGGGCAATGTGGTGAAAAATAATTTTTTGATTCATTTTTAAAAGTTTTTATGTCCAAAGACCATCTTGAAAAGTTTTAAAAATAGCTTTGGTCTTTTGGACTTTAAAGAAAAAATTATTTTGAGCTTACAATGTAGGTTGGTCATATTAGAAAAAAGAACAAATCAAATAAGCCATGATTCAGACTAAGATAAATTAACCATAGTCAAACAACAAGCATTTAGGGTAAAAACCTAAAGAAAGTAACTAGGCCAATTACATGATCTTTAGTCTTTGGGTTGAAAGGCTTAGGTTCCCATAGCAAGTATATACCAAAAGGTACAAGGCTATGAGTGGTTATGACATGCTCGATCTCCATACCTTGAGTGAAAGTATGATATCCCTTACATAACACAATACGGGTAACATGGGCATCCTAACTCATGCACACTATGCAAACTAAATGATGCAATGGATAATATCATAATAAGAAAGAATAGAATAATATAAAGACCAATGGAATCAACTTATCTTATCCGCAGTGTAGTCTCCACTGTGAGCGGAGATTTTTGCTCATACTCCTGCTGGAATGGTTCTTGCGACTTCGACACTGTTAAGCTCAGGGCCTTAGAGAACATGGGCCTAAGCCCGGAGAAAATAGAGTTGCCACTCGAACGGGCTGAAAAAAAAGGGGTGCATGACTCGATTCCTAAGAAATCCCCAACCCCCTAATGGGTTTGAAAAGTTGGGTACGTGTGGGGAAGGTGAGAAATGACCCAGCACCACCACAACGCCCGGTTCATTCAAATCGGCATTCTTTTTCAGGTCTTAATATTATAGAATTCTTAAATATAATGATATTATCCATACTACATGCAATAATTAAAATAAAGCATCATTATATTAAAATCAAAGCAATGTTCAAACAAAATAAATAAATGGACACCCATCTGAGGATGGAAACGTGCTCTTATATTGTCCAATGTCTAAAACAAAATAGGACACCAACCAAAAGGTGAAAACGTGTCCTTTACATTAATCCCAAAATATAAAAACAATTTAAATTACATAAAAATTAATTAATGAGGTACCTAATCACGGAAACATACCTCTTACAATTTTAATGAACAAATAATAATTGAAAAAATATTCATCCAATATAAATTAAATAAACTAAACATTGAAATTAAATAAAATCAATTATCAAAATATATAATAAACTACACAATTAAATCTAAAACTTTAAATAAAGCAATAAAAATATAAATTGAGGTTTACATCTTAAATTAGGATTTCTAGGGTTTTAAACATGAAATATGATTTTTTAGGGTTTTAGATGGAAAATTAGGGTTTCTAGGGTTTTAAACAAGAAATATGATTTTTTAGGGTTTTAGATGAGAAATTAGGGTTTCTTGGGTTTTAAACATGAAATATAATTTTTTAGGGTTTTAGATGAGAAATTAGGGTTTCTAGAGTTTTTCCTTAACCTAAGACTTAATGTATATAAAATAAGATTTAAAATATAAATCAAAATTTAAATAATGCACAATTATGATTTAATGTAGACTACCATTAAAAGATACTGTGATATAACTCTAAAGTGTAAATTGTAATTATGGTTTCGGATTATTGTAATTATAAATTTATAATTAGGGTTTCGGATACCGTAAGTAATTATAAAATTTGTTGCAAAATCCTATTTCATGAATTATTATCACAGTAAGTTTAAATGAGTTAAGTGTTGAAATTAATCAATGTATTTAACTGGATGAGTTAATAAGAAAGTTACTTGTATTGTAGGCTCCACCAAGTTGATGTGTTGATCTAAGCTATCTTTTCTTTTATGCCTAGAACAATTGATTATTTGTTGAAGACTTCATGATCTAAAGATCAGCCACTGCCACTTTGCTTTGCTTTCTTCTTTGTTTTCAGATTGTTTTCTTCCTTCCTTGATGTTGCTCAATTGCTTTTGATGATTCCCATTTTATCAAATTGCTACTATCTTTTTTACTGCCAATTTGTTAATCCAAGTTGCTCTTTGCTAAAAGTTCCTGATTGTTGCTCCCGTTAAAAGTCCCTCTTGTCGAAGGTTGCTGGAGTTCAAAAGTCTGTTCAAGTTAGAAGTTCGTGAAGGCTGCCCTTTGCTAAAAGTTCCATAAATCCACCTATCTCTATTTTAAAGTTTGTATTTATAACAACGTGCATGCATTAGGTTAAAAAGTCATGGGATTTTTACATTTTTAAAATGGATCCTCTCTGATTCATATCAAATTAAAATCACGAAGTACACCGAGACCATATCAGACTCAAACTAAGCAAACTCGTCAAAACATAAGTCCATATCGAATTGGAAAGGCTCCAATTCGATATGGAGCCTATCCCATATCGAATTAGACTTCCAATTCGATATGAGGACCTTTAATTAAGGTCCCATATTTAAGGTCCCATATCGAATTGGGACTTCCAATTCAATATGGGACCTTCATTTAAGGTCCCATATTGAATTGGGAGAGTCCCAATTCGATATGGGATTATCCCATATCTAATTGGGGCATCCCAATTTGATATGGGCTGTCTCATATTGAATTGGAGAGGCCAGTTTGACTCCAACACATGCCCGAATTCCCTAACATCGAATTAGATCCAATTGAATTTTCAAAACAAACCTCTTTAGGGTCTTAAAGGTTCCACCATTGTACCATATAATCAAAAGGTTTATAACTCAGGCAACGAACAAGTTAGGACCAAAATCAAGGGTCTACACATATACTTAATCAAGTCTGTGGAAGACTACATACACTCTAATTCTATTGATGTAGTGGCGAAGCTTGGTGCATGAAAAAAAAAAGCCAAGCACAACTTTTCAATAGGAGAGTATTTTACTTCCATGTTAATCAAGAGGTGGCTGAGGTAATAAATATCTTGTTGTCTTCCTGGAAAATCATTTTGTGCCAACAAACATCCAGTAGACTTATCAACTACTGAAATATATATTTTCAAAGAATAACCTTCTCTTGGAGGCACTAATACAAGAGGACTCATTAGATATTCTTTTATATTGTCAAAAGTTTCCTGATGCTGAAGACTCCACACAAATTCTTCAGAAGCTTTCAATTTCAAAAGTTATGAGAAAATCTTTATTCTATTGGCCAGATTAGAGATAAATCTCCTTAAATAATTAATCTGGCCTAAAAATCTTTGTAATTCTTTTTTATTCTGTGGAAGCTTACCTTCAATAATTGCCTTCATTTTATTTTTGTCCACCTACATACCTCTATGATGCACCATGAATCCTAAGAAATTTCTAGCCCTCACCCAAAATGCACATTTCTCTATTTCTTCTTTCACTTTAGCCTTTACCTCTTTGGACAACTCCTTGGTGGTTGTTAAAATGGCCTGAAACCTGATTTGATTGGAAGACGGTGTTCTACTAGTCTTCTATCCAAACCTAGCATATTTTTATAGCTCTAAGCAAAATAATCTTTATATTCATGCAACAAGTTTACTAATTCATGTTTCAAGTCTTTAGCAAGCAATGAACTGACATATGTAACTTTGGGATTCTCTGTTCCCAAATTAACCTCTTCCAATGTATCCCGAGTTTCAAGTTGAATGTCTTCAAATTTCTATGGGGTCTGAACCAAATCTTCAAATTGTATTTCTTCAGCATTTGTTTCTTCTTGGTCATCTTCAAAAATGACTTCTGCTCTACAAACTTCCACCTCTTCTAACTCTTCACATATGCGCTGCAAGTAACATTTCCACATGGTAGTTGCAGCTACTGCCTCTCCCTCTATGGTTCTTTTAATCATTCCACCTCCTCAATAATTGGTAAACATACCAGCCTGAAAGGCATTATTGCAGTAGGTTTGAGGAGAGCTTTGGATTGGGCTTGTATTTGTTGCTTGTCCACATAAGACATATACACCTCATTAGGACTACCATTCTTCTTCTTTTATTTAAAACAAATAGGACCAAATCCATGTTCATATTATCTGGCCTCAATGCATTCTGCAGATACAGAAAAATGTTTTTCCTCAGCCCAAAATAGTTTCCACCTTATTCCCTTTCCAACATAAATGTACTTGATGCAAAATGGAAGGAATGCAGGCATTTGTATGAATCCAATCCCTGCCCAATAAAGCATTGTAATTAGCTAAAGAATTAACAACAAAAAATGTTATCATAGATGTTATACTTTCCATTGATAATTGTATTGGCAAGATTCCAATAGCAGGAGTTACTTCACCAGTAAAAGCTGACACAGTTACATCTGTTGCAATTAAATCCTCCTCATTTTTCCCCAAGACTCTCAACATCCTATATGGAAAAACATTAATAGCTGACCCATTGTCCATTAATATTTGTGTAATTCTTCTTCCATTAAAATCTGCTTTAATATACAGTAGACAAATATGCTGTTGTCAAATATACAGTGGATTAATACTTTTGTCATTTTCACAGAAGGTTTTTCAAATACTACCCTCTTAGAACTATTTAGTCTTGTGGCCCGAATAGTTATTCATCTATATGCTTCATCTGAAGTTTTCAACTTGTGCTGTCCCCCCCGAGCTGAATCTACTTCCACCATAGCTTTTGTCACATTGCTTTGTTCCTTAGAATCTAATAGAAGCACCAGTTATGTAACTAAACATTGAAAATAAATATGAATCTTTCCAACAGAAAATCTTCCCCTAAAAATCTCTTTTTTATCTGCAAAATTAATTTTCTCATCTTCTGTCGCCTTTCGACCAAACTTGGATTTTGACTTTTGTACTTTCATGACTATGGGCTCCTGTTCATTATCTCCAAAACTTTCCTTATCCCACTCTTTTCCCTTGCACTCTTCATCTTTAGTATTTTGCCTTCTCTTTGCAGTTCTTTGCCTCAACAATCTTCTCTTTTTGTGTTCATGTAAGTAACTGTGGAAATTTCTTATGTTTCACCTTATGCCATTGATTTTCTATCTCCACTGGTGGAGGAGTCACAAATCTAGGTTTCCACTTATGCTTGTCTACTCTATTACTTTCTTTTGTTTTTTATATTTTCTAATATGGTCCACACTCTTTAGGTACCCAAACCTTTTTTCATTTACTACTCTCTGCTCTCAAATCTCTACATACCACTCTACCTCTTTTTGCATCCAACAATGACCTTAAATCAAAGTTAGCTATATTCACAGAAGAAAAGAGGTCTTCATCCACCATCATCACCTCTTTCTTTTTAGGGAACTTGAGAATTCTTTTATTGATCTGTCTTGTAATATATTCTCAATCCCCAATAAGAGCCAATGGAATGATTTTTAGAATTATGGAACTTACAATACTTCTAGCCGTTTAATTCTTCAGCACTAGGGATGTATGATCTGGATGTTGTTTTATAAACTTTTTCTTAAGTAGAAAATCAAAAATAGCCTCTGTCTTTGAAACATCAAACGTATACTGAGGCTGTGCATTTGAAGTGGGAACCTTCTTCCATACATCTGGCATTTTCTTTTCCAATAAAAGGCATGTTACAGTACCAGTGATATGTAGATAAGACACAATAGCTTCTTGTTGACCAATTTCCCATAGCACTCTTCTTCTTTATCTTTCTTCTTGTAATAATTCCTCATACTCAACCACCTTAGCGGCCAATTCATAAAAGTCTCTGAACTTCATCCCTTGAAACTTTTTCCTTAACTTCAAATCTAAACCTCTTTGTGCCATCTTCACAAATTCTGTTTCTGATAGATATACTTTGTACATATTCCTCATCTTTTTGAACCTAGCAATAAACTTGTCAATGGTTTCCCATGTTCTTTGAGTTACTCTGAACAATTTAACTATATATACTTCAGGCTCAACCCTAAAGAGTTGAGTATGAAACTGCCGCTCCATTTTTTGCCAATTAAAGATTGAATTCCTAGGAAGAGTTGTGTACCAAGTAAATGCACTTCCGATTAAGGAATTAGGAAACAATCTTAACTTGAAAAAAGTAAAGTTTTCATAATTTTCCAACTCATAACACTTAATTGTAAATCTTGCAATATCTTCTATGGAGGATTGACCATATTCTCAAGAGAACAATGAGAAATCTAGGATATGATATCCTCTTAGATAACTGTTTCCCCGATCTATCATTTTAGGATAAGGTTTCACAAATTCTAGATGACCTATTTGTCTTAGGCCAGGTCCATAAAACTCCTAGACAATTTCCCTTATAGGATCCATATCAACATTACCCCTATGCCAATTTTCCTATGGAATTAATTGCGGTGGTCTCCAGACTAGGGGTTGTGGAAATTTTGCATCATAAACCTGTGGTTGTGTATGGGGATTAATCATTCCAAACATATGTGGGGCTTGATTTAGCCTACCATTAACGTGGCTATTACCATTGGTAACTTTATTATTTCCATTCAACTCTTCCCTTCTAGGAGGAGGAATATATTTTTCATCAGCATACCCTGAGCCTATGCCAATCTTCTAAATCTAAATTAATAGAATGCCCCCCGAGCTCTTCTATCACTTGTTTAGAAGAACATATACCTACATTTTGCACAGATGAACTTGTCTTAGGAGAACAATTTTTTTTTTCCAAATGTCAAATTCCCTTTGCTCACAGTCTAAAATATTTCTTCTTGCTGCTTTTGCATTTGGACCTGTGACTCTTGAAATTTTTTTTGAGTGTCCTGAATATGTATACTTATGATATTAACACATATTTGAAAAAATATGCTAAAGTCATTTGATCACATTTGTCAGCAATAACAGATCCTTCCCTGGTACTATCTACATTTAATTGTGTTATGAGAATCTCTGGCAAGGAAAGACCCTCTTTCTCAATTTGTTCCACCATTGATGGAACGTATCCCTCTTGCGCTGCTGTTGCAGTGGCAACATCCGGATCATTGACCTGGTAGTATCTCTCACATTCTTTTTCAGTGGCATTGCTCTCGAATTGTCCCACTGGGCATATCAAAATTATTTCCTAAAGGCCTGAAAAAAATATTGTTGGCCTTTAACTGTCTGTGGAACAGGCATGCTAGACATGTTGACACCTCAAACTGATTACGTTTTATACTAGTTTTCAATCAAGTGACTATGAATTCTCCTAAAGGACCTAAAGAAAAAATGATTCCTAAGCTCTTTGCAAACAAATAGCTTGAATTTCATAGCAACACCATTTAAATTTAATGAATAAGACTGTTTATGTTTCAACAATTGAAAGAAAAATAACTTTTGATGACTTAAAATAAACTATAATTACAAGAATTAAATAATGATTCATTGGAAACTTGTGAAATCTAGGCTTGTACAGTTTGATCAAGTTTTTCTGTGGAAAATGTTGTGTTCCTTGTTCTTTTCTCTTTTTTCTTTTTTATCTTCTGCTTATCAATTTTATGCCTACTTTTTCGGCACTTGGAGATCGTGGAGAGCAGTTACAATTGCCTTTTCCACAGCTAACGGTTACCAAAGCATCAGCCTTCTTTTCCTTCTATAATTGCTCTTTCATCAAGGCTTGTTAACCTTCTCCCTATAGATGGGCTTCCTCACTAATGGGCCAGAAAAATCAAGTCTGTTGCCAACACAAACTAAACTCCATTATTGGCTCAAGAAGAAGTTTCAAAATATAAGAAAAATTACCTCATTTAATCTTAATTAATCTCCATCCACATAATTATTCTTTTATTAATTACATTTGGGAGATTGGGAATATCCAGGGGACTCGAACTCGAGACCTAAACGGGAGCAACACACGCTCCTGGCTACTAAGCTACATCTTAGTGTTTTTCATCCACATAATATAAAGACAATAATATTTAGGTTAATCAGATGAAGTAACATAGTCCAAATTGGTGAGCTAATATATATATATATATATATATATATAGTTTGTTGAATGATACGTCATATCGTCATCCTTAACTAAACAAATACATATAATTATAGTATAAATTATTATTTATCCTTAAATTTTGATTTAATTAACATAATAATTAAAAAATAATTAAATAGTCATTAATGTTTATTTACATGATCAATTCTTTTAGTCCTTGTGTTTAATTTTCGTACTTTATGTTAAATTTATATAAAATAACTAAAATATCCTTGTATGCATAATAAAATCAAGAATTTTTTCAAATTAGTTGATTTTTGTATTTTAATTCAATTTACTGGATTTTGAAACATTTTAAAGTTATTCTTTAAGTTCTATAATTACGTCAGCTTTTAATTTTTAAATTGATTGTGGGCTCCAACATCCAGAGTTGGACTTGAAATTATTCAAAAAGATAATCTTTTAATTAATTTATGCCACATCAGCAAAATTAACGGTACTAAGGCATAATTTTTTTTTTTGGAACGGTATCAGCAAAATTAACGTATTATTTTATCCCTCGGCGTGCTATTAAGGCATTATTTGAAAGTAAAAGACAGAAAAAAGAATACACAATATGAAGTGTTAAAAAAAAAAATCTCAGCGCATTTGACGAATGTGTGAAATCACGGGATGGTTTTCTCAACTTTTCCCTAAAATTAATGATGAAATTTTCAATTATATAAGTATATATACTTCGGTCTTTTTACATCAAATTTATAATAGAAAGTAAACTTTGATTACAAAACTAAAATTTTTTATGGAAATGAAAGTAAAAAATTATTTAAATTTTGATGGAAAAGCCAAAAATTATTTAGTTACTTTTTTGAAAAAAAGAGAGAAACTTCATTAACAAAAATAAACCTCAGGAATGAAATAGTAATTTATCCTTATTTATATTTCAGTCCTATCACATAGGAAAAAAAAAAGAGAGAGAGAAAATAAGAAAATAGGTCCAATGGAGTATAAATAGCAGACCCATTTGCCCTGGTGGCTACCCAATACATACAATATATATTACATATATAACTATTAGAAGTGATTAGACTTAAATTCAGGTTGTTTTATTCAATTAATTATCGTAGTTTACAGTTAATTAGTCATGGGTATTGTAACTTATGAAGGAGAGATTGAGAGCCCTGTTCCACCGGCCACGTTGTTCAAGATGATTATTGCTGAAAATGAAATTTATCTCCCTAAGGTTCTGCCACATCCCGATGCTATTAAGATTAAAATTCTTGAAGGAGATGGCGGAGCTGGTACCATCAGGTACCTTACCTTTGGCGAAGGTCAGTTACTTTCTAATTTTTAATATTCATTAATTATATATAAAATATCAGAAAAAATAATTAAAATTATGAATAATTTAAAATTGTAATAATTAATAGCATTAGAGATTTTAAGTAATTTCATTTATTGAAATATTTATGTAAAATTAATTAATTAAAATATAATTTTCAGGGAGTCCAATAAGTCATTTGAGGGAGATTACTGATTTCATAGACGTGAAGAATTGCACATATCACTACTCAATAATTGGAGGAGATCCTACTCTGATTGATACAAGTAAAGTTGAGAAATTATCATTCGAGCTTAAAATGGAAGCGACTTCTAATGGAGGAACTATCGCCAAAAGAAGCTGCAAAGGCTATATCATTGATGGTGTTGAGGTTGATGAAGAAGAAGTTAAGGCTAATCTTGTCAAGACTACGCAAGTCTTTTTCGGTGTATTCAAGACTTTTGAAGCCTATGCATTGGCAAATCCTGATGCTTAATTAACCAGTTAATGTGCCTTTTTTTTTTCTTTTCGTTTTTATAAACCATTGATTTATGTTGAAACTTTAATCTCACTTTTGTGTTAAGGCCCTAGCTACCTGGTCTAGTTATTTTCGACTGTTGCTACCTAAAAAAAAGTGGTTGTGTGTTGGTCGGGGGGTGAGGTGGTGTTGTTTGGGGGGTTTAGACTTATCATAGTTTTTATTTGGTTTAATAAGTATAAATATGCTCTTAGCTTATTTTTTAGATTTTTTGTTTTGTATTTGTATTTGTATTTGTTTTATGTTTTCTCCATAATTATGTTATTGTTTTGGTAACTATTTGCTCTTCAGTTATATAGTTAGTATTGTTATCTTTATATGGAATTGATATTGAAAATTGCAGTGAAAATAATATAAGATGAGTGTTTATATGCGATTGGACTCGGTTCAAGACATAAAAGACAAGTTTAGCATGATGGTCTTTTTTTACTTATAAAGATTATTATTTTATGAATGGGATTCAAAAACGTAATTTATACTTTGTACAATTTTATATTTTATTTACTATTACTTATGTAATTTATTTCATGAACCAAAATTATCTCTTCCATCTCCGGAAAAAAAAAAGAAAAAAGAAAAAAAATGTTAATTAGTGTATAGAATAGAAGAGAAGATTGGGGAGAAAAGAACTTTCTTTCTTATATTTTTTTCTGCCTTTGTACATCTGTATATATATATGGCTTATCCTAATTGTAATAGGATAGGGAACTATCTAATGGAAAAGAATTCTAACTTCTTAACTAATTCCTGTTCTAACTAACATGTAAATCCTAATCTAATACTCCCCCTCAAGTTAGGTAATGGGGTTTGCAATACCTAACTTGCAAAGTACATTTTGAAATATTTCTCCAGATACTGCTTTGGTGAGTATATCCGCTAGTTGGTCTTTCGAATTGACGAAGGGAAGTGAAATGATTCCCTCCTCAATTTTCTCTTTTATGAAGTGTCTGTCAACTTCTATGTGCTTTGTGCGATCATGCTGTACTGGATTTTCTGAAATGCTGATCGCAGCCTTATTGTCACACTTCAAAACACACCTTTTCTTTGGTTCGAAACCTACCTCACTAAGTAGTTTTCTTACCCAAAGTATCTCTGCAACTCCCCTGGCTATTCCACGAAACTCTGCTTCTGCACTTGACCTGGCTACTACATTCTGCTTTTTGCTTTTCCATGTTACTAGGTTGCCGCCTACTAGGATAAAGTATCCAGAAGTAGATCTTCTATCCACCGGATTTCCTGCCCAATCTGCATCAGTGTAGGCTTCAACTTCTAGATGACCATTCTTTTTGAACAAAAGTCCTCTTCCAGGAGAACCTTTGAGATATCTTACGATCCTTAGTGCAGCATCCATATGTTCTTTCTGAGGTTTGTGCATGAATTGACTTACTACTCCTACAGCATATGCAATATCAGGTCGTGTATGAGATAGATAAATCAGCTTTCCTACCAGGTGTTGGTATTGCTCTCTGTCTGCCATCTCAGCATCTTCCCTTATTTGTAAACCATGATTCATAAAAATAGGAGTGCTGGTTGGTTTACAATCTATAAGTCCTGTCTCTGCCAGAAGATCTAGGATATATTTTCTTTGGGAAATAAAAATACCTTGGTTTGATCGAAGGACTTCAATTCCCAAAAAATACTTCAACCCTCCTAAATCTTTCATCTCAAATTCAGAAAACAAATTCCTCTTCAGGGCTTTTATCTCTTCCTCATCATCCCCAGTGATAATCATATCATCCACATAAATTATGAGACATGCAATTTTCTGTCCTTTTCTCTTGAGGAACAAAGTGTGATCTGAGTTGCTTTGTTTGTAGCCATATTTCTTCATTGCTATTGTAAATCTTCCAAACCACGCCCTAGGTGATTGTTTTAAACCATATAAAGCTTTCTTCAACCTACATACCTCTCCTTCTTCAAATCCTGCTTCATATCCTGGGGGAGCTTCCATGTAAATTTCTTCTTCCAAATCTCCATGTAGGAAAGCATTCTTGACATCGAACTGGGATAACGGCCAACCTTTATTTGCTGCAATGGAGAAGAGAATTCTTATGGTGTCTAGTTTTGCAACTGGAGAGAAGGTCTCTTCATAGTCTATCCCATATGTCTGGGTGTATCCTTTTGCTACTAGCCTTGCTTTATACCTTTCAATGGTCCCATCTGCTTTGTGTTTGATGGAAAAAACCCATTTGCAGCCTACAGGTTTTTTTCCATCTGGCAATCTACACTTTTCCCATGTTTGATTTTTCTCTAGTGCCTTGATTTCAATTTTCATTGCTTCTCTCCATTCCTTCTTTTCCTTTGCTTCTGAGACTGTTCTAGGAATCTCCTCATTGTACAAGACAGCACAAAAGGTTCGGCCCTCATTTGTTGTCTTCCCTCTAGCAATTTCGGCTATTGGGTACCTGTTGGTCTTTGGCACATGTTCTGGGGAATATCTTCTTGGTGGAATTCCTCTGTTTCGTCTTGGTGGAAGAGTGTAACTTCCTTCTTTAGGTTCATCTATCCTGTCATCTTCCAAAATAATATTTTCTTCTACAGTATTAGGGATAGGACTACTTACCTCAGGACTATCCTTCAGGGAATTTTCTGGATTTGGGTCTGAATCCAAGGTCTGAACTTCTGTTTTTGAGATGTCGTCGGTGGAACCATTAACTTGTTCTTTTGGGACTTCGTCGTCTGACATTGCTGGACTGGGCATCCAACCGAGTGAGTCACTTGAAGTCTCCCCCTGACTGCAAGGTTGGGTGGTATAGAAATATTCTGTTTCCAGGAAGTCACAATCCATGGTAGTGTACATTTTCCTTGTTTTAGGATCATAACATCTATATCCTTTCTGGTTTACCCCATATCCTACAAATACACATTTTATAGCACAAGGTTCAAGTTTGTTTCTCTCTGTTTTGTGTATATGAACATAGACACTACACCCAAAAACCCGAGGTAAAACAGTCAAAGTGGAAGGTATCGCGGTTTGAGTGGCAAGAGTTTTTAAAGGTGTCTGGTATTCTAGAATTTTGGTGGGAAGCCTGTTCACAAGGTAAACTGCAGTTGCTACTGCTTCTGGCTTAAAGGACTTAGGAACATTAGACTCTATCATTATTGCCCTAGTAATTTCTAATAAGAATCGATTTTTCCTCTCAGCTACACCATTTTGTTGTGGGGTATTAGGGCATGAAATCTGGTGAATAATCCCCTTCCCAGTGAAAAAAGTTTTTAGGGTAGAATTAACAAACTCTCCCCCATTGTCTGACCTAAGTATTTTAATGTTTTTCCCAAATTGGGTTTGAACCATTTTATGAAACTCTATAAAATTTTCACATACTTCAGACTTATGTTTCAGAAAATAAATCCAAACCATTCTAGAAAAATCATCAATGAACAACACAAAATACCTAAAGCCAGAACTAGTACTGTTTGGAGCCGGGCCCCACACGTCTGAATGAACCAATGAAAAAATAGTATCACTTCTAGTCTTACTAATAGGGTAAGTCTTTCTATGGCTCTTGGCCAGCACACAAGTTTCACATTTAAATTTCTCGCTATCTCTAAAAAAATTAGGGAATAAGTGTTTGAGATAACCCGGTGAAGAATGTCCAAGTCGTCGATGCCACAGCCAGGCTTGTCTATCCACCGTCCCGTGAGCAAGCAACATGGTTCCTTGTTGAGTCATCTCATCCACATAGTAGAGCCCTTGGCATTCAGTACCACGCCCAATGATTTTCCCCGTCGGTATGTCCTGTAAGATGCAAAAAGAAGGTGTAAGTAGCACTGTGCAATTAAGTTCTTTGGTCACATGACTTATAGACAAAAGCTTATGTGAAAAAGAAGGCACAAACAAGCAGTTTTTTAACTTTATATTTGGTGTTATTTCGATTGTGCCTGTCTCAATTACTTTGGATAAATTCCCATCAGCAATTTCAAGGAATTTCCTTTTTGGGGTCACTGGGTTGATTAAATCGGTTTGGTCATGTGTAACAGTATTAGAGGCCCCGCTGTCCAGAGCCCACTTTTTCTCCTTGTTGGGCCTGCCTGTTTTGGTCCTGCCTGTTTTGGGCTTGTCTGCTGTTGGGTTGGGCTGCAGCCCTGCCATTATATAAGAAAATGCCTTGGAGTTTAGGGTTAGAGACTCCTTACCAGCCGTTCCTTCTTCTTCGTCTTCCTTAGTCATGGCTGCCCTTCCAGATCTACTGTTGCTGCCGCTGCCGTTGCTGGTAGCTCCTGAGCGGCCGCCGGCGGTGGCCTTTTTTGTGGATTTGTTTTTATTCTTCTTTTCATCCCACCAATCGGGATATCCGATGAGTTCAAAGCACTGCTCTCTGGTGTGCTTTTTCTGTCCACAGTGGGAACACTTCAGTTGCGATTTATCCACTTTCTCTCGGGATGAAGATCCGCCGCTCCCTTTTCCGGCACCATCTGACCGAGCCTCGAGCGTCTTTCCTTTGTTCTTGGTCAAGAGACCAGAGCCCATGACTGAATCTCCGTTTTCGACGGATAAAATTTGTTGCCTCGCGGCTTCACGTCTTATCTCACCATATGCCTTCTCTGTTGATGGAAGGGGAATTTCCCTTAAGAGTTCTCTTCTTACTGATTCAAAATTATTATTCAGGCCTGATAGAAACTGAAATAATTTCGTTTCCTCTGTGATTTTGTTATATGCAGTGATGTCGGTGGTGCATACCATCAGATTTGCTCGTCGCCGGTCAATCTCCTTCCACACCGATTGAAACGCGAGCCAATACTACTCCAGTGTTAGGGTACCCTGGGTTTGTCTTGAGGCTCTGGTTTCCAGATCATAGATTTGCAAGGAGTCGGTTCCGCTGCTGTACGTAATCTCTAACGCTTTCCAAAGGTCTCTTGCAGTCGGAAAATCGGTAATACCGTTCAATAACTCTTCTCCTACATTTGCTAAGATTCCGCTATAAACTTGCAAATCTGCTCTGTGTCATTGTTCATACAATGGGTCTGTTTTGTTTGGTGGTGCTGGGTCCCCTGTTATGTGCCGGGTTTTTCCTTTTCCTCCGATTGCTATGGTCATCAATCTTGACCATACTGTGTAATTGCTTTGGTTCAATTTGTATTCAATCTTTAAAGGACTGTCTGTGGTGGTTTCTTAATTTTGGTTTTGTTTCCCTAACAGGTTTAAAATCTGGCTGAGGAGTTCACTTGTGACCTCAATCTTTTCTGATGGTGTTGCCAATTTTCCTTCCTTGTGTTCCATTGAAGCGATCTTTCTGGATTGATCTGGGTCTCAAAGTATTGAACAATGATGAAAAGAAAATCTGAGTTCAACAGGTAGATGATGAAAACTGATTACCAACCCGCTCTGATACCATGTTAATTAGTGTATAGAATAGAAGAGAAGATTGGGGAGAAAAGAACTTTCTTTCTTATATTTTTTTCTGCCTTTGTACATCTGTATATATATATGGCTTATCCTAATTGTAATAGGATAGGGAACTATCTAATGGAAAAGAATTCTAACTTCTTAACTAATTCCTGTTCTAACTAACATGTAAATCCTAATCTAATAAAAAACACTACCATGAGAGGCAAAAACACATCGAAATTTAATTTACATGTATTTCAAAATTAATGGTTAATGGATCATGAAGAAAAATCTTAAGCTATGTACCATGTGTATCAGAAAGATGAGCAAATGTTTAACCATGGCAAGAGCAAAAAATCTTTAAGGATAGACTAAAACAGACAACAAAATCACTATGCAAGGACTAAAAGTGATATCTGAAAAAGCAGAGAGAAGCAGAGAGATCCAAATAAAAAAGAATCCAGAGAAATCAAAGACACATGAAGACAAAGAACCGAAAAAACCAATTGGAAAATGGACTGGAAAAAGAAACAAAATAGGGAGAGATGAGAAAGCAAAAAGAAAAAAGCAAAAATTAAAACAAAATAATATAAAAAAGAAAATAAACAAAAAGGAAAGAAACGTTTCCTGCATCATGCTTAGTGAAAACCCTGATCGGGAACACACTGGAGATGGGTTAAATGGGAGAGAGAGAGAGAGATCTATGATGCAAGAAAATGAAGAAGGAAAAAGGAGAAAGAGAAGAATATATATTTAGAATTCATGGTTTGTCGACCGACTGCTTTATGTGTCTGCACTTGGTAAATTATTAAACTTTACCGACTAAACTATTAACCTATAAATTTACAAAAAATTCTTAGATAAACTTAGTCCATGCCTTGATTTATGAACTAAGCCAATCACAAATCGTGATTTGAAAAAAATAATTTAAATTATTTTTTTTAAATATTATAATTTAAATTATAATTTATAATTGGTCTAGTCAATATAAGAATTTTCCTAAATTTATATAACTAGCATTAGAAAGCGTGTGATGCATGGCGCAACATTAAAAAAATTAATTTATAAAAAAATAAAATTGTATTGATATTTTTTATAGAATTTATTTAAATACATTTAAGCTTATTTAAAATTTAAAATGAATAATAATTCATAACAATTTAATGGAAGATTTATCTAATAATATCATAAATTAAATGCAAAAAACTTTTGCTTCATTTGTAATTTTTCAACCGTCATCATAAATTAAAATTTTTAATCTCCTCTTACTTGTCACTCTTGACAGGGCAACATAAAGTTGTTTATTCGTAAACATATGTCTCTTTAAAAATAACTCTGCATGAGATAATAATTGACTTTGACTTTTATTAATAGTCATGGCAAAAAGTAATGTGATTGAAAAGTGTCGTCACTGAAATTTAAAAGGTATTCTTGTATCAGTTGGAGTTAATATCATTTTTAGGATGAACAGTTTTTCTCTAACCATAGTTCCAGATAAAGTCTATGCTTCAATAATCCGATTTTCAAATCTTGCAACAATCAATCTTGTACCTTTATGTAATCTTCATAATTGATTTATATTTCTCAGCAATATTACATGAACACCAACTTTCAATGTGATAAATGAATTGAAACTCCAGAACATTTAATACTGATTAAAAATTATGGTGTATGTACATGTTCTAAAAACCCAAAGACATTATCAAATATATAAACTGTATTAGAACCAAATATAATTTCTCAGGACTATGATTAAGTGGATCATCATTTAAGTCAAGTAAATATGATCTCTTAATTTTTCTTGCTTGTTCTGCATTATTAAAGTATGAAATGTAGTTGTTATTGCATACTCTTCCATAATAACAATAAGTTTATGTTAGGACCCAAGAGTCCATCATGTGCTGGCCTTCAGCAGCAGCAGCAGAATCAAAGTTGTAAAAATTAGAGAGTTGATTGTAGTTGATCAGGTGTCCTTGCTCATTTTGTTATTAGATTGATGAGTTAGTTATGTTTGGTTTAGCGATTGAATTGTTATAATAGGACCTGCATAATTGAGAGAGAAATATGTTTATATATAGAAATATAATGTAACAGAATGGGCAGTCAATGAATTAATGAAAATACAATTGAATTCTCCCTGATCTCTCTCATTTCAATCTCTATTATCTCTCTTCTTTATCTTTCTCCAAATTTCTCCTTTCCCTCTTCTTCTTCTCCTTCTTCCTCTATTTTTCAATAAGGTATATGGCAATTTATAGTATTAAATGCTCAGAGTATCCAGAATCAAACTTTATTAAGCAATAAATTTATAGTATTATTGTCATTTCTATATAATAATAATAATAATAATAATAATAATAATAATAATAATAATAATAATAATAATAATAATAATAATACAATTGTCATTTTATTTTGCTGTGGTGAATCACCATTTAAGTATGTAAGTGTGTGTGTATACATATATTGTCATACCCCATTCTCTTAAGTCATAGGGTGAACTTATCTCATAAATTACTATACTATTAATTATTATAAAAATATCACTCACAATTTATTTTCTTAGTATACTTCCTACACATACAATAATAATATCCAATAATTTCTAACACTTAAAATACATATTTATTTATTGTTCAACATGAAAATATAAATACTTTTTAAACAAATCCAAATGATACTTATGTTGGCTCGACTTTTACTATACACTAATCGGAGTAAGAGCAGAGATTATCTACAGGTCTATTCTCCAACGGTATCTTAAATGATTATAATAAGGGGTGAGTCCAACTACTCAGTGAGAAGATAATTATATAACAAAGGGGAACAAATAAGTTTTTCATATATACTTACTAATTAAATTCATACTACTGCATAATAATTTTAAGAACATAAATTCACCATATCATGTAATAAATTGTCATCATAATTTTTTTTATTTACACTCAATATATATAGTCCATAGAAAAATATAATACCTTAGGCGTAAGTAAATATATATTTACTGACACTCTAAGGGTAAAACATGGCATCTTAAGCGCAGTGATGACGCATGGCAGCAACAAGAGCAAATAAACATAGTCATACACATATGCAGAGCTGCCCCCAAAGGGCGACCACCTGATATACGCTCCAAAGGCTATATGTATACCAAGCGTTGTCCCAAAGACAGTATCATATCATAATCCGTCAATTACTTTAACACCCCGTCATCACAGGTGTCTCTATTAGAAAACATATAATGAGTGTATATAAAACATTTATTTAACTGTATCAATAAATAATTTTCATACCATAATTCAAACATTAACATACCATTATTTGTTCCTTTTTTATATATTTATAAATATTATTTTACCTTTCTAAATTATTTTATAAAAATTTATTTTAACAAATAACAATTTTAATAAATCATATATATATATAATAAAAATTACCGATGCTATATAATTACCCACTCACCTTATTCGATAGCTCAACTTATATAATCGGCCGGTCTCTCTGTATGTTCTATAATTGTAATAGAATCCAAACCTAAAGTGATATAAAAATAAAAATTTACTAAAATATTATCTAGGATTTATTATTTCTATTTAAATAACATGAAAAGAAAATGTGAAAATGATTCCTAAAATTCTAACGAATTTCCAGCGAAGTTTCGGCATAACTCGGCCATTCCCAAAAATTTTAAAATTAATACTCCAATTAGTATTACACAATTATCAACCCAATAATTTATCAAATATTTCAACAATATTTTTAACGACTTAACATAATTTGCATGTCTAAATTTGTTAAGTATTTATATTATTTTTTTTATACATCTATATTATATTATTTTAGTTTCTTTAATTTAATAGTTTAATAATATTTATTTTATTAATTAATTTGTAATTATATTTTAAATAGTATCTACTTAAATTTTCTTTTTTTTTATGTTTCAAGTACTATTTTCTTATAATTTTCCATATATTGAAAAATAATAATAAAAATAACATTAATAATAACAATAGTAATATTAATTGTATTTCTTTATATATTATTCAATTAATTCATTTTATTAGAATAATTATTTATTTATGTCTAAATTTAATCATAATAACTTATATTAAATTTACTAATAATTATATTAATAACCATATATATAATTTACTTTCATCTTAATATTTTACTTTTATTTTCTAATAACTACTTATAACAAAATCAATGGCTTTAACATTAAAAATAATATTAATATTATGTATATAGTTAAATAATTATTTAATTACTATTATTTCACATTCAATAATTTATATTAAAATTTAATACTAAATAGTATTAGTAATAATAATTATAACAATAATACAAGTTATTGAAATACATTTATATAAAAATTAAAATAATAGCTTTAATATTTAATAGTTATAATTGTGGTAAAAATAATGGTAATAATAATACTTGTATTAAAATCAATAATTACTAATAAATATAATAATTTTAATAATACTTTATTACTACAACAATAATATTAATATTTAATAACTAATTTAACATTAATTATGTTTTTAATAAAATTACTGCCTTAATTATTATAATGATGAAATAAAAATTTTAATTAAATAATAAATCTTATGAATTTCTATAAATTTTATTTATATCTTATTTATTATCTAATTTGATCATTTACTAATTAAATTCTAATTTGATCATTTTACTAATTAATTGATGTAATTTTTACTTATATAATCTAGTTAATTTTAACACTTATATATATATATTAATAGTTTATTAGTAAAATTTAATATAACTAAATTAACAAATTATTAATTTATGATCTTTTAATCATTACATGCATATATATATATATATATATATTTATAATTCAATTTATTTATTCTGGAATTATTTTTTTTTATAAATTCATAAATTCTAAAATTTAACTTATTTTAATCCTAATTATTTTTTTTAAGTTAATATCCATATACACATACTTATTTCTATTTTAATTATGATTTATTAATTCAATAAATCAACAACTATATTAACAATTTATAATTCATAAATATTAATTATTCTAAAAATTTTAAATAATTAATTATCAATTTATTGATTTAATAAATATATATATATATAATATAAGAAATTTTCTATAATTTATTGATAAATATTCACAATCTAAATATTTAATTAATTTAATCATGCTATATTTTAAATTTAAATTTTCATTCTAATTACTTAAATTATTTAGTCATTAAGTAATTAATATCTATGACTAATAATTTTTTTTAAACAAATGATTAATCTAAATTAAATAAAAATTCTACTAATTAATCAAATTAATAAAATTTAATCTAACTCATTAATTACTAATTAAATTTTAATTTATTAATTATAATTCTTAATTAATTATAATTATAATTATAATTATTATTCTAAATAAATTATATATATATTTAATTAAATTTTAATTTTTTTAATTTAATTTATTTAGGTTACTATTCATCAAAATTCTAAATACATACCCTAAATTAGCAAATGAGGTGTCAAATTAAAGCTTATAAAATGAGGGTTCCAAAAATACCCTGATCGTCGAAAAATATCGTCGGAAAGTGGCCGCAATAGTGATCGGAACATTTCACCGGCAAGAACTTTGACCGGCGCGTGACGGCTGCTCCGGCGTCGATTGGGAGTGATTCCGGCGGTGTTTGGCTCGAATTTGGGCGGCATAGACGATGGTCCGGCGCGTGTCACTGTTTGAACGGCGGTCGGTGATAGATCTGAAGAACTCTCTCTCTCTCTCTCTCTCCCGATTTCTCTGTTCTCTGTTCTCTGTTTCTTTCTTTTCTTTTCTTTTCTTTTCTTTTCTTTTCTTTTAGTTATAAATATAATTATTATTTCATTTTTTATATTTTTTTATTTTATTTTTTTAATTGTCCACCTACTTGTTAGTAGGTGGACACGTTTTTTTTTTTTTTTTTTAATTTATACCTTTTTTTTTAAAACAAGATATTACATTCTTCACCTCTAAATTAAAAATTGGTCCCCGAATTTTTTTTTTACTCGCTTATGGGAGAAAACAAATGAGGATATTTAGTAATCATATCTTGTTCCCTTTCCCAAGTGGCTTCTTTCTTCGAATGATTATTCTATAAAACCTTCACTAAAGGAATAACCTTGTTTCTTAAGATTCTCTCTTCTCGAGCTAAAATTGCGACTGGTTCTTCTTCATAGGAAAAATCTTCTCGTAATTTCACTGGTTGTTTCTGGAGTACATGTGAAGGATCGTTTCTGTATTTTCTCAACATGGACACATGAAAGACATCATGTATTTGAGATAATTCTGGTGGTAGTACAATTCTATAAGCAACAGGGCCGATCCTTTTCACAATCTCATAAGACCCAATAAACCGAGGACTTAATTTTCCTCGAGTAGGACTAAAGGAACCGAAACTGACCCCATTGATAAGCACAGAAAATTTACTAGCTTTCAGGTGAGAGACAATTAAATCCACAAATTTACGTGAGAAACCAAACTTCAACAAAATGTCTTCCAGATAAGCCTATGAGACTCTTAATAGCGAATGAGCTCATCCATAACATTGATAGAAAGACAAGAGGACATAACATTACCATAAAGTTAGACATGGCAAATATATATATATATATCATCCTTAACTAAACAAATACATATAATTATAGTATAAATTATTATTTATCCTTAAATTTTGATTTAATTAACATAATAATTAAAAAATAATTAAATAGTCGTTAATGTTTATTTACATGATCAATTCGTTTAGTCCTTGTGTTTAATTTTCATACTTTCTGTTAAATTTATATAAAATAACTAAAATATCCTTGTATGCATAATAAAATCAAGAATTTTTTTCTAATTAGTTGATTTTTGTATTTTAATTCAATTTACTGGACTTATTTAATGATAAGATAAAATTTTAAGGGAAAGTACATAAAACTTAAACTACCATATGGTTTCATATACTTTTTATTGAATGGGAATTGGGGTTTATTATTATTATTATTATTATTATTATTATTATTATTATTATTATTATTATTTTTGACACTTGCATACCTGTGATTTTCAGTTAGATGTTTTGGTGTCAGATTTATGAATTCTTGATTACTTAGAAAGTAAAGAAATTTTGAAAGATTGAGATTAGAAATTAGGGATTTTGAAACATTTTAAAGTTATTCTTTAAGTTCTATAATTACTTCAGCTTTTAATTTTTAAATTGATTGTGGGCTCCATCATCTAGCGTTGGACTTGAGATTATTTAAAAAGATAATCTTTTAATTAATTTATGCCACATCAGCAAAATTAACGGTACTAAGGCATAATTTTTTTTTTGAGTAACGGTATCAGCAAAATTAACGTATTATTTTATCCCTCGGCGTGCTATTAAGGCATTATTTGAAAGTAAAATACAGAAAAAAGAATACACAATATGAAGTGTTAACAAAAAAGAATGCACCAAGTCAAGCGATCCGATTAGATGTGATTTCAGATGTTCAGTCTAGTTCTTGGACTATTGTTGGATTCATCTAAGAGAGTATTTGATTTGCGGTTTAAATTTTCAAAAAAAAAAAACAAAACAAAAAACAAAAAAAAAATCTCAGCGCATTTGACGAATGTGTGAAATCACGGGATGGTTTTCTCAACTTTTCCCCAAAATTTAATGATGAAATTTTCAATTATATATGTATATATACTTCGGTCTTTTTACATCAAATTTATATTAGAAAGTAAACTTTGATTACAAAACTAAAATTTTTCATGGAAATGAAAGTAAAAAATTATTTAAATTTTGACGGAAAGCCAAAAATTATTTAGTTACTTTTTTGAAAAAAAGAGAGAAACTTCATTAACAAAAATAAACCTCAGGAATGAAATAGTAATTTATCCTTATTTATATTTCAGTCCTATCACATAGGAAAAAAAAAGAGAGAGAGAGAATAAGATAATAGGTCCAATGGAGTATAAATAGCTGTTGGTTGGTATCCATTAATTGGGATCCACCACTTAATTAATAATAAAAAAAAGAATAAATAAAACGTGATCAAAACTCTTTAATTAGGCAGCCTAACTTCTTACCTAATTTTAGGCAATTTACACAACAATTTCGGCATCTCTTTTTCTATAAATAGAGATTGCCAAGAGTTTGTAATTATAAGCCACAGATCAAAATTAATCTGTGAAGAGAGGATTATTCAGTCTTAGGAAGGGTCTTAAGACTAGGGTCGAGAAAAATAGTGAGATTTGGAAAACACTTTTATGAGTGCAACTATTTTGTAATAATCTTTTTGTAAGCCTACTATTTTTAATAGGAAAAGAATTATTCGGATTTTGTCTCGTGAACGTAGCTCTAAAAAGTTAAAGGTGAACCACGTAAATTCTTGTGTGTCGTATATTATTATTACGCTATTTTTATTATTCTCATAATTTTAAATTCGGGGCCTCAACAATAGCAGACCCATTTGCCCTGGTGGCTACCCAATACATACAATATATATTACATATATAACTATTAGAAGTGATTAGACTTAAATTCAGGTTGTTTTATTCAATTAATTATCGTAGTTTACAGTTAATTAGTCATGGGTATTGTAACTTATGAAGGAGAGATTGAGAGCCCTGTTCCACCGGCCACGTTGTTCAAGATGATTATTGCTGAAAATGAAATTTATCTTCCTAAGGTTCTGCCACATCCCGATGCTATCAAGATTAAAATTCCTGAAGGAGATGGCGGAGCTGGTACCATCAGGTACCTTACCTTTGGCGAAGGTCAGTTAATTTCTAATATTCAATATTCATTAATTATATGTAAAATATCAGAAAAAATAATTAAAATTATGAATAATTTAAAATTGTAATAATTAATAGCATTAGAGATTTTAAGTAATTTCATTTATTGAAATATTTACGTAAAATTAATTAATTAAAATATAATTTTCAGGGAGTCCAATAAGTCATTTCAGGGAGATTACTGATTTCATAGACGTGAAGAATTGCACATATCACTACTCAATAATTGGAGGAGATCCTACTCTGATTGATACAAGTAAAGTTGAGAAATTGTCATTCGAGCTTAAAATGGAAGCGACTTCTAATGGAGGAACTATCGCCAAAAGAAGCTGCAAAGGCTATATCATTGATGGTGTTGAGGTTGATGAAGAAGAAGTTAAGGCTAATCTTGTCAAAACTATGCAAGTCTTTTTCGGTGTATTCAAGACTTTTGAAGCCTATGCATTGGCAAATCCTGATGCTTAATTAACCAGTTAATGTGCCTTTTTTTTTTTCTTTTCGTTTTTATAAACCATTGATTTATGTTGAAACTTTAATCTCACTTTTGTGTTAAGGCCCTAGCTACCTGGTCTAGTTATTTTCGACTGTTGCTACCTAAAAAAAAAGTGGTTGTGTGTTGGTCGGGGGGTGAGGTGGTGTTGTTTGGGGAGTTTAGACTTATCATAGTTTTTATTTGTTTTAACAAGTATAAATATGCTCTTAGCTTATTTTTTAGATTTTTTGTTTTGTATTTGTATTTGTTTTATGTTTTCTCCATAATTATGTTCTTGTTTTGGTAAGTATTTGCTCTTCAGTTATATAGTTACTATTGTTAACTTTATATGGAATTGATATTGAAAATTGCAGTGAAAATAATATAAGATGATTTTTTATATGCGATTGGACTCGGTTGAAGACATAGAAGACAAGTTTAGCATGATGGTCTTTTTTTACTTATAAAGATTATTATTTTATGAATGGGATTCAAAAACGTAATTTATACTTTGTACAATTTTATATTTTATTTACTATTACTTATGTAATTTATTTCATGAACCAAAATTATCTCTTCCATCTCCGGAAAAAAAAAAGAAAAAAGAAAAAAAACACTACCATGAGAGGCAAAAACACATCGAAATTTAATTTACATGTAATTCAAAATTAATGGTTAATGGATTATGAAGAAAAATCTTAAGCTATGTACCATGTGTGTATCAGAAAGATAAGCAAATGTTTAACCATGGCAAGAGCAAAAAATCTTTAAGGATAGACTAAAATAGACAACAAAATCACTATGCAAGGACTAAAAGTGATATCTGAAAAAGCAGAGAGAAGCAGAGAGATCCAAATAAAAAAGAATCCAGAGAAATCAAAGACCCATGAAGACAAAGAACCGAAAAAACCAATTGGAAAATGGACTGGAAAAAGAAACAAAATAGGGAGAGATGAGAAAGCAAAAAGAAAAAAGCAAAAATTAAAACAAAATAATATAAAAAAGAAAATAAACAAAAAGGAAAGAAACGTTTCCTGCATCATGCTTGGTGAAAACCCTGATCGGGAACACACTGGAGATGGGTTAAATGGGAGAGAGAGATAGAGAGAGATCAATGATGCAACAAAATGAAGAAGTAAAAAGGAGAAAGAGAAGAATATATATTTAGAATTCATGGTTTGTCGACCGACTGCTTTATGTGTCTGCACTTAGTAAATTATTAAACTTTACCGACTAAACTATTGACCTATAAATTTACAAAAATTCTTAGATAAACTTAGTCCTTGCCTTCATTTATGGATTAAGCCAATCACAAATCGTGATTTGAAAAAAAAATAATTTAAATTATTTTTTTAAATATTATAATTTAAATTATAATTTATAATTGGTCTAGTCCATGAATAGGGACATGGACATGTCCATGTAAGAATTTTCCTAAATTTATATAACTAGCATTAGAAAGCGTGTGATGCATGGCGCAATATTAAAAAAATTAATTTATAAAAAAATAAAATTGTATTGATATTTTTTATAGAATTTATTTAAATACATTTAAGCTTATTTAATATTTAAAATGAATAATAATTCATAACAATTTAATGGAAGATATATCTAATAATATCACAAATTAAATTGCAAAAAACTTTTGCTTCATTTGTAATTTGTCAATCATCATCATAAATTAAAATTTTTAACCCCCTCTTACTTGTCACTCTTGACATGGCAACATAAAGTTGCTTATTCGTAAACATATGTTTCTTTAAAAATAACTCTGAATGAGATAATAATTGATTTTGACTTTTATTAATAGTCATGGCAAAAAGTAATGTGATTGAAAAGTGTCTTCACAGAAATTTAAAAGGTATTCTTGTATCTGTTGCAGTTAATATCATTTTTAGAATGAACAGTTTTTCTCTAACCATAGTTCAGATTTTCAAATCTTCCAATAATCAATCTTGTACCTTTATGTAATCTTCATAATTGATCTATATTTCTTAGCAATATTACATGAACACTAACCTTCAATGTGATAAATGAATTGAAACTCCATAACATTTAATACTGATTAAAAATTATGGTGTCCATTAAATGGGACCCACCACTTAATTAATAATAATAAAAAAGAATGAATAAAACGTGGTCAAAACTCTTTAGTTAGGCAGCCTAACTTCTTGCCTAATTTTAGGCAATTTACACAACAATTTCGGCATCTCTTTCTCTATAAATAGAGATTGCCAAGAGTTTGTAATTATAAGCCACAGATCAAAATTAATCTGTGAAGAGAAGATTATTCAGTCTTAGGAAGGGTCTTAAGAATAGGGTCGAGAAAAATAGTAAAGTTTGGAAAATACTTTTGTGAGTGCCAATATTTTATAATAATCTCTTTGTAAGCCTACTATTTTTAATAGCGGAAGAATTATTCAGATTTTATCCCGTGGACGTAGCTCTAAAAAGTTAAGGGTGAATCACGTAAATTCTTGTGTGTCGTATTTTATCATTTCTCTATTTTTATTATTCTCATAATTTTAAATTCGGGGCCTCAACAATAGCAGACCCATTTGCCCTGGTGGCTACCCAATACATACAATATATATTACATATATAACTATTAGAAGTGATTAGACTTAAATTCAGGTTGTTTTATTCAATTAATTATCGTAGTTTACAGTTAATTAGTCATGGGTATTGTAACTTATGAAGGAGAGATTGAGAGCCCTGTTCCACCGGCCACGTTGTTCAAGATGATTATTGCTGAAAATGAAATTTATCTCCCTAAGGTTCTGCCACATCCCGATGCTTTTAAGATTAAAATTCTTGAAGGAGATGGCGGAGCTGGTACCATCAGGTACCTTACCTTTGGCGAAGGTCAGTTACTTTCTAATTTTCAATATTCATTAATTATATATAAAATATCAGAAAAAATAATTAAAATTATGAATAATTTAAAATTGTAATAATTAATAGCCTTAGAGTTTTTAAGTAATTTCATTTATTGAAATATTTATGTAAAATTAATTAATTAAAATATAATATTCAGGGAGTCCAATAAGTCATGTGAGGGAGATTACTGATTTCATAGACGTGAAGAATTGCACATATCACTACTCAATAATTGGAGGAGATCCTACTCTGATTGATACAAGTAAAGTTGAGAAATTATCATTCGAGCTTAAAATGGAAGCGACTTCTAATGGAGGAACTATCGCCAAAAGAAGCTGCAAAGGCTATATCATTGATGGTGTTGAGGTTGATGAAGAAGAAGTTAAGGCTAATCTTGTCAAAACTATGCAAGTCTTTTTCGGTGTATTCAAGACTTTTGAAGCCTATGCATTGGCAAATCCTGATGCTTAATTAACCAGTTAATGTGCCTTTTTTTTTTCTTTTCGTTTTTATAAACCATTGATTTATGTTGAAACTTTAATCTCACTTTTGTGTTAAGGCCCTAGCTACCTGGTCTAGTTATTTTCGACTGTTGCTACCTAAAAAAAAAGTGGTTGTGTGTTGGTCGGGGGGTGAGGTGGTGTTGTTTGGGGAGTTTAGACTTATCATAGTTTTTATTTGTTTTAACAAGTATAAATATGCTCTTAGCTTATTTTTTAGATTTTTTGTTTTGTATTTGTATTTGTTTTATGTTTTCTCCATAATTATGTTCTTGTTTTGGTAAGTATTTGCTCTTCAGTTATATAGTTACTATTGTTAACTTTATATGGAATTGATATTGAAAATTGCAGTGAAAATAATATAAGATGATTTTTTATATGCGATTGGACTCGGTTGAAGACATAGAAGACAAGTTTAGCATGATGGTCTTTTTTTACTTATAAAGATTATTATTTTATGAATGGGATTCAAAAACGTAATTTATACTTTGTACAATTTTATATTTTATTTACTATTACTTATGTAATTTATTTCATGAACCAAAATTATCTCTTCCATCTCCGGAAAAAAAAAAAAGAAAAAAGAAAAAAAACACTACCATGAGAGGCAAAAACACATCGAAATTTAATTTACATGTAATTCAAAATTAATGGTTAATGGATTATGAAGAAAAATCTTAAGCTATGTACCATGTGTGTATCAGAAAGATAAGCAAATGTTTAACCATGGCAAGAGCAAAAAATCTTTAAGGATAGACTAAAATAGACAACAAAATCACTATGCAAGGACTAAAAGTGATATCTGAAAAAGCAGAGAGAAGTAGAGAGATCCAAATAAAAAAGAATCCAGAGAAATCAAAGACCCATGAAGACAAAGAACCGAAAAAACCAATTGGAAAATGGACTGGAAAAAGAAACAAAATAGGGAGAGATGAGAAAGCAAAAAGAAAAAAGCAAAAATTAAAACAAAATAATATAAAAAAGAAAATAAACAAAAAGGAAAGAAACGTTTCCTGCATCATGCTTGGTGAAAACCCTGATCGGGAACACACTGGAGATGGGTTAAATGGGAGAGAGAGATGGAGAGAGGTCAATGATGCAACAAAATGAAGAAGTAAAAAGGAGAAAGAGAAGAATATATATTTAGAATTCATGGTTTGTCGACCGACTGCTTTATGTGTCTGCACTTAGTAAATTATTAAACTTTACCGACTAAACTATTGACCTATAAATTTACAAAAATTCTTAGATAAACTTAGTCCTTGCCTTCATTTATGGATTAAGCCAATCACAAATCGTGATTTGAAAAAAAAATAATTTAAATTATTTTTTTAAATATTATAATTTAAATTATAATTTATAATTGGTCTAGTCCATGAATAGGGACATGGACATGTATATGTAAGAATTTTCCTAAATTTATATAACTAGCATTAGAAAGCGTGTGATGTTGTAAAAACGGACCAGATAAAGCAAGAACACAGCTAAAATTTTGATAAAAATAAAGATAAAAGAGACACAGAATTTACGTGGAAAAACCTTAAACGAATTAAGGTAAAAAACCACGGACAAGGATAGAAGAATTTTATTAAAAGAAAATAATAGGAATTACAATATAACTCTCTATTTTTCCTTTAATACTCACGGCCTCTCTTTTTTTTTTGGGATGCCTAAATGCTTAACATCCCTTGCCTATTTATAGGCAAGGGAAAACGCATATAATGAGAATTTCAGTTTGTTTTTTTTATGTTAATCAAAAATTTCGGCGCTGTTTACTCAACAATTTCGGCGCCTCCATCAAATTCTAAAATTGCTGCTGCACCTTCAAAAATTTCGGCGCCTGTATATTTTGATTTCCTTGGTCAAAGTTTGTTGGCCAAGGAAATTTTGTTGGCGGCACACACATGTGATGCATGGCGCAATATTAAAAAAATTAATTTATAAAAAAATAAAATTGTATTGATATTTTTTATAGAATTTATTTAAATACATTTAAGCTTATTTAAAATTTAAAATGAATAATAATTCATAACAATTTAATGGAAGATATATCTAATAATATCACAAATTAAATTGCAAAAAACTTTTGCTTCATTTGTAATTTGTCAATCATCATCATAAATTAAAATTTTTAACCCCCTCTTACTTGTCACTCTTGACATGGCAACATAAAGTTGCTTATTCGTAAACATATGTTTCTTTAAAAATAACTCTGAATGAGATAATAATTGATTTTGACTTTTATTAATAGTCATGGCAAAAAGTAATGTGATTGAAAAGTGTCTTCACGGAAATTTAAAAGGTATTCTTGTATCAGTTGGAGTTAATATTTACTTTTAGAATAAACAGTTTTTCTCTAGCCATAGTTCAGATTTTCAAATCTTCCAACAATCAATCTTGTACCTTTATGTAATCTTCATAATTGATCTATATTTCTCAGCAATATTACATGAACACTAACCTTCAATGTGATAAATGAATTGAAACTCCATAACATTTAATACTGATTAAAAATTATGGTGTCCATTAAATGGGACCCACCACTTAATTAATAATAATAATAAAGAATGAATAAAACGTGGTCAAAACTCTTTTGTTAGGCAGCCTAACTTCTTGCCTAATTTTAGGCAATTTACACAACAATTTCGGCATCTCTTCTTCTATAAATAGAGATTGCTAAGAGTTTGTAATTATAAGCCACAGATCAAAATTAATCTGTGAAGAGAAGATTATTCAGTCTTAGGAAGGGTCTTAAGACTAGGGTCGAGAAAAATAGTGAAGTTTGGAAAACACTTTTGTGAGTGCCACTATTTTATAATAATCTCTTTGTAAGCCTACTATTTTTAATAGCGGAAGAATTATTCAGATTTTATCCCGTGGACGTAGCTCTAAAAAGTTAAGGGTGAATCACGTAAATTCTTGTGTGTCGTATTTTATCATTTCTCTATTTTTATTATTCTCATAATTTTAAATTCGGGGCCTCAACAATAGCAGACCCATTTGCCCTGGTGGCTACCCAATACATACAATATATATTACATATATAACTATTAGAAGTGATTAGACTTAAATTCAGGTTGTTTTATTCAATTAATTATCGTAGTTTACAGTTAATTAGTCATGGGTATTGTAACTTATGAAGGAGAGATTGAGAGCCCTGTTCCACCGGCCACGTTGTTCAAGATGATTATTGCTGAAAATGAAATTTATCTCCCTAAGGTTCTGCCACATCCCGATGCTTTTAAGATTAAAATTCTTGAAGGAGATGGCGGAGCTGGTACCATCAGGTACCTTACCTTTGGCGAAGGTCAGTTACTTTCTAATTTTCAATATTCATTAATTATATATAAAATATCAGAAAAAATAATTAAAATTATGAATAATTTAAAATTGTAATAATTAATAGCCTTAGAGTTTTTAAGTAATTTCATTTATTGAAATATTTATGTAAAATTAATTAATTAAAATATAATATTCAGGGAGTCCAATAAGTCATGTGAGGGAGATTACTGATTTCATAGACGTGAAGAATTGCACATATCACTACTCAATAATTGGAGGAGATCCTACTCTGATTGATACAAGTAAAGTTGAGAAATTATCATTCGAGCTTAAAATGGAAGCGACTTCTAATGGAGGAACTATCGCCAAAAGAAGCTGCAAAGGCTATATCATTGATGGTGTTGAGGTTGATGAAGAAGAAGTTAAGGCTAATCTTGTCAAAACTATGCAAGTCTTTTTCGGTGTATTCAAGACTTTTGAAGCCTATGCATTGGCAAATCCTGATGCTTAATTAACCAGTTAATGTGCCTTTTTTTTTTCTTTTCGTTTTTATAAACCATTGATTTATGTTGAAACTTTAATCTCACTTTTGTGTTAAGGCCCTAGCTACCTGGTCTAGTTATTTTCGACTGTTGCTACCTAAAAAAAAAGTGGTTGTGTGTTGGTCGGGGGGTGAGGTGGTGTTGTTTGGGGAGTTTAGACTTATCATAGTTTTTATTTGTTTTAACAAGTATAAATATGCTCTTAGCTTATTTTTTAGATTTTTTGTTTTGTATTTGTATTTGTTTTATGTTTTCTCCATAATTATGTTCTTGTTTTGGTAAGTATTTGCTCTTCAGTTATATAGTTACTATTGTTATCTTTATATGGAATTGATATTGAAAATTGCAGTGAAAATAATATAAGATGATTTTTTATATGCGATTGGACTCGGTTGAAGACATAGAAGACAAGTTTAGCATGATGGTCTTTTTTTACTTATAAAGATTATTATTTTATGAATGGGATTCAAAAACGTAATTTATACTTTGTACAATTTTATATTTTATTTACTATTACTTATGTAATTTATTTCATGAACCAAAATTATCTCTTCCATCTCCGGAAAAAAAAAAGAAAAAAGAAAAAAAACACTACCATGAGAGGCAAAAACACATCGAAATTTAATTTACATGTAATTCAAAATTAATGGTAAATGGATCATGAAGAAAAATCTTAAGTTATGTACCATGTGTGTATCAGAAAGATAAGCAAATGTTTAACCATGGCAAGAGCAAAAAAGCTTTAAGGATTGATAGAGATAAGAATTATCTTATTATTGTTGTACTTATCTGTAGATAGTTTATAAGCTGCAGGACTCTGTTTGTATAAAGGAGTTTTCTAATTAATGAGAATGAGGACACTTTGAGTTCTTGCATGGTATCAGAGCTCTAGCCATACGGCAATCCTCTTGTTTCGTTCTTCTTCCTTTCTGCCTTTTCTTTCTTATTTCGTTCTTCTTCTTTATTTTTTTTCGTTAATCAATGGCAGATTCAAACAAATTTCATTCAGCCCTAGCCGTCACTAATGTTAAGTCTTTAATTCCCATAATGTTAGACATGGAATCCGGCAAGTATCATCAATGGGTTGCTCTCTCTAAGGTCCAGGCTAAGGTTCATAATGTCCTTGACCATATTATACCACCTACAGAAACAGCTGAACAGAAGGTTTCTGAAGATGCCAAGGCTGCTGATATATCTCTATGGCGTCGTCTTGATGCCGCTGTTCTGCAGTGGATCTATGCCACTATTTCTCCTGATATTCTAACCTCCATTCTTGTTGCAGATGATACTGCAGAATCTGCTTGGAAACGATTAGAGAGTAAATTTCAAGATAACAAAAACAATCATGCTGTATATCTTGAACAGCAATTTGCTAATGCTAGTTTGGGGAATTTTTCTTCAACTACTGCGTATACTAACCATTTGAAATCTCTGGCTGATCAGCTTGCAGATGTTGGTGCTTCAGTCACAGATCACAGACTTGTGATGAGATTACTGGGTGGTTTAACTGAAGGTTATAAAGGGTTCGTTACGGTTATGAAGCATAAAGATGTTTTACCAGATTTTCAAACCATTTGCTCTCGACTTAAGCTTGAAGAGGAAGATCTTAAGATACATGCTGCAAAAGAAACAAATGAGACTGCACTTGTTGCAACTGCTGTCTCAGAATCGAGAGGTAATTCGTCTCCTAATAGGCAAAATTTTTTTCGTGGAAAGAAAAACAATCCACATGGAGGAAGAGGTGGACGTGGTGGTCCAAGGGGTGGTCGTAGTGGAATGGGACGACCACAGAATATGCAGTATCAGCCTCGTTCTCAACAAATGCAGAATCAGTATTATTCCAATCCTTTTCAGTAGTATGCGTCCACTTATTTTCCTTCCTGGCCAGGCTGGACACCACCGCCATGTCCGTATCCTACCACTCCTTGGCAAACAAGACCACCAACACAATCAGGTGTGCTTGGACCACGACCTCCACAAGCATATCACACTTCAATTGCTTCTTCATCCTATGGTTACACACCAACAGATCTTCCTGCAGAAACGCAATCTCAACAGCTTAACCAACCTGATGACCACTGGTACATGGATACTGGAGCAACATCTAACATGACGGCGGATTCAGGTACACTCTCTACTTATTTTAATTCGAGCAAACAACACAACATCATTGTTGGTAATGGTCAAATTGTTCCAATTTGTGGTTATGGAAGCACATCATTAAAACCTCCTGATCCACCTTTGCACCTAAACAATGTTTTGTTTGCACCCAACTTAATCAAAAATCTAGTTTCTGTTCGTAAATTCACAACTGATAATTCTGTTACAGTTGAGTTTGATCCCTTTGGTTTCTCTGTGAAGGATTTGTGGACAGGGAAGCGTCTCATGAGGTGTAATAGTACTGGTGATTTATATCCTCTTTGTTCCAAGACTTCAGCTGCTCCTTTACCCATTACTAATTCTGTTTTTGCTGCTTTGTCGCCTAATGTTTGGCACAATAGGTTAGGGCATATTGAAGAGGGTGTTTTGAATTTTCTTAGCAATAAAAAGCTTATTTCTTGTAAGAACAATAAATTTCAGTTTTGCAAGACATGTCCACTTAGTAAGCTCATGAAGTTACCTTTTCAATCTTCTGCTTCTTCTACCATTGCTCCATTTGATATTGTTCATAGTGATCTTTGGACTTCACCCATGCCAAGCACTTCTGGACATAGATATTATGTTTTCTTTCTTGATGATTATAGTAAATTTCTGTGGACTTTTCCTATTGCTCATAAATCGCAGGTTACATCTATTTTCCAAAAGTTTCATTCTTTTGTTAAAACACAGTTTCACAAAAGTATTAAACAGTTTCAGTGTGATAATGGTACTGAATTTTCTAATACTATTTTTCGTCAATTTTGTGATCAAAATGGTATACATCTGCGTTTTTCGTGTCCTTATACTTCTCCATAAAATGGAAAAGCTGAAAGGCAAATTAAGTCCATAAATAACATTGTTCGATCATTGCTGGTTCATTCTTTTATGCCTTCATCTTTTTGGCATCATGCTCTACACATGGCAACATATTTGATAAATATTCTTCCATCTAGAGTTTTAAAATATAGAGCTCCCGTGGAAATACTTTATCAAAGAAAACCACTTTACTCTCATTTGCGTATTTTCGGTTGTCTGTGTTTTCCATTATTTCCTGCTTCTTCAATTAACAAACTACAGGCACGTTCAACACCTTGTGTCTTTCTTGGTTATCATACAAACCATAGGGGATATAAATGCTATGATATGAATACTGGAAAGATCATCATTTCTAGACATGTTAAGTTTGATGAATCCACTTTTCCATTTTCAAGTAAGAAAGCCATAATTTCTGATTCATATTCTTTTTTTAGATAAGGGTCTGTCTTCATATACTTATCATTATTTGTCTTCCAACAATTCCAATGCACCATCAAACATATCTTATACACGTCTAGTATTACCGCACAACCAGAATTCATCTCCACCTCCTCCCATTGTGTCTTCTGTCGTGTCTTCACCTGCACATCAAATAACTCAAACTCAGACTTCATCCTCTCCTCATTCAACAATCCATCAACCAGAATTACCTTCCAGTCCTACCTCTGTTCAACGTAGTCCTCAAAATCCCATGATACACCGAATGGTAACACGTAGTCAAAGTGGAATATTTAAACCAAACAGAAAATATTTCCACAATCTTAGTGTCATAACTGAATCTACCATATCTCCTTTGCCTAAGACTCTAGTGAGTGCTCTTCATGACCCGAATTGGAAAAATGCCATGAAAGAAGAATATTGTGCTCTAATTAAAAATAAGACATGGGAGTTAGTACCTTGTCCACCTAATGTGAATGTAATTCGGTCGTTATGGGTTTTTCGACATAAATACAATTCTGATAGCTCTTTTGAGCGATATAAAGCTCGTCTTGTAGGTGATGGCAGGACTCAACAACAAGGTGTTGATTGTGAAGAAACTTTCAGTCCAGTAGTGAAACCAGCAACTATTCGGACTGTATTGAGTATAGCTTTGTCAAAATCATGGCCGATTCATCAACTGGATGTACATAATGCATTTTTACATGGTAATCTCACAAAGACAATTTATATGCATCAGCCCATGGGTTTTAAGGACTCAACACATCCTGATTATGTTTGTTTGTTGCGCAAGTCACTTTATGGTTTAAAACAAGCACCACGTGCTTGGTATCAACGTTTTGCAGAATATATGGCAAAGATTGGTTTCTCAAACAGCAAATCAGATCACTCTTTATTTATTTTTCACCGCCACTCTGAAACTGCATATCTTTTACTTTATGTAGATGATATAATTCTAACAGCTTCTTCTGTTTCACTTCAGAAGTCAATTATATCATTGTTACATGCAGAATTTGCCATGAAGGACCTAGGCCCTTTGAGTTATTTTCTTGGCATAGCTGTTACAAGACAAGAAAATGGCCTCTTTCTGTCGCAATGAAAATATGCTGAAAAGATATTGGAACGGGCTGGAATGCTTAACTGCCGTCCTTGCAAAACGCTAGTGGACACCAAACCCAAGCTTAGCGCAACAGCAGGAACTTTATATGAAGATGCTACAACATATAGAAGCTTAGCTGGTGCCTTACAGTACCTAACTTTTAGTCGTCCAGATATTTCTTATGCAGTACAACAAGTCTGTTTGCACATGCATAATCCAACTACTGTACACATGAATGCTTTGAAACGTGTGTTACGGTATGTTCAAGGTACTATAGATTATGGTCTTCACCTCTCTAAATCACCTATTGATAGCCTAATTACTTATACGGATGCTGATTGGGGAGGATGTCCTGATACGAGAAGATAGACGTCTGGTTATTGTGTTTTTCTTGGAGATAATTTAGTATCTTGGTCCTCTAAGAGACAGACTACTTTATCGAGATCCAGCGCTGAAGCCGAATATAGAGGGGTGGCAAACGCAGTTTCTGAATCTTGTTGGCTTCGTAATTTACTTCTTGAACTGCATTGCCCACTTAATAAAGCCACAATAGTGTATTGTGACAATGTTAGTGCCATATACCTATCGGGAAATCCTATTCAACATCAAAGAACAAAACATATAGAAATGGATATTCATTTTGTTCGTGAGAAGGTAGCAAGAGGAGAAATACGAGTATTGCATGTTCCAACCCGCTTCCAGATAGCAGACATTTTCACGAAAGGGTTACCAAGTGTTCTTTTTGATGATTTTCGGTCCAGTTTGAGTGTTCGGCAGCCTACCGCTCCAACTGTGGGGGAGTAATAGAGATAAGAATTATCTTATTATTGTTGTACTTATCTGTAGATATTTTATAAGCTGCAGGACTCTGTTTGTATAAAGGAGTTTTCTAATTAATGAGAATGAGGACACTTTGAGTTCTTGAAAGGATAGACTAAAATAGACAACAAAATCACTATGCAAGGACTAAAAGTGATATCTGAAAAAGCAGAGAGATCCAAATAAAAAAGAATCCAGAGAAATCAAAGACCCATGAAGACAAAGAACCAAAAAAACCAATTGGAAAATGGACTGGAAAAAGAAACAAAATAGGGAGAGATGAGAAAGCAAAAAGAAAAAAGCAAAAATTAAAACAAAATAATATAAAAAAGAAAATAAACAAAAAGGAAAGAAACGTTTCCTGCATCATGCTTGGTGAAAACCCTGATCGGGAACACACTGGAGATGGGTTAAATGGGAGAGAGAGAGAGAGAGAGAGAGAGATAGAGAGAGATCAATGATGCAACAAAATGAAGAAGTAAAAAGGAGAAAGAGAAGAATATATATTTAGAATTCATGGTTTGTCAACCGACTGCTTTATGTGTCTGTACTTAGTAAATTATTAAACTTTACCGAATAACTATTAACCTATAAATTTACAAAAAATTCTTAGATAAACTTAGTCCATGCCTTCATTTATGTACTAAGCCAATCACAAATCGTGATTTGAAAAAAAAATAATTTAAATTATAATTTATAATTTGTCTAGTCCATGAATAGGGACATGGACATGTCCATGTAAGAATTTTCCTAAATTTATATAACTAGCATTAGAAAGCGTGTGATGCATGGCGCAATATTAAAAAAATTAATTTATAAAAAATAAAATTGTATTGATATTTTTTATAGAATTTATTTAAATACATTTAAGCTTATTTAAAATTTAAAATGAATAATAATTCATAACAATTTAATGGAAGATATATCTAATATTATCACAAATTAAATTGCAAAAAACTTTTGCTTCATTTGTAATTTGTCAATCATCATCATAAATTAAAATTTTTAACCCCCTCTTACTTGTCACTCTTGATAGGGCAACATGAAGTTGCTTATTCGTAAACATATGTTTCTTTAAAAATAACTTTAAATGAGATAATAATTGACTTTGACTTTTATTAATAGTCATGGTAAAAAGTAATGTGATTGAAAAGTGTCTTCACTGAAATTTAAAAGGTGTTCTTGTATCAGTTGGAGTTAATATCATTTTTAGAATGAACAGTTTTTCTCTAGCCATAGTTTAGATTTTCAAATCTTCCAACAATCAATCTTGTACCTTTATGTAATCTTCATAATTGATCTATATTTCTCAGCAATATTACATGAACACCAACCTTTAATGTGATAAATGAATTGAAACTCCAAAACATTTAATACTGATTAAAAATTATGGTGTATGTACATGTTCTAAAAACCCAAAGGCATTATCAAATATATAAACTGTATTAGAACTAAATATAATTTCTCAGTACTAATGATTAAGTGGATCATCATTTAAGTCAAGTAAATATGATCTCTTACTTTTTCTTGCTTGTTTTGCATTATTAAAGTATGAAATGTAGTTGTTATTGCATACTCTTCCATAATAACAATAAGTTTATGTTAGGACCCAAGAGTCCATCATGTGCTGGCCTTCAGCAGCAGCAGCAGCAGAATCAAAGTTGTAACAATTAGAGAGTTGATTGTAGTTGATCAGGTGTCCTTGCTCATTTTGTTATAAGATTGATGAGTTAGTTATGTTTGGTTTAGTGATTGAATTGTTATAATAGGACCTGCATAATTGAGAGAGAAATATGTTATATATAGAAATAGAATGTAACAGAATGGGCAGTCAATGAATTAATGAAAATACAATTGAATTCTCCCTCATCTCTCTCATTTCAATCTCTATTAACTCTCTTCTTTATCTTTCTCCAAATTTCTTCTTTCCCTCTTCTTCTTCTCCTTCTTCCTCTATTTTTCAATAAGGTATATGGCAATTTATAGTATTAAATGCTAAGAGTATCCAGAGTCAAACTTTATTAAGCAATAAATTTATAGTATTATTGTCATTTCTATATAATAATAATAATAATAATAATAATAATAATAATAATAATAATAATAATAATAAAAATAATAATAATAATAATAATAATACAATTGTCATTTTATTTTGTTGTGGTGAATCACCATTTAAGTAAGTAAGAAAGTAAGTGTGTGTGTATATATATATATATTACCATAAAAACAAAATTATGAAAAAGGAAAAAACATGTGATGCAGTTCATTCTTATTATTTCTTCTTAATACTCTGGCCTTTAATATACTTAATTATATCAATAGTTATACTTAATTATATCAATGATTAACTTACTATTTTTTTTTAATTATATCTAGCCACATGTCATTTTATGATAAAAAATAATATAATTCCATTTTAATTTATTCTTCATCCTTTTTTAATAAATCTAAAATCATTTGTTTTCTCTTTCTCTTTCATTGGTTTCATCAATCTCTACTTTTTAATCCAAATAATAATAATAATAATAATAATAATAATAATAATAATAATAATAATTACACGTTATTTAATAGTGAAAATATAAGAAAATTCATATTGAAAGAACATTGAATTCAAAAATAAGAAGAAAAGTGTGCATATATAGAAATTCAAAATTAAATGCTAATAGAGTATTTATAGTGAAACTTTAACAAGCAATAATAATAATAATAATAATAATAATAATAATAATAATAATAATAATAATAATAATAATAATATAATTGTCATTTTAACTTGATCTAGTGGATAATAATAATAACAATAATATAATTGTCATTTTACCTTGATATGGTGGATCATAATTTAAGTTAGGTAAATATGATCTCTTACTTTTTTTGTTTGTTCTGTGTTATTAAAATATGAAACGTAGTTGTTATTGCCTATTCTTCTATGATAACAATAAATTCATAGTATTAAATGCTAAGAATAATCAAAATAAAACTTTATTAAGCAATAAATTTATAATATTATTATCATTTCTATATAATAATAATAATAATAATAATAATAATAATAATATAATTGGCTTATACTCTAGCCATTAATAGGTTTAATTATATTAATGGTTAACTTACCGTTTTATAACATATTGTTCATATGAGAAAATATCAGTATGCTTAATATAAACTAACAAATTGTTTTTAATGAATTAGTATACTAATAAATTGTATGGTTCATATATTTTTATATTCTTTTGATTTAATAACTACATGCTTAATATAGAATTATATATTATCAAACTTTGTTCAATTATTATTAATTCAAGCATATTTAAATGAAATCGATTCCTCTATTTGTCTCCAAGCACAGACTGATCAGAGTTCATATGTTAGTTTCTCTCTCCATATTCAAATTTTTCTAAGATTCTCAGGAGTGACACCTAAAAATAAAACTAATTTAGTTAAAAAAATAAAAAGTAAAAAAAGCCCTGACCTCTAATAATTTATTTGAAGATCTTTTTCGCTTAAAATCATCTTCTCTGTAACTACAACTCTTACACTTGTGGTTTTGCTCAATGGACACTTCCAATTCAAAACTCACTGATGATCCTAATCCAACATTTTCACAACTTCAACTCCCAAATCCATCTTCAACTCGGCTTTAGATTCAATTACTGTTCTTGTTCCGATAATTTTGTGAAATACTATTCTCTTTATATATATAGAGCCTTTTAAATTCTTATCCCTCATAAAATTTTAAATTTCTAATCTAAATTCTTTTAAAATTTTAAATTTAAATTATGATTAGATAAAAAATAATTAATTTTTCTTATTCAACGTAAAATTATCCCTCATAAGATTTAAATTCTATATCTACAATATTTGTCTTTAATTAAGTTCTTTTAAATTTTTCTAACTTAAAATCTTTTTAATTTTTAATTATAAATTATTAGATAAAAAATAATCAATTTTTTTATTATTCAAAGTAAAATTATCCCTCATAAGATTTTAAATCTATATCTATAAGATTTGTCTTTAATTAAATTCTTTTAAATTTTTTCTAATTTATTTTTTTTATTTTTAAATTTAAATTATGATTAAATAAAAAATTTATTTTTTTCTTGCTCAACTTAAAATGATCCCTCTTAAGATTTTAAATCTATATCTATAAGATTTGTCTTAAATTAATTCAGGTGGCAATTTATTATCGTGATACTTAGTTTAATTTTATACAACGTTATTCTCCTTATATATATATATATATATTAATTCAAAAGCATACATTAAAAATATATAAAGAATATCCAATAAAGACATATAAAGAATATAAAGAATAATAATAAAGACATATAAAGAATAATTATAATCTTTTCTTAAAGGGTACAGCGGCGTTGTTTCATACCCGGTGCAAAGGAGGACTTCAGACAAGTGCAAGTCTGACGTTGCTCCAATTTATATTTGGGTTTCCAGTCTTATATACCACTTTAAAGATTACAATTAAATCTTTAATTAAACTTGTATCTTAAGTCTAAAATATTTTAATCAAGTTTTATCAAAACACACTCTTAAGTCTATTTGTTTTAGTATTCCTAATTATACTATGTGTGGTATAGATATACGGATCCCGTATAAATATACAGCATAGAATAAAGAGAGAGGAAAGACAGAAAAGGATAGAATATGGCAGTCCTTTTCAGTCTGTAAGTAGTGCAAATATATTTCTGATGTTTTAGTTCCGGATCAAGCTCAACTTGCTCGTTTTTTACTTGCAAGAACTAGAACAGAGCATACTTATAAATGAGAGATGAGATATGGAATATAAAATTTAAATTTATTTAAAAAAAATAGAAACAGAATACAATACAGAATAAAAACTTTAAAATAAAATACAGTTTATAATTATAAAATATAAAATATAACTACCTTATACAAGGAGATCAATAGGTGTTGAGTACAGGAATTGAAGAATAATAAGTGAAAGAAGAGAGGGAAGGAAGAAGCTAAAACTAGGCTGAGGGTTTCTTGAATGTATTCTGTGTTGAGAGAGAAGTGTTTCGAATTTCCTTTTACCTTCAGGATGAGCTTCATTATATAGACAGAGGCTTTAAAATTTCACTATTCTTGTCACATGCTTGGTCACTGTAGAGGAATAGTAACTTATCGTTACTATTTGCTTTTACTGTACCTTCACGGGTCTGGAACTGTGGATGAATAGTACCTTGTCTGGTACTGTTGACTTTACTGTGAGGAACGGTGGATGAACAGTTCTTCTGACTTTACTGTTGGTTTTCCTCTGGTGAATACTGTTGATGAACAGTATTTTGTCAGTGGGCACCGTCTTTATTGACTTTATCAATCTGAGTGGAGAAATAAGGTTTCTCCTGCCTTTAATCAGATGAATCTGAGTCAGATTCAACTTCTGACTCAATTTTCTTTTTACTTTTCTTTTCTTTTTCTTTTTTATTTTTCTTTTCTCTTTCTTTTTTATTTTTCTTTTCTTTTTCTTTTTCTTTTTCTTTTTTCTCTTTCTTTTCTTTTTTCTTTATCTTTTCTCTTTTCTTTTTTCTCTTTTTCTTTTTCTTTATTCTTTTTCATTTTACCTTTACTTTTCACTCTGATGGGGGACAATATACCATAGCAATCATCCTCATTACTGGGACAGTAATCCGAGTCAGATGTCTCGGTGGAAGATGATGTCATGGATGATGTAGAGGAATCCGAAGAAGAGGAAGGAGATTTTCTTCTTCTGGATGAGGCTTTAGAAACTTTAGAATGGACTTTAGTTGAGGATCCAGCAGAGCAGGTTCTACTGGGCTTAATGGGCTCATATGTTGAGGGAAGAGACCCAACTATCTGTTCCATTAAGGCTTTATAATCTTCTGCAGTCTTGGCAGCTGCAAGAAGGGCAATGTTCTGGGCTCTTTGAGCTCCAAAAGAGGCTTGTAGCCTTGGGTCAAGACCACCATGGTTTCTCTTAAGGAGCCATTCTTTAACTGTTTCAATAGTGGTAGAATTGCGAAAGGCAGACCACCACTTGACTTTAGATTTTCTCAATATAACAGGGATACTGGTACCTGACTGAAATGAATAGTCAAAATACCATTGATATACCCAAGGTATATTGAAATTTAAGCAAAAAAGAAGCAGAGGAGGAAAATTCCTCTCAAAAGGTGTAGGATTTAAGTGGGCTTTAAAATGCTGGTAAGCTAATAGTACATCTTGTGGAAGAGTTCTTTCATCATTTCCACAATAATGCCACCAATCAACGAACCAGGATGGGAGATTATTGATCTTTATGTTGGTTTCATTATAGATGAGCCAGGAATGGGTTTTACCCGGGTTCTGAAAAAACAGGGCTTTGGTCCAGGCTTCTACATAATCCCAATAATTATATGAAGAGCAACAGGATAAAGAAGGAAGGGTTTTAAATTGCACAGAAATGTGCAAAGGTTTTCCCCATTCAGAAGGATGGAGAATTTTCTTTATTTTAAAAGAAGAATAAGCTATGACAGCCTTATCTTGCTGAAGGTAATTGTGCTTTAAAAATAAGGAGCCTGAATCCACAAGAATATGGAGATAATATTCTTGGGGTTTTGAAGATTCTTTAGGTTTGAAAAACCATCCTTTAGGATATACAGACTCAATTATAGACCATGGGTTCTGCTGAACAGTCCCAAAATCAGGAATTAATTCTGTAAACTAAAAATTTTTATTATACCAAAATGATTTTTGCTTTAAAGAAAAATTTGCTGAAACAATTTGAGTTGAAGGTTTTGAAATATCCAACTCGATTTTAGAAATATTCTGAGATAGGGTTTTTTGAGAAGAAGATTCTCCTATCTCAATTTGGTTTTTTAAATAAGGGATTAAGGAATCTTTACCTGGAACCCCTGGAGGAGGTTCGTGTCCCATCTTTAAGAGAGCTTTAATCACTTCAGGTGATTGGGCCAGCTGAGAGACCCAATGCTCTATTTTTGCTTTATCTTCTTCTTGGACAACATCAGCCAAGACTTTATGGGTTTAGGGTTCAATATACTATCTGAATGATCAGATGGAGCTTTAGGAGAGTCATCTTTAAGGTTTCCTTTTCTTTATTGGCTGTTTTCTTTTTTCTCCCCATGATTCCTGAGAAGGAATTCACGAGTAAGGAAATCAGGTAAACTATTATTTTCTCCTTTAATAAATTCAATATCAAAATCAAAAATACTTAAAATAGCTTGCCATCTAGCAAAAATTTGTTTTGAGGCAAGGTTTTTAACATCTTTTTGCAAAACATCTTTTGCACTTTTACAATCAATTCGTAATAAAAACTTTTGATTCAATAAATCAGATTGAAATTTTGAAATACATAATACAATACTCAAAATTACTTTCTTTATAGTTAAATAGTTTAATTGGGTTGGGCTCCAATGTCCTGAATAGAATTGGACTATGGCTTCTCTACCCTCTTTAACCTGTTTTAAAATCCCACCAAAGCCTATATCTGATGCATCAGTCTCTACTATTTTGGAGGCTAAGGGATCAGCTATATGCAGGCAAGGAATAGTTTTAACTAAGTCTTTAACTTGTCTAACTATGCCAGAATGGACCTCAGTCCATGACCTGTGTTTTTCTTTAACCTATCATGCAGAGGTTTAATAGTTCTATTTAGGTTGGAAAAGAATTCTATAACATAATTCAGACAACCTAAAAATCTTTGTAACTGAGCTTTATTAATAATCTGATCAGGAAACTTATCCCCAAAAGCTAAGTTTCTCTCTATAGGTTCTATGATTCCCTGTTCTATATAATGTCCTAAGAACCTAATCTTAGTTTGAAATAGAGACATCTTCGTTTTACTTAACACTAAACCATTATGTTTTATTACCATAAAAAATGTTTTTAAATATTTAAAATGTTCATCTATAGTTGTAGAGTATATTAAAACATCATCAATATAAACAATACAAAATTTAGTGTAAGGGTTAAAAATATCATTCATCACTCTCTGAAACTCAGAGGGTGCATTTTTTAAACCAAAAGGCATAACATTCCATTCATACTGTCCAAATGGAACAGTGAATGCAGTCTTATACCTATCTTTAGGGTTAATCTGAATTTGCCAAAAACCAGATTTCATATCAAATTTACTAAAAATATTTGCTTTATATAATCTTCCTAATAAATCTTTTTTATTTGGAATAGGGTATCTAATCCATTTTAAAGCTTTATTTAAAGGTTTATAATTTATTACTAATCTAGGTGCACCTCTTTCTATTTCAGAGGCCTTGTTTACATAGAATGCAGCACAAGACCAAGGGCTTCTAGATTTAGTTATTAATCCTTTATTTTCTAAATCATTTATTTCCTTTTTACAAAATTCAATTAAATCAGGCGCCATCTGAATGGGCCTAGCTTTAGTTGTAATAGACTTTTCATCAAAGCCTATTTCATAAGGTAAATCAACCATGTGTTGCTTTCTGTTCCAAAATGCATTTGGAATATCAGCACACAAATCTTTTTCTATTTGAGATTTTAATTTATTAATTTTATCTTGCGTAAATTTATTATTTAACTGTTCATTTATTTTTTGTAAATGATAATTATTTCTTAAATTACAAAGTTGTTCAGACTTTGCTTTTATAAGAGCATTTATTTGTAATTCATTTATTGAATGAGCCTTTAAAAGATTTAAATTCCTCTTTTTAGGTTTTTCTAAAAATGAAAAAATTATCTTTTGTTTTCTTACTTTAAAACTTATACTGTCATCATTAACTGAATAAGGTGTTATCAAATTCATAAATGGTGTTCCTAAGATTACCATATGATGAATGTTTGTTAAGATAAATATATTCTTTATTTCTAAATTTTTATCTATAATTGATGCTTCTGCTTTGCCAAGTATATTTAGTTTAGATTTATTTGCTGCTGATAAACTTTCATTAGTTTGTTGCCAAAATCTTTTTGGTACTAAACTAGGTTTAATGCAGTTTAAATCAGCTCCTGTATCAAATAATGCTATAGTTTCTATATTGTAATTATCTGAGAATTTTAATTTTATTTTTATTAAATATTTCCTAGATGTTATTTCATGCAACATAAAAATTAAATTATCAGGGATTTTATCTTTATTAATTAAACTAATTTCATTGTCAGTTTCTTTACCATTTATCTGTTCAATATCTTCTTCAGCTTCTTCATCAGAAGAAGAAGTTGAGTTCATTAGAGATTTTATTATCTGTGAATCTTGTTCTTGTTTATTTTTTAATTCTTTTAACTCTAATTTAATTTCTTTAATTTCTTTTTATAAATCATTTATGGTCGGTTTATTTTTTACTGTTTTATTCTTGTTTAATATTGCAGTTAAATCATATGTTTGTTTACTAGTACTAGGTATCATAGAGCTTTTAGGTTTATCATTTTCTAATATTTTATTTAACATTTTTTCTTGAATTTTAGGGTCACTTATAAATTTTATTGCTTCTAATATAGATTCTTGTTCTTTAGTTAATACATTTAATGATTTACTACTATATTCAGAACTTGATTCTGATCCTATGTCATCTATTTGGTTTAATTCTTCAGAGTCTGAATAATCTTCAGAATCTGAATAATCTAAATATAATTCATAAATTTTATTTAATACAGATTCTTCTAGATTTAATTCTTGTAATTTTTTATCAAATTTACAAAATCTTGATGTGTGGCCTTTTCTTCCACATTTATAACATGTTAAATCTTTATATGATGTAAATTTTTTATCTTTTTGTTTATATGGTTTTCTACTAGGTTTTCTATATTTGTAAGGTTTCTGTTTTTTATAATAATCATCTTTATCTAATTTTTTCTTATAACTCTTTTTGTGATATTTTTTATAAGGTTTTTTATATTTTCTTGTAGTAAAACACTGTCCATTACAATCTTTATGTTTCTGTGTTATACTATAATCAAATTGTTTACAGAAAGAACCTAATTCTTGTTTAGTCTTTCTCATTTCGTATTTTAATGATTTTTGAAGTTTTATGTCTTGACAAAGTTTTAATCCTTCTTTTTGAACTATACTAAACAGTTGTCCATAGGTCAATAGGTCATAAGGAATAGGGTTTCCAAATTCCTGTTTTATATGGTTCCTAACTTTTTCTCCTAAGAAGAAGGGTAATCCTGCTAAGAATTTTTCTTTCCAGAAAGTCTGGTTAGAATCTTCTCTAAGCATTATTCTAGTTAGGAAAGTTGTTTTATAAAATTGAAAATCACTAAGTTTCTTGCATCTAAGATTACTTAGTAGTTCTGCATTTTTATCCTTTAAATTAGTAGGATCACCTATAAAATGGAGTGATATAGTCAAGATTAGTGACGCCACAGCATCTTGAATAGTATCACCAAGCTCATCTAATATAGGCATTCCATCTTCATAAGTTTTTACGGCATTTAAAATTTCTAAATGTTGTTCATCAGTGAGATGATTATCCCACCAACCTTTAAGTTGTCCTGTGAAGCCAGCTATAAGGAGTTCAACTATAGTTCTATCTGAAGTTCCTGTTTGAGTTCTATAAGCATTGGCAGCCATTGTAATCTGTTGAGGAAGACTCAGAATATTATATTCTGATAGGCTATCAATGTTCCATTCATAAACAGAAGAGGCATTATACTTATATTGTGATAGGACATTTGGTCTATCTGTTATACCTAAGTATGGGGCAGACATTCTAGGTACTATAGATTGATTATATGTTATTCGATTTATCTGTGGCTCTAGGGCTTTACTAAAGGTTTCAATATCTTCAGATTCAGGTTGAGAATCCTCAACTGATTCTGATTCTTGTTCTTGGGTGACTATACTTATAGTTTTAGAAGCTTTAGATTGAGGTGTTTCTTGAACTACCTGTTTTGACCCAGAAGAAGAGTCTATAGAAACTTCAAAAGGTTTAAAAACATGAGATTTAAGTTTTTTATCTTTTATATCTTTTTCAATTTTTACTATCTTACTTTCTTTAATAGTATCTTCTATTCTGTTTAATTGTTGTCCTATACTCAATAGGTGTGCGTTACTAAAATTATTCTGTTATAATATTTTCCTATTTGGGTTATCTTCAGAAACTATTTTAAATGGTGCTATATTTATTTCTTTGTCTCCATGCAGAAACACACTTGATGTTTTAGGTGGATGTTCACTCTGTATGATTTTATCTTTTACCTTCCATTCTGTATTTTTATTCCTAATAGTTACTGGATTTATTAATTTTTCTGCTTTAAGTTTACCTCTATAAATTCTTTTAAACCAATCAAAGAATTTCATATTAACTTCATAGTTTCTTATAAAGTCAATATATTCTTCTTTAACTGATTCAAAATCTTTTACCTTTTTTATTACATTTTCTAATTTATCTTTATTTTTAATTGCTGTTAATTATTTATTTAATTTATCATAATTAAAAACAAATTCTTTATTTATTACATTTAATTCTCTATCTATGCTTTCTACATTTCCTGTCATAAAGGAAGCTGTAGGTGACATGGGTGGAGAAGGTGAGTGTTCTATATTCTGAGGTTGATTATAATTGGGGTTTGGTTCCAAAGTGTTCATTGTTCCTGTTGTATTATAATATAAGTGTGGAACTGTTGTACTATAATCTACACCTTTTAGTTTATTACTAGACTCAGGTATATCTGATGTAGAATACCTAGGCTTTACTACTGTTTGCAATACAGGTTTAGATTCATTTTCTTTATATGAAGCATATATTACAGAAGGTAACTGTGAGGCTCTACCTATGTCTACTGTTGATACAGAGGAGGAAGAGTCTGAATACCTACTGCTTACACTATGTCTACTGAATTTTAATTTTACCTTACCGTCTTCATACTGTTCAATTTTACTGAGTTCTATATTGGGTTTAACTGTAGTTTTTGGTTCTGGGAGAGGAACAGCATCCTCTAAGACCCATTCGTCAGGGAGACTAATATCTTTCCACTGAATAGTCCTAGGAATTACTGTATTAGCTTTACTTAAATCTGTTTGTAAAAATTTAGTTTCTCCTAATTTAGGTTGCATTATATATTTTGTAGCAAAAGCAGACATCATAGCCTTATAACTTATTTTATACATTAATGCTACAGGAATAGATCCTTCAAGCATTTTATAATTATGTGTCTTGATTTCTAAAACTACACTTTTTAATATATTTGGATCATTTAATGAAATTGTTATATCTGGGAAGCAGTCAAATGAAATTGGACCACTACTCAGACTGGTTTCTATAGTTCCTAATAATGAGTCATTAAAATTTACAAACCTAGCATCTCTGACCACAGCCAGTATACTAGTATTTAATCCTTCTCTAGTTAAAGGTTTTATACCTATTTGTACTAATCCTATATGTATATACTTGTATTTTTTACTTTTATGATGCTTTATTGATTCTGCAGAAAGTAAAGTTATTTTCTCAAAGGGTTTACTTAATTGTACATCTCTTTCTTCGGCTTTATTTATATAGTCATTTTTAAATATATTTAATTTTGGTATTTTATAAATCTATTCTTTATCTATTTTTGGTATTACCCAATTATCAATTGCTTTATTAAAATCTTCTAAAATTACTTCATTTCTGTTAACTATCCTTTTAACTTCTGATGACTCAGAACTATCTGATTTAGTTGTACTAGCAGATTTACATAGAAATGGTTCCATTTTTAAATTTTTGAAAAATAGATTTTTAAAGTTTATTAATGTTGGTTTTGGTAGCGACCACTGACTTACTGCCCTAAACGCCTATCCATCGGCTGACACGGGTCTTACTGCATATCCAATACCTAGACAACACTAAGTCCACTTCTAGATCTAAAAGTCAAAAATTTAACTATGTAAACAGTTCTATATCTATCTACTACCACCCCTAAAAGAAGATGGCTCTGATACCAGCAAATTGGAAGGATCGTTTACAGGGGATAAAATAACTTTAAGAGAATTAATAAAAACAATAAAATAATTAAGCATTTACACCAATTAGCCTCCCCGGCAGTTGCGCCAAAAACTTGTTGCGCTCAAGTTAACTCTATCACAAAGCGTCACTCGCAAGTATACGAGGTAGCTGTAGCAAAGGTGATTGCCCCAAGGTCGTTCTCTCAAGGAAGCCAAAGTGGTTAATTGCTTATCAGATTATGTTTAACAAGTAATAAAGAGATTTATAAATTGCTAAATAATGAAGAAGATTGATTAAAGTTTAGAACAATAAAAATAAATTGAGCTGTGTTTTGATTCACTTGATAGAATGGTCTAGGGTTTGCACTTCTTTACTACTCATATGTTTGAACGGTTATTCCACTTAACTAATTTAATTTCTAAAATTAAATCTCAAGCAACTTAATTAATTGAGTCAAGGAAATAAGCTCTCGCATTCAAACCTCTTACAACTAATCTTGTTATAATTGAAACAATCTTTTTAATAGGTTATATCTCTAATTCACCTAAGTCCTTAATTGAATTGTTCCAGCATTAGATTTCATCTCTCAATCCATCATCTAATACCTAAAACACACAATTGGTGGCCAATCAATTATATGTAACAATTTTTCATTCAATAAAGGCTAAAGAAATCAATAGTTAAGAGAATAACCAATTCATACAATTCATAGCAAATCCATACAAACCCTAGACTAGATTAAATTAGTTCATGATGTTATCAAGCATACTCATCTCATTAATAATCAAAGAAATCAATTTAGACATGATAATGTTCATAAACACAATTTCAATGAAACTAAAGAGACAAAGTTTAAGAATAAAACCAAGTTACAAACTCCTTGAAGCTTTTGATGAATCTCTTGATCGAATCTTGCAAAAAGGATGAAACAATGGCATGAACAATCTAATCTAAACTAGTGTAATCCAAAGTAGAATCAAAATCCAAGAAAACAAATGTTTAAACCCTAAGATCTCTCTCAGACGGCTAAACTTGCTCTCAAAATCGTCAACAGCCCCCTAAACCCTAACTTTCTTTTTGCTTTTATACGAAGCGTCGGCTTTAAAATTCGGTGCGCGTTGATTCATGAGGGACACAGCCAGGTGATGAGGGACACGGCCGTGTGAGGACTTGATGGAGGGACACGGCCAGGTGACACGGCCGTGTCCCCTGCATGTGTCCTCCTCTGTTGCTTTTTGGTCTTCTTTGCTTCTTTGTTGAGTGACACGGCCAAGTAGAACTTGACTTGGCCGTGTTGCATCATATTTGAGGGACACGGCCAGGTGACACGGCCGTGTCCCTTCCCAGTGTCTGCCTCTGTCTGCTTTACTCTTCCTTTCCTTTGGTAATAAGTGGGACACGGCCAGGTCATGGTGACTTGGCCGTGTTGCTCTTCTTTGGAGGGACACGGCCACATGACTTGGCCGTGTCCCTTGCTGGTGTCTGCTACTGGGACTTGTTCTTCCTTTTAACTTGGTATGGGACACGGCCAGTGACTTGGCCGTGTCCTCTGCCTGTGTCAGCTACTGCCCATTTCATCTTCAATTCGTTTCCTTGCCTGTTTTAACCTAACACAAAACTCGAAACAAACTTAAAACACGAAGTAAATAAACAATAACCGACAAAACATAAACACAAACTAAAAACTAGATCAAAAACGACATAAAACTAAAAATAAACTAAAACTTCACAATTAAAGAAAACACTAGACAAACCGATAAAAACTAACAAAATACCTAAATAAAACAATAATTAACCTAATAAACAAGACACAAAACTTATAACAAAAACTAATAAAACAACTACCACACACTTAAAACTTTGCTTGTCCTCAAGCAAATTCACATGGCATAAATTAAAAATTCAAACAACCTTAACTATAATTCCAGAACATAGATGAAATACTTTAAGACATCAGACATAAATAATTGCAATTTCCTTCAATCAAGATATTCTTAACTCATTCATTGATCCAGACATACAAATCTTATCTCTCAACTAAGTGTTTCACTCGATTTCAAAGGTTAATCACTCATACCACTCATGAGTGCATACTGCCATAAACTTGCTTAATTATCCAATCTCCCTCACTGATTTTCTCAAGAAATATTCTGAAGGTCTTTTATTTGGATGTAATGGGGCTAAGGTAAGGTGTGAGAAAAGACATTTAAGTGGAGCATCAAGAAATGGAGTATCTAAATTAGACACTACTCTTGCTAAGAATTTCATAACTCCTTCAAATAGCATACTCACCAACCCTTAGCAATCTTACATACTTGCACACTAAAAGAAAAGTACACGAGTCAAAATTCCTCTAAGGCTAGAAAATATATGAACTTTATATATATATATCTCTTTTTGTTTTATTTTCACTTTTTTTATTGAGTTTATATTATATATATATATACAAAGTATAAACTTAATGGAACATCTAGCTTAAAATGTAGAGGAAAAGAATACTGACTCTTAATCAAATACAATATGCAAAGTATGCATTTCAACCCTCAATTAGGAATTCCATATTATTATTTTTTTTTACTTACCCCACACTTGAAATAAACTACCCTATTGTCTAATCATACAACTCCATTCCTTAATGCATAGGTATGATGATAGTAAAAACATGTTAAGTTGAGAATTGTGTTAATCAAACAAGAAACAATCAATGGCTCAACTTGGCTCACTAAGGAAATCAATATAAAGGGAAGTCTCTTTAAGCTAAAGGGGCTAACCTAATTTGCCTTCATCATTTTAAAACTTGAGATTAAATCATAATGTGAGTTCAATAAGTATGCAAAAGCAAACTCTAGAGATGCAACATCATGAAGGTGCACACTTAAGAAAAGAAAATCAATTGACAAAAATATCAAATTTTATAAGGCTCAAAGCTCACACAGGTGGGTTCACAAAGATTTACATGTCATGAATTGCAGAATGCGAAAATTAATCCCGAATGAATTCAAATGCTCATTTCTATGCTGATACCAAAGTCTCAACTATAATGCTAGAATCAAAGAAAAGATCAATAAATTTTCAACAATTATACCATGCACAAAAAACACAATAAACAAAACAACCACAATAAGCAAAACAAGAATTAAAGGAAAGCTTAAGGAGTACCCCACACTTAAAATTGACATTGTCCTCAATGGAAAACAAGAATAATAAATAAAAAGAGTTAAAGGACAACATGTCTTCCATCGTACCTGGTGAGGCAAAATCCTAGCTTTCCATCACAAACACAAAACTTTTATAACAAAAGTACAAGAAAATATCCAAACACAAAAGTTTTAACATAAATAACAAAAACGAAAAATAAAACAAGAGTACACTAAATAAAATAAAGCAAGGACTGAAAATCTATGGAAAATGTGGGCGGGAAGATGATGCAGCTGAAGGATGGAGACTCAAGATCGTTGCAAGGTTACTGTTAATCTGTTCCATCTGCTGTAAGATCTCAGCATGGTTACGATCCACCTTGCTATCCAATCGATCCACTTTGCCCTCCAGGGCCTCAATCCTCAGAAGTACCTCTTGATGTTCCGAGACCGGAGCATCCTCATCTAAGTCAAGAGAATCCGAGTCAGACTCCTCTTCAATCCGGGCTCTCTTCTGCCTGTCCCCCGGTGCTTCAGGCTCAGCTGATGGCATCACAAAGGTCCCTCTTCTATGCACCACCATGTGCATCTTCGCCAGTATAGCTAAATCCAAGGAATCATTACCCAAAATTCGAGTCATCCGAGTAGTACTCGGGTCAAAATCCTCCACAAGGGCTACTGCTAATGTAGTTATCAATCCTCCAACACAAATAGCACCCCTCCTTTTATTAGCTACAGAATCAAAAATATCGGCTAACCAATAGCTGGCACTAATATTCATTTCATTCAAAACACAGTCCAAGAAAAATAGCTCACTCGACTCAACCACACCCGGGCTCTCCTTCCTTGCAAAGAACCCACATGACATAAACCTGTGCAAATATCTCAAGGTAGGGTTCCGTAATTTAGATGCTTTGGCCGATTTGGCCACATAAGTACCCGAGCCTAAGGCACCCCAAGCAAACTGTTGTCTAAAATCTTTGGGTATCGATCTTTCTCCATGGTGATGAAAACCATATATATCATTCAACTAATCAATAGTAAGCACAAATGATTGACCCATTAATTTAAACATCAGTCTCCTGCAAATTTTCTTATCATCTCTTTCCACTTTAAGAGTTGCCAAAAATTCTAGGGTGAGCTCCTCAAACTACAGAGGTCTCAATGAAACAAAAGTTCCCCACCCAAGATATTGCACATATCTATAAAAAGCAGTTCTCATTTGCAAAGCATCTAAAGATTCGTCATTCACATACCTTGTCGGGAAAAAACCCCGAGCCAAAAGACTTGCCCTCTTGTGAGATAAGGTGGAGGAAGATGACGAAGCTCCTTCGGCTCCAGATTTCTTCTTCTTTCGGTGTGGTACAATTTTAGTTCTTGGCATCTTGAGATCTGAAAAATTAACACCCAAAACTAAGTAAATCAAAGATAATATGAGTAAAGAGGAAGTTTTAAGTGATTATCTCAAGGTTTATTGAAGAAATTTGAAGTTTCAGTGGATGATTTGAAGTTTTGAAATATCAAAATTGGCTTTGGCGATACAGAGAGCGAAGGAGAGCGAGAGAGAAGACGAAAGAAAAGTTAGGGATTACGAAAAGAATTTGGGCAAAATTGGTTTTTAAAAGGGCAAAACGTGAGGTGACACGGCCGTGTGTGTGGGGACTTGGCCGTGTCTGTGTGTGAAAGTGAAGGGACACGGCCAAGTGGAGAGCACACGGCCGTGTCTCATGGTTTTTGGGGGACATGGCCAAGTGACACGGCCGTGTCCCATGGGTGTGTCCAAGTCTGTGCAAAATCGATCAATTCCATTTTTTTTTTTAAGAATTTTGGCCTTGTCAGTGAGTGACACGGCCAAGGGACACGGCCAAGTCCTTTGGCCGTGTCCTCTTCTGCCAGTTTTAACTTTAAACACTTTTTTTTCCAACGATTTTGCAAACCTTCTTCTTTAAACACCCTGAAACACAAAGTAAAGAAAAACCGATCAATGCACAGTCCATTTAATGAAACCGAACAGAAATCAAAACTCGCTAAACTTAAAATTACAACTACGAAAAATAAATGCAAACCGATGGGTTGCCTCCCATATAGCTCTTCTTTAATGTCATATAGCTGGACATCATGCAAGGCCTAGGGATCATGAATCAAAGTACTGTCAATGACCCTCACTTCCTGAAATCCTTCATTGTATGGCTTAACTCTCTGTCCATTCACTTTGAAAGTCTCACCTGTTCTAGAGTTAAGTAATTCAATTGCACCAGAAGGATATACCTGAGTTATCTCGAAAGGACCACTCCATCGAGACTTGAGTTTACCTGGAAAAAGACGGAGTCATGAGTTAAAAAGTAAAACCTTCATACCTGGACTCAATGTCTTTCGCACTATAATTTTATCATGAAGTGCTTTAGTGCGATCCTTGTAAATTCTCGAGCTCTCATAAGCCTCATTCCGCAGCTCATCTAACTCTGAAATTTGTAAAAATCTTTCTCTCTTCGCTTTGTCCAAGTCCAAATTCAGAGTCTTAATTGCCCAATATGCTCTGTGCTCTAACTCCACTGGTAAGTGGCAAGCTTTTCCAAACACCAATCTATATGGACTCATACCTAGAGGAGTTTTGAAAGCAGTCCGATATGCCCATAGTGCATCGTGCAATCTGCTTGCCCAATCCTTCCTGGATGTGTTCACTGTTTTCTCCAGAATTCCTTTTAGCTGCTTGTTGGATGTTTCCACTTGTCCAGAGGTCTGTGGATGATATGGGGTCGACACCTTGTGCTTCACACCGGATTTATGCATTAATTTCTCAAACAGCCTGTTGCAAAAATGGCTCCCCCCATCACTGACTATCACCCTTGGTGTGCCAAACCTGCTAAGAATGTTTTCCGTCACAAATTTAACCACAATATTAGCATCATTAGTACGGGTGGGGATTGCCTCCACCCATTTGGAAACATAATCAACAGCAACTAAAATGTATTCATAACCAAAGGACTTGGGGAAAGGACCCATGAAGTCTATTCCCCACACATCAAACAATTCAACAACAACATATGACTGAAGGGGCATTTCATTCCTCCTCCCAATGTTACCTACTCTTTGGCAACGATCACAGTGCTTACAATAATCTTGAGCATCTTTAAATAAAGTGGGCCAGTAAAAACCACTTTGAAGCACCTTTTCTGCAGTTTTTCTTCCTCCAAAATGACCCCCACAGTGAAGGTCATGACAAAATTGAAGAACACTCTGTTGTTCTTCCTCAGAAACACACCTGCGAACTATCTCATCTTTGCAAATCCGGAATAGATAAGGTTCATCCCAAAAATAAAACTTACTTAAGTGTAGAAACCTTTTCTTTTCCTGAAAAGACATGTTAGATCTCAAAATACCACAAGAAAGATAGTTAGCAATATCTGCAAACCACGGTGCATCAATTACCACAAACAAATGCTCATCAGGAAATGCTTCTAAATTTTTATGAATGCTATCAGATGCAAGATTTTCATTAAAGTAGGGTAATCTGGATAAATGATCAGCAACAACATTCTCACTACCCTTAGTATCCCTGATCTGGAAATCAAACTCTTGCAATAACAACACCCATCTAATTAAGCGCGGTTTAGCATGCTGTTTTGTTAAAAGATATTTAAGAGCTGCATGGTCAGAATGAACAATAATTTTTTACCCTATTAAATATGCTCTAAATTTGTCTAAAGCAAAAACAACAGCTAACATTTCCTTCTCAGTTGTGGTGTAGTTCATTTGTGCACTGTTCAGGGTTAAACTAGCATAATAAATTACCCTTAAGTATTTGTCAACCCTTTGCCCAAGAACAGCTCCTACTGCATGATTAGAAGCATCACACATGATTTCAAAAGGTAAAGACCAGACAGGAGCTACAATCACAGGTGCACTAGTCAATTTTTCCTTAAGAGAATTAAAAGCTTGCATGCATTGTGCTGTAAATTCAAATGGAACATCTTTCCCCAATAAATGGCATAATGGTTGGCTTATTTTGGAGAAATCCTTAATAAACCTTCTGTAAAATCCTGCATGCCCTAAAAAACTTCTTATTCCCCTAACAGAGGTAGGTGGGGGTAACTTAGCAATCAATTCAATTTTAGCCTTATCCACCTCAATCCCTTTACTCGACACCACATGACCTAAGACAATGCCCTGAGTAACCATAAAATGACTCTTTTCCCAACTTAAAGTGAGGTTACATTCAATGCATCTCTCAAGCACACGAACAAGTTTATCGAGGCAATTATCAAAAGAATTACCAAAAACAGAAAAATCATCCATAAAATACCTCAATAAAATCGTCGATCATATATGAGAAGACAGACATCATGCATCTCTGAAAAGTTGCAGGTGCATTGCACAAGCCAAAGGGCATACGTCGAAATGCATAAGTCCCAAAAGGGCAAGTAAAGGTTGTATTTGACTGATCCTCTGGAGCTATTGGCACCTGATAGTAACCTGAAAGGCCATCCAGAAAACAATAATGTGAGTGTCCAGAAAGTTTGTCTAACATCTGATCAATAAAAGAAAGAGGAAAATGATCTTTCTTTGTAGCATTGTTCAACTTCCTATAATCAATGCACATTCTCCACCCAGTAGTAGTCCTAGTAGGAACCAACTCATTATTCTCATTTTTCACCACTGTGATTCCAGATTTCTTAGGAACTACATGTACTGGGCTCACTCACTCACTATTAGCAATTGGATATATTACTCCTTCATCCAGTAATTTGAGCACTTCTTTCTTAACCACTTCACTCATATTTGGGTTAAGTCTCCTTTGGGTTTCCCTCACAGGTTTAGCTCCCTCTTCTAAAGTGATTCTATGCATGCACATGGAAGGGCTAATACCCTTTATGTCACTCAATCCCCATCCTATTGCTCTCTTCAATCTTTTAAGCTCACTCACTAACCTCATCTCCTCCCCTTCACTAAGTTCACTAGATATTATTACAGGTAAAGTATTGTGATCTCCCAAAAACACATATTTCAGGTTCTTAGGTAACTCTTTCAGCTCTAACTCTAGTGAGGGGTTCTTCTCTTCTTTTTCAATGGGGGAAGGTTCAAAAATTGTGTCCTCCTTAAGGTCCTCTATTTCAGCACCCTCTAAAGTCTCAAGGCAACTGGCTAGTTCTGCATCAAAAATTTCCAAATCACTATCCAAAGTCAATGCCAGCTCCAATTTATCAGAGGAACCTGTCTGCAAGAAAACATCTGAAACAACTGCATCAATACAATCAATAAAAGAACAATCCTCATATAAAGCAGTTGTAGGAATAGGAGAAGTATTAAAAATAGAAAATTCTACAGTTTGTCCCAAAACAGTCATTGATAATTTTCCATTTTTAACATCTATCAAAGTGTTGGTAGTTGCCATAAAAGGCCTACCCAGCAGAATGGTGTGTGCAGATGGTGAAGAATTACCTACTTCCATGTCAAGAACAATGAAATCAACAGGAACTATCAAACCACCAACTTTAACTAACACATCTTCTATAACCCCTTTCGGGAATCTAAGAGATCTATCAGCTAATTGCAACACCATTTTTGTTGGCTTAAGTTCCCCTAATTCTAAGTCAAGGTACACAGAGTAAGGCATTAAATTCACACTAGCTCCCAAATCACACATGCCATCAGTACATTTTCCATTCCCCATAGCAATTTGAATAATAAAGCTTCCAGGATCCTTTAGCTTAGGAGGTAGTTTATGTTGCAAAACAGCACTAGCTACCTCAGAAACTATCACCTTTTCATTCGGCTCATACCTTTTTTTCTTGGTATTCAATTCTTTGAAGAATTTAGCATAAGCCGGCATGTTCTTAATTGCTTCAAGTAATGGTAAGTTGATACTTACCTTAGATAGCATGTTGAAGATATCTGAAAACTGCTTATCTTTTTTATCATCCTTTAACCTGCTAGGGAATGGTATAGGTGGCCTGTATGGATTGCTTGCCCTGTGCAAATCTGGTGTAGGGGTCTTCTCCATTGATCTTTCTTCAGCACCTTTGTTCTCTAATTCTCCTTCCTTTTTCTTCTCTTGCTCACCTGCATTCACAGAATTATTTTCAACATTGTTATTAATTACCTTGCCACTCCTAAGAACAGTCACTGCTTGTGCCTGCTCAGGTTGACTTGGAAACTTCCCCTTTTGTTGAATCTGCATCTGTTGTGCAAGTTGCCCCACTTGGGTCTCCACCTTCTTAAAAGATGCTTCCAAGGAATCCAGCCTCTTGTTGTTCATCTCTTGGTTTTGAGCACTGACTTTGATGAAAGCTTGTAAACTGTCCTCCAAACTCTCTCTTTTATGCTGACCTTGATTTTGACTTGAGGATTGGCCCTGCTGCTGGTTCTATCTCTGGAGCAAATGGAAAGGCTGTTGAGCATTATTTGTCGTCCAGGAAAAATTGGGGTGACTCCTCCAACCAGGATTGTAAGTGTTGGAGTAAGGATCATTTCTGGCCCTAGGTTGGAATCCTCCCATAACATTGACCTGCTCAGCTTCATTCCCAAAAGACTCATATGCAGAGGGACATATATTTGCTCCATGCCCTAATGTCCCACAGATTCCACACACTTCTTGAGTAGATGAAGAAATATTGTTCTTCATGTTTAGCATCTGAACCTGTCTTGTCAACTCAGCTATTTGACTAACCATTTCAGTATTGGCTTCCAGTTGATTCACCCCCTTGCTTCTTCCCCTTACACTCTTTTGTTGAGAATTAGCTCCCAACATCTCAAAGATCTCATAAGTCTCATCAGCTGTCTTTTCTCCCATGGCTCCCCCAGCTGCATTATCAACAGTGTTCTGAAATTGCTGAGTGAGACCATCATAGAAAAACTGATTAAGGAGTTGAAGTGGGTAATGATGATGTGGACACTGGATCAATAGCATCTTGAATCTGTCCCAAGCCTCATGAAATGGCTCTCCTTCAAATTGAGAGAATGTAGCAATCTTCCCTCTCAACTCAGCTGTCTTTTGGTATGAATAGAACTTGCCCATGAATTTATTGTAAACTTGCTCCCAAGTTGTCAGTGAATTTTCAGGCAACATCATGAGCCAGCTCTTTGCCCTATCCTTCAAAGTATAAGGGAAACATCTCATCCTCAACTGATCTTCTGTTAGTCCTCCCAAAGGAAAAGTGTTGAGGGTGGAGTAGAAGTCCCTAATAAAATTCAAAGGATCTTCATTTGGAACTCCATAGAATGATGGCAGCATGTTATAGTGAATATTCTTCAACTCATAGTTCCTTGCTGCATCTGTCAGTCTTATGCAAGAAGTGGAAGTCCCAATGACAGGTCTAGCAAAATCTCTCATGGTTCTTTGTCTTTCTTCAGCCATTTTAACAGATTTTTCAGATTCTGACTCAAAATCCGAAATATCTTCCTCTGAAGTATCAAATCCTGTGAAAAGCTCAAACTCCTCTTTGCTCCTTTTTATTCTCTGAATTTCTGGAATGAATGGATGCAGTTCTCCTTCAAGTGATCTCCTGCCTTGCATAAACAAAAATTTCTAGAAAAAGAAATATCAAAAGCAAAAGACAAATAAAATAAAATGAAAAGCAATGAAAATAATCTGAAATGTGAATTTTTTTATTTTTTAAAAGAAAAATAAACAATTACACCAATTAGCTTCCCCGGCAGCGGCGCCAAAAACTTGTTGCGCTCAAGTTAACTCTACCACAAAGCGTCACTCGCAAGTATACGAGGTAGCTGTAGCAAAGGTGATTGCCCCAAGGTCGTTCTCTCAAGGAAGCCAAAGTGGTTAATTGCTTATCAGATTATGTTTAACAAGTAATAAAGAGATTTATAAATTGCTAAATAATGAAGAAGATTGATTAAAGTTTAGAACAATAAAAATAAATTGAGCTGTGTTTTGATTCACTTGATAGAATGGTCTAGGGTTTGCACTTCTTTACTACTCATATGTATGAACGGTTATTCCACTTAACTAATTTAATTTCTAAGATTAAATCTCAAGCAACTTAATTAATTGAGTCAAGGAAATAAGCTCTCGCATTCAAACCTCTTACAACTAATCTTGTTATAATTGAAACAATCTTTTTAATAGGTTATATCTCTAATTCACCTAAGTCCTTAATTGAATTGTTCCAGCATTAGATTTCATCTCTCAATCCATCATCTAATACCTAAAACACACAATTAGTGGCCAATCAATTATATGTAACAATTTTTCATTCAATAAAGGCTAAAGAAATCAATAGTTAAGAGAATAACCAATTCATACAATTCATAGCAAATCCATACAAACCCTAGACTAGATTAAATTAGTTCATGATGTTATCAAGCATACTCATCTCATTAATAATCAAAGAAATCAATTTAGACATGATAATGTTCATAAACACAATTTCAATGAAACTAAAGAGACAAAGTTTAAGAATAAAACCAAGTTACAAACTCCTTGAAGCTTTTGATGAATCTCTTGATCGAATCTTGCAAAAAGGATGAAACAATGGCATGAACAATCTAATCTAAACTAGTGTAATCCAAAGTAGAATCAAAATCCAAGAAAACAAATGTTTAAACCCTAAGATCTCTCTCAGACGGCTAAACTTGCTCTCAAAATCGTCAACAGCCCCCTAAAACCTAACTTTCTTTTTGCTTTTATACGAAGCGTCGGCTTTAAAATTCAGTGCGCGTTGATTCATGAGGGACACGGCCGTGTGAGGGCTTGATGGAGGGACACGGCCAGGTGACACGGCCGTGTCCCCTGCATGTGTCCTCCTCTGTTGCTTTTTGGTCTTCTTTGCTTCTTTGTTGAGTGACACGGCCAAGTAGAGCTTGACTTGGCCGTGTTGCATCATATTTGAGGGACACGGCCAGGTGACACGGCCGTGTCCCTTCCCAGTGTCTGCCTCTGTCTGCTTTACTCTTCCTTTCCTTTGGTAATAAGTGGGACACGGCCAGGTCATGGTGACTTGGCCGTGTTGCTCTTCTTTGGAGGGACACGGCCACATGACTTGGCCGTGTCCCTTGCTGGTGTCTGCTACTGGGACTTGTTCTTCCTTTTAACTTGGTATGGGACACGGCCAGTGACTTGGCCGTGTCCTCTGCCTGTGTCAGCTACTGCCCATTTCATCTTCAATTCGTTTCCTTGCCTGTTTTAACCTAACACAAAACTCGAAACAAACTTAAAACACGAAGTAAATAAACAATAACCGACAAAACATAAACACAAACTAAAAACTAGATCAAAAACGACATAAAACTAAAAATAAACTAAAACTTCACAATTAAAGAAAACACTAGACAAACCGATAAAAACTAACAAAATACCTAAATAAAATAATAATTAACCTAATAAACAAGACACAAAACTTATAACAAAAACTAATAAAACACTACCACTATTGAAACAGTTAAAGAATGGCTCCTTAAGAGAAACCATGGTGGTCTTGACCCAAGGCTACAAGCCTCTTTTGAAGCTCAAAGAGCCCAGAACATTGCCCTTCTTGCAGCTGCCAAGACTGCAGAAGATTATAAAGCCTTAATGGAACAGATAGTTGGGTCTCTTCCCTCAACATCTGAGCCCATTAAGCCCAGTAGAACCTGCTCTGCTGGATCCTCAACTAAAGTCCATTCTAAAGTTTCTAAAGCCTCATCCAGAAGAAGAAAATCTCCTTCCTCTTCTTCGGATTCCTCTACATCATCCATGACATCATCTTCCACCGAGACATCTGACTCGGATTACTGTCCCAGTAATGAGGATGATTGCTATGGTATATTGTCCCCCATCAGAGTGAAAAGTAAAGGTAAAATGAAAAAGAATAAAGAAAAAGAAAAAGAGAAAAAAGAAAAGAGAAAAGATAAAGAAAAAAGAAAAGAAAGAGAAAAAAGAAAAAAGAAAAAGAAAAAGAAAAAGAAAAAGAAAAAGAAAAAGAAAAAGAAAAAGAAAAAGAAAAAGAAAAAGAAAAAGAAAAAGAAAAAGAAAAAGAAAAAGAAAAAGAAAAAGAAAAAGAAAAAAGAAAAATAAAAAAGAAAGAGAAAAGAAAAATAAAAAAGAAAAAGAAAAGAAAAGTAAAAAGAAAATTGAGTCAGAAGTTGAATCTGACTCAGATTCATCTGATTAAAGGCAGGAGAAACCTTATTTCTCTACTCAGATTGATAAAGTCAATAAAGACGGTGCCCACTGATAAAATACTGTTCATCAACAGTATTCACCAGAGGAAAACCAACAGTAAAGTCAGAAGAACTGTTCATCCACAGTTCCTCACAGTAAAGTCAACAGTACCAGACAAGGTACTATTCATCCACAGTTCCAGACGCGTGAAGGTACAGTAAAAGCAAATATTAACGACAGGTTACTATTCCTCTACAGTGACCAAGCATGTGACAAGAATAGTGGAATTTTAAAGCCTCTGTCTATATAATGAAGCTCATCCTGAAGGTAAAAGGGGAATCCGAAACACTTCTCTCTCAACACAGAAGACATTCAAGAAACCCTCAGCCTAGTTTTAGCTTCTTCCTTCCCTCTCTTCTTTCACTTATTATTCTTCCATTCCTGTACTCAACACCTATTGATCTCCTTGTATAAGGTAGTTATATTTTATATTTTATAATTATAAACTGTATTTTATTTTAAAGTTTTTATTTTGTATTGTATTCTGTTTCTATTTTTTTTAAATAAATTTAAATTTTATATTCCATATCTCATCTCTCATTTATAAGTATGCTCTGTTCTAGTTCTTGCAAGCAAAAAACGAGTAAGTTGAGCTTGATCTGGAACTAAAACATCAGAAATATATTTGCACTACTTACAGACTGAAAAGGACTGCCATATTCTATCCTTTTCTGTCTTTCCTTTCTCTTTATTCTACGTTGTATATTTATACGGGATCCGTATATCTATACCACACATAGTATAATTAGGAATACTAAAACAAATAGACTTAAGAGTGTGTTTTGATAAAACTTGATTAAAATATTTTAGACTTAAGATACAAGTTTAATTAAAGATTTAATTGTAATCTTTAAAGTGGTATATAAGGCTGGAAACCCAAATATAAATTGGAGCAACGTCAGACTTGCACTTGTCTGAAGTCCTCCTTTGCACCGGGTATGAAACAACGCCGCTGTACCCTTTAAGAAAAGATTATAATTATTCTTTATATGTCTTTATTATTATTCTTTATATTCTTTATATGTCTTTATTATTATTCTTTATATATTTTTAATGTAAGCTTTTGAATTATTTCTGTAATTTATTTTAATATAGTCTTTTACATTCTGTTTTTTATTTATTAATCTGTTTATATCTATGTTGTTTATGCTTAATTATTTTATTGTTTTTATTAATTCTCTTAAAGTTATTTTATCCCCTGTAAACGATCCTTCCAGTTTGCTGGTATCAGAGCCATCTTCTTTTAGGGGTGGTAGTAGATAGATATAGAACTGTTTACATAGTTAAATTTTTGACTTTTAGATCTAGAAGTGGACTTAGTGTTGTCTAGGTATTGGATATGCAGTAAGACCCGTGTCAGCCGATGGATAGGCGTTTAGGGCAGTAAGTCAGTGGTCGCTACCAAAACCAACATTAATAAACTTTAAAAATCTATTTTTCAAAAATTTAAAAATGGAACCATTTCTATGTAAATCTGCTAGTACAACTAAATCAGATAGTTCTGAGTCATCAGAAGTTAAAAGGATAGTTAACAGAAATGAAGTAATTTTAGAAGATTTTAATAAAGCAATTGATAATTGGGTAATACCAAAAATAGATAAAGAACAGATTTATAAAATACCAAAATTAAATATATTTAAAAATGACTATATAATTAAAGCTGAAGAAAGAGATGTACAGTTAAGTAAACCCTTTGAGAAAATAACTTTACTTTCTGCAGAATCAATAAAGCATCATAAAAGTAAAAAATACAAGTATATACATATAGGATTAGTACAAATAGGTATAAAACCTTTAACTAGAGAAGGATTAAATACTAGTATACTGGCTGTGGTCAGAGATGCTAGGTTTGTAAATTTTAATGACTCATTATTAGGAACTATAGAAACCAGTCTGAGTAGTGGTCCAATTTCATTTGACTGCTTCCCAGATATAACAATTTCATTAAATGATCCAAATATATTAAAAAGTGTAGTTTTAGAAATCAAGACACATAATTATAAAATGCTTGAAGGATCTATTCCTGTAGCATTAATGTATAAAATAAGTTATAAGGCTATGATGTCTGCTTTTGCTACAAAATATATAATGCAACTTAAATTAGGAGAAACTAAATTTTTACAAACAGATTTAAGTAAAGCTAATACAGTAATTCCTAGGACTATTCAGTGGAAAGATATTAGTCTCCCTGACGAATGGGTCTTAGAGGATGCTGTTCCTCTCCCAGAACCAAAAACTACAGTTAAACCCAATATAGAACTCAGTAAAATTGAACAGTATGAAGACGGTAAGGTAAAATTAAAATTCAGTAGACATAGTGTAAGCAGTAGGTATTCAGACTCTTCCTCCTCTGTATCAACAGTAGACATAGGTAGAGCCTCACAGTTACCTTCTGTAATATATGCTTCATATAAAGAAAATGAATCTAAACCTGTATTGCAAACAGTAGTAAAGCCTAGGTATTCTACATCAGATATACCTGAGTCTAGTAATAAACTAAAAGGTGTAGATTATAGTACAACAGTTCCACACTTATATTATAATCCAACAGGAACAATGAACCCTTTGGAACCAAACCCCAATTATAATCAACCTCAGAATATAGAACACTCACCTTCTCCACCCATGTCACCTACAGCTTCCTTTATGACAGGAAATGTAGAAAGCATAGATAGAGAATTAAATGTAATAAATAAAGAATTTGTTTTTAATTATGATAAATTAAATAAAGAATTAACAGCAATTAAAAATAAAGATAAATTAGAAAATGTAATAAAAAAAGGTAAAAGATTTTGAATCAGTTAAAGAAGAATATATTGACTTTATAAGAAACTATGAAGTTAATATGAAATTCTTTGATTGGTTTAAAAGAATTTATAGAGGTAAACTTAAAGCAGAAAAATTAATAAATCCAGTAACTATTAGGAATAAAAATACAGAATGGAAGGTAAAAGATAAAATCATACAGAGTGAACATCCACCTAAAACATCAAGTGTGTTTCTGCATGGAGACAAAGAAATAAATATAGCACCATGTAAAATAGTTTCTGAAGATGACCCAAATAGGAAAATATTAGAACAGAATAATTTTAGTAACGCACACCTATTGAGTATAGGACAACAATTAAACAGAATAGAAGATACTATTAAAGAAAGTAAGATAGTAAAAATTGAAAAAGATATAAAAGATAAAAAACTTAAATCTCATGTTTTTAAACCTTTTGAAGTTTCTATAGACTCTTCTTCTGGGTCAAAACAAGTAGTTCAAGAAACACCTCAATCTAAAGCTTCTAAAACTATAAGTATAGTCACCCAAGAACAAGAATCAGATAAAGAAAAGAGAAAAGATAAAGAAAAGAGAAAAGATAAAGAAAAGAGAAAAGAAAGAGAAAAAAGAAAAGAAAAAGAAAAATAAAAAGAAAAGAAAAATAAAAAAGAAAGAGAAAAGAAAAATAAAAAAGAAAAAGAAAAGAAAAGTAAAAAGAAAATTGAGTCAGAAGTTGAATCTGACTCAGATTCATTTGATTAAAGGCAGGAGAAACCTTATTTCTCCACTCAGATTGATAAAGTCAATAAAGACGGTGCCCACTGACAAAATATTGTTCATCAACAGTATTCACCAGAGGAAAACCAACAGTAAAGTCAGAAGAACTGTTCATCCACCGTTCCTCACAGTAAAGTCAATAGTACCAGACAATGTACTATTCATCCACAGTTCCAGACGCGTGAAGGTACAGTAAAAGCAAATAGTAACGACAGGTTACTATTCCTCTACAGTGACCAAGTATGTGACAAGAATAGTGGAATTTTAAAGCCTCTGTCTATATAATGAAGCTCATCCTGAAGGTAAAAGGGAATCCGAAACACTTCTCTCTCAACACAGAAGACATTCAAGAAACCCTCAGCCTAGTTTTAGCTTCTTCCTTCCCTCTCTTCTTTCACTTATTATTCTTCCATTCCTGTACTCAACACCTATTGATCTCCTTGTATAAGGTAGTTATATTTTATATTTTATAATTATAAACTGTATTTTATTTTAAAGTTTTTATTCTATATTGTATTCTGTTTCTATTTTTTTAAATAAATTTAAATTTTATATTCCATATCTCATCTCTCATTTATAAGTATGCTCTGTTCTAGTTCTTGCAAGCAAAAAACGAGCAAGTTGAGCTTGATCTGGAACTAAAACATCAGAAATATATTTGCACTACTTACAGACTGAAAAAGACTGCCATATTCTATCCTTTTCTGTCTTTCCTCTCTCTTTATTCTATGCTGTATATTTATACGGGATCCGTATATCTATACCACAATAGTATAATTAGGAAACTGGAAGGTATCATAGAGCTCAATTATAAAGACCACCATACTTGGACTCCCGACGTCGAGAAGAAGAAAATGATACCAACCACTCCTCCAAAAGCCACTGCGGCGGTAACGGCTGGTCTGCCGGCGAAGCTTCGGCGACGGTGCTCCGGCGAGAGTGGCACAGGTTCTTGTTTTCTTTGAAATATCTTTTGGATTATTATAAAATTTCTTTAGATATAGAGCTTCAATTAATCCATATTGATTTCTTTGTACATGCTCCACTTGGATCAAGATCTAAATTCAGTATCTGGAAATCACGAAAAGAGCAGTAGAGATAGCATGTAAGCATTTCCCACAAGTTGAGTGTAAAGTGACACAAGTTCTTGTTTTCTTTAAAGTATCTTTTGGATTATTATAAAATTTCTTTAGATATAGAGCTTCAATTAATCCATATTGATTTCTTTGTACATGTTCCTTCGCTTGGATAAAGATCTAAATTCAGTATCTGAAAATGGCGAAAGGAGCAGTGGAGATAGTGCGTAAGCATTTCCCACAAGTTGAGTGTAAATGGGGTGATAATGGTCTTGATGAGATTATTCAAGATGAGTCAATCCTTGGTGTTGCTGTTGTTCTTGCTGGCCAAACTCAGGTTTTGATTAAGATGTATTTTCACTTATTTCAGTTCAATTGTTATCTTATACTTGCTTTATTGTTGAATGCTATAGTATGTTATAAGTTTCTGATATATTATAACTTAAGCCAATTTGTGCAGGTTGATATCTCACTGAAGCTGCTAAGGGCAGGGAAGCATGTCCTTCAAGATGATAAAAGTTTTAAAAAGATATGAATTGAAGCTAAATATACTAGTTTAGTCTCTCTATATGAGTTAACAAAATTCTGGAGTTTTTGATTAATGTGAGAGTTTTCAAATAAAAGCAAACAATATGGAGCCTTTACTCCATATTGATTTATTTGATTATTGATACTCTTTTAGTCTGTTGATTTCTCTTTGCTGCGAATTATACTAAAATGTCTCCTTTGTTTTGGCTTGCCTTGCTCGGGTAACTTGGTCAATCTACAGAGAAACCAGCAGCAGCTTGTAAGTAGATTTTTTATGTTTTATTTCGTCTATCTTAGGCTGTCTATTCGCTGGGATGATATTGTATGGACCCTCAGTTGTCAAAACTTGGCTCGGCTCGGCTCGTTTAAAGCCCTAATTGACCCTCCTCACTTTTCACCTCAGCCAATACTATTTAATCAACACTAATATGACCCCCTTTAATTGTTTGTTTTGGGGCCGCCCTGGTTGCAATATCAAACTTCTAATATAAAATCTAAAAATCTTCTTTAAAGTAAGGGCTTTAGAGCTTTGAATTAACGTTGTTTATTGTTGTTGATTTTTGTTCTTTTCAACATTTGTATCATTAACAGAACTAGGGAGAGATTACAGCATATTTGTTTCCTTTATACTAGTATGAGTGTGTATTAGGATTCTTGGTCTCTGCCTGCATTTTATTTTTCTTCCCAATTTTTCTAGTTTTGATCTCCTCCACTTTTTTTTTTAAATGTAATAAAACCACATAAAAAATAATTAGATCAAGATAATTTTTTATTTCAACACCGAATTTACTGTACGTCGAAATCAACTAAGATAATAAAATGTGGTGGACAGATTTCAAAATATTGTCAAGGTTGAGCAACTTAAAATACTTGGATTTGTCTTGGAATACGTTCAAGAATGATATATTGAAGTCATTCAAACATAATTCTGAATTTTTTTCAGTTGTCAGGGCATCTGCTAACAGCTTACGGTTATGGTGCCCCAGAATTTGAGTCTGGAATTTATACTGTCCACAGTGATGTTTACAGCTTTGGAGTTGTCATGTTAGAACTCTTAACAGGCCGAAAATCCCATGACAGGTAAAAACAAGCAGGTTTTATTTGTCATTATATGCCAAATTTTCTTTCTAGCAGTACATATTTTGGTCTAATTTTTGCAGGACGCGAAATCGAAGGGAGCAATTCTTGGTGAGATGGGCTGTCCCCCAGCTTCATGACATTGATGCATTATCCAGGATGGTTGATCCTTCTATTAATGGACAGTATCCCGCTAAATCACTATCTCACTTACAGGATGGTTTTCATGTAGGATAGGAACTCCATTACATATCTATTTAGAATCACATTTTTAACCTCAAGTATGTCTTGCAGACTCAACCAGAATTCAGGCCTCCAATGTCTGAAGTTGTTCAGGATCTGAAAGACGTGATAAGGAGAGAACGCCCCAGCACTATAATTTAATATTGAAGATCTATATTGTTATTTTCAAGATAGATTATTTATAGTAGTGTTCTTAACACTTGTATAGTTAAATTGTAAAATATTTTATTCTATTGAAGATTAATAAAAGAATTATTTTTGTCAATGTAATTAGTGTTTTTTTAGATTGTGTTTAAATGTTCCAAATGTATTTATAAAGTTCTCATAAAATTAATTGATAATACAAATAGTTTCAATAAAAATCAATATTAAATTACTACGGATTTGCTACGAATCTGCGACGGATATTTGAAATCTATGACGGAATCTGCGACAGATACTGCGACGACAATCTGCGACGAAATCTGTGACTACAATCTGCGACGGAATCTACAACGAATCTGTGACGAAAATCTGCGACGGAATCTGCGACGGCTGCCCTTTACTCGCGAAAATTTAAGCGCGAGATTTGCAACCGCTGAGTGGTTGCAAATCCGTCGCAATCTGCGACGGCCTGTCGCAAAATTGAAAATTGAGACTCCTTTTTTATTAACGGATCATATCCGTCGCAGATCGGTCGCAAATCTTGATTTGCGACGGATCTGCGACGGATTCTGTCCGTTGCAGATAGCGTTTTTTTTTGTAGTGGCCACCTAAAGGTACGTCCCCTACTCGACACCAGTGCGTCTCGCCCGAAGACATAATAAAATATCATGATGTATCGTTGGTATGCCAACTCGATAGTACCAATATCAACTTTCTAGAATAAGTAATTGAGCAAGGATAAACACACACGTCAACATTATACATTTTCTTCATTTCCATCCCATTAATCATTTCCTTTCTCACAATTTTCATATTTTACCCGTGATCAATTCTTTTCATGATCACCTCCACATTGCATAACCATGAGTCAAAATTTTAATTTGGCTCATTTCCATATTCTATCACATTTCACAAACATTCCCATGTTGCATATCACATTACATATCATTAATATTCTTTATATAAGTCATGTCCAAACACCATTTTACAATGGTCAAATGCCAAATTCAACACTCATCACGCAACTATTCAACAATGCATCAATTATGTGAATAACCACATTTCAAAGTATGAGTGTGCATTATTCGGTTAAAATCGAATAACCGAACCAAATCACAAATTTTTTTTTATTTTTGTAGAGAGGTAATCGGTTTTTGGTTCGGTTTGGTTATTAAAATATAAAATTTTTAGTTTTTGATTATCAGTTTGGTTAGTTCTATGATAATACCGAATTATTGCTTTAGTTATATATATGAATTTATTGTATTTTTATGTTGTATTTAAATATTATAGTTAATTATATAAATGAAAAAGTTATGATTTAATTAATATAACATTGTATTAACATTTATTTTCTTAACTTAAAAATGACACTTTTTATCTTAATTGATATTTTGAATCATTTATTATATGAAATTAAAATTTTTTTTATAATATAATTAAATCTATAAACTCATTGATTATTTTGAGATTATTATTCATTGAAAATACATTTTAGACTATTTTTATCTATATAATGATATTTGTTAATATTAAATATTAATATATTTAATGTTGACTTAACTATGACTTCTAATAATATTACTAAATAACTATTATAATTTTACTTATTTTAAAAATTTATGAATTGATTGACTTGAAAAGTTTTATTATTATATATTAGAGAAAAATTGGTTAACCAAAATAATTAACTAACCGAACTAAAATATTTTGGTTCAGTTACAATTTGGTTTTTAAAATATTCAGTTCGGTTTGGTTACCATTTATAAAATTTTAAAAATTCCAGTTACCTCATATTTCAGTTGGGTTTAATTTTGGTTAACCGAATGTACACTCCTATTTCAAAGTTTAATATGCCAAATACGAACATTAAAAATACATGTTATCAAAGTATGTACAAAACTTTCTTAGTTTTTAAATAAACTCAATAGCACATTCCAAGCTCAACTTCCACTAAACCCTAACTACCTTCTTTAGGGCAACTTTGGCCTAAACATATATAAACCAAAAAACAAGCCAAATTATTCAATTAGAATCATATTTATACTTAATTTATATCAAACTACCACTAATTACAAAATTTCTATCAAACTTCCAACAAAAACCCTAATTTCCCCTTTACTACATTTCTCAAACTTCATTTTAACCAACTCATTTCTATCATCTAATAATAAAATTATTACTTATGTATTAAAATAACTTTAAAACAATTCATTACAACAATTATAAACACCTCCATCAAAAACTACCCAAAATTCATATATTCAACCCTAAAACCTAGTTTCATAATGCAAGCTCACCTTAATCAACTAACCATATTGATTATTCAACATTTTTATGTGCATATCACATTACATATCATTAATATTCTTTATATAAGTCATATATTCTTTATATAAGTCATGTCCAAACGCCATTTTACAATGGTCAAATGCCAAATTCAACACTCATCACGCAACTATACAACAATGCATCAATTATGTGAATAACCACATTTCAAAGTAGGGGTGTGTATTATTCGGTTAAAACTGAATAACCGAATCGAACCACAAAAATTTAGTTATTTTTGCAGAGAGATAATCGATTTTCGATTCGGTTTGATTATTAAAATATAAAATTTTTAGTTTTTGATTATCAGTTCGGTTAGTTCTATGATAATAACTGAATTATTGCTTTAGTTATATATATATATATATATATTAATTTATTGTATTTTTATGTTGTATTTAAATATTATAGTTAATTATATAAATGAAAACGTTATGATTTAATTAATATAATATTTTATTAACATTTATTTTCTTAACTTAAAAATAACACTTTTTATCTTAATTGATATTTTGAATCATTTATTATATGAAATTAAAATTTTTTTTATAATATAATTAAATCTATAAACTCATTGATTATTTTGAACTTATTATTCATTGAAAATACATTTTAGACTATTTTTATCTGTATAAATATATTTGTTAATATTAAATATTAATATATTTAATGTTAGCTTAACTATGACTTCTAATAATATTACTAAATAACTAGTATAATTTTACTTATTTTAAAAATTTATTAATTGATTGACTTGAAAAGTTTTATTATTATATATTAGAGAAAAATCGGTTAACTAAAATAATTGACTAACCGAACTAAAATATTTTGGTTCAGTTACAATTTGATTTTTAAAATATTCAGTTCGGTTTGATTACCATTTATAAAATTTTAAAAATTTCAGTTACCTCATATTTCGGTTGAGTTCAATTTTGGTTAACTGAATGCATACTCCTATTTCAAAGTTTAATATGTCAAACACGAACATTAAAAATACATGTTATCAAAGTATATACAAAACTTTCTTATTTTTTAAATAAACTCAATATCACATTCCAAGCTCAACTTCCACTAAACCCTAACTACCTTCTTTAGGGCAACTTTGGCCTAAACATACATAAACTAAACAACAAGCCAAATTATTTAATTAGAATCATATTTATACTTAATTTATATCAAACTACCACTAATTACAAAATTTCTATCAAACTTCCAACAAAAATCCTAATTTTCCCTTTACTACATTTCCCAAACTTCATCTTAACAAACTCATTTCTATCATCCAATAATAAAATCATTACTTATATATTAAAATAACGTTAAAACAATTCATTACAACAATTATAAACACCTCCATCAAAAACTATCCAAAATTCACATATTCAACCCTAAAGCCTAGTTTCATCATGCAAGCTCACCTTAATCAACTAACCATTAAATTATCTTTTATTCATCATATTAACTTTATATCCACCTATTTTAATAATTAAAACCAATTTCTCTCTACACCATGTCATTACATAACCTAATAACTCAATAAAACAATCTTAAAAGAAAAGAAACTTACTTGAAACCTTGTTATTTCTTCAAAATCAACTCTTTTCCCTTGACTATATCATTAAATATTTTATTTTTTAAATGTATTTTCTTTTTTTAGCAGCCTATTGCTCTTTTTTTTAAAGTAATTTTCTTATTTGTGCTATTACGGTTTTTGAAAACCTAATCCTTATATATTGTAAGTTTTTAAGAGTGTGATGATAGTTTTTTGAACTCAATAAAATTTCAATGGAGAAACTTTCTCCTTTTGTTTATTTACTTGGAAATTCTTCGACTAAACATATTAATAGCAATTTAATTTTCTTTGCTCTTAACTTTCAATATAAATATATATATGAATAAAACAAATAGAAATTGAGATAGAAATTTTCTATCACTGAATTAAATATTGAATTACTTCAATGAAATGGCTCATTTTATTAAACTCATAACATTAAAACATGACAGATACACTATATATAGCATGTGATCTCTTATAAACATGCAGTCTTGAAATCAAGGATAAATTGGGATAGGAACCAATGTGAGATCTACTCTTCTTTTGATAGCACCTCCAAAAGTTTCATTCATATCAAGATTCTCAGCAGTTATTCCTTGAGGGAATTTCCAGTCAAAATGATATAGCATGTTTGCAAGGAAAAGCTCCAGATTAACTATACCTAGTGTCATTCTAGGACATATTCTCTTTCTAGCGCCAAATGGAATTAATTAAAAATTAGTACCTCTAAAATCAATTGATTTATCAATATATCTTTCAGGATAGAACTTGAAAGCATCTTTCCAGACATTAGGATCTCTTCCAATTGCCTATGTATTAATAAAGATTCTAGTATTAGGTGCAACATCATATTCATTAACCTTAGTCTTTTCCCTACACATTCTTGGAATCACAGCAACAGGAGGATGTAATCTCAATGTTCCTTTGATGATTAACTTCAAATATTTTATTTCATCAAGTCTTGCTTCTTTAACATTTCCATTTTCACCAAAGAAACTCCGCAATTCTTGTTGTGCTTTTCTCATTACCTCTGGATTCTTCATCAACTCTGTCATTGCCCATTCTGTAGTTTTGGAGGACGTGTCACTTCCGGCTCCAAACATATCCTGCACTCAATATAATACAATTCATTACTAATTTCTTTATAATAAGAAGTTGTTTAGGAGCAAAACAGAGATATTTCAAATTTATAATCTTCTTGCATCGATTTTGGTGGTTTTGATCAATGTCCTATATTTGGAGCCTTTAGCTACTAAGGTATTTATCTTTTGCTAATTCACGTTGTTTAATTATAATAAATTAAGTCAGCATTTTGTTTCTAATTAATTTCATTTAATTTAGTTTCATAATTTTAATTATATATAGTTTCTAATGCACAGGTGATGTTTGAGAAATTAAAGTTTAAAAAGGAAGAAGGAAGAGGAAGAGAAAGCCTAGCTGCTGAATCAAGCAGGTCAGAAGAGCCACCAGTCACTGACGTTCCAGCAACGGGTACCACCACCAGCAGTGGAGGTGAAGCTCCAAGAACAGCCCTAGAGAATCCAGAACAAAGGGAAATGAATTCAAGACTGGTTAGAATGAATAAGAGGCTGAAAAGGCTAAATTCTTATTCATCATTCCTTTACATACTGACCTTGATGGCTCTCACCTGGCATTTGGTATACTTAAGCCAGGGCTCCATAGAAAATGCAAAGGCAAAACTACACCATTTTTGCCTTTGTATTTTTTTTTAATATTAAAGTTGATCTTCCACTTCATATTCTATATCAGTAATAATTTAATATTAACGTCACATAAGCAAATCAACTAAGCAAAGTTACATGTCTTGAAAGACTGAGGATAAATTTATTATAGTTCGTATACTTAATATACCATATTGTTACAAAGTTTAAATTTAGATAAAATTAAAAAATTGAATAAAGTTAGGAATAGATTATATGATTAACCTTCTTTTAATTAGAAAAAAAGAAACATATATTATTTTTAGCTATAGTCATACTTACAATGATTGCTGCTTTGATGGCTGTATCCGTTAAAGGAACGTCAAGATTTCCACTTTGCTGAAGATCTAAAAGAACATCCAAAATATTATGAGATTCTTTTTGATACCCTTTTTAACAGCCCCATCCCCTCTTCAAGAATCTCATCAGTATCTTCATGCAATTTCCAAATTCTTTTATGTTCTCCACCAACAATGGAATGAAGCCATTTAAGGGAAGGGAAAATATCAACGACACTAACGCCACCGCCTGTCAGAATAATATCATCAATAACTCTTAAAAAATCTTCTTGTCTTTTAGGTCTTCGGGCTTATAATTCAATAAAGAGAAAGTTGAAATCTTATGAAGGCTCAAAGGGACAACTAGGGATTGATATCTAATTGGGTGAATACTAGTTGTTGGTTAACCAAACAATGCCTAGATCATCTCTCCCTTAAAAAAGCAGAGTTCAATTTCGCCTCGAAAGTTTGTCAAAGCATGTTCTAAGACAGACGAGACAAAGGTAATTATGTAGGAGCCCTCTATAAGTAAGCATAAACAACTCAATGCTATAGAACAATTCTCTCACATAGTAAAGTTATTCGAATTATAATGCATAAATATAATAATTCATATATATCAAGCTAAATTCGTCATCGATTGAGCACCAAAATGAACAAAGATCAATAGAAATAAATTTAATGAAAGTAATTTATTCAAACAAACATAATTTGAAAAACATAATTCTTCCAATTAAATATTAAAGAAAGCAAAATAAATAGAGCAACACTCCAAGCTAAGGGAAGTTTGTTGAACAAAATTTCTTCTCATTCCACATCTTCAATACTCTCATCTTGAAAAGAGGATAAAATAAAATCTTCCTCCAATCCTTTTCCTACCATAAAGGTTGCCAGTGGTGGCACTCTGTTGAACCTTGGCAAAGGATTATCTTTTGTGCTGGGCTTATCAGGCTCAGGAAGCTTACCATTGTCAATTAAATTTTGAATCTCATGTTTTAGTCGCAAGCATTTATCTGTCTCATGTCCTTGTGTCTGATGAAATTCACAAAAGGCTTTTATATCAAATTTTGAGGGTAAAGGATTCGGCAAAGGTCGAGGGGCCAATGACTGTAAAAGTCCCTTCTTTTGTAGCTTATTGAAAATCCAAGACAAAGGCTTCCCCAGATCTGAAAACTGCCTTCTATTTGCTTGACCAATTGTATTGACATCGACTTCTTTATATGTACTTTGATTGCAAGACTGATAATTCCATTTTGCAGAAAAATGGTTCTTCTCTCTTTCCCACTCTTCTATTTACAAACCAGCTTGCAAGAGGTCCTTGAAATCCCTTATAAGGGTGTGAGACAGCCTCTCATGAAGGTTAGACAGGACGTCTCTGACTGTCATTCTGATCTGATTCATTAGGCCTCTTCTTGAGCAAAGTCGCCTTGTTCCTCCATCTCTTCATATAGTCCAAAAAATTCTCATTTGGTCTTTGCCTAATGGCTTCTACCTCCATCAAGGTAACTCCCAGCTCGACATTGTACCCATACTGTTGAATGAAAGCTTTGTACAATATGTCCCAATATTTTTGAGTACTTTTTTCTAAGGTATTGATCTAATTTTGGACAACAGGGTCTAATAAGAGCATTAAATATCTTAGAGTTTGAGCTTTAGTAGCTTGGGCAAACTGCATAGCAGTGACGTACTGCTTCACATGGAGATGAGAGTTTCCAGTTCCATTAAATTTGGTAAAGGAAGGCATCTTGAACTTGTATGGGACCTCCTCGTTTAGTTCAAACAACTTGTCAACCCCGGACATCTCTTCAGTTTTTAGCTTCTTTTCAAATTTCTTTTCTAAATTAGCAATCATCTTCTCAACATCAGATGCCTCAATCTTTTTAATAGTTGTCTTCTCAATAACCTGTGGCTCCTTCTTTTTATCTTGAGGATTTTGGAAGTATTGGGCCCAGTATTCATCACCATCCATAACCATCTTGTCATCATTGAAGACTACTTCACCAACTTTAGCCTTTCCCTTGTCTTTCTTGGTGCTTGCGGATGCTTTAGCAGTTTTTCTAAATATTGTAGCCATTTGACTTTTCATGATCTCAGCTAGGGCCCTTTTTAGTTCTTCCATCTTGACTTCAAGGGCATCATCCAACATCTTTTGAATCTTCTCAGGTTCCATTGCTTTTAGTGAGAAGCTAACTGAGTTGTTGCTGGATTCTATGTCATTGGCGTAGGTGGGATTGCCGTACTCCCTTGAGCTACTGTACTCCGGGTCTGTGAGCCAGAAAGAATCAATGCCATGTAATGCAATGCGTGCATGCATGTATGCACAAACAATAAATAAACAAAGATAAATAGGACGTTCCTTCTAACCTTACAACTTCTACACACGAATAGCGAGTCTCTTTTTCTAGGTATATGGTTAACAAAATACCAATATGGAGTATCTTATTTTTGAATAATTCCCTCGGATGTTTTAACTAATAGTTAAATTTTCAAAAATGAAAATCAGTTCATGACAATTCCCGTTAATTAAGCTTTAATCCATCCAATAAACTAAAGTAGCTTTTATGCTATATTGGATTAAAACTAAATTAAGAGGTTTATTATAAATAGATTTCTCACTTGAAAAGGTAACTAATGATTCATGCCACAAACAGACCTATGATTAATAGTTCTTAGCATAAACTAAGCTCATAATTGATTTTTAGTATTTTTCATAATTGACCCAAATATTATGTAAGCTCATTTTAGAAAAGGTTGTAATGAAGTGAAAAATATTTTTGTTTCAAAGCCCATAAAAAGATTTTAGAAAAAAAATAAAATTTGGGCTTTGAGCTTGGGCAATGTGGTGAAAAAGAATTTTTTTGATCCATTTTTAAAAATTTTATGTCCAAAGATCATCTTGAAAAGTTTTGAAAATAGCTTTGATCTTTTGGACTTTAAAGGAAAAATTATTTTGAGCTTACAATGTAGGTTGGTCATATTAGAAAAAAAAACAAACTAAATAAGCCATGATTCAAACCAAGATAAATTAACCATAGTCAAACAACAAGCATTTGGGGTAAAAACCTAAAGAAAGTAACTAGGCCAATTACATGAGCTTTAGTCTTTGGGTTGAAAGGTTTAGGTTCCCATAGCAAGTATATACCAAAAGGTATAAGGCTATGAGTGGTTATGCCATACTCGATCTCCATACCTTGAGTGAAAGTATGATCTCCATACACAACATGGGTAACACGGGCATCCTAACTCACGCACACTATGTAAACTAAATGATGCAATGGATAATATTATAATAAGAAAGAATAGAATAATATAAAAACCAATGGAATCAACTTTTCTTATCCCCAGTGGAGTCACCACTGTGAGTGGAAATTTTTGCCCCCACTCCCGGTAGAATGGTTCTTGCGACTTCGGCACTGTTAGGCTCAGGGCCTTAGAGAATACAGGCCTAAGCCCGGAGAAAATGGAGTCGCCACCCGGACGAGCTGGGAAAAAGAAAAGGATAGATGACTCGATTTCTAAGGAATCCCTAACCCCCTAATGGGTTCGGAAAGTTGGGTACGTGTGGAGAAGGTGAGAAATGGCCCAGCAATCCCACAACGCCCAATTTATTGGAACCGGCCTCCTTTTCAGTTCTTGATATTATAGAATTCATAAATATAATGATACTATCCATACTACATGCAATAATTAAAATAAAGCATCATTATGTTAAAATCAAAGCAATGTTCAAATAAAATAAATAAATGGACACCCATCCGAGAATGGAAACATGCCCTTACATCGTCCAATGTCTAAAACTAAATAGGACACCCACCAAAAGGTGAAAATGTGTCATTTATATTAATTTCAAAATATAAAAATAATTTAAATTACATAAAAATTAATTAATGAGGTACCCAATCATGGAAACATACCTCTTACAATTTTAATAAACAAATAATAATTGAAAAAATATTCATCCATGATAAATAATCCGAAACATCAAACGTATACTGAGGCTATGCATTTGAAGTGGGAGCCTTTTTCCATACATCTGGCATTTTCTTTTTCAATAAAAGGCATGTTACAGTACCAGTGATATGTAGATCAGACACAATAGCTTCTTGTTGACCAATTTCCCATAGCACTCTTTCTTCTTGTAGTAATTTCTTATACTCGACCACCTTAGCAGCTAATTCATAAAAGTCTCTGAACTTCATCCCTTGAAACTTTTCCTTAACTCCAAATCTAAACCTCTTTGTGCCATCTTTACAAATTCTATTTCTGACAGATATACTTTGCACATATTTCTCATCTTTTTGAACCTAGCAATAAACTTGTCAATGGTTTCCCATGTTCTTTGAGTTACTCTGAACAATTTAACTATACATACTTCAGGCTCAGCCCTAAAGAACTGAGTATGAAACTGACACTCCATTTTCTGCCAAGTAAAGATTGAATTCTTAGGAAGAGATGTGTACCAAGTAAATGTACTTTCGGTTAAGGAATTAGGAAACAATCTTAACTTGAAAAAAGCAAAATTATCATAATTTTCCAACTCATAACACTGAATAGTAAATCTTGCAATATCTTCTCTGGAGGATTGACCATCTTCTCGAGAGAACAATGAGAAATCTAGGATACGATATCCTCTTGGATAACTGTTTCCCCGATCTATCATTTTAGGATAAGGTTTCACAAATTCTAGATGGCCCATTTGTCTTAGGCCAGGTCCATAAAGCTCCTGGACAATTTCCGTTATAGAATCCATATCAACATTACCCCTGTGCCGATTTTCCTATAGAATTAATTGCGGTGGTCTCCAGACCAGAGGTTGTGAAAATTTTGCATTATAAACCCGTGGTTGTGTATAGGGATTAATCATTCCAAACATATGTGGGGCTTGATTTAGCCTACCATTAACGCAGTCATTACCATTGGTAACTTTATTATTTCCATTCAACTCTTCCCTTCTAGGAGGAGGAATATATTTTTCATCAACATGCTATGAGCCTATGCCAATCTTCTAACTCTAAATTAACAGAATGCCCCCCGAGCTCTTCTATCACTTGTTTAGAACAACACATACCTACATTTTGCACAGACGGACTTGTCTCAGGAGAACAATTTTATTTCCCAAATGTCAAATTCCCTTTGCTCACAGTCTAAAATATTTCTTCTTGTTGCTTCTGCATTTGGACCTGTGACTCTTGAAATTTTTTTTGAGTGTCCTGAATATGTACTTATGATATTAACACATGTTTGAAAAAATCTGCTAAAGTCATTTGATCACATTCGTCAGCAATAACAGATCCTTCCCTGGTACTATCTACATTTAATTGTGCTATGAGAATCTCTGGCAAGGAAAGACACTCATTCTCAATTTGTTCCACCATTGATAGAACGTATCCCTCTTACGCTGCTATTGCAGTGGCAACATCCGGATCATTGGGCCCGATAGTATCTCTCGCATTCTTCTTCGGTGGCATTGCTCTCTAACGATCCCACAGGACATACCAAAATTATTTCCTCAAGGCCTGAAAAAAATATTGTTGGCCTTTAACTGTCTGTGGAATGGGCATGCTAGACGTGTTGACACCTCAAACTGATTATGTTTTATACTAGTTTTCAATCAAGTGACTATGAATTCTCCTAAAGGACCTAAAGAAAAAAGAATTCCTAAGCTCTTTGCAAACAAATAGCTTGAATTTCATAGCAACACCATTTAAATTTAATGAATAAGACTATTTAGGTTTCAACAATTGAAAGAAAAATAACTTTTGATGACTTAAAATAAACTATAATTACAAAATTAAATAATGATTCACTGAAAACTTGTGAAATCTAGGCTTGTACAGTTTTGATCAAGTTTTTCTGAGGAAAATGTTATGTGTTCCTTGTTCTTTTCTCTTTTTTCCTTTTTATCTTCTGCTTCTCAATTTTATGCCTACTTTTTTGGCATTTGGAGATCGTGGAGAGCATTTACAATTTTCTCTTCCACAGCAAACGGTTACCAAAGCATCAACCTTCTTTTCCTTCTGTAACTGCTCTGTCATCAAAGCTTGTTAACCTTCTCCCTATAGATGGGCTTCCTCACTAATGGGCCAGAAAAATCAGGTCTGTTGCCAACATAAACTAAACTCCATTATTGGCTCAAGAAGAAGTTTCAAAATATAAGAAAAATTACCTCATTTAATCTTAATTAATCTCCATCCACATAAGTATTTTTTTTATTAATTACATTTGGGAGATGGGGAACACTTAGGGGATTCGAACTCGAGACATAGACGGGAGCAACACACGCTCCTGGCTACTAAGCTTAATCTTGGTGGTTTTCATCCACAGAATATAAAGACTAATATTTAGGTTAATCAGATGAAGTAACATAGTCCAAATTGGTGAGCTAATATATATATATATAGTTTGTTGAATGATACGTCATATCATCATCCTTAGCTAAACAAATACATATAATTATAGTATAAATTATTATTTATCCTTAAATTTTGATTTAATTAACATAATAATTAAAAAATAATTAAATAGTCGTTAATGTTTATTTACATTATCAATTCTTTTAGTCCTTATGTTTAATTTTCATAGTTTCTGTTAAATTTATATAAAATAACTAAAAAATCCTTGTATGCATAATAAAATCAAGAATTTTTTCTAATTAGTTGATTTTTGTATTTTAATTCAATTTACTGGACTTAAATTTAATGATAAGATAAAATTTAAGGGAACGTACATAAAACTTAAACTGCCATATGGTTTCATATACTTTTTATTGAATGGGAATTGGGGTTTTTTATTATTATTATTATTATTATTATTATTATTATTATTATTATTATTGACACTTGCATATCTGTGATTTTCAGTTAGATGCTTTGGTGTCAGATTTATGAATTTCTTGATTACTTAGAAAGTAAAGAAATTTTGAAAGATTGAGATTAGAAATTAGGGATTTTGAAACATTTTAAAGTTATTCTTTAAGTTCAATAATTACTTCAGCTTTTAATTTTTAAATTGATTGTGGGCTCCAACATCTAGAGTTGGACTTGAAATTATTTAAAAAGATAATCTTTTAATTAATTTATGCCACATCAGCAAAATTAACGATACTAAGGCATAATTTTTTTTTTTTTTCAGTAACGGTATCAGCAAAATTAACGTATTATTTTATCCCTCGGAGTGCTATTAAGGCATTATTTGAAAGTAAAAGACAGAAAAAAGAATACACAATATGAAGTGTTAACAAACAAAAAAATCTCAGCGCATTTGACGAATGTGTGAAATCACGGGATGGTTTTCTCAACTTTTCCCTAAAATTTAATGATGAAATTTTCAATTATATATGTATATATACTTCGGTCTTTTTACATCAAATTTATATTAGAAAGTAAACTTTGATTACAAAACTAAAATTTTTCATGGAAATGAAAGTAAAAAATTATTTAAATTTTGACGGAAAGCCAAAAATTATTTAGTTACTTTTTTTGAAAAAAAAGAGAGAAACTTCATTAACAAAAATAAACCTCAGGAATGAAATAGTAATTTATCCTTATTTATATTTCAGTCCTATCACATAGAAAAAAAAAAGAGAGAGAGAAAATAAGATAATAGGTCCAATGGAGTATAAATAGCTGTTGGACGGTGTCCATTAAGTGGGACCCACCACTTAATTAATAATAAAAAAAAGAATGAATAAAATGTGGTCAAAACTCTTTAATTAGGCAGCCTAACTTCTTGTCTAATTTTAGGCAATTTACACAATAATTTCGGCATCTCTTTCTCTATAAATAGAGATTGCCAAGAGTTTGTAATTATAAGCCACAGATCAAAATTAATCTGTGAAGAGAGGATTATTCAGTATTAGGAAGGGTCTTAAGACTAGGGTCGAGAAAAATAGTGAGGTTTGGAAAATACTTTTGTGAGTGCCACTATTTTGTAATAATCTCTTTGTAAGCCTACTATTTTTAATAGTGGAAGAATTATTCGGATTTTGTCCCGTGGACATAGCTCTAAAAAGTTAAGGGTGAACTACATAAATTCTTGTGTGTCGTATTTTATTATTTCTCTATTTTTATTATTCTCGTAATTTTTAAATTCGGGGCCTCAACAATAGCAGACCCATTTGCCCTAGTGGCTACCCAATACATACAATATATATTACATATATAACTATTAGAAGTGATTAGACTTAAATTCAGGTTGTTTTATTCAATTAATTATCGTAGTTTACAGTTAATTAGTCATGGGTATTGTAACTTATGAAGGAGAGATTGAGAGCCCTGTTCCACCGGCCACGTTGTTCAAGATGATTATTGCTGAAAATGAAATTTATCTTCCTAAGGTTCTGCCACATCCCGATGCTATCAAGATTAAAATTCCTGAAGGAGATGGCGGAGCTGGTACCATCAGGTACCTTACCTTTGGCGAAGGTCAGTTAATTTCTAATATTCAATATTCATTAATTATATGTAAAATATCAGAAAAAATAATTAAAATTATGAATAATTTAAAATTGTAATAATTAATAGCATTAGAGATTTTAAGTAATTTCATTTATTGAAATATTTACGTAAAATTAATTAATTAAAATATAATTTTCAGGGAGTCCAATAAGTCATTTCAGGGAGATTACTGATTTCATAGACGTGAAGAATTGCACATATCACTACTCAATAATTGGAGGAGATCCTACTCTGATTGATACAAGTAAAGTTGAGAAATTGTCATTCGAGCTTAAAATGGAAGCGACTTCTAATGGAGGAACTATCGCCAAAAGAAGCTGCAAAGGCTATATCATTGATGGCGTTGAGGTTGATGAAGAAGAAGTCAAGGTTAATCTTGTCAAGACTATGCAAGTCTTTTTCGGAGTATTCAAGACTTTTGAAGCCTATGCCTTGGCAAATCCTGATGCTTAATTAACCAGTTAATGTGCCTTTTTTTTTTCTTTTCGTTTTTATAAACCATTGATTTGTGTTGAAACTTTAATCTCACTTTTGTGTTAAGGCCCTAGCTACCTTGTCTAGTTATTTTCGACAGTTGCTACCTAAAAAAAAAAGTGGTTGTGTGTTGGTCGGGGGGTGAGGTGGTGTTGTTTGGGTCATGAGAGGCAAAAACACATCGAAATTTAATTTACATGTATTTCAAAATTAATGGTTAATGGATCATGAAGAAAAATCTTAAGCTATGTACCATGTGTGTATCAGAAAGATAAGCAAATGTTTAACCATGGCAAGAGCAAAAAATCTTTAAGGATAGACTAAAATAGACAACAAAATCACTATGCAAGGACTAAAAGTGATATCTGAAAAAGCAGAGAGAAGTAGAGAGATCCAAATAAAAAAGAATCCAGAGAAATCAAACACCCATGAAGACAAAGAACCGAAAAAACCAATTGGAAAATGGACTGGAAAAAGAAACAAAATAGGGAGAGATGAGAAAACAAAAAGAAAAAAAGCAAAAATTAAAACAAAATAATATAAAAAAGAAAATAAAAAAAGGAAAGAAACTTTTCCTGCATCATGCTTAGTGAAAACCCTGATCGGGAACACACTGGAGATGGGTTAAATGGGAGAGAGAGAGAGAGAGAGACAGAGAGAGATCTATGATGCAACAAAATGAAGAAGGAAAAGGAGAAAGAGAAGAATATATATTTAGAATTCATGGTTTGTCGACCGACTGCTTTATGTGTCTGTACTTAGTAAATTATTAAACTTTACCGACTAAACTATTGACCTATAAATTTACGAAAAAATTTTAGATAGATTTAGTTTATACTTTTATTTATAGACTAAGCCAATCACAAATAGTAATTTAAAAAAATAATTTAAATTATTTTTTTTAAATATTATAATTAAAATTATAATTTATGATTGGTTTAGTCCATGAGTAGAGTAGGGACATGAACATGTCCATACAAGAATTTTTCTAAATTTATATAACTAGCATTAGAACGCGTGTGATGCATGGCGCAATATTAAACAAATTAATTTATAAAAAAATAAAATTGTATTGATATTTTTTATAGAATTTATTTAAATAAATTTAAGCTTATTTAAAATATAATATAATTTAAAATGAATAATAATTCATAACAATTTAATGAAAAATATATCTAATAATATCACAAATTAAATTGCAAAAAACTTCTGCTTCATTTGTAATTTATTCATCATCATCATAAATTAAAATTTTCAACCCCTTTTACTTGTCACTCTTGACAGGGTAACATAAAGTTGCTTGTTCGTAAACACGTCTTTTTAAAAATAACTCTATATGAGATAATAATTGATTTTGACTTTTATTAATGGTCATGGTAAAAAGTAATGTGATTGAAAAGTGTCTTCGCTGAAATTTAAAAGGCATTCTTGTATCAGTTGAAGTTAATATCATTTTTAAAATGAACACATTTTCTCTAGCCATAATTCCAGTAAAGTCTTTGCTTCAATAATCCGATTTTCAAATCTTACAACAATCAATCGTGTACTGCTATATAATCTTCATGATTGATCTATATTTCTCAGCAACATTACATGAACATCAACCTTCAATGTGATAAATGAATTGAAACTCAAGAACATTTAATACTGATTAAAAATTATGGTGTATGTACATGTTCTAAAAACCCAAAGGCATTATCAAATATATAAACTGAATTAGAACTAAATATAATTTCTTAGGACTACGATTAAGTGGATCATCATTTAAATCAAGTAAATATGATATCTTACTTTTTCTTGCTTGTTCTGCATTATTAAAGTATGAAATATAGTTGTTATTGCATACTCTTCCATAACAACAATAAGTTTATGTTAGGACCCAAGAGTCCATCATGTGCTGGCCTTCAGCAGCAGCAGAATCAAAGTTGTAACAATTAGAGAGTTGATTGTAGTTGATCAGGTGTCCTTGCTCATTTTGTTATCAGATTGATGAGTTAGTTATGTTTGGTTTAGCGATTGAATTGTTATAATAGGACCTGCATAATTGAAAGAGAAATATGTTATATATAGAAATAGAATGTAACAGAATGGGCAGTCAATGAATTAATGAAAATACAATTGAATTCTCCCTCATCTCTCTCATTTCAATCTCTATTATCTCTCTTCTTTATCTTTCTCCAAATTTCTTCTTTCCCTCTTCTTCTTCTCCTTCTTCCTCTATTTTTCAATAAGGTATATGGCAATTTATAGTATTAAATGCTAAGAGTATCCAGAGTCAAACTTTATTAAGCAATAAATTTATAGTATTATTGTCATTTCTATATAATAATAATAATAATAATAATAATAATAATAATAATAATAATAATAATAATAATAATAATAATACAATTGTCATTTTATTTTGCTGTGGTGAATCACCATTTAAGTATGTAAGTGCGTGTGTGTATATATATATTATCATAAAAACAAAATTATGAAAAAGGAAAAAAACATGCGATGCAGTTCATTCTTATTATTTCTTCTTAATACTCTGGCCTTTAATATACTTAATTATATCAATGGTTATACTTAATTATATCAATGATTAACTTACTGTTTTTTTAATTATATCTAGCCACATGTCATTTTATGATAAAAAATAATATAATTCCATTTTAATTTATTCTTCATCCTTTTTTAATAAATCTAAAATTATTTGTTTCCTCTTTCTCTTTCATTGGTTTCATCAATCTCTACTTTTTAATCCAAATAATAATAATAATAATAATAATAATAATAATAATAATAATAATAATTACATGTTATTTAAAAGTGAAAATATAAGAAAATTCATATTGGAAGAACAATGAATTCAAAAATAAGAAGAAAAGTGTGCGTATATAGAAATTCAAAATTAAATGCTAATAGAGTATTTATACTGAAACTTTAATAATAATAATAATAATAATAATATAATTGTCATTTTATCTTGATCCGGTGGATAATAATAATAACAATAATATAATTGTCATTTTACCTTGATATGATGGATCATAATTTAAGTCACGTAAATACAATCTCTTACTTTTTTTTGTTTGTTCTGCGTTATTAAAATATAAAACGTAGTTGTTATTGTCTATTCTTCTATGATAATAATAAATTCATAGTATTAAATGCTAAGAATATTCAAAATGAAACTTTATTAAGCAATAAATTTATAATATTATTATCATTTCTATATAATAATAATAATAATAATAATAATAATATAATTGGCTTATACTCTAGCCATTAATAGGTTTAATTATATTAATGGTTAACTTACCGTTTTATATCATATTGTTCATATGAGAAAATATCAGTATGCTTAATATAAACTAACAAATTATTTTTAATGAATTAGTATACTAATAAATAGTATGATTCATATATTTTTATATTCTTTTGATTTAATAACTACATGCTTAATATAGAATTATATATTATCAAACTTTGTTCAATTATTATTAATTCAAGCATATTTAAATGAAACCGATTCCTCTATTTGTCTCCAAGTACAGACTGATCAGAGTTCATACGTTAGTGTTACGATTTCTGCACAGATTAACTTGCCAAACAGAGAAAGAAACATTCAAACACAACACAGCAGATTTACTTGGTTCGGCTTTCACAAAGAAAGCTTACATCCAAGGAGGAGGAGAACCTCAGTTGATCAATCCACTAAGAACAGAACAGAAGTTACAGATACAACCTCTCAATCAACTCTCCTCTCACAGATCTACTATTCTCTCACACTTTTCACTCACCAAACAAGATATAAAATACTCTTGTTACAGATAATATTCAAGAAACGAAGAAGATTAATCAAACCCTAGCAAAGCAAAGTGAAACAGTCGCGCCGCGTGAGAGAGAAAAGCAAACAGATAGCAAAAACTGTGTAACCCTAGCCCCTTAACATTAGTATTTATATGAAGTTACAATACCGATTATAACCTTTACAAAACGCTGCGTTTTACTTAGTAAACCAGCAAAACTGAGCCAAAATTAAAGAGTCAAAATCCACATATCTCCACCTGACTCCGAAATTCTGCTTGATCAACATTCGGCTCTCCTCCTCAGGTAATCACCATCTTCATGTTTAAACTTTCTGAACTCCAAGCATGCTTAATGCATCCTGAAATTTAGAAACAGAAACAATCTTAGTTAGAATATCAGCAGGATTATTGAGAGTAGAGATCTTCTCAACAACAATCTCACCCTTTGAAATCACATTTCTGATGAAATGTAATCTCACATCAATGTGTTTTGTTCTCTCGTGAAACATACTATTCTTACTTAAATGAATAGCACTTTGAGAGTCACAATACACACAGGTTTTGCTTTGAGAAAACCCCAACTCAGATACAATACCTTTGATCCACATAGCCTCTTTGACAGCTTCTGTCAAAGCTATATATTCAGCCTCTGTGGTTGACAGGGCCACTATATGCTGTAAGCTTGATTTCCAACTCACAACATTATTACTAAACATGAAACAATAACCAGTAATAGACCTTCTTCTATCCAAATCAGCAGCAAAATCAGAATCACATAAACCAATCACATCAAAGTCATGCATATCAGACTGTTTAAACATTAAACCTACTGTTTTTGAGCCATTCAGGTACCTACACAACCATTTAATAGCATCCCAGTGTGTTTTATTTGGATTACTCATGAATCTGCTCACTAAACTGACTCCATATGCTATGTCAGGTCTAGTACAGATCATGACATACATAATGCTTCCAACCACATTTTGATATGGTACTTTTTTCATATAATCAGTCTCAGCAATAGTAAGAGGTTTAGTACTTGAACTCAACTTAAATTGTGAACCTATTGGAGTAGAAACAACTCTGATTTTATTTAAACCAAACATTTCAAGAAATTTAGACACATAGTTAGTTTGATTTAACAACAGAATGCTTTTATCTCTATCCCTAACTATGTTCATGCCAAGAATCTTCCTAGCTGGACCTAAGTCCTTCATTTCAAATTCTTTAGATAGTTTGGATTTCAACTTATTAATTTCAGACATACACTTACAAGCAATTAGCATATCATCTACATATAACAACAAGTATATACACATTCCATTTGACAAAACAGAATAGTAAACACACGGATCATAACAGCTTCTTTTAAATCTGTTACTTATCATGAACTCATCAAATCTTCTATACCATTGCCTAGGTGCTTGTCTAAGTCCATACAAAGATTTCTGCAGTAAACACACATAATTCTCCTTACCAGTTACCACAAAACCCTCTGGTTGAGTCATGTACAGCTCTTCTTCAAGGTTATCATGAAGAAAAGCTGTCTTGACATCCATTTGTTCTAATTCCAGGTTCAACAAAACAGTTATTGACATTATTAATCTTATTGAAACATGTTTAACAAATGGACTGAAAATTTCATGGAAATCAATGCCTTCTCTTTGAGAAAAACCTTTAGCAACTACCCTAGCTTTATATCTTACTTTATCAAGACCAGGGACAGGAGGCTTTACCTTGTAAATCCACTTGCAGCCAATTATTTTCTTACCTTGAGGCTTAGGAACCAATTTCCAAGTCTGATTTTTTATCAAGGATGCCATTTCTTCTTCCATGGCAGCTTTCCAGAACTTCCAGCTTGAGCTAGCCTTAGCTTGCTCATAGCTAATTGGTTCACCTGTCTCAATGACTACTGCAGACATAAAAGCAAATGCAGTTAATTCAGCATTAACAGTATTGAAGGAATAGTCATTTAACCTTGCTGGTCTTCTGGTTTCCCTTCTCTGTTTGTCTCTGGTTAGCATGTAATCAGACAGATCATGTTCATCATGTTCTGATTCTTGGTCAGAACCATCAGCTTGCACTTGTCTTTCATTATCTGCAACATCATTTAAATCCTGAGGAGGAGCTGTCTGATCAGTTTGCTTGAAACTGTCTAACTCCACCTCAAAGATGTCAAGATCTGAGTTTAACTCATATTGCTTCACCTGCAAGTTAGTCTTATAAAATTCACTCTCATTAAAAGTTACATCCCTACTAATCACCATTTTATTTTCAGCAGGGATCCAAAGCTTGTACCCCTTAACCCCAGCTGGGTAACCAACAAAGACACACTTTTTAGCTCTAGGATCTAGCTTACTCTGTTGAATATATATGTATGCAATACATCCAAAAGCTCTAAGATGCAAATAAGAGACTGATCTCCCATTCCAAATTTCATTTGAACATTTAAAATTTATAGCAGAGTCTGGTGACCTATTAATTAGGTAACATGCTGTGAAAGCAGCTTCTGCCCAAAACTTTCTACCTAAACCAGACTCAAACAGCAGACATCTAACCTTATTTAGAATTGTTCTATTAAACCTTTCAGCTACACCATTCTGCTGAGGTGTATATGTGCAAGTCCTGTGTCTTACATTGCCATTTCTGGTACAAAATTCATTAAACTGGTTGTTTTTGAATTCAAGTCCATTGTCTGTCCTAAGAGTTTTAATTTTACAACCTTTTTGATTTTCAACCAACATTTTCCATTCACAGAATTTATCAAAAACATCATTTTTGTTTTTCAGAAAATATATCCATACTTTCCTAGAGAAATCATCTATGAATGTGACAAAATACTGTGACCCAGACATAGATATAGGTATATTAGGTGATCCCCAAAGGTCACTGTGAATGTATTCTAAACATTCCTTTGCTCTATACTTGGCAAAACCAAAACTATGTCTATGTGACTTTCCCATCACACAACTCTCACATGAGTTTGGTTTGTCAAACTCATTCATGTCTAATGCCCCTTGTTTGCAGAGTTTTTCTAACCCATTAAAACTAATGTGGCCTAACCTCTTATGCCACAGGATGGTGGAGTTGCAGCTGGACTCAGTATTAGCTGCAACATTAGTTGCTGATGATGCTTCTAGATTATATAACATATTTATCCTCTTACCTTTCATAATACACCTATTCCCTTTAAAGATATTTAGAAATTCATCTCTGCCTATATGATGCAATCCCAAATCTTCTAAGTAACCTAAGGAAATCAGGTTTCTTTTCAAATCAGGTATATGTCTTACCTGTGTTAGCTCAACAAGTTTACCATCCCACATTGACAGTCTAACAGAGCCTATACCTAACACTTTACATGATGTATCATTACCCATCAACACATTAGTATCAGCCAAATCATGATAGTGTGTGAACCAATGCCTATGTGGAGTCATATGAAAAGAACAAGCAGAGTCTAGGATCCAAACATCAGTGTTCCTATTATCACTAACAGTTAGAGCTTCAATATCATCAACTTGTGTTGATGAATTTGCTGCTCCAGATTCATTATTGTTATTTTGTTCTAACTTTTTCAGTCTCTCTCTACAAAATCTTCTAATATGACCCTTTTTCTTACAATAGTAGCATATTCTATCAGATTTGCTAGTATTATATATGTTTTGATTACTAGACTTATCAGACTATGTAGGATTATTATTAGAGTGATGTGATTGACCATTATCTTGGGATTTATATTTATTTCTCTTCTTTTTACCTTTAGTTTTTTCTTTAACATATAGACTCTCAGTACTGGTTTTCTGTTTATTAACAGTTTTAACCTCCATTTCTCTTAGCTTTAAGGCATTCATCGCATCATCCACAGTGAGCTTATCCCTACCATATTTTAGGGCATCTTTCACATTTTGGTAGTTTTCAGAGATAGAATTAAGGAGGATAATCGTCTGATTTTCCTCACTCAATTCTTCCCCTGCATCAGCAAGTTCCAGAACCAATTTCTGAAAGTTATCTAGGTTATCATCTATAGTTTTTTGTGAATCCATTTTAAAACTGAACATTTGTTCTTTCAAGAAAGCTATCCTGGACACAGATTTCACAGTATAGAGTTCATTCAGTTTAGCCCAAAGATCAAGAGCAGTAGACTTACCCCGTACCTTTCTGAGTACCGAATCAGCAAGATTCAACAATAATCGTACTGTAAGCAAGATCCATCAGATCTTGCTTTGCAGTATCGTCAAGATTTGCTGTTAGTGCTTCCAGACCATCAAGTGCCCTTTTACACTTCTGTTGAATGAGTATGGCCAACATTTTTTCTTTCCAGATGGCGAAATCCCCCTTCCTGTCGAATTTTTCGACGTTGATCTTAGTGATCAACATCACTCCTCTGTTTTTAGGGTTTCAGAGCGATTGAGATCGTTCTTTTCTTCCTTCGACTAGATCTGAAACAACAAGATAGTAGTCACCAGATCTAATACAACAAACAACAAGAAAGGAAAAGAAATCGAAATCGAAATAACTTCTCGGTTGAACCAGAGAAGAACAGAAAACCCTAGAAGTAAAAAAAAAAACTTGTCAAAACAGAAAAGCGTTAAACAGAAACAAGGAGAGATACAACCTGAGTAGTCGAAATCGCGATCGCTCTGATACCACTGTTACGATTTCTGCACAAATTAACTTGCCAAACAGAGAAAGAAACATTCAAACACAACACAGCAGATTTACTTGGTTCGGCTTTCACAAAGAAAGCCTACATCCAAGGAGGAGGAGAACCTCAGTTGATCAATCCACTAAGAACAGAACAGAAGTTACAGATACAACCTCTCAATCAACTCTCCTCTCACAGATCTACTATTCTCTCACACTTTTCACTCACCAAACAAGATATAAAATACTCTTGTTACAGATAATATTCAAGAAACGAAGAAGATTAATCAAACCCTAGCAGAGCAAAGTGAAACAGTCGCGCCGCGTGAGAGAGAAAAGCAAACATATAGCAAAAACTGTGTAACCCTAGCCCCTTAACATCAGTATTTATATGAAGTTACAATACCGATTATAACCTTCACAAAACGCTGCGATTTACTTAGTAAACCAACAAAACCAAGCCAAAATTACAGAGTCAAAATCCACAGTTAGTTTCTCTCTCCATATTCAAATTTTTCTATGATTCTCAGGAGTGACACCTAAAAATAAAACTAACTTGGTTAAAAAAATAAAAAGTAAAAAAAAGCCCTAACCTCTAATAATTTATTTGAAGATCTTTTTAGCTTAAAATCATCTTCTCCGTAACTATAACTGTTACACTTCACTTGTTATTCTGCTCAATGGACACTTCCAATTCAAAACTAGCTGATGATCCTAATCCAACATTTTCACAACTTCAACTCCAAATCCATCTTCAACTCGGCTTTAGATTCAATTACTGTTCTTGTTCCGATAATTTTGTGAAATACTATTCTCTATATATATTTTACATTTTTCAAATTTAAATTCTTATCCCTCATAAAATTTTAAATTTCTAATCAAAATTCTTTTAAAATTTTAAATTTAAATTATGATTAGATAAAAAATAATTAATTTTTCTTATTCGACGTAAAATTATCCCTCATAAGATTTAAATTCTATATCTACAATATTTGTCTTTAATTAAGTTCTTTTAAATTTTTCTAACTTAAAATCTTTTTAATTTTTAATTATAAATTATTAGATAAAAAATAATCAATTTTTTTATTATTCAAAGTAAAATTATCCCTCATAAGATTTTAAATCTATATCTATAAGATTTGTCTTTAAGTAAATTCTTTTAAATTTTTTCTAATTTAATTTTTTTAATTTTTAAATTTAACTTATGATTAAATAAAAAAATTAATTTTTTCTTATTCAACGTAAAATGATCCCTCTTAAGATTTTAAATCTATATCTATAAGATTTGTCTTAAATTAATTCAAGTTTTGTCTTAAATTAATCCAAATGGCAATTTATTATCGGGATACTTAGTTCAAGTTTATACAACATTATTCTCCTTATATATATATATATATATATATATATATATATAAGATTACTTCGATTTTTTACTTTTAAAAAAATTAAATGTGAGCTCTATGCATCAACAAAATTTAACATTGTTGATATTTAAATAGTAGTAGCAATGGGTATAGTATTTGCGAAATCATCCTACTCAAATCTGAATTAATTTAAGTTTAAATTATCTGAACATGAACTCAACTCAGTTATAATTAAAATTTTATTACCCGCATCTATTGGCATAACTGGAATTTAGATGAAGAGAGTCAAAATTTTAAAAAAAAAATGCATTTAATATATAAATTCATTGTTAACAAATTCAATATAAAATTATCTTCATTTAATATTACAGTAGTATAATAACTAATTTTTATTATTAGTTTGATAATAAGTGAGAGGTGACAATTGTGTCTTATAAATCTATATCTTTTGAAAATATTGCTTCGCGGCTTTATTTTCAATTATTATAAAAATATCTTACCATGTAAATTTCATAAATTGATAAAATTTTAAATTATAAAATCAATATATAATGTGTTTTAATGAATAAAATAAACCAATAATGGTATAAAAAAAATTATTTAGTATCCATTTTATTTAATGGGATGTCTTTATATTTTGAACACATAAAAATTAATAATTAATTCAATAATAATATAATTTTGATTTAATTAACATTTATAATAATTAGTTTAGAAAAAAAAAGAAAATTAAATAAAACATAATTTTTTAAAAATATTATGTTTAACGCATTTTATTTTTTTATAACTTTTCTACATACATTAAATATACCAAAATATATTAAAAGTCTGAAACTTTAAAATATACAGCTTTCAACTTTAAAAAAAAAAAAATTTCCCCTGGCTTTTTTAAATTTTTTTTGACCCAGTCTATTGAAAACAAAACTTTTTTTTTCAAATTAATGTTTGGCAAGCTGAGGCCCAGGGGAAAAAAAATAAAAAAAAATATTTAGGCTCCCACCTTTCACCTTTGAACATCTTCTTCGTGGTTTGTGTGAAGGCCTTTGCAGATTGCAATCGGCATTGGCAAGCAGAGGTACTCTCACCTCACAGAGGCAGAATGACGGACGATGGCAAAGAGAGTTGCCGGCAAGAAGAGAAGGGTCTGGTGACCTTCCGCCTCCTCCCATCATTTCACCTTTGTTTATACTCGTCTGAAACTCGTATAACACTATTTATTTATTATAAATATTTATTTAATTATTATTTTTATTTAAATATAAAAATTAAAAATATTATAAAATTTAAATATAAATTATAATTTTTTAATTTAAATAATTATAAATAAAAATTTAATATTAATTATATTTTATTAAAATAATTTTATACTATATAATTTTATAATTAAAATAAAATATAATTAATATATAATTAAAAATTAATAAAATATAATTAACATATAATTGAATTTTATTAACAAGTTTTTAAAAATATATATCTAAATATAATATAAATTTATTACAGATAATAAAAATATTATTTAAATTTATTTATAAATTATTTATATTCTGCATAAATTAAAAGTGAAAAATGAAGTATATGAAAATACATCATCCATTACCACCCGTATATAAAAGTAAGATGTAGGAAATGACAAGGTATTTGCAAATGTCAAATAAATCTCCGTCAATTTAATGAAAGTGTGAAACCAATTAAGGTAGTTTTTTGACAGTTCAAAAAAAAAAGGTAGTTTTTTTGTACTTTTTCCAAAACTTCAATGATAAAATTTTCGATTATAAATTATTTATTTATTTATTTTCTACATGGGCAGGACATTTTTATCATTATACAAAAAATCAATAATAAAAAAACAAAACTTTGACCGAAGAATTAAAGAATTTGATGAAAACAATATTAGAGATTGTTTAATTAATATTTTAAAAGATGAACAACTTCATTAATGAGATTAAAATATATAATTAAAAATTAATAAAATAGAATTAACATATAATTGAATTTAAGTAATGAATATTTAAGGGTATATATCTGGGTCCAATCCAAACTTATCACGAATAATCTTTGTTAATGAGATTAAAATATCATCCGTATATAACTAAATTCATTTATAAATTATTAATATCTTATATATAAGTAGAGATAAATTAAGTATTCAAAAATACTATCTATTGCCATCTCTATGTGAAAGTAAGAAATAGGAAATGACAAGGTAAATGCAAAATTAAGAGGTGAGCACGGACCGGTTTGATACGGAGATTTGGAAATTTTCAAAATCGAACCAAAATTAAAATATTTTAAAATGATTGAAACAGAAGCCGAACCGTATATATAAAATATCCATACCAAACCGTTTTGAAAAAATTAATATAGTTCAGTCCGAATATTCGATTTTAATATAGTAGTTTTGATTCTAAACGAAGATGGAAATTTGGAGATTTAAAATCATTTTTTTTTCAAATTTAATCAATAGAATAATAATTAATAATATTTGCAAAATATTCATAAAATTAAATTGCTATACATATTATCCTCAAATCCAACAAATAATAAAAATAACATCATTTTGCTTCAAACCCAAAAAATATAAAAATAAAAATAAATTTCTTGCAATAAACCAATTCAAGTAATATGCATTTTAATCTCATTCAGTCTAAAAAATAAATTTATAAACTAATCCAAAAAATAATTTGTAAAATAATTTAGCAATCAATAACATTAAACATCAATTAACATAGAATCTCAAATCTCCACATTAGCTCTTAACACAATATTTTCAACAATTTCAAATTTAAATATCCTAACAATTTAAATTAACCAATTATAGATATATTTTAATTCAATTAATGAAAAATCATTGTTATAAAATAATTTATAATCTAATATTAATTTTCATATAATTAAATTTTTATTTACTACTATTACATAATTATGGTGTTATATATATATATTTTTTTAGTAAAGGTGGACGGAACCACCGCAATATTTATAAATTTATCAGAACGAAGGAAAACCCATACAATCAGAACAGAAACAAATCCCAAAAAATTGGGCAAAATTAAGCGTATCTAAAGTTGGGCATACCCAAACTATCAGTTAAAACTATACCTTTAATGATGTTTGGCAACAAAATAAAAGAGTCAAATAATCTAGAGAACTTGTTAACTCTGCTGTATTGGGCAAGATAGTGCGCTGCCTTATTGTCTTCTCTGTATATATGATGAAAAGAAATAGTGCTAGAGAGAGAAGACAACCAATTGAAACAAGATGGCCAAAAACGTCTGTGCAATGATAGTGAGGCAATTATAGATTGAGCATCAGATTCAACCTGAATGTGAGTAAAACCTAAAGAAAGACACCACTTCAAGCCTTCATTGATAGCCATGAGTTCAGCTTCATAGGGATATGAAGCATTGATTAAGAAGGCATAAGCAGAAATAAAATTGGCTTGATCATCCCTAATTAAAACACCAGCAGTAGAGATCAGAGGAGTGTGTGAAGCATCAATATTGACTTTAATGAATCCCTGTTGCGGCTTTCTCCAAAAAACAAGCTTAGGCTTTAGCTTACCCAGACCAAATTTAATCGGTAAAAAGTCAGCAAAAGAAGGCAGAGGAGCAGCAAACTTTGCAGAAGAATAAACTACCCCCCAATGTAAAATGAATCTGTTAATCTGCAGATCAATACGAGAGGAAAAAAATTTTTGTCCACCCCAATAACAATTGCAATATTCAGTCCATACAGTGTAGAGGATAATTTGGGGGACCAATAAGCAAAGTTTACCTCTCGTTGTTGAGGACTTGCCATGAAGCCACCAAGTCATTAACTCTTGTTGGAGAGTTGTTGGCTTACCTCTGTCAAAAGGTATGAGATGAGCTTTATAGAATTTCCAAATACCATTTATGGAATGACATTGGAGGAAAAGATGATTTACAGAAGCGGGCCCTTGATAGCAAAAAGGACAGCAAGAAGCTAAATGAACTCCAATATTCTGTAGCCGGATTGGGATAGGGACAGCTCCACGCAATAGTCTCCAAGAAAAAACCGAGAATTTCTTTGGAATTACAGTATCCCATAAAGATTTGCACATAAGGGATGTACTCTTTCGAGGCCGCACCAGGTCATAAGCCAAAGATAGTTTGAAATTGTGTCGTTTGGAATCCGACCAAGCAATAGAATCATTGTCAATAACAAAGTAGTGACCATATTATTTATAAGCTTGACACAGCCTCTTCCAGGAATTAGAATCAGTTTGAAGATAAGTCATCTCACCCTTTCTAAAGTACTTCCGCCTCATATAATGTGACCATAAAGATCGTCTAGAATAAAACATCCAAATAAGTTTAAGAGAATAAGCCTCTTGAATGGCAGCCACAAACCTGATCCCGAGGCCCCCTTCCTCCGTTGGATACTGAAATTTCGAATATCGAATCCAGTGATGACGGTGCATGGAATCAGAACTCCAGAAAAAAGTAGCAAACTTGCGCTCAATAGTTCTGATAATAGATTTCAGAAGAAGCATTGCTCCCATAATATGTATGGGAATAGAACTTAGCACATGCTTAATTAGAACTAGACGGCCACCTGGAGAAAGGAAACGCTTCAACCAACCCTGCAATCTCATATCAATCTTTTTAAGTAATTCTTTGCAATATGTAGCTCTGTTGATGCCCTGATAAATAGGGGCTCCCAAATAAGTGAAAGGCAAAGAACTTTGTCTAATAAAGAGCAGAGCTTCAAATTTTTTTAACAGTAGGCAAAGGAACCTTTTTAGAGCAAAAGAAAGCACTTTTATCAAAGTTAATCAACTGACCAGAAGAAGACTAATAATCTGACAGGAACTTCACGAAATTTTTAATAGATTTGACATCACCATTTATAAAAATGAGCAGGTCGTCCGCAAAAGCTAAATGCGAAACAAGAGGACAATGGCGGTGAAGCTTGTATGGACTTATAGAGCCAGCCAAAATTAGACTATTTAACCCTCTGGAGAAGACCTCTGAAGCAAGAATAAATAATAAAGGAGAGAGAGGGTCTCCTTGTTTAACTCCCCTTTCAGGCTGAAAGAAACCGTAGCTTATCCCATTGACCAAGATAGAAAGACGGGTCGAAGAAAGATTATTTATAATAAGATCAACAATTTTGCTCAAGAAACCAAACTTCAAAAGAAACTTCTTCAAAAAAGACCATGATACCCGGTCAAATGCTTTAGTCATGTCTAGTTTTATTGCCAGGTTGTGACCTCGAGTTTTCTTATCAATATCATGCATCATTTCATTAGCAAGCATGATTTGAGAATCAATCGATCTACCCTTCATAAATCCTACCTGTTCCTGAGAGATCAACTTGTCCAAGACAGGAGCAAATCTGTTAGCTAAAATACGAGTGCATACCTTAGTCACGAACGAGGCTAAGCAGATAGGCCGGTATTGGTGAAAAGAGGCAGGATTTTCCACCTTGGGTATAAGAACAATCTGCGCACTGCTAAAACCCAAAGGAATTGGAACACTCAGAAAAAACTCCTTTACAGCACTACAAACATACCATCTAACAATGTCCCAGCAGTTCCTGAAAAAAACACCATCAAATCCATCTGGGCCAGGAGCGCTATTTGGATTGAGCTGCCAAATAGCCTCCTTAATCTCCCCATCATCAGGAATTACAGCAATACTTTTGTTATCCAAATCAGAAACAATAGATGGAATATAAGAGAGAATGGAATCCAAATTAGAAATATCACCATCACTATCTTTAGAAAAAAGAGCACTAAAATGACGAACTGCTTCGGACCCCAAATCATTCTGCTCAGTCAGACAGTTACCATTAGAATCAGTGATGGAAACAATTCTATGCAATTTCCGCCTCATTTTCACATAGTTGTGATAAAATTTGGTATTTTGATCACCATCCTGAATCCATGAAATATGAGCCTTTTGGCGCCAGAAAATCTCTTCTAATTTTAATTTGTGAAGTAATTCAGATTGTTTATCCTGCCAACTTTTACAATTTTCCGGAGAAGGATCGTTAATATAGGCTAATTCAGCTTTCTCAGAGGTTATCTCAGCCTGAGCAATATTATCAAATAAATGGCCAAACTGCTCCTTGTTCCACTCTCTCAAACCCTTTTTCAGATCTTTCAACTTAGCCACCAATCCCCTCATTCCTCCTCCATAGAAAGATGATGTCCAACAATGTCTAATAAAGTTCATAAAAGTGTTATGGGTTAACCACATATGCTGAAACTTGAATTGCTTAGGAACCCTCTGATTGGCCATTGAACAAGATAATAGCATTGGAGAATGATCAGAAGAAGTTTTCCCCAAGTGTCTGTTACTTATCACATCAAAAGAATCAAAAAAAGAAATGTTAGCAGCTATCCGATCAAGCCTCTCCCAAACCCGACCGTTGGATCTAATTCCAGTCCAAGTGAATTCAGAATCTTGAAATGGAACATCAATAAGACAGCATTCATCAAAACATTCTATAAAATCTTGCATGCTAGATAAATCCAACGACCCATTACCGCAATATTCTGTCGGATACTTAATAATATTAAAATCTCCACCGATAAGCCAAGGCAAAGAACAAGATTTAGCATAATCACATAGATTCTCCAATAAAGAATTCCGACTCACCCTTGAATGATAACCATATACAGCAAACAATCGAAAGCTAAAACCCGAAGAGAAAACCAAAACATCACAAGATAGTAATTGTGGTAAATCACAGAAGCCACATAAAGAATATTGATGATAATGCCACATAATCCATAACTTGTTATCTTGAGAACAAAAAACATCTCTAAAACCTAACTGAGAAGCAACAAAACTGGCCTTATTAACATTTACCATAGGCTCAATGCAAATAAAAAGACCAATATTATGAGTATTAAGAAGTTTGTGTAATCTTTTTAGTGAGGATGAAATCCCCCTTACATTCCAGAATAATAAATTCATTTCAGTGGGTGTTGTTGTTCAATCAAAGAATTAGAGATGATCACCGATTTAGAAGCTTTCTGCCCTTTTTTACGACGGCCACGAGTTTTAGCAGGCTGCTGATCTGTAGGCTGTATTGTAATTGCTACAGACTGGTGCATATATTCTTGATGTTGCAGAGACATGTTGTCTTCTGAAAATATCGCATCACCGTCAGAATCTTCATCGCGCTTATCAGAGTCACTGACCACTAGTTTTGAGAGCTCCCCTAAAGAACTACTCAATCCATCATGAGCCTCAATGCATATTTCCGCATGATCCACAGTAGGGGCAAATTGTAAGCCCTGTTTCTCAATCTCAAACATCACCCTTGTTTCAGTATTCATATCATGAGTAATATCAGTATCAACAATTGAATTAATTTGAGAGTCTAATTCACGGTTACTGTTATCAATCTCAGCTCCAACATTCTGTATCTGATCTGCAGAAGTTCCAGCTTCATTATTAACAGTTAAAGAAACAGTGCCTTGCAGAGAATCCTTCACAGTAGTGTCTCGTTTTGGCACCTAAATTTTTTCAATCTGTTTCAAATTTTCAGAGGCCATATTGCGTTCTTTATCCCTATCAACAGTTTCTTGAGAGGGGCAAGTTTTCAAATCATGTCCCAATTTAGAACAAGATGAACAAAAAAGCGGAATATTATCATAAATTACCTGCTGGAAAAATCCCTTGTTGCCGTTTTGTATCCACACCCGTTCCTCTAATTCTTTAGAGAGATCAATTTCCACACATAATCGAGCAGTTGAGGGGCGAATCAAGGAGGCAGTAGCCGAATCCATCTTCAAAGGCCTACCTATTAATTTAGCAATATGAAATAATGGCTTTCGGTGAAACAGATGAATGGGCAGATTTTCAAGGGAGATCCACATAGGGTATAACGGGCTATCCAAACCAGATTTGAAGTTAGGTGTCCAACGAAATACACGCATAGAGAAGCCATGGAAAAACCATATTTGTCGCAGCCAGAACCTAAGAAAGTCATCCTCAAGAGAGAATTTGATTAAAACATTCTGCTCATCCAACAAACCCAATTGAAAATCACCCTGAAAGCCAATAGATTCCAACGCGCGTTTCAACCCTTTCATGCTCGGACGACCAGCAGTGAAGAAGCCAACCAAGGCAAACTTGAAAGGCAAAGACAACTGAGCGATTTCCTCATCAGAAAAAGAAATAGCTGGAACTCCTTTAAATCTGTAAGGTAGTTTGGGAGGAACAAATTCCTCAGAGGCCGTGGGAAGAAAAGTTGTTGGAGAGTGAGCTGGAACAGAAGGAGTAGAGAGGCTCTTTCTCAGAGCATCCGCGAAGGAAACACCGGCAAACCCAGCTTGGGCCGGCGTCGGATTTGAAATCGATGCCGTGGTGGATGTTTAACCTAACAGAGCAAATTAGGGATGAGCAAATTGTGTTACATGTCATTCTCTTAATTATGGTGTTATATATATTAATATATAGTATATACAAATATATTCATTGTATTTGTATTATTTATATTTTTCTTAAAATTTTATTTATAATTATTGATTTGTTATTTATTATTACTCATATTCATAAAAAAATTATATCAACATTATTTATCTTCACTATCATTACTCATTATTATTATTATAAACTACTAATGTTATTACATTGATTTTCTTTATTAAGTACAAATTACTATAATTAATATGAATTACTATTATTAGTACTAATGGTAGCAATTACTCATATAAATATATTAATAAATTATATTTAGTTATAAAATTTAAAATTAAATTAAAAAATAATATTTAACTGTATTTTTATTTACTTATATTTAAGTTAATACTTATGAAATTAATATTATGAATGAAAATAATATTATGAATATAAAATAATTTTTACAGTTTAAAAATAAATATTATAAAAATATACTAATGACATAAATACATTCAATTAACAAAACATAAAATAAAGAAATCAAGGTATATATATAAAGAATAATATAAAAAATTAAAAATTTCAAAGTGAAAATATAACATGACATAATATGAATTAATGAAAATAATTCTAATATATTTTATAAATATCAAATATTAAGTAATAAATTAATAAAATATAATATAATAACATTATTAATAATAAATCGATCATTATTTTAATTACTCTATTCAATTCAATATGGTCTGGTACTCAAAATGGATATAACATAATATTCAGAACATTTCTATATGTAAAAAATTGATTTGGTTTGATTCGAAAAAAATTAAAAAGTAAATAAATTTTTTTTATTATAAATATTTTGATCAAAATATTTAGATATATTTGGATATCTTTATTATATGTGCTCAGCCTATTGCAAATGTCAAATAAAACCTCCGTCCATTTAACGAAAGCTTGAAACCAATTCAGGTAGTTTTTTGTACTTTTTTTTTTTCCAAAACTTCAAAGATATAAAAGTTTCTATTATAAATTATTTTTTTATTTTTTTATATATAGGACATTTTTATCATTATATATAAAGTCAATAATAAAAAAAATTAGTAGTTGCATTTTTATCATTATATATAAAGACAATAAAATTAGTTAATCAAACTTCTAGAAAGTCATTGCATGTTCTTTAGCCAATGTACAGCGAGGGGGTATACATTGTAATTGATAAAAATACATACATACTGAACTAGCTTAAAAAGTCAACCTTGTTGTGTCATATCAATCTAAAAAATTAATCATATTTTACTGGACCATGTGGTATGGCGCCAACTATTGGACTAGCCAAATTGTTTTTGCACAAAATTTACAACAATTTTTTAAAAATAAATTATACATAAAATTTGATAAAATAAATAAAAATTATTTATAAAAAATACAATTTTATATAAAAATTGATAAAAAAAATAAAATTATGACATAATTTACAAGGTTTAACATGAAAAGGCCTAAATCTACAGGGAAGAAAAATATTATTAATTAATTTATTAAAATATTACAAATTTAAAAAAATTACAAAAAAAAATTTAAACAACCTAGACAATATTTTCATATCTTCAGCAGAGGAGGTATCCGAATAGAGAAAATTTTATTGTCTATCATTTGCATTAAATTAATCTTTTAAAACTATACACATTTTAAATGATTTAACTGACAAACAAGTCATATCATCTTACACTCTTCAACATGCACTCAAACAACTTTCTGATGTAACTGTGGATGCGAGAGTAGTAAGTAGATCATGTTCTATAGCAGAAAGTACCAGCCTAGATTTCTCATTTTGTTTTTACCATGATAAAATATCTAAATTTTCACTATGATTATTATATAATGAATATAATTTATCATTAATTTTAGCCATAAAACAACACATGACAATTGGTTTAGGACGATAGATCCATCGTGTATGTAACCTTTTCATGTTGTGTCGTACTGACTCAAAAAATTAATCATACTGTACTAGGTTGTGCTAAAATTTAAAAAGTAATGGTCTGATATGATCTATTAACTCATATATAATCGTGTCATGTTATGCTAGCACAGGCCACCTAATTTTCATCTATATTGGCGGTTGATAAGCTAGAGGGTATATAGGGACACTTGGAATAAAGTTATCTACATCCAATACAATAAAAAATTCCATAATTTGTGGAGGAAAGAGCGAAGGCCTCCGTATGTTTCTTAAGCGGTATAGGATAATTGGCAGACACATCGGACTACTGATGTTTGGCTTGCTAAACCATGTATTGCCTCACAGAATAGGTGGAGTGAGATTGATGGACCTAGCTTTGGTTTTACAAGGTATACAGGAGGTTTAAGATCCATGTTGAGCATACACTCAAGGAGGTGTGTTTAATTTTATAATATTTTAGGTTAATTTCAAATATACCTTATTTTTTTACTTTAAGTATTGTATATATTTAATTACATGCACCTTTAATGATTGATTTTTAATTAGGTGGAGTATTTGTAGAATACTCCTATTTCATGGGAGGTATTCACAAAGCTATGCTCCAAGAAGGATGACTCTTTTATTGACACTCGATAAAAAATGCTGAATGTAATGAGTTAATTACTTAATTAAATTTATGTTTTAATTTTTTACTATACTTATATTTTTGTAGAAAGGTAATCGGTTTTCAGTTTGGTTTGGTTATTAAAATATAAAATTTTTTGTTTTTGATTATCAGTTCCGTCAGTTCTATGATAATAACCGAATTATTGCTTTAGTTATATATATATATATAGTGTATTTTTATGTTATATTTAAATATTATAGTTAATTATATAAATGAAAATGTTATGATTTAATTAATATAACATTTTATTAACATTTATTTTCTTAACTTAAAAATGATATTTTTTATCTTAATTGATATTTTGAATCATTTATTATATGAAATTAAATTTTTTTTATAATATAATTAAATCTACAAACTCATTGATTATTTTGAGATTATTATTCATTGAAAATACATTTTAGACTATTTTTATCTATATAATGATATTTGTTAATACTAAATATTAATATATTTAATGTTGACTTAACTATGACTTCTAATAATATTACTAAATAACTAGTATAATTTTACTTATTTTAAAATTTTATTAATTGATTGACTTAAAATGTTTTATTATTATATATTAGAGAAAAATTGGTTAACCAAAATAATTGACTAACTAAACTAAAATATTTTAGTTCAGTTACAATTTGTTTTTAAAATATTCAGTTCGGTTTGGTTACCATTTATAAAATGTTAAAAATTTTAGTTACCTCATATTTCGGTTGGGTTTAATTTTGGTTAACCGAATGCACACCCCTATTTCAAAGTTTAATATGCCAAACATGAACATTAAAAATACATATTATCAAATTATGTACAAAACTTTCTTAGTTTTTAAATAAACTCAATAGCACATTCCAAGCTCAACTTCCACTAAACCCTAACTACCTTATTTAGGGCAACTTTAGCCTAAACATACATAAACCAAACAACAAGCCAAATTATTCAATTACAATCATATTTATACTTAATTTATATCAAACTACCACTAATTACAAAATTTCTATCAAACTTCCAACAAAAACCCTAATTTTCCCTTTACAACATTTCCCAAACTTCATCTTAACCAACTCATTTCTATCATCCAATAATAAAATTATTACTTATGTATTAAAATAACATTAAAACAATTCATTACAACAATTATAAAAACCTCCATCAAAAACTACCCAAAATTCACATATTCAACCCTAAAACCTATTTTCATCACGCTAGCTCACCTTCATTAACTAACCATATTGATTATTCAACATTTTTATATGCATATCACATTACATATCGTTAATATTCTTTATATAAGTCATATATTCTTTATATAAGTCATGTCCAAACACCATTTTACAATGGTCAAATGCCAAATTCAACACTCATCATGCAATTATACAACAATGCATCAATTATGTGAATAACCACATTTCAAAATAGGGGTGTGTATTATTCGATTAAAATCGAATAACCGAACCGAACCGAACCACAAAAATTTGATTTTTTTTTTGTAGAAAGGTAATCGGTTTTCAGTTTGGTTTGGTTATTAAAATATAAAATTTTGGTTTTTGATTATTAGTTCCGTTAGTTCTATGATAATAACTGAATTATTGCTTTAGTTATATATATATATATATATATATGAATTTATTGTATTTTTATGTTGTATTTAAATATTATAGTCAATTATATAAATGAAAATGTTATGATTTAATTAATATAACATTTTATTAACATTTATTTTCTTACCTTAAAAATGACAATTTTTATCTTAATAGATATTTTGAATCATTTATTATATGAAATTAAATTTTTTTTATAATATAATTAAATCTACAAACTCATTGATTATTTTGAGATTATTATTCATTGAAAATACATTTTAGACTATTTTTATCTATATAATGATATTTGTTAATATTAAATATTAATATATTTAATGTTGACTTAACTATGACTTCTAATAATATTACTAAATAACTAGTATAATTTTACTTATTTAAAAAATTTATTAATTGATTGACTTAAAAAGTTTTATTATTATATATTAGAGAAAAATTGGTTAACCAAAATAATTGACTAACTAAACTAAAATATTTTAGTTCAGTTACAATTTGGTTTTTAAAATATTCAGTTCGGTTTGGTTACCATTTATAAAATGTTAAAAATTTTAGTTATCTCATATTTCGGTTGGGTTTAATTTTTGTTAACTGAATGCACACCCCTATTTCAAAGTTTAATATGCCAAACATGAACATTAAAAATACATATTGTCAAAGTATGTACAAAAATTTCTTAGTTTTTAAATAAACTCAATAGCACATTTCAAGCTCAACTTCCACTAAACCCTAACTACTTTTTTAGGGAAACTTTAGCCTAAACATACATAAACCAAACAACAAGCCAAATTAATCAATTAGAATCATATTTATACTTAATTTATATCAAACTACCACTAATTACAAAATTTCTATCAAACTTCCAACAAAAATCCTAATTTCCCCTTTACTACATTTCCCAAACTTCATCTTAACCAACTCATTTATAACATCCAATAATAAAATTATTACTTATGTATTAAAATAACATTAAAACAATTATAAAAACCTCCAATAAAAACTACCCAAAATTCACATATTCAACCCTAAAACCTAGTTTCATCATGCTAGCTCACCTTAATTAACTAACCATATTGATTATACAATATTTTTATGTGCATATCACATTACATATCATTAATATTCTTTATATAAGTCATATATTCTTTATATAAGTCATGTCAAACACCATTTTACAATGGTCAAATGCCAAATTCAACACTCATCACGCAATTATACAACAATGCATCAATTATGTGAATAACCACATTTCAAAATAGGGGTGTGTATTATTCGGTTAAAATTGAATAACCGAACCGAACCGAACCACAAAAATTTGATTTTTTTGTAGAAAGGTAATCGGTTTTCAGTTTGGTTTGGTTATTAAAATATAAAATTTTTGGTTTTTGATTATTAGTTCCGTTAGTTCTATGATAATAACCGAATTATTGCTTTAGTTATATATATATGAATTTATTGTATTCTTATGTTGTATTTAAATATTATAGTTAATTATATAAATGAAAATGTTATGATTTAATTAATATAACATTTTATTAACATTTATTTTCTTAACTTTAAAATGACAATTTTTATCTTAATTGATATTTTGAATCATTTATTATATGAAATTAAAATTTTTTTATAATATAATTAAATCTACAAAATCATTGATTATTTTGAGATTATTATTCATTGAAAATACATTTAGACTATTTTTATCTATATAATGATATTTGTTAATAATAAATATTAATATATTTAATGTTGACTTAACTATGACTTCTAATAATATTACTAAACAACTAGTATAATTTTATTTATTTTAAAAATTTATTAATTGATTTACTTAAAATGTTTTATTATTATATATTAGAGAAAAATTGGTTAACCAAAATAATTGACTAACTAAACTAAAATATTTTAGTTCAGTTACAATTTGGTTTTTAAAATATTCAATTCGGTTTGGTTACCATTTATAAAATGTTAAAAATTTCAGTTACCTCATATTTCGGTTGGGTTTAATTTTGGTTAACCGAATGCACACCCCTATTTCAAAGTTTAATATGCCAAACATGAACATTAAAAATACATATTATCAAAGTATGTACAAAACTTTCTTAGTTTTTAAATAAACTCAATAGCACATTCCAAGCTCAACTTCCACTAAACCCTAACTACCTTCTTTAGGTCAACTTTGGCCTAAACATACATAAACCAAACAACAAGCCAAATTATTCAATTATAATCATATTTATACTTAATTTATATCAAACTACCACTAATTACAAAATTTCTATCAAACTTCCAACAAAAATCCTAATTTCCCCATTACTACATTTCCCAAACTTCATCTTAACCAACTCATTTCTATCATCCAATAATAAAATTATTACTTATGTCTTAAAATAACATTAAAACAATTCATTACAACAATTATAAAAACCTCCATCAAAAACTACGTAAAATTCACATATTAAACCCTAAAACCTAGTTTCATCATGCTAGCTCACCTTAATTAACTAACCATATTGATTATTCAACATTTTTATGTGCATATCACATTACATATCGTTAATATTCTTTATATAAGTCATGTCCAAACACCATGCATTCTTTAAATTTCTTTAATCTTTCAGGGGATTGTCATACATACTTCACAGCATCTCTAACTCAATTAACAGACACATTAATTTCTTTTAGACCATCTGTCACAACAAGATTAATTATGTGTGCAATACTTTTCATATGTAGATACCTACACTCTAAAGCACTAGTTCCCCAATTCAGTAATTTTTCTTCATATATGAGATGGCAAGATTATTTGAACTCGCATTATCAATCGTAATAGTAAAAACCTTATCAATACCCCCATTCAAGCAAGCACATCTCAATTGCCCTACCAATAGTATCACCCTTGTGATTGGAAATTGGACAAAAGTTTATTATTCTTTTATGCAATTTCCAATCATTGCCTATAAAGTGCACAGTAAGACACATATAATTGATTCTCTATAAAGAAGACAATGCAATTATACAACAATGCATCAATTATGTGAATAACCACATTTCAAAATAGGGGTGTGTATTATTCGGTTAAAATCGAATAACCGAACCGAACCGAACCACAAAAATTTGATTTTTTTGTAGAAAGGTAATCGGTTTTCAGTTTGGTTTGGTTATTAAAATATAAAATTTTTGGTTTTTGATTATCAGTTCCGTTAGTTCTATGATAATAACCGAATTATTGCTTTAGATATATATATATATATATGAATTTATTGTATTCTTATGTTGTATTTAAATATTATAGTTAATTATATAAATGAAAATGTTATGATTTATTTAATATAACATTTTATTAACATTTATTTTCTTAACTTAAAAAAGACAATTTTTATCTTAATTGATATTTTGAATCATTTATTATATGAAATTAAAATTTTTTTATAATATAATTAAATTTACAAACTCTTTGATTATTTTGAGATTATTATTCATTGAAAATACATTTTAGACTATTTTTTATCTATATAATGATATTTGTTAATATTAAATATTAATATATTTAATGTTGACTTAACTATGACTTCTAATAATATTACTAAATAACTAGTATAATTTTACTTATTTTAAAATTTTATTAATTGATTTACTTAAAATTTGTTATTATTATATATTAGAGAAAAATTGGTTAACCAAAATAATTGACTAACTAAACTAAAATATTTTAGTTCAGTTACAATTTGGTTTTTAAAATATTCAGTTCGGTTTGGTTACCATTTATAAAATGTTAAAAATTTCATTTACCTCATATTTCGGTTGGGTTTAATTTTGGTTAACCGAATGCACACCCCTATTTCAAAGTTTAATATGCCAAACATGAACATTAAAAATACATATTATCAAAGTATGTACAAAACTTTCTTAGTTTTTAAATAAACTCAATAGCACATTCCAAGCTCAACTTCCACTAAACCCTAACTACCTTCTTTAGGGCAACTTTGGCCTAAACATACATAAACCAAACAACAAGCCAAATTATTCAATTATAATCATATTTATACTTAATTTATATCAAACTACCACTAATTACAAAATTTCTATCAAACTTCCAACAAAAACCCTAACTTCCCCTTTACTACATTTCCCAAACTTCATCTTAACCAACTCATTTCTATAATCCAATAATAAAATTATTACTTATGTATTAAAATAACATTAAAACAATTCATTACAACAATTATAAAAACCTCCATCAAAAACTACCTAAAACTCACATATTCAACCCTAAAACCTAGTTTCATCATGCTAGCTCACCTTAATTAACTAACCATATTGATTATTCAACATTTTTATGTGCATATCACATTGCATATCGTTAATATTCTTTATATAAGTCATGTCCAAACACCATTTTACAATGGTCAAATGCCAAATTCAACACTCATCATGCAATTATACAACAATGCATCAATTATGTGAATAACCACATTTGAAAATAGGAGTGTGTATTATTCGGTTAAAATCGAATAACCGAACCGAACCACAAAAGTTTGATTTTTTTGTAGAAAGGTAATCGGTTTTCAGTTTGGTTTGGTTATTAAAATATAAAATTTTTGGTTTTTGATTATCAGTTCCGCTAGTTCTATGATAATAACCGAATTATTGCTTTAGTTATATATATATATATATGAATTTATTGTATTCTTATGTTGTATTTAAATATTATAGTTAATTATATAAATGAAAATGTTATGATTTAATTAATATAACATTTTATTAACATTTATTTTCTTAACTTAAAAATGACAATTTTTATCTTAATTGATATTTTGAATCATTTATTATATGAAATTAAAATTTTTTTATAATATAATTAAATCTACAAAATCATTGATTATTTTGAGATTATTATTCATTGAAAATACATTTAGACTATTTTTATCTATATAATGATATTTGTTAATATTAAATATTAATATATTTAATGTTGACTTAACTATGACTTCTAATAATATTACTAAACAACTAGTATAATTTTATTTATAAAATTTATTAATTGATTTACTTAAAATGTTTTATTATTATATATTAGATAAAAATTGGTTAACCAAAATAATTGACTAACTAAACTAAAATATTTTAGTTTAGTTACAATTTGGTTTTTAAAATATTTAGTTCGGTATGATTGCCATTTATAAAATGTTAAAAATTTCAGTTACCTCATATTTCGGTTGGGTTTTTGGTTAACCAAATGCACACCCCTATTTCAAAGTTTAATATGCCAAACATGAACGTTAAAAATACATATTATCAAAGTATGTACAAAACTTTCTTAGTTTTTAAATAAACTCAATAGCACATTCCAAGCTCAACTTCCACTAAACCCTAACTACCTTCTTTAGGGCAACTTTGGCCTAAACATACATAAACCAAACAACAAGCTAAATTATTCAATTATAATCATATTTATACTTAATTTATATTAAACTACCACTAATTACAAAATTTCTATCAAACTTCCAACAAAAACCCTAATTTCCCCTTTACACATTTCCCAAACTTCATCTTAACCAACTCATTTCTATCATCCAATAATAAAAATATTACTTATGTATTAAAATAACATTAAAACAATTCATTACAACAATTATAAAAACCTCCATCAAAAACTACCTAAAATTCACATATTCAATCCTAAAACCTAGTTTCATCATGCTAGCTCACCTTAATTAACTAACCATGCTGAATATTCAACATTTTTATGTGCATATCACATTACATATCGTTAATATTCTTTATATAAGTCATATATTCTTTATATAAGTCATGTCCAAACACCATTTTACAATGGTTAAATGCCAAATTCAACACTGATCATGCAATTATACAACAATGCATCAATTATGTGAATAACCACATTTCAAAATAGGGGTGTGTATTATTCGGTTAAAATCGAATAACCAAACCGAACCACAAAAATTTGATTTTTTTGTAGAAAGGTAATCGGTTTTCAGTTTGGTTTGGTTATTAAAATATAAAATTTTTGGTTTTTGATTATCAGTTCCGTTAGGTCTATGATAATAAGCGAATTATTGCTTTAGTTATATATATATGTATATATGAATTTATTGTATTCTTATGTTGTATTTAAATATTATAGTTAATTATATAAATGAAAATGTTATGATTTAATTAATGTAACATTTTATTAACATTTATTTTCTTAACTTAAAAATGACAATTTTTATCTTAATTGATATTTTGAATCATTTATTATATGAAATTAAAATTTTTTTTATAATATAATTAAATCTACAAACTCATTGATTATTTTGAGATTATTATTCATTGAAAATACATTTTAGACTATTTTTATCTATATACTGATATTTGTTATTATTAAATATTAATATATTTAATGTTGACTTAACTATGACTTCTAATAATATTACTAAATAACTAAAATAGTTTTACTTATTTTAAAAGTTTATTAATTGATTTACTTAAAATGTTTTATTATTATATATTAGAGAAAAATTGTTTAACCAAAATAATTGACTAACTAAACTAAAATATTTTAGTTCAGTTACAATTTGGTTTTTAAAATATTCAATTCGGTTTGGTTACCATTTATAAAATGTTAAAAATTTCAGTTACCTCATATTTCGGTTGGGTTTAATTTTGGTTAACCGAATGCATACCCCTATTTCAAAGTTTAATATGCCAAACATGAACATTAAAAATACATATTATCAAAGTATGTAAAAAAATTTCTTAATTTTTAAATAAACTCAATAGCACATTCCAAGCTCAACTTCCACTAAAACCTAACTACCTTCTTTAGGGCAACTTTAGCCTAAACATACATAAACCAAACAACAAGCCAAATTATTCAATTAGAATCATATTTATACTTAATTTATATCAAACTACCACTAATTACAAAATTTCTATCAAACTTCCAACTAATTTCCCCTTTACTACATTTCCCAAACTTCATCTTAACCAACTCATTTATATCATCCAATAATAAAATTATTACTTATGTATTAAAATAACATTAAAACAATTATAAAAACCTCCATTAAAAACTACCCAAAATTCACATATTCAACCCTAAAACCTAGTTTCATCATGCTAGCTCACCTTAATTAACTAACCATATTGATTATACAAAATGTTTATGTGCATATCACATTACATATCGTTAATATTCTTTATATAAGTCATGTCCAAACACCATTTTATAATGATCAAATGCCAAATTCAACACTCATCACGCAATTTTACAACAATGCATCAATTATGTGAATAACCACATTTCAAAATAGGGGTGTGTATTATTCGGTTAAAATTGAATAACCGAACCGAACAGAACCACAAAAATTTGATTTTTTTTGTAGAAAGGTAATCGGTTTTTAGTTTGGTTTGGTTATTAAAATATAAAATTTTTTGTTTTTGATTATCAGTTCCGTTAGTTCTATGATAATAACCGAATTATTGCTTTAGTTATATATATATATATATATATATGAGTTTACTGTATTTTTATGTTGTATTTAAATATTATAGTTAATTATATAAATGAAAATGTTATGATTTAATTAATATAACATTTTATTAACATTTATTTTCTTAACTTAAAATGATAATTTTTATCTTAATTGATATTTTGAATCATTTATTATATGAAATTAATTTTTTTTATAATATAATTAAATCTACAAACTCATTGATTATTTTGAGATTATTATTCATTGAAAATACATTTTAGACTATTTTTATCTATATAATGATATTTGTTAATACTAAATATTAATATATTTAATGTTGACTTAACTATGACTTCTAATAATATTACTAAATAACTAAAATAATTTTACTTATTTTAAAAATTTATTAATTGATTTACTTAAAATGTTTTATTATTATATATTAGAGAAAAATTGGTTAACCAAAATAATTGACTAACTAAACTAAAATATTTTAGTTCAGTTACAATTTGGTTTTTAAAATATTCAGTTCGGTTTGGTTACCATTTATAAAATGTTAAAAATTTCAGTTACCTCATATTTCGGTTGTGTTTAATTTTGGTTAACCGAATGCACACCCCTATTTCAAAGTTTAATATGCCAAACATGAACATTAAAAATACATATTATCAAAGTATGTACAAAACTTTCTTAGTTTTTAAATAAACTCAATAGCACATTCCAAGCTCAACTTCCACTAAACCCTAACTACCTTCTTTAGGGCAACTTTGGCCTAAACATACATAAACCAAACAACAAGCCAAATTATTCAATTAGAATCATATTTATACTTAATTTATATCAAACTACCACTAATTACAAAATTTCTATCAAACTTCCAACAAAAACCCTAATTTTCCCTTTACTACATTTCCCAAACTTCATCTTAACAAACTCATTTCTATCATCCAGCAATAAAATCATTACTTATGTATTAAAATAACGTTAAAACATTTCATTACAACAATTATAAACACCTCCATCAAAAACTACTCAGAATTCACATATTCAACACTAAAACTTAGTTTCATCATGCAAGCTCACCTTAATCAACTAACCACTAAATCAACTTTTATTCATCATATTAACTTTATATCTACCTATTTTAATAATTAAAACCAATTTCTCTCTACACCATGTCATTACGTAACCTAATAACTTAATAAAACAATCTTAAAAGAAAAGAAACTTACTTGAAACCTTGTTATTTCTTCAAAATCAACTCTTTTCCCTTGACTATATCATTAAATATTTTATTTTTTAAATTTATGTTCTGTTTTTAGCAGCCTATTGCTCTTTTTTTTAAAGTAATTTTCTTATTTGTGCTATTACAGTTTTTGAAAACCTAATCCCTATATATTGTAAGTTTTTAAGAGTGTGATGATAGTTTTTTGAACTCAATAAAATTTCAATGGAGAAACTTTCTCCTTTTGTTTATTTACTTGGAAATTATTCGACTAAACATATTAATAGCAATTTAATTTTCATTGCTCTTAACTTCCAATATAACTATATATATGAATAAAACAAATAGAAATTGAGATAGAAATTTTCTATCACTGAATTAAATATTGAATTACTTCAATGAAATGGCTCATTTTATTAAACTCGTAACATTAAAACATGACAGATACTGATGGGTGTCGAATCCACCAAAAATAATAAACCTGCTCTTTCTACAAAAGAAAACTTGTAAATAGGGTGAGAAGGGTCGAACCCTAGGGACTAGCTTGCCGAAAGTTAACCAGAACTGAAAATAAAACTAAAAATTAAAATGGGGGATTTAAAATTGGAACGAGATTAATTAAAATTAAAAGCAAAAGCAACAAAATTAAATATAAAACCTGAAACGATGGAGAGTAAATTCAGTCAAGGCATATCGCGGTTCGAAGTTTAAACTGATTGATCATTGATTCAAGAATAATCCTTTAATTCAAATTACAAACAAGTTATAGTCAGGAAGAACGTCGACCCAACCAATCCTACCGTATTAATAGGTTGCTAAGATACGATCTAATAGCAACTCTTAATTAACTAGCAATCCTAAGTACGATGAAGGATTTAACCGTTAACAGCCTTAAAATCTAGTAAGACCTTGCCCTAATTAACAGAAACTACAAGCATCCATTTAAATCAGAATATATTCTTTCTTAATATAACCTAAAAGGTTCTACCCAATTAAATTATATTAATCACTACTACATCAATTTAATCAAACAATTATGGATTTGATTCTATTGAATAGCAATGGAAATTACTATCAAACAAATAACGGGCCCTATTAAATCATTCAATAGAATTTCTCTAAGGGATGTATTTTCCCAATAAATCACAGAAAGAATATAAATGCAATGAAAATCAAAGAATTCTATTAAGTTCAATTCAATCTCACAATCATGATCAAACTTCTACCTTGGATTAAGCCTTAACTGAACAAGATGATTAGCCATGCATGGCTGTTGAAGAAAACATCGTAAAATTCTGAAAATTGTTCTGAAATTCGTAATAATTCCTAGGGTGGCCAAAAGTCCCTACTCAAAACCTAATTTTTAACTTATATATTGCTAAAAGTGGGGCCAAACTAAATATATCACATAAAGACCCAAAACACAGTATTTTTTACATCTTCCTCCGCTCCAAAATAAGTATATAACGTGATTAAAATGTGTGGGCCAGCTGTACAATTAAATGCTGCCCGTCAACAGCTCCTTTGCACTTAGTCTTGCCCAAGAGTAAGGCCTGACAGTCTTGATTTTCCACTCTGAAATTCCAGTAGTTGCATCCTTGCTCCAAAACTCTTCCATTATGCTCCTATTTGCTTCCTTTTCACCAAATCCAACATTTCCTAGCATAAAAATAATAAACCAAATAAAAACTCTATTTTAAGCACAAATAATGACAATTTCAGCATAAAATTAGGAACAAGAACATGTTGGATTTACGAGTTATCAAATTTCCCCACACTTATCCCATGCTTTTCCTCAAGCATGACTCAAAACTCAAAATCAATCTATCTAGGAGACCACATACTTCACCCTGAAACCCAATCCAACATATGCAAAAACCGCAAACAACTCAACCTCGCAATTGGATACCAAACCGTCAATATCATTCCATCGTCATGAACTCAATCGAAAAAGTTTACACTAAGAATTCTTAAAACACACACGCAAGCATACGAAGTTTGAATCGATAGGCATTTTATTGAGCAATTAACAAAGCATATAAAACACATTTTCATAGCTTCAAGAAAACCAAACAATAAACAACCATAGGCTCTCCTCCAAATTCCCTCTCCACTAATGTAGGTCAAGTCTCAACAAAGGATCAATAGGTCTTTACTCGGGTTAGGCTAGGGTGACAGTTACAAAAGAAAGGATAATGTAAGGATAAAGAATAACAAGAAAATAAGTCTCCAATATTAAATCTCAAACGAGCAATGCACAATGTATTTACCCTTAATTAATGCTCAAATGACTACAAATGCGACTAAAAATAAAAATTCTTTACGAATACAACTACAACAACAAGACTTACAAAATTCTATATACAAACTCAACTTTTCTCTTTTTTTTTCTTTTTCATTTTTTTTCTTTTCTGTCTTGCTGTTTTTTTTTCTATTTTTTTTCTGAATTTTTTTCCTTTTTTTTTCATAAAGAACACCTTAAAATCAGCTTACAACAATAATTGAACCCAAGAAAAATTTACATCTAATAAGCATGGGTAACAAGATCTCTAATTCTAAAAACTAAACAAAATGCAATTGTGTCAATCCTAAATTATTAACATATGCATGTGCTCAACAAATAATTGAAAAGACTATTTTCTCTCAAAAAGGGTGGTAGGCGAAGGCTTTTTCGGTTATATGGTTATATCGTGGGTTATGAAAAGAATTTAGAGTACGCGTTTAGCATACTTCGTAGGCTAGAAGGGGGTGAGAGAACGGTAACGTAAAGGTGGGAAAAACATAAAAGGATTAATGAATCGGCCAAGAGAATACCCAAATCATTTCCAAAGTCGAGACTCGCCTAGGATTTCGCCTCAAGGGAGCGTAGAAAAGAGTTCTAGTGTTCGAAAGCTATCCTAAATTTTGGCTTTGGAAATTGCTCTCAAAAACACTTATCGAAAGAAACTAGGTTTTGAAAACCATTTTGAGAATTCAAAGTGTAAACAATTTAAATTAAGACTCATGAGTGCAATGACGGTCAATTTCAGGTTATGGTTTCCGCTCGCTAAGCCTTATCGTCTAAGGTTCTCACAACGTCAAACCAAGTCAAAAAAACAAAGTTCTCCTCTCTAGGCTTCCTAGGAGTTTCAAGTCATGTTTAAAAACATAAACAGCCCAATGAGTAATCCCAAAATCAGCATATAGTATCAACCAAACAAAAATTTTACTCAAAAATATCATGGGACAAGTGTTTTAACTTCTAACTCATTAAACACAAACTGAACAGCCAAGTTTTATTTGAAATTAAGCATATTGCAGCAGCAAAAACACATGAAAAATTAATCAAATGCCATTCATATAGCTGAAAAACTTGACCAAAATGAAGCATAACCAAAGAACAAAATAATGGCAGCAGCTACATAACATATAAAGCTCACAAATTCAGCAAAATCACATCAAAATTACACCTGCTCAATCACATAAATCAGTCCCAAAAATTGCAGCAAAAACATTCCCATACCAAAATCCCATCCCCACACTTATTTCACACATTGTCCTCAATGTGGACAAATCACAATGAACCACAAGGTGGGGTATAATAAAACAGAATTAAAAAGAATAAGGGGAAAGAAACACTGCCCTATTGGTGCCTCTGCGGTCCGAGCCATGAACCGAAATCACAAAAGTGATTACCTGCAAGAGAATCCACTAACAAATCCCAAGGCAATAGAACAACAAGCAACTGACTTTGGCCAAATTATCACACAGAAATAGCAAATATCCAATCAATTGTGTAACCTGTATATTGCACAAAGCCTATAAAGAATTGAAACTATCGACTTAAATTGATATAACTCATAGTCAATAATTTCAGAATTCTAACAATTTACACCCAACTAAGAATCACAACCAAGAATCAAAAATCAATTCCAGCAGATATGTGAAGATGTTATCTCAAAAATTTTTTTAAGCTAGCAAATAAGCATAGATATGCTGTCTGCTCATTAGCACAAAACTTAAAAATGACGGTAATTATTGACTTGAAATAAAGCTTGATCATAAACAATAACTCTAATCCAAATTATCTTCACACAATATAATTCCAGCCAGCAAATTAATGTTCCAACAGAATCAACAACTAGAACTCATAATGAACAGTCATTTGAAAACAACAGAGTTCTAAATCAAAGATATGGAATTACTGACCTATTTAGTTTCAAATTCTTTCACAAAGGAAAAACTGACCTTAATCTGAAATTGCAGTAACCCAAAACCCGTTAAGTATGGCAAAGCTGATGTTCTTGAATCACCACCCCCTTAATGTGAACATGATGAAAGGAGGAGGATCGAAAATGTTGCTGGTTTATGGGTTTGATTTTCTGGGTTTGCGATTTCTGGTGGAGATCGAAATTGAGAGAGAGGGAGAGAGATGCTGGATTTCGATTGTTGGGGCTGCTAGTCGTGATCTGTGGCTTCCAAATCGCAACTAGTGATTTCTGAAAGAGGAAGAGAAGCCGTGGTGCTTGGGGAACCGATTTGGGGGTTTAACCGATGGTGATGGAGATGAATCAGATGTGGGGAATGCGCGGCGGTTATGGTGTTCAGGTAGGGTCGAAGGCTGGAACGGCGGTGGAGATGTGATCGGCAGTGGAGTAGCGTTGATGGTGAGTGGCTGTGACCCCTAGTGTGGAGAGCCAACTATCGTGCCTTGAGAGAGAGAGGGGTGAAGTTATTTCCTTTTACTTAGCTGTAAAATAAAAAGAAATTTTAGTAGAGTAAATTAAAATAGAACAAAGCTGGTGGTAAAAAAACAATATTATAAAAGCTCCATTAGACCCATTAAAATGTGCAGTAAATATATTCAAATTGAAGCTTTTACTGTTAACATTACTCATCCACCATTGAAGACCAATTTTATCCTCCGCCTTGACTTATAATTCTCAGAAAAAGAAGAAAATATACCTCACTTATAAATATTAAGACTAAGCTCTTTTAAATACAACCATAAGACACTCACTCTTTTTTTTCTTCCAATAAAACCCATTAACCATTGAAATAAATTTTAAACCTCAACCCTCACTCATAATTTTCAGAAACAAGGAAGAAGACGACACTGTTCATCAATTTTTTTTTTGATCAATAAAAACAAGTGCAGAAAATTCAAATAAAAAGAAAACACAAAATTTATTAGGCTTGGGTTGCCTCCCAGAAAGCGCCCTCATTTAACGTCTTAGGCTAGACGTTCCCGAATTTTCAATCGAATTCGGTGGAGCTTCCAAATGCAACATTCTTCGCCCATCCAAAATTATCCTTGTACTCATTTAGCACTCGAATCAACTCCTTTTCTTGCTCATTGCTTAGCTCTTTGGAGACAATTAATGAAATTGGATCTCCATCATCTAAGAACACATATCTCAAATGGCTAGGCAACGTTTTAATCCCAACTTCAGCGCATTTTCCAGCTCAATTTCCTGCAACTTTTCATCAGACAAAATTTTCTCTTTAAACTTATTAGTGCCTTCATTATCAAAATTCTTACAAGAAACCACATTAAGCTCATTCTTATCAACTATTGGAGAAAATTTATTACTTTTGGGATCAAAATCAGACACGTCACTCACATTGGACACAATATTAGCATCTTTGACTTCACTATACATGCTAAATTTGACAACTTCTCCATCCAGCTCCATGGTAAGAATACCATCAAAAACATCAATTTTAGTCCTAGCTGTCCTAAGAAAAGGTCTTCCTAAAATGATTTCACTAGAATTTGGGGATTTAGCATCCTCCATATCAACCACATAGAAATCAGCAGGGAAAATTAAATTATTAATTTTCACTAACACGTCCTCTAGCACCCCTTCTGAGTAGATTACGGACTTATCCGCCAATTCAATGCAAATACTAGTTTTCTTTAGAGCACCTATATTCAAAGAAGAGAAAATAGACAATGGCATAACATTAATTGAAGCGCCTAAATCACACATAGCTTTCTTAATTTGCACATTGCCTATTCTACAAGGGATAGAAAACATACCTTCATCCTTGCATTTTGGTGGGAGTTTTCTTTGCAAAATCGCAGAGACATTCTCCCCCACACTTACCTTCTCAACCTCAGTTTGCTTCTTCTTACTTACACAAAATTCCTTCAAAATCTTTGCATATCGAGGTATTTGCTTAATTAAATCGAGCAAAGGAATATTTACCTCAACCTTGCGAAAGATGTTAAGGATATCTTTAACTTCTTTCTCCCTCTTGCATTGCCTCAACCTTTCGGGAAAGGGAGGCGGTATAACAAACGTCTCGGGCTGGCGCTTCTCAACTTGCTTGGGAACCTCCTTTTGCTGAATTTTTACCTCTTTTTCAGCTTCTTTCTTTGACCTACTGCTGTCTTTCTTTGGGGCTGTTGTATTTAGCTCTTTTCCACTACGTAAAGTGATGGCACTTACGTTCTCGCTTGGGTTTACAACTGTTTGAGAGGGTAACTTTCCTTGATTCTCCAACCTACTCGCGGAAGAGGCAAGTTGGCTGACTTGGGTCTCCAAGTTTTGCAAGCTCCTCTTTGTTTCTTGTTGTAAGGCATTCATGTTGGTGGTAATCCCGCTCAATTCCCTCCTAGTTTCTTGCTGAAATGTGGCCGTACTAGTGGCAAGAGCTTTAACAATGTCTTCCAAAGACATACTTGAGTTGGAAGCTTGTTGAGGAGGCGGTCTAGCTTGCTGGAAATTCTGCCTATTCCCATAGCCATAATTCTGCTGATTTCTCCATCCTTCATTAGATGAATTAGGGAATGGCCTTCAGGGCTGCCCGAAAAATTCACCCATTGCATTGACTTGTTCATGATCATCTTGTATTTGATAACACAAGTCTGTCGGGTGATCAGGCGAATTGCACAATCCACACACATTTGCACGAGCATTGAATCCTGCAGTAAAGGTTTTAAACATAGATGTTAGTTCATTAAGTCTATCATCTACAGAAGAATTACTTACCTGGTAGACTTTTCTTGAAGGCTCTTCAGTTTGCCCGAATTGCTGTGAATTTGCTGCCATAGTAGTTATGATCTCTCTAGCTTGGGCTGGAGTTTTATTCACAATTGCTCCCCCACTTGCAGCATCAACCATTTTCCTCTCCATATCTACCATTCCTTCATAAAAGTACTGGATCAAAGACTGATCTGACATCCCATGTTGCGGGCAAGCTGCACATAACCTCTTGAATCTCTCCCAGTAATCATAAAGGCTCTCTCCAACTCGTTGCTTAATACCACATATTTCCCTTGGAATAATGGCAGCCTTAGAAGCGGGGAAATACTTCTCCAAAAATACACGAGCCATTTCGGGCCATGTTGTTATAGAACCCGATGGTAGGTTAAGCAACTATTCTTTAGCAGCGTCTTTAAGTGAAAACGGAAATGCTCTCAACTTAATTTGCTCTTCCGTCACCCCTTGAGGCTTCATACTAGAGCAAACTCCATGGAATTCTTTCAAAAAGTTGTGTGGGTTCTCGGTCTTCATTCCATGGAAGGTAGGTAGCTGATGAATCAAACCCGATTTCAGCTCAAAAGGCACCTCCAAATTCGGATAAGTGATGCACATAGGCTACTGCTCTACAGGGGCAGCCTGTAGCTCTCTAACTGTGCGGTTATCAGCCATCACTTCTTCTCTATCAGAATCTATTGAGGAATCTTCTTGCACTAGACTTCCTTCTTCAATTTCTGTGGGATTATCAACCAAATCAGCAGCTGCTCCTTCCAAATCAGATGTGGAAGTTGCTTCTGCCCACCTTCGTTCCTTAGTTTTCTTCTTTAATGCACGAGCTGTCTTTTCTATCTCTGGATCAAATTCTATAGGCAAATTTTCAGACCTGGTCATCCAAAAAGACAACAAACAATAAAGTTAACTAGTCCCCGGCAACGGCGCCAAAATTTGATGGGTGTCGAATCCACCAAAAATAATAAACCTGCTCTTTCTACAAAAGAAAACTTGTAAATAGGGTGAGAAGGGTCGAACCCTAGGGACTAGCTTGCCGAAAGTTAACCAGAACTGAAAATAAAACTAAAAATTAAAATGGGGGATTTAAAATTGGAACGAGATTAATTAAAATTAAAAGCAAAAGCAACAAAATTAAATATCAAACCTGAAACGATGGAGAGTGAATTCAGTCAAGGCATACCGCGGTTCGAAGTTTAAACTGATTGATCATTGATTCAAGAATAATCCTTTAATTCAAATTACAAACAAGTTATAGTCAGGAAGAACGTTGACCCAACCAATCCTACCGTATTAATAGGTTGCTAAGATACGATCTAATAGCAACTCTTAATTAACTAGCAATCCTAAGTACGACGAATGATTTAACCGTTAACAACCTTAAAATCTAGTAAGACCTTGCCCTAATTAACAGAAACTACGAGCATCCATTTAAATCAGAATATATTCTTTCTTAATATAACCTAAAAGGTTCTACCCAATTAAATTATATTAATCAATACTACATCAATTTAATCAAACAATTACGGATTTGATTCTATTGAATAGCAATGGAAATTACTATCAAACAAATAACGGGCCCTGTTAAATCATTCAATAGAATTTCTCTAAGGGATGTATTTTCCCAATAAATCACAGAAAGAATATAAATGCAATGAAAATCAAAGAATTCTATTAAGTTCAATTCAATCTCACAATCATGATCAAACTTCTACCTTGGATTAAGCCTTAACTGAACAAGATGATTAGCCACGCATGGCTGTTGAAGAAAACATCGTAAAATTCTGAAAATTGTTCTGAAATTCGTAATAATTCCTAGGGTGGCCAAAAGTCCCTACTCAAAACCTAATTTTTAACTTATATATTACTAAAAGTGGGGCCAAACTAAATATATCACATAAAGACCCAAAACACGGTGTTTTTTACATCTTCCTCCGCTCCAAAATAAGTATATAACGTGATTAAAATGTGTGGGCCAGCTGTACAATTAAATGCTGCCCGTCAACAGCTCCTTTGCACTTAGTCTTGCCCAAGAGTAAGGCCTGACAGTCTTGATTTTCCACTCTGAAATTCCAGCAGTTGCATCCTTGCTCCAAAACTCTTCCATTATGCTCCTATTTGCTTCCTTTTCACCAAATCCAACATTTCCTAGCATAAAAATAATAAACCAAATAAAAACTCTATTTTAAGCACAAATAATGACAATTTCAGCATAAAATTAGGAACAAGAACATGTTGGATTTACGAGTTATCAGATACACTATATATAGCATGTGATCTCTTATAAACATGCAGTCTTGAAATCAAGGATAAATTGGGATAGGAATCAATGTGAGATTAACTATACTCTCTTATAAACATGCAGTCTTGCAGTCTTGATCTCTTATCTACTCTTCTTTTGATAGCACCTCCAAAAGTTTCATTCATATCAAGATTCTCAGCAGTTATTCCTTGAGGGAATTTCCAGTCAAAATGATATAGCATGTTTGCAAGGAAAAGCTCCAGAGTAATTATACCTAGTGTCATTCTAGGACATATTCTCTTTCTAGCGCCAAATGGAATTAATTAAAAATTAGTACCTCTAAAATCAATTGATTTATCAATATATCTTTCAGGATAGAACTTGAAAGCATCTTTCCAGACATTAGGATCTCTTCCAATTGCCTATGTATTAATAAAGATTCTACTATTAGGTGCAACATCATATTCATTAACCTTAGTCTTTTCCCTACACATTCTTGGAATCACAGCAACAGGAGGATGTAATTTCAATGTTTCTTTGATAATTAACTTCAAATATTTTATTTCATCAAGTCTGGCTTCTTTAGCATTTCCATTTTCACCAAAGAAACTCCGCAATTCTTGTTGTGCTTTTCTCATTACCTCTGGATTCTTCATCAACTCTGTCATTGCCCATTCTGCAGTTTTGGAGGACGTGTCACTTCCGTCTCCAAACATAGCCTGCACTCAATATAATACAATTCATTACTAATTTCTTTATGAAATTATGAGTTCAAATATCGCCAAAAACCTTTTTTTAAGGATTAACCATATAATCTATCACCAACTTTACTCAATTTTTCAATTCTATTCAAATTTGAACTTTATAACAGTACGGTATATCAACTTTGCGAACCATAACAAATCTAGCCATATTTGCTTTCAAGGCATGTGACTTTGCTTAGTTGACTTGCTTATGTGGCGTCAATACTAAATCTTTGCTGACATAGTATCTGACATGGAAGATCCAGTTTTCACCACCAGCCCTGAAATTGTTGATGATACTAAAGGAAGCCATTGTTAAAAAAAAGCACATGAAGCAATAGCTCAAAAGAAAGATATAGCTCACAAAGCTAGAGAAATGCGTGAGGAAGCCATTGTTAAAAAGAAAAGAATAGCTCATGAAGCTAAAGAGAAATTTAAAGATGCATATGAGAAAGCTAAAGAAACTGCTTCACAGAAAGTCCATGAAGCTAAAGAGTTTGCAATACCTAAAGCTCAAAATATCAAAGAAACTGCACAAGAATATTTTGGTAAAGCTCAACAAGCAGTGAAATCTGCAAAAGATTTAGGCAAAACAATCGGGGTAGATGTAGCAAGAAATGTGTCTAAGCAAGTGGAGAAAGCAAAAGAAAAAACAGAGGAAGCTAAATACAGGGCAATTGGGTTCATGGGTTCGTCTGAGAGATTCAATTCTTTGATGGCAGTAATCCATTTATGTGGTTTTTCGCGTAAGGAATGCGTGCGTGGGTCACATTCATTTCAAGCCAAAATTTGGCTAATGCTTTGACAAGGCAACAGTTTGGGGTGGGGCAGAGTAAGATATATCATCTGTATTTTAGGGCCGTGGTTTATTGTATTTGAAGAGTAAGCTGTAGATGTCAACTGGTGCTGCATGGTAAGAATACTGTTCACTATCGCAGGAAAACAGAGCATGGAGATTTCTGGAAGTTTGACAACGCATGAGCTGGATTAAGTTTTTTAGTTTGATAGACAGCTGTAACAAACTTAGTTAGAGCACGTGAAGTTAGTTTTAATTGTTTTGTATATAAACAAAAGAATCTATATCTTCTACATGATTTTTTATTAACTTTTACAAAGTAATTCATTTTTGTAATATTCATATCTCATTGCTCAGCTCATTCTTTTGTACTTCACAAACTCGTTGCTTTCTTCAGTATTGGGGTGACTTTGTTGGGACATTTGATTGGGCACAATAAGAAGTTGTTTAGGAGCAAAGCAGAGATATTTCAAATTTATAATCTTCTTGCATCGATTTTGGTGGTTTTGATCAAAGTCCTATATTTGGAGCCTTTAGCTACTAAGGTATTTATCTTTTGCTAATTCACGTTGTTTAATTATAATAAATTAAGTCAGCATTTCGTTTCTAATTAATTTCATTTAATTTAGTTTCATGATTTTAATTATATATAGTTTCTAATCCACAGGTGATGTTTGAGAAACTAAAGTTTAAAAAGGAAGAAGGAAGAAGGAAGAGGAAGAGAAAGCCTAGCTGCTGAATCAAGCAGGGCAGAAGAGCCACCAGTCACTTACGTTCCAGCAACGGGTACCACCACCAGCAGTGGAGGTGAAGCTCCAAGAACAGCCCTAGAGAATCCAGAACAAAAGGAAATGAATTCAAGACTGGTTAGAATGAATAAGAGGCTGAAAAGGCTAAATTCTTATTCATCATTCCTTTACATACTGACCTTGATGGCTCTCACATGGCATTTGGTATACTTAAGCCAGGGCTCCATAGAAAATGCAAAGGCAAAACAACACCATTTTTGCCTTTGTATTTTTTTTTTAATATTAAAGTTGATCTTCCACTTCGTATTCTATATCAGTAATAATTTAATATTAACGCTGCATAAGCAAATCAATTAAGCAAAATTACATGTCTTGAAAGACTGAGAATAGATTTATTATAGTTCGTATAGTTGATATACCATATTGTTATAAAGTTTAAATTTGAATAGAATTAAAAAATTAAATAAAATTGGAGATAGATTATATTCTTAGCCTTCTTTTAATTAAAAAAAAAAACCATATATTATTCTTAGCTATAGTCATACTTACAATGATTGCTGCTTTGATGGCTGTATCCGTTAAAGGAACGTCAAGATTTCCACTTTGCTGAAGATCTAAAAGAACATCCAAAATATTATGAGATTCTTTTTTGATACCCTTTTTAACAGCCCCCTCCCTTTTAGCTTTATGCTCAGCTATAATCTCTTCAAGAATCTCATCAGTATCTTTATGCAATTTCCAAATTCTTTTATGTTCTCCACCAACAATGGAATGAAGCCATTTAAGGGAAGGGAAAATATCAACGACACTAACGCCACCGCCTGTCAGAATAATGTCATCAATAACTCTTAAAAAATCTTCTTGTCTTTTAGATTTCTGACCAACAGAATTTCTCGTAATTATAGAATTTGTCAAGGCAAATAAAGTACGAGTAAGATTCGCCGGCCTTTGATTTAAGCATTTTCACAAATTCTTCAACTTCTTCCTCTCTGATGGATCTGAATTACTGAACTCTTTTTGCACTTAGTAATTCTAATGTGCAAAATTTTCTCATTTGTCTACATTCATCTCCGTATGATCCAAACACAATATCTTGACGATTATAACGTACTAATTCGGCAGTGAGAACAAGGGGCCTTTCAGCAAAAATAGGATCCTGAATTTTCGTTACTTCTTTAGCAGTTTTCGGTGAAGAAATAACAAGGAATTGAAGTTGTCCAAGTTTAACTCCCATTACAGGTCCATAAGTTTTCGCCAATTCTGCTAGCCGGCGATGAGTTGTATCACCAGCTAATTGATGAATATTACCTATTATAGGTAATTTCCATGGTCCTGGTGGAGGGTTACAATTGTTGTTTTTCTTCAATAATTTTAATAATATGAAAAGCAAAATAAGGAAGCTAAAAAGAACTGGGATTGAAACAATTTCTTCATAATCCATTGAGGGAAGTTAGAGTTGAGCAATGGCCAGTGAGGAAATGAGCAGTTATTCGTATATTCTTGTTCCTTTTATATTGTGTTGAAGTGGTATTATTCACAATTAATTAATGTATGGTAGTTTGGTTTCGACTTTATTTTCTTTAACAGATTAAATTAGAAAAATATTACAATAAAAATTAATTTATTAATTAATTGACTATTTCGTTTTCGACTCTTTACTTTTAACACATTTAATTAGAAAAGGATTACAATCAAAATTAATTAATTAATTAGTTCGTTTTCGACTCTTTTTTAACACATTTAATTAGAAAAAGATTACAATCAAAAGAAATAATTAATCTCAAACATCACACCAGCATCATTTTTTTGACTGTAATAAACTAGTTTTAACGCTAATCATAATATGACAAATAGGCCCTATACTCACCGCATGAATGATTAAAACTTGGCAGATACCCCGAATAATTTTTTTTTATCTTTGTTCGGTCTCATATGTTATATACAGTGTATCAGCATTTTTAATAGATTTATTATGTATCACAAACACTTTAATTATAATAAATTATAAAAAAAATAATATTTTATATAAAACGAGTAAAATGTTATATATAAAATTATAAAAACTTAAAATTATTAATGTTTTATAAAACACAAAAATTAAAATCTAAAATTTAAAAGAGTTACTTAAATTTAATATAAAAAAATTTACATATTTTATATTTAAAACTTTATTAAAATACTTTATGTTTCTCTAAAATATATTCTTACACATTTACACATTTTAAACTATATCAGAAATTTACACATTTTATATACTTTATTTAAAATGCTTTATATACTTTATGTTTCTATTATAGATGCTCCATCTGTTTTATATATATATATATATATATATATATATGTATATCAAGGCTTAATACACTGGCAACCTCTTATCCATCTTTGGCATGATTGATCAGTTTACTCTTTTTATTTTCACTTTAACTAATTTAACACCCCAACTTTATTTTTTTATATCTATTTTACTCTCCTTCGTTGAAGTGTCAAAATGCGTGCAATGTACTCCCTTAATTTGCGAGAATACAAAAAATTTATTGAAATAGACTATAAAATTATGTTTATACCCTTAATAGAATACCAGCTACTTCATCTTCTTCCCCAAAATCACAAATATTGAACCCTAATTCCCATTTTCATTAACCAAAAACTTATCAACAACAAAAGATTTTCTTTTACCCATACAAATTACAGGGAAGGAAAAATCATATTGAAACCATAATCAACAAAGAAGCTAGCAGATGGTGTAACAAAAATTACCCAAAAATTTCAAGAAATCAATGGCCACAAGAAAATATTGTTCGAAGCTTCTGCTTCATATGCTTATAAATTGGGTTTAGTTGAAGGTTGGTAAGGAAAAATACAAGAAAAAGAACCCAAGAACCCATTAATCAAGAATTATCATTACTTCCAAAAATTTATGGAGATAAGCAAGAAATTAAAGAATTCAATGGAGTTTCTTTTCTTGGTGCTGTGTTTAATCTTTCAACAACTATTATTGGTGTTGTGATTATGGCATCAACAGCAACCATGAAGGTATAATGGCTTGGCCTTGGGATTGGTATTTGAAAGTCAAATATTCAAATCAAACTCTACACAGCTCAAGACCAAATATACATGTACTCTCTCCTTAATCGGCCATTTTCAGTAAACTCGATAAACATCAAATTAGTAGAAGGTCTGACCCACATGGTATACCCACATAAATTCCCAAACTTTGTGATGACGGGGTTACCTCAGGGGGGGTCCTCCTAGCTTTCCGAGTTTGGGCTCGGATAATAGCTGCGCTCGGTCTCCAATATGCAAGGCAAGAAAGAGGCGGATCGGGCTCCAACGGAGGAGGCTCTAATGCCTAAGCCAGTGCTCGGTATGTATAAAGAGAGTAAATGGATAGAAGAGAGGAGGAGATAGCCCCTTTACCTATGGGGGTCTGCCCCTATATATAGATGGTATGTGGGGGACAAACCTATATATGTCAGAGAATATTTGAAAAATTGTGCTAGTGTGCTTGTCACATCAGGACTGTATGCCTGTTGTGTTAGAGGATGTTGCGGAAGCTCGGTAGGACGAGAGTGTACAGAGCTGAGGTCCAGTCTTCTTGAAAACCCGTCCAAAGGACGATTAGTCATAGAGCTCGATTAACATGCTCGGTTAAAGGAGATGTAGTATCACTAGCCCCCTCGAGTTATTTGACATTTATATTAGCTGCAAAAGTGCCACACAAAGGAGCTTGGGCGAGCTCTGGATAACTATACTGATCATGATATAAAGAGGTTGTATGCTTCATGCTGAACCAGTGAGCGGCTCGGTACATGAACTAGGAAGAATACTTGGTGCACGAGCTAGGGGGAGTATTATCACTAGTCCCCCTTGTTCATTTGACATTTAAGTCAAACTCAAGTGTATTGCTTGTAGAGGTTAAATCAAACTTAGTCGAGGCAACAGAGAGGCTGAGACATACATAGTAGAGTTTTTATCACTAAAGGGGCAAGGCTAGAAGGGCAAGGCTAGTCTCCCAGGAGTAGTAGTACCATAGGCCCAGCTGAGAAGCCTTAGCCTTTATGCTAATGAGAGTCGGTGAATATTCTAGAAGAACACATGTCAAAAAGGAGTGAGGCGACGCTTCAAAAATTGAGATAACGGTTGGACGGAAATTGAAAAGACATAATGTCTGCTATATTAAAGAGGGATGTCGGTTTATATGAACAAAGTGAACTCTATAGATAGAGGGTATGGTGACAATAGTCGGTACACAATTCAAAAGAGAGAAGCTTGGTTCATCTGATTTAGTGAGCAAAAGGCATGAAAGCTTGGTTAAAAGAGGTTAACGTTAAGTTTGTACTTTGCATTTAGAATTCTAGTGACAAAATGGTGTGAACAGTTATCGACATGGCTGCGTCAGAGGATGGAGGAGAGGTGGGGTCTCCAAGTGTGCTGGGGGAGGGAAACCATGGCGAAACTAGGTTGGTGATGACTGAAATGATCGAGCCGGAGATATGAAGACATCTTCAACTGGTGGATGAAGAGGAAGAAACAGTTGAAGTCCAGGGGGTACACCCGAGCTCGAAGAAGCCTCGGGTGAGAGACATCAAATCCACTCTGACAAAGGTAGACCTAGCTGAAATACTATAAAAGTACCAAATACCGGAGGAGTACAAGATGTTTATCCCTGAAGAAGATGCCCGAGCCTACTACACCCTGTAGAGCACCAAATAAAGATCTATGAAGAAGATCTGAGGTCGCGGTGCGATTTTCTCTACACCCCTTCCCTCTAGACTTCCTAAATTACCACAAGATCACCCCAGGTCAACTGAGTCTAAATGCATGGTGGACAATCATGGGGTTCAAGATACTATGTGGATTGCTCGGGGTTGAGCCTTCTCCAAGAATGCTGAGTGCCTTCAACGTGCTCCGACTTTGCTCGGGAGAAGACTAGGATTTTTTGTACTTACAGGGGAGGTCTGGGCTTTAGATGTTCACAGGGAAACCAGACTCGATAAAGGCTTGGAAGGATTAATTCTTCATTTTGGAGAATAACCGGAAGTTCAGTTGCCAAAATATTTGGTGGGTGAACCCCAGCGATGAATAGGTAACCAAGGGGAGGCTGGATGAGAGCGAGCTAGCTGTGTTAGAGAAAGTGGAGCCAGACATTCTGAGAGAGAAGAGGAATGTCGTGACACTAATTAAGGAGTACTTCCCCCCTCGAAAGGGCGCCAAAGATAATTCGACCAGAAAACCAGACAGGTATGCTTTATGTTTCGGTGCTTATTTTTTGCTTAAGATTAATGTATGAAATGTGTTTTCAAGTGTATGGTTATAACTTGTGGCTTGGTTGAACAGAGAGGGGCTCGAGGTCGGCAAACAGAGAACTCAAACACTTGGTCGAGAAGGAGGCAAGAAGGGAGGCTCAAAAAAAGACGACGATGGGTGAGCGAGAGGCCAGGAGTAGCTCTGCTTGCAAGCACCCGAGGGAGCTGACTACTGGGACCAGTCCAGCTCATAAGCAGGAGCTTGTAGTGGACTTGGCTCTTCTTACTGATATGGTGCCAGAGCCTGAGCCAAACAGGGAAGTAGAAGGACACATGCCTCACAGAGGCGCAAGTGAAGACTTGCCTTGGGGAGAGGTGGAAGAACCGTTAGCCCACCGGTACAACGTGCTCTAGTTAGTGGAGGTGGTTAGCGAAAAGCTGGTGGGCCCACACAACACCCCATACTCCATATAGGATACGGGTGTTCAAAAGGTTCTCGAGCAGATATACCGAGCCATCTAAAAGGAGAGGTATGAGAATGCGCCTAAGAGCTTGGAAGATATAACAAAATAGATGTTGAATATGTCTCACACAGTAAGTGAAAATCCAAACATTGGACTTGGGTTAAAATTCTATGTAGATGCTAATGAAAGGAATATTGCAGGCCACCCAGCTCGCTCATATTATGGAGGATCGGGCAAAGCGCATGGTGGCCAACTTTGCCCGAGTTATCCAGCACGTGGATGAGGAAAGGGCCAAGAGGCTTGAACTAGAGAAATCTTTGAAGGCCAAAGACGAAGAGCTGAAGGGTCTAAGAAGAAAGACAAAACAGTTCAGTGCCAAAAATGAAGAGCTGCACTATGCCAAAAAAGATTTAAAATCCAAAGATGAGGAACTACACCTGGCAGAGGAAGCTCTGAAAGCTACCCATCAAGGATTAGTAGCCGAGTCCACAAGGTGCGATAAGTGCTACGCTCGAGGTGTTTATTCCTAGAAGATGGCTGTGTCTGATCAATTGAAGAAAGAGAACCCAGACATGGATATGTCCTGGATGATGGACGTAGATATCAACCAGCTAGTCACTGAGGCCGAGCAGAGGAAGAGGAAGATAAAAAGGATGAAGACAACGAAGAAGATGAAGGGGACGATGTTCCAAACTTGTAAAATTTTAGTGTAGGATTTGTTTCGACTTGGTTTGTTAATAAACTGTAAAGACCAAGCTCTATATTTAATGAACTATTTTCTTATTAATGAAGTCTTTCTTTTGCAACTTGCTTTTAATACTTGTGTTTGATTAATTTGTTATGTGATATGCTATGTGACTTACATATTTGACTCAGTCATTAACCGAGCATTAGACATACTGTGTGATGTTAACATGTTTATGACATTTGTTCAACCTGCTCCAGCACAAGGTGCATCAGAGAGTCCCGTTAATAGTGCCTTAGGCACGGTTATATGGTATGCTCGGGTTACACCAGGCATTCTGGAGCCCGTGTATCGAGCGGTCTATTAAGCATGGCTGGGTGATTAAGCCAAACTTTGCATCGTGCTATGCTATAATATGAATTTTATACATACACTCTAAGAACTTATAAAATAAAAATAAATTAAAAGTTGTAAAGCAATTACTTGCCCAAGGTATTATCTACATTGGTCGGTTAGACGACCTGCTTTAAAGTTCGGCTTCTAGGAGAGTATTTTTGGCATTTATGGCTCGGGCAAGAATTGATCAAGCTTTCTCTTTCCAATCAGATTCTTGACTCTAGTGGAGCTGCTCGAGCTCTTCTACTTAAGCAGATTCTTGGCTCTAGTGGAGCTGCTTGAGCTCTTTTGGTTTGAGTAGATTCTTGGCTTTTCTTTTCAGTGTAAATTCTTTGGCTATGCTACTGGCTTGACCATGACTCGATTGAACTTGAGTGCCTGAGCTTGACTCTTGGATGAGCCTGAGTGCCGATGCTGGGCATTTAAGGGTGCAAGTGATTGAATGTTGATGCCATTACAAAAAAAATAGAGGTGTAAGTGCCTCTCTTCATTGCCTTGACATTTATGTCAAAGTAGTCTCTTGAGCTAGGTTTCAGAGGGCTAACAAAGAGCCTAACTATGTACATTGATATGTCTTTGATACAATAATAAAATCATATAAGAGGGGCTCGGGACCTCATACGGAGGGATGTTACATAAGTCACCAAACTTATTGTACGGTTGAATACACATTGGAGCATTCAATGAGAGCATTGATGCCCAGTTAGAGCGCAGAAGCTCGACCCAAAGAAGGGGCTATAATAAAATACGCGCGTAGACGCTATAAGCAAACTGGTAAATGATAGAACATTAAGTGTTATGATATTGTAAATAAAACAAATGCGCGAGAAGGTGCTAAATAGCTCGATATTATAAACGAGAAGTGTCTTATATTGCTCGACTTTAATTGTATTCATAGTTGTTATTAGCTCATTTGCTCATGGTGAGCTCGGTTCGTTTAGTTAGATGTGTCGATGCATATATATTGGTATGAAAAATAGTAATTGATTGCTTGTCTGATGAGCTATGGTGTGATGAAGGGATTAAGAACTTGATGCACAACTAGGGCAATTGTAAGGAACCAATAGCTCGGTGTACGATCAGAGCACTTGTAAGGAGCTAGGAGCTCGGTGTGCAACTACGGCACTTGTAAAATGCACAATCAAAGTGTGATTAATTTGGTGTGGCTAGGGCACATTTATGCACGGTTAGAGTGTGATTAACTTGGCATGGCTAGGGCGCACTTATGCACGGTCAGAGTTCGATTGATTTGGCGTGGCTAGGGCGCTTATGCACAGTCAGAATGCAATTGGTTGTTGTACAGCAAGGGCGCTATAAGGCTCTTTATGCAAGCCATGTTGAGCTAAAAATAATTGGGGAGCTCTATTGAGCTGTTTAATATTTGAGTGATTATGTGTAGCATTACATAGCTCGATAAATTGTAAACACTATGTGCATTCATTGTGAGAAAAATGAGATATTTATTGTACAAAATGATAAAGTAGAGCACAACCAGAGTGCTTCTTGCAAGAGTTGTGGGATGTACTTGAGATATACCACCTCTGCTAGGGAATAGCTTGTCCACGCTTACCGCACCATTGATGATGGGGTTACCTCAAAGGGTCCGCCTAGCTCCCTGAGCTCTGCCTTAGATGATGGCTGCACTCGATCTCCAACTTGCAAGATAAGAAAGAGGCGGATCGGGCTCCATCGGGGGAGGCTTCTATGCTTAAGTCAGTGCTCGATATATATAAAGAGAGTAAGTGGAGAGAAGAGGGGAGGGGAGAGTCCATTTGCCTGTTAGGGTCTGCCCATATATATAAATGGTGTGTGGAGGACAAACCTATATATATTGGAGAATATTTGAAAAATTATGCCGGTGTGCTTGTCACATCGGGACTGTATGCCTGTTGTGTCAAAGGATGTCGAGGAAGCTTGGCAGGATGAGGGTGTACAGAGCTGAGGTCCAGTCTTCTTGAGAGCTCGTCCAAAGGGCGATTAGTCATGAAACTTGGTTAACATGCTCGGTTAAATAAGGGGTAGTGTCACTTTGAAACACCCCATCGTCTTATTTTGATTGTAACCGAACACCCATCAATCCAAATATTGTAACAAAGCTTCAACACAAAAAAAAAAAACAAAGCCAAAATGATTTGAACTGATAATAAGCCCCATATTAATTGTTTGCTCATAATGCCCTGTTAGAGTGAAATGAAAGCTTTCTCTGATTATCTCGTTGACTAGCTTAATATCCCTGTAGAACAATTTGGCATGCCTTTTTAGTTTTTACCAAGAAAATTTGGGTCATGTCCCATTATTTATGTGTTAGTGTTTTCATAGCATTTGCTGCTCACACGCCATCAATTATCTAGTTTTGTTGAATGAAGGGTGAAATAGATATGAAAAAATCAGGTTGAGATGTCAAATTGGTTAAAGTGAAAGTTAGAGGGGCAAATCAACCAATCATGTCAAGTATAATATGTTACTAATATATTAATCCTATATATTACATAAATAACCTAAAAAATATAATTTTTAAAAGTACTGCACAATAAAAAAATTTAAAAAATATTACACAAAAGAAAAAAGTTTCAAAAATATGGTGAACCCAGACACTATAAAAAGCAGGGAACTTAAAATTCAAAATTGTCATTTTTTTTAGTAAATTGACATCTATGATATATATGTTGTATATATGTCCTCGTATATGTATATATTAACACATATATCCTTATATGTGTTATATATGTCACACTCTTTTTCTACTACTATTAAAGGTAAAATCTGAAATATTATATATTAAAAGAGTGAGTCCAACTACTCAGTAAATAGATAAATATATAACAAGGGAGAACAAATAAAGTTTAATTATATATATAATATTTAAATAAATATTTTCTATAGCTCAGCTGGATAAATAAAATTTTAATCTCATACATCTTTTATATACACTCAAATGTAAATTCTTACTATTCTAACTTCAATCCAAGGGCGCATAATTACTTATCTCGCAAGTTCAATGAGAAATAACGTCAATACACATATACAGAGCAATTACCCCAGGCCAAGAGTAAGTTTATAATATTATTAAAATTTAAATACCCGTCATCAAGGTGCGATCATGCAGGTTTATTAAAAAAGTGTATATAAACTAATTTACCCAGAATAATATAATCAATAATTTACACATAAAAATTTAAACTATCATTATTTTTTCTCACTTAATAAGAAAAATAATTAACATTCAGGAATAAATTATCACTGTGAATTTAATAAATTCACTTAATAAAAACTTTTTTTAGAACCATAAAAATATAATGCTTTAAGAAAAATATAATGTTACATATTTACCTACTCACTTAAGCCAATTATTGTATTTGCTTAACTAGTAGAGTTCATGTGGTACTCTATAATTATAGCTGGGCTGGTTCCAGAAATAATATAAAAATATTATTTAATTTAAATTATATCATAATCACTATATATATACTATGAATATAACGTGTAATTTCGGGCCCTTAAATCCTAATAATATTATAGTAAATTAATAGCTCTTAAATTTTCTAAAGTAACGCTACAACGAATATTTATTTAATGTCTAAAGTATAATTATTTATCTATTTTTTTTCAAATAAATATTTTTAAACAATAAAATTTTAAACGGTATAAATTTACTAAGTACTTATAATAATTTTATACACAATTATTTTACATTATTTTAGTTTATTCATTTTAATGGTTTATTACTATTAATAATACTTATTTATTAACTAACTTATTCATTTACGTATTATATATTATCAATTTTAATCTATAATATATTTAAATTTTTTTAGCTTTAATAAATAATTTCGTGCTAATAATAATAATGCTAGAATAAGAAAATAACAATAATATTATTTATTTAATAATACTTTATTTTTATTTTTTAACAATTACTCATAATAAAGTTACTAAAAATTATAACATTATTCAAATAATTATTTAATTATCGTCTTAAATTAACAACATATAATAAATTTATTTTTCTATTGTATCAATTATAAAAATAATAAAAATATAACTATTTAAATATATATTTAGTAGACTATTTTATAATAATAATAAATTTTAATTAAATATTTAATAGTGGTAATTATAATCTTAAACATTGTTATAATAATAAATATTTAATTATAATAATAGTTATAAACTTTTTGTTAAATAATCATTCAAATTTATACATATATACATAGTATTAATAAAAATAGTAGTAATACTAATATTATTAATTGTTATACTAATTTTAAAAATTATTAATATTTATAAAATTTTAATTATAATATTTTATTACTACAATACTAATAATATTACTAATTAATTATTATTTAACAATATATATTAATAATTATCATAGTTCATGTTTAAATAAAAATTAATAGCAAATCTTATTATTATAACTATAACAATATAAATCTTAATTAACAATTAATTTTATAGTTTTCTATAAATTTTAAGTTCCGCCTAATTTAATTATTTAATAGTTAATTAACTTAATTTAATTTATAATTATTTCAATTATCTTAATTCATTTTACAAATAAATTCTTATAAGTAATGATTAATAATAGCATTTAATATATCTTAATTTAACAAACTACTTACTTATTATCTTTCAATTAATTTATTTATCTCAATAAATATAATTTATAACTTTATATTAAAAATACTATCCATTTATTTTGTAATTTGCTAACAAAATTTATAATTCAAATAATTAAACTTAATTTAACTATCAATATATTTACTCTAAACTAATATACATATATATATATATATATTCATATATTAATAAAAATTCATAACTAACTACTAACTATTTAATTCATAATTTCATTAATTCAATTTATATTTTAATTTGTTCTATAACTTAATAATATCTATATTAATATATAATTATCTTAATATTTCATTCATATTTTTACTATCTAAATTAACTAATTTTTTTTTGCTTTAATTCTATCTTTAATAACTATAATTAATCAATCAATTAGTATTATAATTTCTAATTTGCCAATCACCAATAATTTTTTTATTAGCAAAATGATTTATTTAAATCAATTAAAAGAAAACAAGAAATAATAAATAAATGGCCAACAACAACTCACTCAATAAATTTTAATTTAATATTTATCATTTATAGTTATAAATTTAATTATAATTATTATTTCAAATTTATTTACTGTTTATATATCATTTAATTACTATTTATGAATTTTTTAATTACTCATTCTAAATTAGCAAATAAGATACTAAATTAAAGATTAAGATATAAAAATTTAAAAAATATCTATGTCACAGGAAAATGACATCAAAAAGTATAAAAAAATGATCGAAAAGTTACGCCGCCAAGAAATTCAGGCGGCGTGTGTAACTTTCTTCGACGGTGGATTACGACAGTTTTAATGACATTGAAAAGCTCGTCGAAATTGCTTTTTTGGTGACTGGCGCGTGTTACTGAAAGACTATAGAAAAATGACAAACGGAGCTAAAAAAAAAATCTTTGCTCCAAGTTTTCTCCCTCTCCCTTGTTACTGTTCACTGTTTAATTTTTTTTTTTTTCAACCAGTTTCTCACTTTCAATCTTTCTCGGTTTCTCTTTTCTTTTCTTCTATTTTTCTTTAAAATGTTTCATAGATTACTCAAATTCTCACTACTACTTTAAATTATAAAAGTTCTCACTGAAAATTAATGCTCCGACACGTATAAATGGGGGTTGGTATTTTATATTTTAAAACTTTAAAATATGTTATTATTGTTATATTACGTGTATATATATATTAACTTTACCTAATTGCTTCACTTTCTATTTTAAATTCACTCTACAGCAGTCAACTTCTTCTCCTTCATTTAATAGGCAGAAATACTCATGTTTAATGCCCACATTAATGTCACTTTGAACGATCCTCAGCCAAAACTCTAACTTATTATTATTATTATTATTATTATTATTATTATTATTATTATTATTATTATTGTTGTTGTTGTTGTTGTTGTAACAGACCTAATTATTTCACTACTGCTAATTATATAAATATATTATATATATTATTTCCACTAGTTTTCCCACTAATCCTTATATATATATTTATTATTATTATTAATAAATAGATTTTAACTTAATTTAAATATTTTATTTATTATTATATATTTTTTTACACTTATAATTTTTTTACGAGATATATTATATTCTTCCCCCTTAAAAAAATTCATTATCGAATTTTTTACTAACTCGTCGATTGAAATAAATTAGAATATCGAGCAATCATATCTTCCTCTCTTTCCCAAGTTGTTTCTTTCCTTGAATGATTATTCCATAAGACCTTCACCAGATGAATAACTTTGTTTATTAAAACTTTTTTTTCTCGGACTAAAATTTGCAACTGATTCTTCTTTAAAAGTCAAATATTCTTGTAATTCCACTAGTTGTGTTTGAAGTATATGCGAATTATCACTTCTATACTTTCTCAACATGGATACATGAAAAATATTATTTATTTGAGATAATTTTGGTGGCAGTGCGAGTCTATAAGAAAAAGGGTCTATTGTCACACAACTTCATAAGGTCCGACAAATTGAGGACTTAACTTTTCACGTTTATCAAATCGCACTACACTTTTTCATGAAGAGATCTTTAAAAATACCTTATCCCCCATCATACTCAATATCCTTTCTCTTCAGGTATGCATAGTTTTTTTGTCTATCTTGTGCAACTTTTAATCTGTCTCTGATCAGTTTAATTTTATTAGCAATCATCTGAACGAATTCTAGACCCACTAATTCTCGTTCTCCGACTTCATTCCAACATACTAGAGTCTTGCATTTTATTCCATATAATGTTTCATACTGTGCCATACCTATACTTGAATGGAAAAATATTATTATAAGCAAATTTCCTCAATGGCAAATGCTTATCCTAACTTCCTTTAAATTCCATGACACAAGCTCTAAGCATATCCTCCAAAGTTTTAAAAGTGCGCTATGATTATCCATCTGTTTGAGGCTGAAAGGAAGTACTAAACTTTACCTTTGTACCCATAGCATGTTGCATACTAGGCCAAAATCTAGAAGTAAACTACGGATCTCTATATGACACTATAGATACTAGAGCACCATACAGTCTCACAATTTTCTTCACATAGATCTCTGCAAGTTTCTCCAAAGAGAAATCTATCCTTATGGGTAGAAAATGAGACGAGTTCCTCAATCTGTCTACATTCACCCAAACAACATCATGACATTGCTAGATACGGGGCAAACTAGAAATAAAATCCATGGTAATGTGCTCCCACTTTCATTCAGGAATCGAAAGTGGTTGCTGAAGTCCCGAAGGATGCTAATGTTCAACTTTAATTTGTTGGCATGCCAAACACTTTGCTACAAAATCCGCTACATCCTTCTTCAGACCCTTCCACCAGTAATTCTCCTTAAGAGTTCTGTACATCTTATTACTACCTGAATGCATAGAATAAGCAGAACAATGGGCTTTTTCCATTATCTCCCCTTTTAGAATATCAACATTCCGTATACATAATCTTTTACTAAGTACCAAAGTACCATCCTCTCTAGTAGCATAGTATGTATAAGTTCCTGCTTTTATACCCTCTAGGATCTTCTTCATTTCTTCATCTAAAACTTGAGCTTCTCTAATTCTTTCCACCAAAATTGGTCTGAATTTAAAAATTGTCAACATTGCTCTAGAATCATTCATCATCAAATATACTCCCAAAGATAAAAAAATCCAACAATAATAGGAGCTTCATTATTTTAATATGAAAATGACTACCATGAGATTTTTGACTTAGTGCATCAGCTACTATATTAGCCTTCCCAGGATGATACTTAATAATACAATCATAATCTTTTAACAATTCAACCCATCTCCTGTGTCTCAAATTTAACTCCTTCTGTGAAATAAATATTTTAAACTCTTATGATCTATGAATATTTGACATTTTCTCCATAAAGATAATGCCTCCAAATTTTTAAGGCAAAAACCACTACCGCAAGTTCTAGATTATGAGTAGGATAATTCAATTCATGAGGCCGAAGTTATCTAGAGGCATAAGCTATCACCTTTCCATGCTGCATTAAAACACATCCCAAACCTTTTCGAGAAGCATCACTATACACCATAAAACCACCATTGCCTTCAGAAAGAGTAAGAACAGGGGCAAATGTCAAATGAACTTTTAATTTTTTGAAACTTTGCTGGCACTCCTCTGTCCAATTAAACTTCACATTCTTCCTTAGCAATTTGGTTAATGGTGAAGCAATAATAGAGAAATCATGTACAAAGCAACAATAATACCCTGCCAAGCTTGAGAAAATTCTCACCTCTGTAGGAGTTGTTGGCGGTTCCCAGTTCATCACTGCTTTTATTTTTTTAGGGTCAACATAAACTCCCTTTGCTGATATTACATGACTCAAAAATACCACTCTATCTAATCAACACTCACATTTACTAAGCTTGGCATATAATTGCTTGTTCTTCAAGGTCTGTAATATGATTCTTAATTGTTCCTCATGCTCCTATCTACTTCGAGAAGACACCTAAATGTCATCAATAAACACAATTACAAACCTATCCAGATAAGGATGAAATATCATATTCATAAGATTCATAAAAGCAGCTGGAGTATTAGTTAACCTGAATGACATCACTAGAAATTCATAATGCTCATATCGAGTCCTAAAAACTGTCTTTGGCACATCTGACTCCTTAATTTTCAACTAATGATACCCCGATCATAAGTCTATTTTAGAAAAGACTTTAGCTCCTTGAAGTTGATCAAAGAGATCATCAATATGGGGCAAAGGATACTTATTTCGGATAGTGACTCGATTCAGCTGTCTATAATCAATGCATAATCTCATGGATCCATCCTTTTTCTTCACAAACAATACAGGAGCTTCCCAGGATAAAATGCTAGGCCTAATAAATTCCTTATCTAGTAGTTCCTGCAATTGTACCTTCAGTTTTTTCAACTCTGCAGGAGTCATTCTGTAAATGGCTTGAGAAATAAGAGTTGTGCCTAACTAAACATCAATAGAGAATTCAACTTCTCTATTAGGAGGTAATCCTGGAAGCTCTTCTGAAAATACCTCTGAAAATTCACATACTATAGGAAAATTTTCTAATGTAGGACCTTTTAATTATCTATCGATCACATGTGCCAGATATGCTTGACAGCCCTTCTTCAGTAACTTCTTGGAAGTCATAGCAGAAATAATACAAGATGAAAGAAATTTTTACTCCCCATAAAATGTAAGAGTATAATTTTTAAGCAGACAAAAAAGTCACTTCTTCTCAAAATAATCAATAGTGGTATGGTGGCAAGATAGCCAATCAATCCTAAGAATAACATCGAAGTCCTATATAGGCAAGGGAATAAGATCTGCTAATAATTTGAAGTCACATATCTGGACTGCTGAATCTCTATACACAAGCTCACATAACATATAAGTCCCCACTGGAAAACTTACTACTAGTTCATTATCTAAAGAACTTAGTTTCTCATTCGCATAAATAGCAAATGCATGTGATATGAATGAATGAGTAGAGTCAGGATTAATAAGATTATGAGCATCTCTTTCAAAAATAGCCAACGTACCAGTGACCACCTCAGGGGAGGCTATAGCTTCTTGTTGTGTAATAGCAAACATCCGAGCTTGAGCAGGAGATCTAACTGTCTGACTAGATGGCATGACTATGTCCTGTCTACCCACACCATTGTTGTTTTCTCTCTCAGCTCTGCTGCCCAATTACTGAGTTTCGCCCCCTTTCCGAGGCACAAATGCTGATGAAGCTTGAATAGACTCACTAGGCCTCAATAACATTGGATAGTCTATTTTGATGTGACTTGTATCACCACACTGATAGCATCCTTTAAAATTGGCCCTACATTCTCCACTGTGATGTCTACCACATGTAGGTCATATAGGTTGTAGTCTCTGATTAGCTCCTAGTCTGTTACCCTATCTAAATCTTTTCTGCACTAGTAAAGTTACCCACAGACTGCCTCACTAAACTCTGACTGATTTGGGGCTGGTTCATCTACTAGCCTAATCTCACAAATTGACTTCTGCTATTTCCAAGGTAAGGTCTAGAATAGGAACTGCCACCTCTCTTAATTTGTCTGTCAGCAACTCCTTGAAAAGAACTATAAGTTTGCTTTTTCTTCTTATTCTTGAACTCAGTTTCTTCTTTTATTAACTTTTCTTTTTCCAACGCACCATCTACCATAGCATAGAAAGTGCTGGCATGATCTGTTGACAATCCCTTACGAATATTGATATGTAAACCCTCATAAAATTTGTTGCACTTATCTTCTTCTTTAGACACCATATGATCTACATATTTGTATAATTCTTCAAATTTGTCAACATACTGAAGGACCGTCATCCCATCTTGTTTAAGTTGGAAAAACAAGCTCTCCTTTTCTCTCCTATAATTACCAATAATATACTATTTATAGAACTCAACCTAAAATATATTCCATGTCAACCCAGCACCAAGAGATTGAACCAGTCTAGTGTACTAACTATCAGTTGTACTTCCTAAGAAAGCCCAAATATATCTCAATTTTTGTGCATTAGGAATGCCCATTAGAGAATAAGCTTTCTTTAATTTTCTAAGCAAATCAACTTCCTTTTCAGAATCTAAAGTACCATAAAAAATCTCAGCTCCACAGTTACGACAATGTGAAATTATTGCCCAAGCCTGAGGCTGTTGTTCTCTTACAACTATAGTAGCTGTAATAGCTTATGCAAAAGCAGTATTAACATCTATTTGAATTGGCAATGCTACAGGTAGAAAAGGAGGCACATGATGTGGAGCAGGTGGATTTACCCTAGATGAGCCTTCTTATAAAACAACAACATCATTCAGCTCACTATTTCTTGATGCAGCAGAATCGGTTGTGTCACTAGAAGGAGGTGGAGTAGGATTCCTAAGAGGTTAGCCAACATCTACTAATATAACCATTCAATTTCTTTGGCCGATGTTTCTACCACGATCTCTACCACCTCGCATTAGTGGCGGTATTTTCTACAAAAATAAATCACATTATCTATATGTCATTTTCTTTTTATATCTATGACTTATACTCATGTACTATAGTGTTAATATATTAGTGTATCTTGCTAAATTTCTATAATTCTTGGGCAAATATTTATAAAAATTTAAATGCTTTTGATTTTATATAACTGGAATGCTATGATATGTATATAAAATTTTGATAAAATTTCTTTTGACTCATGCATAATTCCTCCCAACATGCAATTTTTTTAAAAAAAAATAAATTTACCCTCAAATTTGAGAAAGTTAATAGTTACACTAATAACTTAAATTATTATTATTTCTTTATTATCTAACTTTAATTTCTTATAGTCCTTTTATATAAGTCTACAGAATAAATAACATATGCTTTAATACCATAAAATATCACACTCTTTTTCTACTACTATTAAGGGTGGACTTTCTTTATAATTTACATACTATTAAATTTATAATAAAACTTCTCTTACTTAATATTCTTAAATACAATATTCAATAAGTACTAATATTTCTTCAATATAAAGTAATATTGTTCAGTATAATAGAATAATACTTCTTAAATAAATTTCAAAGACAGATATGTTGGCTATGTCCCAAGCTTATCTAAGCACTGAAGAAGGAATATGATATGGATGTTATACTGTTTATTCTTCAAAATTTGAAATGTTATATATTAAAAGGGTGAGTCCAACTACTCATTGAATAGATACATATGTAAGAAGAGAGAACAAATAAAGTTTAATTATATATATAATATTTAAATAAACATTTTCTATAACTCAGCTGGATAAATAAAATTTTAATCTTAGACATCTTTTACATATACTCAAATATAAATCTTTACTGTTCTAACTTCAATCCAAGGGCGCAAGATGACTTACCTTGCAAGCCCAAAAAGAAATAACTTTAATACACTACATGTGCATAGCAATTACCCCGCCAAGGATAATTTTATAATATCATTAAAATTTAAATACCCGTCATCAAGGTGCGATCGTACAAGTTTATAAAAGAGTGTATATAAACTAATTTACTGAAAATAATATAATCAATCATTTATACATATAAAAATTTAAACTACTATTATCTATTCTCACTTAATAAGAAAAATAATTAATGTCCAAGAATAAATTATCACTGTAAATTTAATAAATTCACTTAATAAATATTTTTTTTAGAATTATATAAACATAATACTTTAAGAAAAATATAATGTTACATATTTACCCACTTACCTGAGCCAATTATTGAATTTGCTTAACTAATAGGACTCTTGTAGTACTCTACAACTGCAGCTGGGTTTGTTCCTAAAATAATATAAAATTATTATTTAATTTAAATTATATCCTAGTCACTATATATATATGCTATGAATATGACGTGTAATTTTGGACCCTTAAATCCTATCGATTTTATAGTAAATTAATAACTTTTAAATTTTATAAAGTAGCATTACAATTAATATTTATGTAATGTTTAAAGTATAATTATTTATCTAATTTTTTTCTAATAAATATTTTTAAACAATAAAATTTCAAACAGTAAAAATTTATTATGTACTTATAATAATTTTATATATGATTATATTATATTATTTATTTTAATGGTTTATTACTATTAATAATACTCATTTATTGACTAACTTATTCATTTACATATTATATATTATCAATGCTAATCTATAATATATTTATATATTCTTAGCGTTAATAAATAATTTTGTACTAATAATAATAATGCTGAAATAAGAAAATAGCAATAATATTATTTACTTAATAATACTTTATTTTTATTTACTAACAATTACTCATAATAAAGTTACTAAAAATAATAATATTTTTTAAATAATTATTTAATTACCGACTTAAATTATCAACTTATATTAAATTTATTTTTTAGTTATATCAATAATAAAAATATAACTATTTAAATATGCATTTAGTAGACTATTTATAATAATAATAATAAATTTTAAGTAAATATTTAATAGTGGTAATTATAATCTTAAACACTATTATAATAGTAAATATTTAATTATAATAATAGTTATAAACTTTTAGTTAAACAATCATTCAAATTTATGCATATATATTTAATATTAATAATAAGAGTAGTAATACTAATAGTACTAATTATTATACTAATTTTAAAAATTATTAATATTTATAAAATTTTAATTATAATATTTTATTACTACAATACTAACAATATTACTGATTAATTATTACTTAACAAAATATATATATTAATAATTATCATAGCTCATACTTAAATAAAATTTAATAGAAAATATTATTATTATAACTATAACAATATAAATCTTAATTAACAATTAATTTTATAATTTTCTATAAATTTTAAGTTCCACCTAATTTAATTATTTAATAGTTAATTAACTTAATTTAATTTATAATTATTTCTATTATCTTAATTCATTTTACAAATAAATTCTTATACGTAATAATTAATAATAACATTTAATATATCTTAATTTAACAAACTATTTACTTATTATCTTTCAATTAATTTGTTTATCTCAATTTATATATTTTATAACATTATATTAAAAATATTATCCATTTATTTTGTAATTTGCTAACAAAATTTATAATTCAAATAATTAAACTTAATTTAACCATAAGTATATTTACTCTAAACCAATATACATATATATTCATATATTAATAAAAATTCATAACTAACTACTAACTATTTTAATTCATGATTTCATTAATTCAATTTATATTTTAATTTGTTCTATAACTTAATAATATTTAAATTAATATTTGATTATCTTAATATTTCATTCATATTTTTACTGTCTAGATTAACTAATTATTTTTTTACTTTAGTTATATCTTTAATAACTATAACTAATCAATCAATTAATATTATAATTTTTAATTTACTAATTTCACTAATAATTTTATTATTAGCAAAATAATTTATTTAAATCAATGAAAAAAATAAGAAATTATAAATAAATGGCCAACAGTAACTCACTCATTAAATTTTAATTTAATATTTATCATTTATAGTTATAAATTTTAATTATAATTATTATTTCAAATTTATTTACTGTTTATATATATTATTCAATTACTATTTATAAATTTTTCTAAATACTCATCTTAAATTAGCAAATAAGATACCAAATGAAAACTTAAGGCATGAGCATTCTAAAAATACCCGTATCACAGAAAAAAGCTACTGAAAAGTGATCAGAAATGTGATGATCGGAAAGTGACACGGGCAAGAAATTCAGACGGTGCGTGTAACTTCCTTCGACGGAGGATCACGACGGTTTTGATGGTGTTGGAAAACTCATCGAGGTAGCTTTTTCGGTGACCTACGCGTGTTACTGAAAGACTATCGAAAAATGACGAACGGAGCTAAAGAAAATCTTTGCCCCAAGTTTTCTCCCTCTCCCTAGTTACTGTTCACTGTTTAATTTTTTTTAAGACCAGTTTCTCACTCTCACTCTCTCTCGGTTTCTCTTTTCTTTCCTTCTATTTTTCTTTAAAATGTTTCACAGATTACTCAAATTCCAACAACTACTTTAAATTACAAAAATTATCACTGAAAATTAATGCTCCGACAAGTATAAATGGGGTTGGCATTTTATATTTTAAAACTTTAAATTATGTTATTATTGTTATATTACGTGTGTATATATATTAACTTTACCTAATTGTTCCACTTTCTATTTTAAATTCACTCTATCGCAGTCAACTTCTTCTCCTTCATTTAATAAGCAGAAATACTGATGTTTAATGCCGACATTAATGTCACTTTGAACAATCCTCAGCCAAAACACTAACTTAACCTACTTTTTTTTATTTTAATTTTTAAAGGTTCAAAAACTTCCGGAAATATATTTTGTGGGGGTTCGAACCCGCGACCTTCCCCTAGTGGGTTGGGTCGCTAGCCCGCTGGACTAACCCCAGCGGGTTACTTAACCTACTTATTATTATTATTATTATTATTATTATTATTATTATTATTATTATTATTATTATAACAGACCTAATTATTTCACTGCTGCTAATTATATAAATATATTATATATATTATTTCCACTAGTTTTGCCACTAATACTTATATATATTTATTATTATTATTATTATTATTATTAAATAGATTTTAACTTAATTTAAATATTTTATTTATTGTTTTATATATTTTACTCTAATATTTTTTATGAGATATTACATATATGTTATATATAATACAATTTATTTCATATATTACAATTGAAAAATTATAAATATTTATTATATAAATAATTTTATAATATATATGTTGCATATATTGATAATATATACCATATATGATACATATATTGCATATATACCTTGTACCTTATATATAGGTAGATATAAATAATGGATTGAAGGGGAATAACAATACTTATATGTTATATATTTAGTTATATAACGTATGTTACATTTATATATAATGGATTGGAATGGAATAACTATATATATATATATTTTTTGTTTAGTTATATGATATATATGTTATATATAAGTAGATGTATATGATTGATTGAGAAGGAATAACAATATATAAATATTATATGTTTATTATAGGCCAAATATATATGTAACATCTTAAACTTGCAGCATTTAATCATTTTGCTCATTTAATTTTTATTTTAACTATCTTATCTCTTATATTTATCTATTTTATACTAATAAATACTTATATTAAGGAATACTAATCGATTTTTCTTTTGTATTTATATATTTTATATCAAATAGATACGTTTGTCATTAGTGTGACTCAATGAATTTATATTTATAAGTTAAGAAAAATATGAGTTAATGGAGTTATATAGTTAAATTATACATAATGTATTAGAGATGAGTAATAATATATAAGCATTATATGTTTAATTATTTTGTTTATAAATTTATCGCTGAATTGGCAAATTTTCAAATTGGACAAATTATATTGTAGCAATCAATTGATTTGAAATCAAGTAATATAATTTTTTAAAAAAAAAATTGATTGCAATGAGGTGGCAAAATTTTATATATTTTTCTCACTGTTTTTTATATATAAACCTATACATGATTAACTGATCATTTGGATGTGATTCTAGTCCGGCAGGTAATATCTAGCAGAAGCGTACAATTTAGTTGGAGAAAAGAGTGGACTAATTTTGACTGCGAAGAAATAAAAGTTTTGAAAGAAGTACCAAGAAGAAAAAATTCTACATATCAAGATCAACCAACAGAGAATGATGCAAGACGAAATTGTTTTTTTCCCTTTTTTTTACACAATTTTTTTGACTCAATACACAACATTTTTTCAAATTCATGCAAAGACTTGCAAAGAAGCAGCCAAATTTGTTAATTTATTATTTCATTGGACACCTAATAAGATATTAAATTGCCATGTTATTGGACAACTTAGTGCACATCAAATTGTCAGTTATTTTATACAGAAAAAAGAAAAATTGCAATAATTTGAATTTGCTTGCCAAATATTATATCTGACAAAGTTGTACATTGTATAATGTTCAAAAAATATTAAATACAAAAATATTATTTAGCTGATTCACTGTGGTACTCAATTTTTTAAGTATGAATTTATTTTTTATATATAACAAATTCTTATATTTTTTTTTAGTTAATTTTTATTAATACTGGTACAACTCAAAGATAAATTGTAAATTTGAAGAGATTATAATTCTAAAATGAATTTATATCGAATATATATAAATTGAATATCATATTTTTTTAAAAAAATGAATTTTTTAAAACCTTTATTTACAAATCAAATGGTTTTCGTATACTGATTAATAAGTTTCAAATAAATATAATCTATTTCTTTATTTAAAAGACATTTAATTCGCGTTCTATCCAAGAAATACATAAAAAAGTGAAGAAAAATATTTTAAAAATATTTCTATTTTTTAATATTTTAAAATAAATTTGCAACTTTGTTATATCATTTAAATAAATTAGTATGTTCTTGTGGATAATTAAAAATGAAACTAATATGATTAGTAAGAGAGTTCATTTCTTTATTGACTTGAGTTTAATTTTCAATCTCTATTTATGAATTCTTAATCTTGTAAATCGTTTGCTTCTGAAGAACATACAGTAATATAGGATAATGATACATATTTTTAGTATCAGTGCAACTTAACTAGACACATAAATTTTAAGAGTCAAACAATATAATGAGATTTCACGACATTTTAACATTATTTTTTAAAAAAAAGGAAAATACTTTATTGATCAAACCATAATATTAAAAATAGAAGGAGGTGGACATTCAGACTCTGAATGAGTAGCTCGAGCTACAGGTGAGCTACTACATTCGCTGAACGACGAGCAAAGTATAGAATCACTACAATTTTAGCAGTCAGTTTATAAATTTTAATGGGATCACTACATATAATATATATAAATTATTCTGTTTTTTAAAAAATTTCAGTGAGATTACTTGATCCCATTGAGCATAGGGTATCTCTGTGCTAATCAAATATTACAAATATAACTGGAGCTTAACATATAATTTAACAATGCAGTGAATAAAGTGTAAGAATTTTTCTTTTAAAAATAATTTCCTTCACACACACATATATTTTTTATACGTATATATATTACTATAATGTCAATGTGGACATATTATAAAAAATTACAAATATAATCCGAACCGAACATTGGATTGGACAAATTAGTGCACTAATTTGTCCAATTAGTGTAATTTGTCCAATAATATATTGTGCACTAATTTGTCCTATCCAATGTTCGGTTTGGATTATATTTGTAATTTTTGATAGGGACATTTACAAAATTACTATAAAAAATTATTTCAAAAATATTATAAAAACTAAAATATTTTTATTTTTATAAAAAAATAGAGCAAAATTTCAAAAATATCTTACTTCTCAGTAAAATAAAGATTTTTTTATAAAAAAAATATATTATTTCGCTACAACTAATATTTTACTTTAAATTTCATCATTTTTTTTAAACTTTACTATTAAATAAAAATATTTTAATAAAATAATAAAAATTAATATTTTAAATTATTTTTCTAGCATATAAAATTTTTTAATTTTATAAAAAAAATTTAATTTTGATTAATAATAAAAAATAAACACTAACAAAAAAATATAAAAGAGAAAAAATATAAAATATATTATAAAAAATAATTAAATTTACTTTTTAAAACAAATTTTACATATTATATGCTAAAAAAGAAAAAAATATTAATTTTGCTATGTAAATATTGTATAGATATTCTGTATATGTTTGATAAATGTTGTAGATTTTTAATAGATTTTATATGTATGTTATGTATTTATTATGTATATTGTTGTTATTTTATGTTGAACTTGTGTAGATTTTATATGAATATTGTATGAATGTTGTGAAAATAAAAATTTTATAAAATAAAATTAAATAAATATTAAAAATATTATGAAAACATGGTATACCATATAATTTGCTCTTTATTGACATTATAGTAATATATATATATATATATATATTGTAAATAAAGGATATTTCAAGGTAAAACTTCACCACCAACTTCACCACCTATCAACCTATTATATATATTTATATATATACTGCAAACATAAACTATATGTATAAAAATGAATAAATTAAGATAAATATTCCATCTATATAAAGGTAACTGCAGTCCTCTGTTTTTCGTATCAACCAATCATATGTTGTGCATTAATTTCAATAGCTAGCAGTCTGTTACTCCACTGTATCCTTTACTTCTCAAATATGGCATTGCAACTAGCAAATTTTCAAACAAACTCCCAAACTCAAATCTTTGTTTCATTTTTATTAAACACGGCTATTACTAAGCGGAGTAAAAGTAGCTCTTCTTTTTTCTCCTCGGCTAAAACAACTCTTAAATCACCTAAAGCATCTTTATCAACAAAATCCAAAACAGAAGCTCGCCCATTAGCCCACTTTCCTCCTTCTATATGGGGCAATTACCTTAATTCATTAACCTTTAATGAATTGGTATGGTTTTTATTATAAAAATAAAAATAAAAATAAAAATAAATAAAATAAATCAGTCATTTATGTTGTTTAGCATATCTGATGTATGTACATAATTTGATAGTGTACCAATTGTATACTCTTTTTATCTAACTTTCATTCCAATAAGGCAGTTGCTTTTCTTTAAATTTTTGCAGGAATTTGAATCATATGATAATAGAGTGCAAGTGTTGAAGGCAATGGTTAAAGACATGTTAATGTCACCTACAAGTGATTTAACGGAAAAAATTATTTTGATTGATTCACTTTGTCGTCTTGGTGTATCATATCACTTTAAAAATGAAATTGAAGAGAACTTAAACAAAAATTTCAATACTATCCATAATTTCCTAAGAGAAAAGGACTATGATCTCTATATTATCAGTATTATATTTCAAGTTTTTAGACAGCATGGTTTCCCAATATCATTTGGTGAGTATTTAAGAACAGCTTTGCCTTTCAATATTTGCTAGATATATAAACCACAAAAAAAAAAAATTAATGTATACTATTATTGTCAAATTATTATATATACAGTAATTAATTAAACATACATCTGCTAGGCTAATATGATTTTTTGGACTTTGAATCAGAAGTATTCAACAAGATAAAGGATAGCAATGGTAAGTTGAAGGAATCCTTATTAGTAAACGATGTTAAGTGTATTCTAAGACTTTTTGAAGCTACACATGCGAGAATGAATGGTGAAGATATCCTAGATGAGGCCTTTGCTTTCACCAAGGCTTACTTGGAATCCTCAGCAATTGAGTCATGCCCTAATCTTGCAAAGAAGATAACAAGTGCCCTAGAGCAACACCTCCACAAGGGCATACCAAGGGTAGAGGCAAAGAAATATATCCATTTATACCAAGTCGATGAATCTCGAAATGAAACTCTACTGGAGCTTGCCAAGGTTGATTATAACAGAGTGCAATTACTTCACCAACAAGAACTAAGTCACTTCTCTAAGTAAATTATCTTCTCCCATATATATATAATACCATTTCGATTTGAAATAAATATAATATATTAACTAATAATAATAAACATACATTTTAGGTGGTGGAAAGAGTTGAATATTACAGCAGAGGTTCCATATGCAAGAAATAGGATGGCAGAGATATTCTTTTGGGCGGTTTCGATGTATTATGAACCTCAATACTCAATGGCTCGAATGATTGTTGCTAAAGTTATATCACTGATATCATTAATAGATGATACAATTGATGCTTATGCCACTATGGAAGAAACGCATATTCTTGCATATGCAGTCGAATGGTAATGCAACTTACACTCACATTCAAGGGAATATCACCTGTATGAAAGACATCATCTGAATGCCATAAAAAATACATAATATTTTAGGTACCGTTTAGGATTTTAATTTTTAATATTTTGAGTTTCTGGTTTCGGTTTCGATTTTTATTATTAAAAAGGTCTGATTCAATTAATTAAACTGATCAATAGTTTATATATATATTGATTGTAAATTTTTATAAATTTTATATATAATTATATGCAATAAATATGAATTATATATATTAAATTATTTTAGTGAATTATATTTAGATTTAAAATCTGTATTTTATATTTTAGTTGTGCGTTTACGTTAAAATTTCTTGTTATAATAAATTATGCTTAAACCTTTTTTGTTAAATATTTATAAAATTTACTTATTCAATTTTAACTTTTTATGTATATAAGGTTGAAAATCGAAAATATCGATTGTCATATTTTTTTTTATGCGGATAATCGTCAGTATGAAATTTTATTTGAATCAAAACTAGCAGTTTAATTTCTTTTTTTTTTTTCCTCTTTCTCTATTTGGTTAACCAAATAGTAAACACCTATAATTTTCATATATATGAATCACGTCCATCTAATAATTTTCCACGTAAAAAATATGCATCCATGCATGTTTGTTTACATGTGAGAATTAATTGGAAAAAGTTTATTATATTCTTATTTCTTTATTTGCACTTGTTCACTGACCTTTTATTTTTTATCAATCTCTGTATAAAACTAGATTCCACGTGGCTGGGTATGATATATATATAAATGATATATGCACTACAAATCTAACTTTTCTTTCATATTATCCAGTAAATATAGTAGGTCATCTTTTAAAATAAAGTAGAGATTCAAAAACAAGAGTTAAAATCCCCTATTCATCGTATCATAACAATTTTCATATATTTAATAAAAGTTAGTAAAGGAGCTAGCAAAACTTGAATTTTCATGGATGCATGTTTGATAAGGAAAAGACTTTCTTAAATTAAATGTATATATATATCGCTAATAAAATTATATAATTTTTTTAGTAATTTTTATTAGCTAAATATACATACATTCGATTTATATAATAATTTTTTATTTAGTAATATGCAAGTATTATTGATATATCTAGTATAGAAGCATTTAAATATTTTTATGACAAGTGGTAAAGCCATGTTTAATAAAAAGGAGGTAACTGCTCCCTTCTATTTTGAATATATATATATATTAAAATTTTTAGAATTGTGTATTTATTTTTTTAAAAATTTTAAATTACTTCCAATCTTTTAGTTTATCCAAAAAACAAAGAAAATAAATTATTTCTTTCCTAAGCAAATATGTTTCCCTTTTAAAAAAATTAACAAAAAAATTAATACTATTTAAATGCACAAAAAAATGAAAATTAGGTAAATAAATAAACTGTTTAATCAAATTAATTTAAACTCACTTAATGAATATAAAAACTAAGGAGGAATTGAAAGCAATATTTGAATTTTTTTTAATTAATTTTTTAAAATTTCTTATCTTTACTTTTGATTTTTATTTTATTATTTTTACTTTTAATATTGCACAATAATTTTTATTTCAATTATTTCTTAAAAACGTATATTCATGATTCAATGTCTTTTTTAATTTTATTTTTTCTTAAAACATCATGTAAATTTAGAAGTTTATATATATATATATATATTAATTTTTTTATTAATTTAATTTAACAAATGAGAATGATATATTAATAAATTTACAAAATGGTGACTATGAAAAATACGATGAGCACCGAAATAAAAATATATAAGAATAATTACAGAGCAGAGTCGGATTTTTAAGTAAAAATTTGCTTCCCTTCTTTAGAAGTTCTTGCGTCGCCCTGAATTAGAGTTTATGTAAAGCTAAATTTTCTTTTTCATATATTTATTGATTAGTTAATTTTTCTAGTGGTAAATTAATTAATATTTATTTTTTTCCAACAGGTGGGATATGAGCTTGGTGGATCAATTACCGGAGTACATGAAAGTAATCTATAAACTATTGATTGATACATTTAATGAGTTTGAGAAAGATTTAGAAGTGCAAGGAAAATCTTATAGCGTCACCTATGGAAGGGAAGCGGTAAGATATATACAAATACGATTTTGTTAAATAATGTGTGTACTGAATGCACATGAGATTCCAATATACATTTAATAAATCATTTTATAAATAAATTATATATTATCCTCGAGAAAAATGGTATGAATCTATTCTTAGAGGTCTCAAATTCGATCTTTGAACATAGACCATCTTTAAAATATAAGAGAGTAATTTACCCCTTTAATGAGTATGTCTAATATGAATTTAGATTAATCTATAATCTCTGGATTATAGTAGGATACTGAATGATTAAATAAAAGAAATATATTAATAAACATATAACGAAATTGGAGTCAGTCGCCCACCGAAACAGAAAACCACATAATATATTAACTGATAACGCCAAAAAGTGTATATATAAATAAACCAAAGGAAAGAGGACAATTTTGTTTTAATTAATTATTTAGCTTCCTTTTAAAGTATATTAATTAAAATATGTATATTGGCATTAATAATATTTAATTATATAGTTTAAAGAATTGGTGAGAGGGTACTATCTGGAAGCTCAGTGGCGTGAAGCAGATTACATCCCATCGTTTGATGAGTACATGTGGAACGGAGGAATAACCACAGGATTGCCTCTTGTTGCTACTGTTTCTTTTATGGGAGTTGAAGAAATCAAAGGAACCAAAGTATTTGAATGGCTTCAAACATATCCTAAACTCAATCAAACTGGTGGTGAGTTTATTCGACTCGTCAATGATCTCATGTCCCACCAGGTATCTTTATTTTTTATTATTATTGTATAATGACTAAATCTCTTGTGTTTATCCAAACTAAGTATTTTTTATGATTTGGTTACATGAATTACAGACAGAGCAAGGAAGAGAACATGTTGCGTCTTGCATAGATTGCTACATGAAGCAATATAGAGTTTCGAAAGACAAGGCATTTGATGAGATTCAAAAATTGGCAATGAATTGTTGGAAAGATGTGAATGAGGAATTAATGAGGCCAACAGATATAATATCAGTGGATCTCCTTATGCGAGTGGTAAACCTTATGCGTTTAACAGATGTGAGTTATAAGTATGGAGATGGATACACAGATTCACAACAATTGAAACAATTTGTTAAGGGATTGTTTATTGATCCTATTCCTATCTGAACTCAAATGTGTATTAGCTTCTCTTGATTTGCTTTTATACATTTATATATCTTGTTATGACTGTACGCATTTATCAATAAACAATAGATAACATGCACGTATTATATGATATTGTATTGCATTACATATATAAATGTAAACTGAAAAACTGAAGCAACCAACTTGTTACTAAACTAAAGTTCAAATACTAAACTGATAATATATAGCAAATTCAAATACTGAAATAGTAAAAATAAAAAAGTTCAAACACTAATAATATATATATATATATATATTAATTCTAAAATGTCATAGCATATCTATCTTATGATCTTTTTCCATTTTCCATGCCACTTCTTACAGACAATCTCACAAAAAATAAAAATGATTTTTTTTTATACCAGACCTCTTAACGATGCTAAGCGAAACCAAGAGGGCATGGGGTCAATTGCCACCCCTAAACTAATTATTTTTAAATAAATTTATATGATAGAATATATTTTATAAAATAGTTAAACTAATCACAAAAATATATAAATATTTTTAAGAAATAATATATATTGTATAATTTTACTTGTAATTTTTTAAAGTAAAATTTAAATATTAAAACAAAAAATAATAAAAAATTTAATATTTAATCATTTAATATAAAAATAAAATTGAATAAAAATAGTAATGTCAATTATTTAAATTAATTTTATTAATATGAAAATAAAATGGAATATAAATTTATCTATACATTTTTTTTTATAAATTTTACCCTCCTCCACCACTGTATAAGCATAACGCACTGATCATATAAGCATAAAGCACAACACACTTCCTAGTCCCAAAAGAAAAAAATGCTTCTCGATGAAAAGATTAAGGAAATAATGAGCAAAAAGACGAATACCCAAATACATATAAAAAATAAACATTCAACAAAATAAACAAAATACCATAAATAAATAACGTCTCAATTCGATATTTCTATCAAAAGTAAATAATGAAATAAAAACCTATAAACAATTGTCATAAATAGAATTTGATTTAAAAGCGATGCAGATCACCGCAAAATACTGAATTTGACTTATTGACTCATTTCGAAGATCCAAAAAATGCTCAAATTTAAAATTTTGATTTTTAACCATAATTACCAAACTTCTGCGAGGGCAGAGGCCATCTATTCTGCACCAACAACATATGTTGTTTTTTTTTTTTACTGAAAATACATTTAAAAACTATAGAAATTTAAGCAAATCCCTCCTATGAATGAACATTAATTTCCCTTGTTAACAAATAGAAAAACAATAATATAATGCCCTCAAGGCTTCAATAACATCAAATACAAATATTTTTTTTAATACTTGATGTTATTACTATGTACTATACGTGATGATATATATATATATATATATAACTAAATTGAAATTCTGTCAAAGAGCAAGGACTTCATGTTTCTGTGGGTGCTTGGGCGATCAGTACTGTGATCAAAGCCATAAATTGGAGGAGCCAATCTTGCACAATTATCAGCAGCCCTAAGGAAAGATGGTGAAAATGGATTTGGTGAGAGACATTGTTGGTTAAGTGGCTTTCATGTATCAGAAATCTTGTTCATGGCTTGCTTTCTTGCTTCTTGAACTGAAGAACTTGGATATTGTCTCATGTAACATTTCTTATACGATCCAGTATTGCAATTTCGATCCTTAGCCTGTGCTAAATTATCATTTTTTACCTTGGAACTTCTCAGGCCATCGGAAAGAGAAGAGATTGTTGCGACAGAATAAAAAATGGGAGGATCATTATCAACCAGATTCATAGTTTTGATTGTAATGCCCTCACCCAACAAAATATATACGTGTGTCTGTGTGTCTGTGTGTGTGAAGTAGCACTGCATATACTACCAATGTACCATTTACAATCTTTAAGTAGTCTTCAGCCTCTGGCAACTGCCCAACAGCCAACCATTTTTCCACTCCTAGAAATGCATTGCATAGTTTTGCCCACTGTTCATGAAACAAATTTATATAATGACAACTTCAATTTAATCGTAAGTAATGATTAACCACTCAAATACTTTAAGGGAAAATTTAATTAGTATAACGAATCACAATGTAATTTGTATTAATTTTTACTCATGAAAACTTGTCATTTATGATAATATTTGTTTTCCACTAATAAGTTTTAATTTAAACATTTTTTTAATTAATTATAATCACGTATTTTAAATTTTTTGAGTTGAGCTTGCGGTTTGGAAGTCAAGACGCGACTGCTTTCATCAATAAAAATATTGGCTACACGTGAGCCTCAATGTATGTTGAACAAAAAAATTTTAAGATAAATTTGATTATGGAGTAAATTAATTATAAATTATAATTTAAAGTGTAATTTACAAGTTAAGGTCTATTTTTTTCTTTTTAAAAATATATTTAATGAAATTTAAATTTTTATCTATTCTCACTTGATCAGTTTTACTTTAATTAATTGAGTTATCCCTCTTAAATATTATTATAAACTTTTTTAATTATATAAAAGAGGAAAACATTTAAGAGATTTAAATTTTAAATTTAAACGAGAATAATACACATTTTTTACCGTCAAACTACATCATAATGATTACTATACTCTTTTTTTTCTTCATACATTTTATAAATTAAATTAAAATTTAAAATTATTATTAGTCAAAATGCAGCGTTACTGAGTAATAGCTTTATTAAAGGTAAAAGTAACAGAAAGCATACTGCATTCCGTAGTGAGACTTTTGGGTTATATTTACACACTTTGTAAATCTTATAAGCAATTCCATCAGTAATATCATATAGAGCCCCTAAACACATCTTCATATGGTCTGGTAAGTCATTCGCAGCATCTATATTCCATCTGAATGTGGTCAAAAAATAAAAATAAAAATAAAAATTAGGCTGAATACATAAATAATCTATATGATTAAATTAAGAAATTACTCAATTGTTCGTGTTGAACACATCTTATTTATATTGATGGATTATTTGGTATTCATAACACGCAGTAAAAGTCTAGAACTATAACATTCTCGTACCCCACATACGCATACCGTCTACACCTACGCAACACGCGATATACGTATACAGAATATAAGGGTATCACAATATATTTTAAACAAACCAATCTTTAATCTTTAACATATCGTCATCATAAGTCAGACCGAGTAAACTTAAAACATTTAAGTTAGATTATAAATAGTAATAGATAAAATATTCATTCGTTAAGATACATATATAACATTAGTACTCAAAAATTTATCTAAAATATTTGTTTAATAAGCAGCGGAAAATACATATATATATATCAAAATCAATAAGTACAAAATATGAAATTTATACATGCTGGCAGTTCGTCTCTGATCTTGATGTCCACACTCAACACTGCTCTCACAAACTCAAACTTAGACTCGAATCGGTCTAGACGAGCTCTCCGGCACAACCAGATCTACCATGTCACCTGCGCGATGAACCACAATCGCGCTAAGCAGAAAGCTTAGTGGTACAAACTTTGATTCAATAAAGATCAATGCGATGCTCATACACAATATATATGAATATATATCAAGTCATTACATTATATCCCAACATATTAATCATTTGCATCACATTTCATAATTTAAATTAAAACAAAGATAAGCATGGGCCTAAAAAGGATCTAATATGCTATTCAAAGTTCAGAGTTACTGCTTTGGTCTATATTGACACCTTGTGTCTAGCCCCGTATGCAATATATATATATCCATGGATAATGTAACAGACCCAGTCTCTTAGACCTCAACCCGGCTAGACCCTTAGGCCCCAGTATCTTGGTCCTCAACCCGTCTAGACTGTTACTGTTTTTGAGGCTTACGACCCGGTCTTTTCACCTCAAAAACATCATATTTCACATTTATCATCTGGGCTCGGCTTACGACCCAGTCTTTTCACCTGCCCAGTAATTTATAGGCATACCGCCAAACCCAGAATTCTGAAAATTAAATAACATACTAGGCACATAATTAATTAATTTATCTCATTATCATTTTCTTTCACAATTCATTTCTCATTTCATTTCTCATAATCAACTAGGCTCATTGCCTTATTATATCATCATTTTCTCATCTTTTTCTCATTCTTCTCTTTTGTATCAATATCAATTTGTTACATTATATTTTCACATATCATATCACTTTATTCAACATTTCTTTTCATGTACAACACATTACTCAATTGCATTGATACATCAACATAATTCACATCATGCATATCATAATATATAACTCATTCATCAACAATATATCAATTAACTTAACACATTTCTCCACTAAATGTGTTAAGTCTCAATGTCATGTAAATGTATGCAATCATTCAAAGTTTGTACTTACCTCTAAGAGCAACAATACCACTCTATCAACTTCCTCTATCAAAATGTCCCTCAAACTTGGCTAGGGCAACTCAATTCTCTTCAAAACCTAATCCAAAGATGATGAACAACACTCACTTAGAGATACACATAAGAGAATAAAGAAGAGAACTATCTAGGGCAAACTCTACACTTGACACGCTCAACAACACGGGCGTGTCCCTAACCGTACCTTAAACCCACAACACAGAAGCTTTGACACTCTCAGTGACATGGGCATGTCACTGCACGTGTCAATTCTCATCTAACACAGAAGCTATGACACGCTCAGTGACAGGGGCGTGTCACTGGACGTGTCAATTAACCAATAACACAGTAGCTATGACACGTTCAGTGACATGGACGCATCATTGGTCGTGTCAATGCTACTACAACACAGAAGTTGTGACACGCTCAGTGACATGGGCGTGTCACTGCTCGTGTCACCAACCCGAAAAATAGAACCAACAACACTCCCAAGAACATGGCCGTGCTACTGGGCGTGCCAGGCCAAAAACCCTGAAATCGACACCCAAAACACCACATCCAACAAACACCTTCCAATAACCATATCAACAACACACAAACTCAATCAAAACCAACAACAATCCATATAATACTTGAGTAAACCTTAAAACAACTCAATTACAAATATCAAAACACAATATCAACCATATCTCACAACTCAAACTCACAACACCCACAACTCTTGTCTCTTTCACCAAACTTAACCCTTTTCTCTTCAATCCAAACCCAAAAATCAAAGTTACCAAGACAAAACACTTCAAACACATCTACAACAACCATTCCAACAAACCCATAAACACAACTCAAAAGAAAACAAAGAAACAAGTTGGAAACTTACCAAAAGAGAAGAAAATCCTTAAAACTCCAACTTGATCTCTTGAAAACCTTCAATCTCTTAAGTTTGGAATCAACAAAATCTCTTTTTCTTTGGTTGATAAGGGTGGTCGACTCACTAGAAGGAAAGAAGAAGATGAAGATGAAAGAAGAAGAAGAAAGAAAGTCAACCACTTCAACACCCACTCTCTCCTCAAATCACTCTCCACCAAGTGATTAAACAATATAATATTAAATCCACTTACCTCTTCTTCCACTAACATTAAACAAATCCATTTAAATACAAAATATCTTTTGACCAAAAAGACATAATCTTATAGATATTATTTTTATCTCCATATATATAACATATACACTTCTTCTTCCTCTTATCTTTTCACTTAATCAAATATACACTTAAAATCATTTAATTCAAATTTTCACAATTAAGCATTCCAAAATTTTAGGGTATAGTTTGGGATATTACAATTCTCCCCCTCTACAAAAATAATTTCGTCCTCAAAATTACTTGTTCTCAAATCTGAAATAACTAAGGATACTGATCTCACGTCAATTGTTCATTCTCCCAAGTTGCCTCTTCCTTACCATGATTCTTCCAAAGAACCTTCACAAGTGGCACTTTCTTATTTCTCAACTCTTTCACTTCATGTGCCAAAATAGCCACTGGTTCTTCCACATAAGTCAGATCTGGTCTCACCTCAATAGATTCCACTGACAGAATGTGAGATGGGTCTGACCTGTACCTCCGAAGCATAGAAACATGGAAAAACATTATGGATTCTATCCAAATCAGGCGGCAAAGAGTCGATAAGCCACTGGTCCAACTCACTCCAGTACCTCATAAGGTCCAATGAAACGAGAACTCAGCTTCCCTTTGCGGCTAAATCTCAAAATTCTCTTCCAAGGAGACACTTTCAGAAAAACTTTATCTCCAATACTAAACTCTATATCTCTCCTCTTCAAATCTGAATAGGACTTCTGTCGGTCTGAAGCTGCTTTCAAATGACCCCGAATCACCTTCACTTTCTCCTCTGTTTCCTTAATCAAATCGGGACCAACCAGTTTACCTTCTCCAACTTCATCCCAACACAAAGGTGTCCTGCATCTCCTGCCATATAAAGCTTCATAAGGAGTCATCCCAATACTCGACTGATGACTGTTGTTATAAGCAAATTCCATCAATGGCAAGAATTTGTCCCAACTCCCAGAGAAATCAATGACACAACTTCTCAACATGTCCTCTAAAATCTGTATCAATCTCTCTGACTGCCCATCTGTCTGAGAATGAAAAGCAGTGCTAAAATGTAACTGAGATCCCAAAGCATTATGCAAACTCTTCCAAAACCTTAAAGTAAACCGAGGATCTCGATCAGACACTAAAGAAATTGGGACTCCATGCAACCTCACTATCTCATTGATATACAGCTCATCCAACTTCTCATGAGAATAGTCCATCCGAACTGGAAGAAAATGAGCTGTCTTCGTCAACCGATCAACAATCACCCAAATGGCATTATGCTTCTTCTGAGTCAAAGGCAAACCAGTCACAAAATTCATCATTACACGCTCCCATTTCCATTCAGGCACTGTTAAATGTTGGAGCAACCCCGAAGAAACTTGGTGCTCGGCCTTCACCCTCTGACAAGTGAGACATTTGGATACAAACTCCGCTATATCCCTCTTCATACCTGACCATCAATAATGTTGCTTCAAATCATGATACATCTTAGTACTCCCAGGGTGCATAGCAAAAACCGACTGATGTGCTTCCTCCAAAATAATCTTTTTCAAACTTGCCTTATCAGGAACTCACAATCTATCTTTGTACCAAAGACTGCCATCATTCCTCACATGGAAATCTTGACTCTCTCCCTTCGGACAATCCAAAATAATTTTCTGAATTTTCTCATCTGCCAACTGAGCCTCTCTGATTTGATCCAACAAAACTGGTCTCAATTGCAACTGAGCTAACAAAGCACCATCATCACAAGATTCAAAACTAGCATGCAATGCTCTCAACTCAACAAGCAACAAGAGCAAATAAGCAGTCAAACCTGGCAAAGACTTCCGACTCAAGGCATCAGCAACAACATTCGCCTTACCAGGATGATAATCAATCAAACAGTCGTAGTCTTTGATCAACTCTAACCACCGTCTCTGCGGAAGATTCAACTCTCTCTGAACACCCAAGTATTTCAAACTCTTATGATCCGTATAAATGAAACACTTCTCCCTATAAAGATAATGTCACCAAATCTTCAAAGCAAAAACTATGGCTGTTAACTCCAAATCATGCGTTGAGTAATTCAACTCATGTGGCTTCAACTGCCGAGAAGCATAAGCTATGATTCTACCCTCTTGTATCAAAACACAACCTAAACCATTATGTGAAGTATCACTGTAAATCACATATGATTTATCTTTCAAAGCCAAGGTAAGAACAGGAGCTTGAGTCAACATCTCTTTCAATTGCTCAAAGCTTACTTGACACTGATCTATCTACACAAATCTAACTCCCTTCCGAAGTAATCTGGTGAGTGGAGTAGCTATCAAAGAAAAACCCTTCACAAACCGTTGATAATAGCCTGCTAAACCCAGAAAACTTCTAACTTCAGTCATAGACTTCTGTGGACTCCAAAACTCTTATATCATCTGCTGAAACCACATGACCAAGAAAAGTCACTTGATCAAGCCAAAACTCACACTTCGACAGCTTAGCATACAACTGCTTCTCTCTTAAAGTCTGCAATACAATCCATAAATACTCGTCATGCTCCTCCTTATTATATGAATACACCAAAATATCATCGATAAAGACCACCACAAACTGATCTAAATAGGGTTTAAACACCCTGTTCATCAAATTCATAAAAGCTGCTGGTACATTCGTCAATCCAAAAGGCATTACCAAGAACTCATAATGCCCATACCTTGTGCAAAAAGCTGTCTTAGGTACATCTTCCTCTCTGATTCTCAACTGATGGTACCCTAATCTCAGATCAATCTTGGAGAAAACTGCTGCTCCTTTCAACTGATCAAAGAGATCATCTATCCTAGGCAAAGGATACTTATTCTTGATGGTCACCTTATTCAACGGCCTATAATCAATGCACAATCTTAAGGTACCATCCTTCTTCTTCACAAATAAAACAGGAGCTCCCCACGGAGAAACACTAGGGCGAACAAACCCTTTATCCAATAACTCCTGCAACTGCACCTTCAACTCTTTCAACTCAGTAGGTGTCATTCGATAAGGAGTAATAGAGATAGGAGTGGTACCAGGCAAGAAATCAATACTAAACTCCACCTCTCTCTCAGGGGGTATCCCTGGCAACTCTTCAAGAAAAATATCTGGAAAATCCATAACTGTGGGTATACTATCAAGCTGAGAACCCACTACTCTGGTGTCTACAACATGAGCAAGATAAGTATCACACCCTTTCCGAATCATTTTCCTAGCTGCAATAGCTAAAACAAACAAGGATGCAAGTTGTCTCTGATTACTAGATACAATCACACTTCTACAGTCACCGGTTCTCAGGGTAACACACTTCTTCTGACAATCTACCACAGCTCCATGCTTAGATAAACAATCCATGTCAAAAATCAAATCATACTCCTTAAAAGGCATTTCAATCAAATCACCAAGAAACTCTTCATCCTGAACAACAATTGGACTATCTCAGTGTACCTTACTCACCACAACACTATGCCCTAAAGGATTTGTCACCAAGACATCAAATCCTAGGGAATCAGAATGCAATTCAGGCACAGGCAAGATGGATATACTTATATATGAATGAGTATATCCTGGATCAATCAAAGCAAGAACTTAAATGCAAATAAAGAGAATGTACCCGCAATGACAGCTAAAGCATCCGGCTGCCTCTGCATCACATACACTCGCTGAGTTGGCCCAGCCTCATCTGGCCTACTCCCTCCAGATGTAGAGCATCCTCTCTGACTAAACCCAGGTCTACCACCTCTACTGAAACCTCTGCTACAACGACCTCCTCTGACACTATGTTGAGAAACTGCAAAATCTGCTTGCCTATCCTCCTGTAATCAGGACAATTTCTTATGAAATGGTCAGGCAACCCGCATCTAAAACACACAGCTGGTCCACCAATCTTCCAACAAACACCCCCATGTATCCTACCACAATGGACACATGTAGGTGGAGTAGACCTCTGAGCCACTGGGGTTGGTGCACTAGCTACAGAAACTGTAGGTCTCAATCTCTGCCTCTGATGTGGTACTGACCTAGCAGGCTGCCTCTGGCCCCTACTGAACCTTTAAAAATGACCTCCTCAGCCTCTCTTTGTAAATGAAGACCCTGTCTCAAACTGGGGTCTCCTAACTCTAGTCTCCTCCTAAGTAGCAGCTGCTGCAATAGCCTGCGCTCTCTCAACACTTCTAGCTGTTGCAACTAGCTGGGAAAGATCCTGATATCGGGAACCGGCAATAATACACATGATAGAGGGTCTCAACCCCTCCTCAAATCTCCTGCAGCGGTCTATCTCATCTGAAATAATCCCACCGGTATAATGACTCAACCGGATGAACTCTACCTCATATTCTGTCACCATCGGGTTATCCTGCCTCAGATTCAGAAACTCCATCTTTTTAGCATCCTTATACTCCCTCGGAGTATACTTATGCTCAAACTCCCGTAGAAAATCACCATAAGACAAGGTCAGTGGATCATCCATGGCATGGGGAACCGTCTTCCACCAATCATAGAAGGGTCTAGCATAATCAAATTTCTCTTTAGGAGTGGCTTGCAACTGGATGAATACCCTTTGAACTCTATCAAGCCACTGCTCAGCTACTGCAGGATCTATAGTACCAAAGAAGTCCTCTGCTCCTTACTTCCTCAATTTATCATACTGCCTCACCGGTACTTGCGGTTGCAATTGTGATGGCGGTTGCTGCACTGGAGCCTGCCTCAACAAATCTACCATATGCCGTAACCAAACCGGTGGAATCTCATCAGCAGTTGGTCTCTCTGGCACAAGAGCAGGTGCCTCTCTAGCTATCTCAACCTTAGCTCCATCTCTACCCTCAACAGGAGCTACACTCTCAGCACTACCCTCTACGGACTGACGTGACTGAGATGCCATCACTACCTATATCTGCAACCACAGCAGAAATACCTCATCAAAGATCAGAAACTGCCAGTGCCAATGCATATATCTTATTTCAAAATCATATTTTAAAAATTAAAATTTTCTTTTTCCTTACAATTCACCTAGGTTGAGAACCTCAAACCTAGGTTCTGATACCAAAACAGCTGTAACACCCCCCCCGTACCCTAAATATGCACACCGCCTACACCCACACAATACGCGATATATGTATACAGGATATAAGGGTGTCACAATACATTTTAAACAAACCAATCTTTAATCTTTAACATATAGTCATCATAAGTCAGACCGAGTAAACTTAAAACATTTAAGTTGGATTATAAATAGTAATAGATAAAACATTCCTTCGTTAAGATACATATATAACATTAGTACCCAAAAGTTTATCCAAAATATTTGTTTAATAAGCAGTGGAAAATACATATGTATATATATATATCAAAATCAATAAGTACAAAATATGAAATTAATACATGCTGGCAGTTCATCTCTGATCTTGATGTCCATACTCAACACTGCTCTCACAAATTCAAGCCTAGACTTGACTCGGTCTAGACGAGCTCTCCGGCACAACCGGATCTATCCTGTCACCTGCGTGATGAACCACAATCGCACTAAGCAGAAAGCTTAGTAGTACAAACTTTGATTCAATAAAGATCAATGCGATGCTCATACACAATACATATGAATATATATCAAGTCATTACATTATATCCCAACATATTAATCATTTGCATCACATTTCATAATTTAAATTAAAACAAAGACAAGCATGGGCTCAAAAAGGATCTAATATGCTATTCAAAGTTCAGGGTTACTGCTTTGGTCTATATTGACACCTTGTGTCTAGCCCCGTAGGTAATATATATCCGTGGATAATGTAACAGACCCAGTCTCTTGGACCTCAACCCGGCTAGACTCTTAGGCCCCAGTATCTTGGTCCTCAACCCGGCTAAACTGTTACTATTTTTGAGGCTTACGACCCGGTCTTTTCACCTCAAAAACATCATATTTCATATTTATCAGCTGGGCTCGGCTTACGATCCGATCTTTTCACCTGCCCAGCAATTTATAGGCATGCCGCCAAACCCAGAACTCTGAAAATTGAATAACATACTAGGCACACAATTAATTCATTTATCTCATTATCATTTTCTTTCACAATTCATTTCTCATTTCATTTCTCATAATCAACTAGGCTCGTTGCCTTACTATATCCTCATTTTCTCATCTTTTCTCATTCTTCTTTTTTGTATCAATATCAATTTGTTACATTATGTTTTCACATATCATATCACTTAATTCAACATTTCTTTTCATGTACAACACATTACTCAATTGCATTGATACATCAACATAATTCACATCATGCATATCATAATATATAACTCATTCATCAACAATATATCAATTAACTTAACACATTTCTACACTAAATGTGTTAAGTCTCAATGTCATGTAAATGTATGCAATCATTCAAAGTTTGTACTTACCTCTAAGAGCAACAACACCACTCTATCAACTTCCTCTATCAAAATGTCCCTCAAACTTGGCTAGGACAACTCAATTCTCTTCAAAACCTAATCCAAAGATGATGAACAACACTCACTTAGAGAAACACATAAGAGAATAAAGAAGAAAACTATCTAGGGCAAACTCTACACTTGACACGCTCAACAACACGGGCGTGTCCCTGACCGTGCCCTAAATTTACAATACAGAAGCTTTGACATGCTCAATGACATGGGTGTATCACTGCATGTGTCAATTCTCCTCCAGCACAGAAGCTATGACACGCTCAGTGACAGGGGCGTGTCACTGGACGTGTCAATCAACCAATAATACAGTAGCTATGACACGCTCAGTGACATGGACGCGTTACTGGCCGTGTCAATGCTACTACAACACAGAAGCTGTGACACGCTCAGTGACATAGGCGTGCCACTGCTCGTGTCACTAATCCAGAAAATAGAACCAACGACACGCCCAAAAATATGATCGTACTATTGGGCGTGTCAGACCAAAATCTCTGAAATCGACACCCAAAATACCACATCCGATAAACACCTTCCAATAACCATATCAACAACATCCGATATACCGTGGCCATGCAATAGTAATAACTCGTCAAAATGCATTGAAGTTAATACACTACTATAAGTGCAATCAAGGCCACGTATTGAACATAAAATATGAATGATGTTTGGTGTAGAAAAATTGACAAGTGGCAAGAGTTGTAACATTTTACAACTCTTGTAGAAACACTTGTCTTTAATGTTATTAACCATCATCAATCCTGGCCACGTGACCAACGACTGATGAACCCTTTTCTTATTATTTAAATATATAAATAATAATTATATTTATATAATACATGGTCAATCGTATTATTATTATTTAAATATATAAATAACAGTTATATATATAAATAATAAATAAATATTTACATAATAAACTTATCCATTAAATATTAATAAATTAATTTTTTATTCTAAAAAAATATAATTTATCGCCAATAATATTAATTATATTTTCGGTACTAGCAGAGAACATAATAATATTTTATTTAAATTAAAATTATTATTTATTTAAATAATTAAATTTTCTAATTTAATTATTAAATAATAATATAATTAATCTATTAGCAAAGCTCAGAACACTCGTTAGTATGCAACGTCATAGGTTCAATGCTAAATTGATAACAAATTAGTCAAACCAATTTATTAATTAAGATTGGCGTCTAGTAACACTTCTTAAAGACCGAATATCGGGAAGTAAATCATTAATATCAAGAACTCGTAGAAGAATAATGTAATATTTTCTTATATCATTATAGCTACGGGTCAACCCTAAAACATGGTTAACTGTCAAATTCTAATAGGTTGTCAACTATGTTTCATGTCAATTATAATTGACAAGTGAATAACATAAGAAATTCCTTTCTTCTTTATTCATCTGCCCTGGCCAAAGTCTTAATTAAGCCATTTATAATTAATTGCAACATAGAGCTTAAACTCATTACCAATAGTTGACATATTCATCTTGATCAATTATTAATTATACAAGTATTTAATTATACTCATTATCCTTTCAACTATAGCTCTAAAGCAATCGGTGTTCAGTATCAAAATATAATAAATAATTTATCAATTACTATGATGATCTCAGGTCAAAGAAAATTATTACATTGCATTCTTCAAGAGAATATCTTATTGACAGCTTAATAGTAATTTCAACCATTAAAAATTCTCCATTGAGTCGGTTCAATGGTCATATCTCTATATTCACCATCTATATATGTGATTTAATTAATGAGAACAACTAATCTCTATCTTATAGAGATCATCACGTATATATTGATCTAATTGAATCATTAAAGCCCTATTTAACGATCCTTCGATCAAGAACAACTTTAGATTAAATTATAAAAGACTTGACTCTTATTATTAAGATCTTCATCATGATGAAAAGTCTTAAAATTTAATCAATGTTACATCACATTAACAAAATTAACATGATATCATAAACGCCATAAATTATTTACAATAAGATGTGTTTAACTATTACACGAGAAATTGGAGCTAGGGCATATCATATAACCCTAACAATATCCCACTTGCACTAAATCAAATTAGTCATGTATATCATTCCCAACTCCCACTTGTTCTTGTCAAACTCCTTTGCACCAAGCATTTTAGTGAATGGATCTGCTGCATTTTCCTTTCCATCAATCGTTTAGATTGTAACATTTCAACGTTCAATGATTTTTATAATCAGATGATACTTTCACAGAATATGTTTGGATTTCTAATGTGATCTAGGTTCCTTTGCTTGAGCAATTGCTCCATTATTGTCACACAATAGCAATTTATTATAATTACAAAGATAGTGAAAATATATTTAATAATATTTTTATTAATTATTAATTTCACTTATTTATATATATTTTATAAGAATTATTTAAATTTTAAAATACATTATAAATTGATTTGAATAGTTTGTTAATAATTAAACTTTTTACAAAAATATCCTTTTAATAGAATAATATTATTTATTTTTAATTTTTCTTATTTTGCCACATTAAATTTTTGTAATAATAATAATAATAATAATACTAAAATTGATATTTTCTTGGTCATAATAACTATAATAATTTTAATGATAAATTTAATAATAATATTTAATTACTACAACCATAACAATAATAACAATTTACCGCTACTTGACATTAATTATATTTTAACTATTGTCCATTCTTAAATAATAATAATATTAATAAAAATCAATAAATAGTAATAACATTAATAATGATAATTTGATTATTCTAATTATATTAATATAAATTTTAATTCATTAGTCTTATAAACTTTAAACACCATACATTAACTATTTAATTTAAAACATTTAATAATCAAATATTGAATATACCTATTTAATAATTAATAATTAATTATTAACTCAATTATTTAATAATTGTTTATCCTTATCTTAATAATAATTATATTTTAGAAATAATTATAACTAAGTTAATCAATATATCATACAATTTCCTTTATTTTAAGTTATTATTTATAATAATAACCTTAATTACTATATTAATTTTGATAATAATATTAATAATAATAATTATTAGTTAATTTAAATAAATATTTTTGTTTATAAACTCATTACTTAATAATAATAATAACACCGTAATTTATAGGTTAATTAACTAATCTCATATATATTCATGTATATATATGTATTTAAACACCTTTAATTAATTCTATAAGTTGATAAATAATTATTATAATTAAATCTTAAATTAGTATTTGATTAATTTAGATCAATTAATAAAATAAGCAATTCTAACAAACAATAATTTTAACTCAATTCAATACTTAAAATTAATAATAATTAACTTAATTCTAAATCTTTTTCTTTTAATATAATTTATTTATCAACTATTTAAAATTATATTTTCTAAATTCGCCTAATTCACAAATCCTTACCTAATTACATAATAACTAAACATTTATTAATATAATTCAAATTAATTATTAATTATTTTTATTTTTATTTTAAATTTAATTTAATATGTATACTTATGTACTTTTTTCAAAGTTCATCCAAAATTAATAAATAATATATAGAATCGAAGATCATAAAGAGAGGATCTCAAAAATATTGAATTTGCCAGAAAAAGACGTCGAAATCAGCCGGAATCATCATCAAAAATTGTTGTTGGCATCAACCACCACAGCTAAATTGTACTGCACGTGCTCTCTCCTCCGGCATTCATTTATGGAGATTCAAGTGGCAGACGATTCTTCAGACGATGGCCGTCCTCCCCGTGCAACGTATGTCACTATCCGACGACTGAAAGGCGATAGATCAGAGGTGAAACGTGACAGACGTAAATTACTTTTTCTCCTCTTTTTTCTGGTTATATTATTATTTATTTTTATTCTCTCTCTCTCTCTTTCTCTCTCCATCCACTTCTCTCTTTCTCATTTAATTCTCCTTCTTCTCTTTCTTTTTACTCTTAATAATCTATAAAATATACCTATTCACCTACTTAATTAGCACTTTTTTTTTTCAATTAGTTTGTTGTACCTACTATATTATTTTATTATTTATTTTTATTATATATATACATATATATTTTATATTAATATTATTTTTAAAAAATACTTGGTATTACAATTATCAAATTATTATGATATGCATGGTATGAGAAATATGTATAAAAACAAACCCTTAATTTTAACAAAATTTCTCAAATATTTATCCATTTGTCCCATATAATTTCTGTCAAATTATCATAATTTAGATATCCAAGAATGCTAAGTATTTAAAACATTTTAACCTAAAATTAATTTAATTCATTTCTTCTTATAATTTAATAATAATTAAAATATTAGTATTACTAATAACTTTATTCTATTAAACCTTTTAATAATATTTATTTAATTTACTTACAAGATATCCACTTAGTATTTAAATTTTATACTAAATTAATATTGAACAATTCCAAGAGAATAATTTTATAATTGTCCTTTAATTAATAATTTATTTACTTTAGTTTTCTAGATATATTAACTTATCACAATGATAGTGAAAATATATTTAATAATATTTTTTTATTAATTTATTAAATATAAACTTTACATATTTTATTAAACATAAACTATACATAATTAGTTTTAGTTATAAGAATTATTTAAAATTTATATTCCTTATAAATGTAATTGAATAGTTTTTTTAACGGTTAAACTCTTTACTAAAATATCATTCAAATAGAATAATATTATTTACTTTAATTTTTTTTTATTTTTTCATATTAAATTTTAATAATAATAACAGTTATAGTAATATTAATAATAATGATAATAATATTAATACTAAAATCAACATTTACTAATAATAATTATTATAATAAATTTAATAATAATGCTTACACTACAAAAAAACAAGCTATCTGCGACGGACAGAATCCGTCGCAGATCCGTCGCAAATCCGTCGCAAATCAAGTTTTGCGACCGATCTGCGACCGATCTGCGACGGATACGATCCGTTAGTAAAAAAGGCGTCGCAATTTTCAATTTGCGACAGGCCGTCGCAGATTGCGACGGATTTGCAACCACTCGGCGGTTGCAAATCTCGCGCTTAAATTTTCGCGGGTAAAGGGCAGCCGTCGCAGATTTCGTCGCAGATTTCGTCGCAGATTTTCGTCGCAGATTCCGTCACAGATTTTCGTCGCAAATTCGTTGCAGATTCCGTCACAGATTGCCGTCACAGATTCCGTCGCAGATTGTCGTCGCAGATTCCGTCATAGATTTCAAATATCCGTCGCAGATTCATAGCAAATCCGTAGTAATTTAATATTAATTTTTATTGAAACTATTTATATTATCAATTAATTTTATGAGAACTTTATAAATACATTTGGAACATTTAAACACAATCTAAAAAAACACTAATTACATTGATAAAAATAATTCTTTTATTAATCTTCAATAGAATAAAATATTTTACAATTTAACTATACAAGTGTTAAGAACACTACTATAAATAATCTATCTTGAAAATAACAATATAGATCTTCATTGAATCATGACTTGCATCATCATTATTAACCTGCAAATAATATTAAAAAGAGTAAATGAAAAGAATAATATGATACACGTTAACAAAGTAATACTAACCGTGGTGTGTAGGCTTTTTCATTCAACTCGTGAACCAAACCATCCTGAAAGCAAATTTTGAAAAAATAAAACAAGTAATTGGAGTTATTAATGGTTCTAGGTATGGCAATATAATTAATAAAAAATTTATTAATATATTTATATTATATATACATATAGTTTTTACTAGTATTATATATATTTTACTAATATTATATATATTATCACATTTTATTGTATACTTTTTTATATACCATTATACATTTTATATACTATATTCTAATAATCTAATTTTATATAATTTTATATACTAACTATAATAATATTAAATTAATAAATATACTAATATTAATTACACTTATAGAATATTAATTCTATATACTAATAGAATTTAAATAATAATATAATTTTAATTATAATATATATGTAATGTAAATATATATAATAGAAAATGTCATACAAATTTGACTCTCACATTGAAATGAAAATATAAACGCATTTTCATCTAAAAGCATCCTGTTCTAAATTATTTTTTAAACAATTAAATAAAATTTATTGATTATTTTAGAAGTTATACATAAAAATATTACATCTTTTCAATAAAAAATAAGAATATTGTTTGAAAAAAATAAGTTATTCAAACATAAAAATAAATTGAAAATCTTTTTACAAATTAAATATATAAGTAAAATTCCATAGAAATGAACTTCATATATTGAAATAGAATGTGAAGCGACAGTAGAGGTTTACAGGGTAGAACCATTAATTCAACTTGAGCTTTTATAATGTTCCAGTAAGCAAGGCAAAGGCTCCACTGCTGAACAGATAACAAAGCTTGAGCTAGTTTATTTAATAGTTCAACATTAATTTGAGCTAGAATTCATATTTGAACCAGTTTACTTTTATAGTCAATGACCACTGCCACAAACCATCCATGACATCAAATCGAATCAGCTAACACTATAATTCAGGAACAAAAATTTTAAGAGTACATAGGGAAAAAAAATCTATAACCCATGAGAGACACAAGCATGCTTCAATGTCAACTTGAAAACTGAATTTGCTCGAGGAATCTCTTTTATACGCATAAAGAAAAAACTGACCACCCAGTTTTTCAGTAACCATATAGAGACTTAAAAGCTTGAATTTTCCACTAAGTTTCTAAATAGAGAGAACAAAACGTCTCAATTTCTTCTTTTTCCTAACATAAGCTCGTTAAGCAAGTTAGATGAACACCAATTTCATATAATAAAAAAGAACAATAACTTAATAAAACTTAAAAGATGATTATCTAAGCGAACATTACTTGTAGAAGGATCTTTGATACAATTTTGAAAGGATAAAAAATCAAAAGATCAAAAGCCTTAAAAATAACACATGTTAGGAGAAAAATACATGGGAAAAAAAATCCTCTGCTCAATAAAGATTTGGGATTAGATAGATTTTATTACAAGAATTAATCCTGCTGCAAATTCAGTTGATAAATTGATGCTTATGAGTTGATGGCATCTCTAAAAAAGTCAAATAAGCAAGTAAATGGAAATCCACAATTTAAAATGTGGCTGAATTTATGAAAGAGACATGTAGCACATCTTATCTTAAAGTTATCATATCATGTGAGACAAAGATAATTATCAAAATAATAATGCAAATAACATGAACAGATGTCCAGCAGAAGGATCTAAAAGTATATTTGGGGTCATTTATAAATAGGTAACTCACTTGAAATATTTATAGTATGGATGCTTATTTGTTTTCAAAACATAGTTAATGTGATGATTTCTCCTGTCCTTTAGTTGAAATTAATTGCCTGCAAGAATTATGCCTTTCTCTAAGTACCATCTAACAGATTAATCAAAAAAAAAAAAAAAACTGCTCTGCTTCCAACACCGTGGCACTGAGCTGAAAATACTTCAGATGGTGCAGAAAATTAGCAACTGCATCATAGTGGATAGTATCACCTCTTATCTACAAATTATAAAAAAAAAACAAGGAATTACTAGCGAGCTAACCTAATTGCAAAATATTTAACCAAGTTTTGGAGTCATTTTGAAATACTTTACATTACTAAAAAAATCATATTCTCCACAAGTTGAATTCCATTCAAATTGGATAAATTTTCCCATTTGGAGTGAAACCTTATAGGCAGTAGGGTTCAAAATGGGGATTTCATTACAATTGTTAATCTACAAAGACAATTTAAGAAATGCTATACTTGATATTGCCAATTTTCCCAACTAAAGAAAATTTATTACTTTAGCAATGATCTACAGTAAAATGAATTTGAATTAAAATCAAAGTCTAGTAACAGAGCAATAAGAAAAAGAAAAGGAACTGACCACAACGAAACACAGGCCCTCCGCCCTAGTAAGCGATCCACCAAATGCTTGACCGCCGTTGTTTCCACAAACCACGAGCACTCATTCTTTTTCTCAATGGAAACTGTCGTCCCAAGCCCTGATGTTTCAAATTAAAGATCAACAATGATATTTGCTGCGATTCTAGTAACAAATCACAACAATGACAATAAACCTAATTAATTAATTACTACAATGATAACAATCTTAATAATTAACTTCTACTTGACATTAATTATATTTTAATAATTATTATTGTTCATTCATAAATAATAATAATATTAATAAAAATTAATATAATAATAATTAAATCGAAATAATAATAGTATTAACAATGATAATTTGATTATTCTAATTATATTAATATAACTTTTAAGTAAGTAATTAGTATTAAAGCTTTAAACATAATACCTTAACTATTTAATTTAAATCATTTAGTAATCAAATAGTCAATATACTTATTTAACAATTAATTATTAATTATTAACTCAATTATTTAATAATTATTTATCCTTACATTTATAATAATTATATGGTAGAAATAATTATAACCAAGTTAATCAATATATTATTCAATTACTTTTACTTCAAATAATAACCATACTTACTATAATAATAATAATAATAATAATAATAATAATAATAATAATAATAATTGGTTGATTGAAATAAATTAATCTATTTATAAACTCATTAATTAATAATAAGAACACCTTAATTCATAAGTTAATTAACTAATCTCATACATATATACCATTAATTAATACTACAAGTTGATAATAATAATTATAATTAAATTTTAAAATAGTGTTTGATTAATTTAGATCAATTAATAAAATAAGTAATTATATGTAAATAATCAATTGAAAAATAATAATTTTAACTCAATTCATTAATTAACTAATTAATTCAATTTAATACTTAAAATTAATAATTAAGTCCACTCAAATATAATTTTAATTATTGTTGTTATTTGTTCATCATTTTTTTAAACATAATTTATTAATCGACTACTTAAAATTATATTTTCTAAATTCACTTAATTCATAAATCTTTAACTAATTACATAATAATCATATATTAATATTATTTCAAATTAATTAATTATTATATTTATTTTAAATTTAATATATATGTATATATTTATGTATTTTTCAAAACTCATCTAAAATTAACAAATAATATATAGAATCAAAACTTATAATGAAAGAGTATAAAAAATACTCAAGTCACTGGAAAAAGACATCAAAAACGGAAGAAAAAATCATTGAAAAATCACGCCGGCATTAATTTTGTGCTGCGCATGTGTCACTGTCTGGTAGCATTTTGCTGTGATATTCACAGTGTTGAACTCATCAGATGATGGAGATCCTTCCTGGCCGGCGAATGTTAGTCATCATTGATGGGATGACAATAGATCGAAGAAAAAATGTTAAATAGCCACAATTTCTCTCTCCCTTCTTTTGTCTCTCTCTCTTCAGATTGCTTTTCTTTTCTCCTTTTTCCTTCTCTGTACCTGACTCCCTTTTTATTTAATTAATAAACCTAACTCCTAGTTGTACAAATAATACTCCTAATAATAATTCTAATAATACTCAACACCTACTAACTAATAATTCTAATTTAAATTTTTTTATTTTTTTATTTTTTTTAACTTAAATAATCTAATACCTACTCTAGTTAGTTAATAAATTTAGTATTCCACACATTGTTTTTTTTCTTTTTGGTGGTTGTACCTACCTTTATATATATATAATTTTTTTTAAAGTGTGGCTGACCACTTTCCATCCCAAATTGGAGAGTGGGCCATATATATATATATATATATATATATGTGTGTGTGTTTTATTATGATAATTATTTATTTTTTATTATTATTACTTTACTTTAATAATTCCTTCAATAATACACCAATTATTAATTTAAACCAATCAAATCTTTAATTATTTAGCTAGTTATGAATTAATAATATACTATCTAATAATTCACTCATTAATAACGACACCCATTAATAATTTTAATTTTATTTATTATTATAGTTTTTATTTTGTTCAACTACTCTAATTAACTTTAATTATTAAATACATATATTTTTACAGGGTATTACATTCTTTTTTCCTTAATAAAAATTTATCTTTGAATTTTTTAAACAAAGATAAACGCTCAAGTAGAAAATTTAAAACTCTATATACTTTTCTGTGCACTTTGATACATTATCCTAAGAATCTTATCTAATACTCTTAAGTCAACTAATCTATTACCTTAAAAATTTTGCTCAACTATTATTATAATTAACCTCAAAATGTTCGAATAATCATTTTAGACCAACTCTCAAGTTTACTTGTTGATCATATCACAACCATACAGTCCAAGTAGGATTATGTTTGAAAATGATACAAATATACTTCTTATATTTATCTCAATATCTCCAATTCTTATAACTTTCAGTTCTTATACTAATGTCATAATTATTCCAAAATTATAGATCATCATTCATATATTCTTAGTCACTTCCATGCACCTTTTATCTATAATAATTCATGAATTCTAATCGTATACTTTAACTAATATCAAATCTTAATATCTACCTTTGTACATGTCCAAAATCTTCATCCATCTATCTGAATCATTTCCACTTAGGAATCTAATTACCTCTAGTTGTCCGCCAAATATAGGAATACCCTAAACTTTTCACATACAAATTCAGTTTAGTAACTTAATTAAATTCTTATGCTTTAAACTTCCAAATCCAGTTTTGAGTTTCTATTTACTTTAATTTATACCTCAAAAATTTTAATTCTAGTATCTTTTTTTAGTAGATTCATTTCAAATCATGTCTTATACTAATCGCGTCTAAATTTTCACTTTTTCAACACACCAATTTAGTTGCACTTCAATTAATTACTTCAAATTCAGATACTCAAATTATCCTAAAAATTCCAGCAATTTATATCGTCTCTATATCATAATTTAATTTGCTTAATAAATTTTGCTCTTAACTCAAAATTATCACAATATGTATATAATTTGCATACAAAATTTTAACAAGTTTCTGAGATCCATTATTACTTTAACTATTTACATTTCATAAACTCTATAATTTTGTCTTTTTTTAAATTTTCCAATGAACATCTTACCTTCTTTTCTTTCCAATCTTGGAAAAATCAAATCCATTTAATCCAAAATAAATTTTCTTTCAACTCTCATCCATTTTTAACACAAAATCAATAATAAAGACCATCTTAATAATCAAAACAACAAATTCAATTGTTTATTATTAATTCATCAATTACTTCAATTAAATATTAAGATAAGAATTACTCACTTCTATCAATGATTTCTCTGCATTATGCCAACCTTTAACAGAATAAATCACACTATTCTATATGCTAATCTAACTAATTTTTTTATTTTAATTAAATGTCACACTGCTAAGTTTTAGATATTTTATCAATAGATTTTATTCTTAGTTTATAAATCATTCTTACTGCATAATATATCTAAATTCTTAATCCTTTTCTAATATATCTACTTCAATCTAATTTTAAATATATTTTTCTAAGACCCAAAAATATTCTTATCTTATATTCCTCATGAATTATTGATTCTCTCATAGTATCCTTATAGTATAAAATAATTACGTAATTGCTAACCCTCTAGGTCTCAAGAAAATCTTGTCAACCCATATTAATTTGTACATAAAAATTTCTTTAAACTAGAAAGCATTAAGTCTATAAGATTCCAATTAATTCTATTAGAGATAATTTTAGCCATCAAAACATACATATATATATATTACGACTCAACTTAAAAATTCTAATAAGTAATCTTTACCAATTCCTTTTCTTAACACATAACAAAAGTTTCAAGAAAAAAAATTCAAGATTTAGTATATATTTATACCAACCTCTTCTAAGAATGTCTTTTATATTTTAATTTTTCTCTTTGAATATTATAAGTTAATAACCCATAACCATTTCCATCTTACTTCATGAATAACCAAGTCAAATCCCATACCCATCATCCATCCCATTCCTACCATATCTATGCATAAATAAAATATTTGAAATCAAAAGAAATAAGTTGTCGCCTCTTTCTACCATATTTATCTAAATTTTCATATCAAAATCGATTCCAAACTTAGTATCTAGATTTATTTGAGTTAATTCTACATATACATAAATTTCATAAATTATATTGAAAGTTTAAAAAGATTGATTCCTAGTTTATCTCTGGTATACAAATCATTGGTTTGGATATATTTTAAGTATACAAATTATATATTTAATTATATCTCAAGTATACAAAATATCTATTCAAGTTTATGTAGATTCCATGTATATAGTATGTATATATATCTTATTCTTTAAGCTCTCTTTTTTTCATAATTTAGACTATATTTCTTTCTTGTTTTTATTTTTATTCTATTTTATTATTTATTTATTTAATTAATTTTGAATAATCTCATACAAATGAATATTCTCATTTCATATGTATCGGTGCTTAGCTTTACCTTATGACTTCACTTTTTTATCCATGCATCTTTTACACGTATAACCATAAACTAAAGATAATTAGAATCTTTGCTAATTTTTAAAAACCAAGAATATCAACTTTCTATGATAAATGCATATGCTATGAATGAACGAGTGAAGTAAAATCCCTATGAGGTCGGCCAACATCTCTAACTTAATGATTCAAATTTATTTTTGTCATAATTACTATCACAGTCTTTACTATTTTGTACTCTTGATGGTATCATCTTATAAGACAAATACGACTAAGATTATCACCTTACTTCTATCTGAAAAAGTAAAAGTCTATGAAATCTATAATCTATGCCCTGATATCATTAAATCTCACACCCCAACTCTTTAAGCTAGGGTAGACTTACTCTGCTATAAAAATTATTTTTCGTAAATTGAATATTTTGTATCTCTTATATACACATAACCATGAGTCTAATTATATCTTCATCATTAAAATTTATACTATTATCTTTAAATATATTTTTAATATTATCCATCATAATTAAACACATAACTTCAAATAAGATCAAATTGTAAGACTAATATGTTACCTCAACCTTTTCTACACGTCAATAGAATGGAATGAAATGGAATTCTACTAAAATATTCTCCAATTGTATCTGAAAATATTTATATTTTAAAAAAGTTAGTCCAACTACTTAGTGAATAGATGAATATGTAACAAGGAAGAACAAATAAGGTTTAATAGTACATACTATATATAAACATCATATGTAGCTTAACTAGATAAATATAATTTAAATCTCAATTAATTTCATAATTCTTAGAAAATTCAAAAATAACTCAAATCAATCATTTTTTACATACACTAAAATATAATTCCTTACTGATTCATCTTCAATCGAAAGACGTATGATGACTTACCTCGCAAGCTAAAAGAGAAACAACTTTAATACGCATGTTCAGAGCAATTATCTTGTCCAAGAGTAAATTTATAATATCATTAAATTTATATGAAGACCCGTCATCAAGGTACGATCGGACATGTTTATAAAGAAGAGTGTATATAAGTTATTTATCCAGCACAATATAATCATCCAGCCATATATATGAAAAACCAAACAACCATTATTTGTTTTCAATTTATAAGAAAATAAATATCATTCAAAAATAAATCATCACCTTGAATTCAATAAATTCTTTTCTAAAATCATATATATATATAATATTTTAGAAATACAATATTATATATTTACCCACTCAAATTGGCCAAAAGCTAAATTCGTATATCTAACCGAATCACCTCTATAATTTACCTCAGTTATTAAATTCACTCCTAGAGTGATATTAGAATAACCATTAACTAACAATAACATAGAATTATCAAATTATTATGATATGTATGGTATGAGAAATATGTATAAAAATGAGCCCTAAATTCTAACGAAATTTCTCAAAAATATTTATCCAATTGTTTCATATAGCTTCCTTCAACTTACTATACTTTGGATATCTAAAAGTGCTAAGTATTTAAAAATATTTTAATTTACAACTAATTTAATTCATTTGTTCTTATAATTTAATAATAATTATAATATTAATGTTACAAATAAATTTATTCTATTAAACCTTTTAATAATATTTATTTAATTTACTTACAAGATATCCACTTAATATTTAAATTATATACTAAATTAATATTGAATAATTCCAAGAGTAATTTTATAATTATTATTTAATTAATAATTTATTTACTTTAGTTTTTCAAATATATTAACTTATCATAATGCTAGTGAAAATATATTGAATAATATTTTTTTATTATTTTATTAAATATAAAATTTACATATTTTATTAAACATAAACTTTACATAATTAGTTTTAGTTATAAGAATTATTTAAAGTTAAATATTCATTATGAATTTAATTGAATAGTTCTTTTAACAGTTAAACTCTTTACTAAAATATCATTTAAATAGAATAATATTATGTACTTTAATTTTTCTTATTTTACCATATCAAATTTCAATAATAATAACAATTATAGTAATATTAATAATAATGATAATCATATTAATACTAAAATTAACATTTACTAATAATAATTATTATAATAAATTTAATAATAAACTTAATAATAATAATAATGCTTAATTACTATAATCATAACAATCTTAATAATTAACTTCTACTTGATATTAATTAGATTTTAATAATTACTATTGGTCAGTCTTAAAAAATAATAATATTAATAAAAATCAATATAATAATAATAATTAAATAGGAATAATAATATATTAATAATGATAATTTAATTATTCTGATTATATTAATATAAATTTTAAATAAGTAATTAGTATTATAATTTTAAACATAATACCTTAACTATTTAATTTAAATCATTTAGTAATTAAATATTAAATATACTTATTCAACAATTAATAATTAATTATTAACTCAATTATTTAATAATTATTTATCCTTACATTTATAATAATTATATGGCAGAAATAATTATACTAAGTTAATCAATATATTATTCAATTACCTTTACTTCAAATAATAACCATACTCACTATATTAACAATAAATTGATAGTAATATTAATAATTATTATATTGGTTGATTGAAATAAATTAATCTATTTATAAACTCATTAATTAATTAATAATAAATCTCTTATATATATACCATTAATTAATTCTATAAGTTGATAATAATAATAATAATAATAATTAAATTTTAAGTTAGTGTTTGATTAATTTAGATCAATCAATAAAATAAGTAATTCTAAGTAAATAATCAATTAAGAAACAATAATTTTAACTCAATTCATTAATTAACTAATTTATTTCAATTTAATACTTAGAATTAATAATTAAGTCAACTCAAATATAATTTGATTATTATTATTTATTTGTTCATCATTTTTAACATAATTTATTAATCAACTACTTAAAATTATATTTTCTAAATTCACTTAATTCATATATCTTTAACTAATTACATAATAATCATATATTAATATTATTTCAAATTAGTTATTTATTATATTTATTTTAAATTAAATTTAATATATACGTATATATTTATGTAATTTTCAAAACTCATCCAAAATTAGCAAATAATATACAAAATTAAAACTTATAATGAGAGGATCTCAAAAATACCCTAATCACCATAAAAGGACTTCGAAAACAGTCAAAAAAGTCATCGAAAAATCATGCCGGCATTAATTTTGTGTCGCTGTGTCACCGTCCGGTAGCATTTTGCTGTGATATTCACGGCGTTGGACTCATCAAATGCTGGAGATCCTTCCTAGCCGGCGTGTGTTAGTCATCGTTGATTGGATGATGATAGATCGGAGGAAAAAACATTAGATGGCTGCAATTCCTCTCTCCCTTCTTTTCTCTCTCTCTCTCTCTGTCTATCTCTCTCCTCTCTCTTCTAATTTCTTTTCTTTTCTCCTTTTCCTTCTTTGTATCTGACTCCCTTTTTATTGAATTAATAAACCTAACTCCTAGTTGTATAAATAATACTCCTCATAATTATTCTAATAATACTCAATACCTACTAACTAATAATTTTATACCTACTTAACTATTAAATCTAACTTTAGCTATTTATTTTATTTATTTATTATTTTTTAACTTAAATAAACCAACACCTACTCTATTTAGTTAATAAATTTAATATTCCACATATATATTTTTTTTCATTTTAGTTGTTGCACCTACCTTTATATATATATATATATATATATAATTTTTTAAGTGTGGCAGGACACTTTCCATCTCAAATTGGAGAGTGGGCAATATATATTTTTTATTATGATAATTATTTGTTTGTTTATTATTACTACTACTTTACTTTAATAACTCTTTCAATAATACACCAATTATTAATTTAAATCAATCAAATCTTCAATTATTTAGCTAGTTGTTAATTAATAATATACTATCTAATAATTCACTACTTAATAATAACACCCACTAATAATTCTAATTTTATTTATTATTATTGTTTTTATTTTGTTCAACTACTTTAATTATTATTATATATATATATATATTAACATGTATTACATTAGGGGCATAAAAGCCTCTTTTAATCTATATAAAGATGAACCTTCGAAGGTAATTTATTATATGATAAAAAAAGTACTGAATAAATAAATAAATAAAATATGCCAATTAGAACAACCTAAGAATTCAACACAAATCAAGTAATTCTACTCCAATATGAAACAATATCCAAAAATAACTCCTCTTGTCTAATTAGGATTATGTTCATCATTTTCCTACCTCAACTAACCTTTGAAGCTTTCTTATATAAACCGCTTAGAGGAATTGAATTAGTTCATATTGCTATTATACTTTTATAGCTTTTCCACCAAAATCAAAGTTAAGCATCATGGTAGACTTGTTGGGAAAGTTGACATCCATTGCCATTCTTTTCTATTTGTGCATATCTTCATCTCAGATAGTTTAATAGGTAAATAGCCAATAATGGCGAATAGTTCCAACAATTCCTTTTTACAAGTTATTACTATACTTTTTAAGCTACTTGGTTTCAAGAAAGGCCTTGTCAAACAAGTAGTTTCTCAGACATCTACTGAGAGGTTGTCCTTTTCTCTTAAGCTAGATAGTATTTGGACTCAATCGCCTAAAAACCTTATTATTATGATGGCAAAGGTTATGGTGAAAAATCTTTCAAATCCTCTCACTCAAGGAAGTGTTGTATTTGTTTTCTTCCGCTTTATTTAATATCAAATCTTTATTAGTTTTTATGTTTTATGTAGTTTATGAGCTTAATTGCATAAAAATCTCTTCTTTTGCAGTTTGCATGGAAAATCATCAAAGTGAAGAGAACCTGAGTAGAAAGACAAAAGATCTAGTAGGAAGAAAAGGGTGTTAAAGGAATCCAACCTAAAGAGGCATGTGGCAAGGTTGTGTTGGGCCTACTTAGCATGGTTGTGCAAATTAAAATTATTTATGCCTTAAAGAAATTGAATTCCAGAGACATTTTAATCGGCACACTCGTGCAAAATTAATTGGTATGATTATGCTGATTTTATAGCTATTAGTCAAAGAAAAAAAAGAGAAGATAGAAAAAAGAAAAATATGCACTGCCGTGCTGTGGCAATTATGTATGCCCATGCATATTGGAAAGTTACTGTTTGCACAAAAATTAATCAGATACCTCTAGAAATATGGTTCTTAACCCTACTTAGAGACCTAAATCCCTATATAAGAGTTGTAAACCCTATCTTAAAGGGTATATTCAGAGATCTTTATTTTTTTGGATCTTGGATAAAAAAAGAAGGCGATGACTAGGGCAATGAGACATCTAAGCTTTGTTGCAAGCTCCATTCAACTCCAAAATCCAAATTTAAGATTTGATTTGAAGAACTTTTAATTTGATTCTTTAGTTTAAGATTAATTATTGATTTATTTTTAATGAGTTATTTTATTCGTCCTTTAAAAATAAATTCTTTTATGTTTGATTTAATTATGTTGAACTAATATCCTTAGTAGGATTAGGTGGATTCAATTGTCATCTCTATGAGTTTTTAATATAGTTCTTTTATTTTTTTTCCTTTTAAATTGATTTGTTATTATAGTGCTTAAGGCTAGTAATCAACTGGCCATTGATTGCTTAATTTATTGTATTGTGCAATAAGCGAGAGCTAAGCATAATATAGATTTAGTAATAACAACCTTAGAAAATTGAACTTACAGATAAGAATTCTTTATAGGGAACCATTTAATTATCCCTTTGAATTATTGAATTGTGCTGCTTGAAATCTCACAAGAGTAGACAAGTACAGGTCTTATTACTTGAGAGAGAGTATCACTGATCTTTGTGGGGGTATTAGTTATCAAATAACTAAGATAGGATTAATTGAATAAGATAAGATTCATAGGTATCACTTGATGAAACCTAATCTTGCGCTTTAATTAATAGTTAGAAGTAGAATTTAATTAGGTTATCACTTTCTTTTTATTTCTCCAAATAATAGAGAAATATGAATTTAGGTTCATTAGAATATTCATTCCCTAAGCATATCACACTCTACTTCCACCATATTACTTGTTTAGACATTATGCACTTGTAGTTAGTTAAGTTAGGATGTAATTTGTTTTTGGTACTATTGCCATAGAATGAAACTATTTAATAATATTAAAATTAAAATTTTTATTATTTGGAATATTTTTTAGTAGTAATTGTCTCTTTTCTGCAAGGTTTGGTACATTATGCAAAGAAACCCACTCTTAACCTTGGAAGAGTATAATCCTGAGATTGAGAAGACATGCAGGGCACTAAATAAGGCAAGAAAAAGAGAGACTTCATCAAGAAAAGAAAGAAAGAGAAAGATTTCATGAAATATAATCTCAAAAGGAAGAGACAGAGGTGGAAATTTAAGAAGAATTCAAAGAAGAAGAGAAAAGTGATCAAGATAGAAACGATAATATGAGAGAGTTTGCCATGCCTTCTGCATAGATTGGTTCAAGCATCACCAGACCATCAGTGAATGCTAACAACTTCAAGCTTAAACCAACATTGATCCAAATGGTACAATAATCCATATTCAATGGATTTAGAAATATGTGACACAATCAAGATAAACGAGATAACTGATGATGCGATCAGACTAAGGCTTTTCCCTTTTTCTCTAAGAGATCGAGCAAAGTCATGGCTACAAAGGCCAGGCCTCTTGAAGTTCAACCACTTGAGATGGACTCTCAAGGTTCTTTTTGTCTAAATATTATCCACTAGGTAAAACTACAAAGTTCCATAATGACATCGCTAGCTTTGTTCAGTATGATAGGGCGACACTTTATGAGGCTTAAGAGAGGTTTAAGAAACTTTAATGAAAATGTCCACATCATAAGATCCCAAATTGGTTACTCATCCAGACCTTTTATTATGGTCTATCTAGTCCTTTGGGAAGCACTATAGATGTAGTTATAGGAAGTGCTCTTATGAACAAACATATGGATGAGGCCTATCAGCTCCTTGAAGCCATGGCAACTAACAACTACCGCTGGTTCAGTTGGAGAATAATTTCTAAGAAGGTAGCTTGGATACATGAGATGGATAACATGTCCATTTTGGCAGCTTACAGGAATGTAATTGCTAGAAAATTAGAGCATGTGAACCTCATCTTTATTGCCTATTGCGAAAATTATGGAGGAAACTATTAGACTGTGGAGTGTTTAGTTCACGAGCAAATTCAATTTGTGGGAAATAAGAGTCATGTACCACTAGCTCCCTTTGGGAACACTTGAATCCCTAGTTGCTAAAACCATCCAAAGTGTCTTAGGGAAATCAAAGTAACCAAAGGGCACCATATCAACTGGTAACCCAAACAGGAATCAAGGCCACATGCAACATCAAGAGAGCAAACGAACTTATAAGGTAATCTTGGAAAAGTTTATTGGTGTAACAACTAAAAGGTTCAAATAGCTTGACAAGCAATATAACAAATTAGAAGCATGGAAGAAGAAAATTGCTAGTCAAAGTAGAAACCTTGAAATCCAAGTTGGCCAAATTGTGAGCTTCTTGAACCACAGGCCTCAAGGCTTATTACATAGCAAAACCAAGATAAATCCTAATAAGCAATGCAAGGTAATAGTTTTAAGAAGTGGAAAGCAACTATAAGAGAGGATGCCAACTAAACCTTCCTTTAAGAAAAATGAGAACTCCATGGCTTAAGAACTAGAAGTTACAGTAGAAACTAGAAAAGAAAAGGAGGAAACACCACTTCAACGTAAAGTCAAACCTTATGTGCTTCCTATCCTTATTCCTTAGAGGTTGAAGAAGCATAAATTGGATGAGCAACATGACAAGTTTTGTCACGACCCAACCCGGGGGCCATGACCGGCATGCAGCCAAACCGAAGTCCGACCACATAAGCCTTAGAAACATTCATAACAGTCTAAGTGCAAAACAGTTCAATACTTATATAATCCTCAAACCTAGTTCAAATGCAAGCCATCAATATAATCAAATCACAATAAAATCATTCTGGAAATCTAATGCAGACAAGTTCTACTTATTACCCAAAAAGGGATTCAGATTCAATCCGCCCAAAAGTTTAATATCCGGAAATCTCTAAGCAGAAAGACCGATAAATACAAACGAAAAACTTGATCGACTTCGCCAATAAGAGAAAGAAGATAGACGAAGGCAATCACTGTAAATCTGCAAGACAATCTGTAAGGGTGTGAGCGCTTTATAGACGCCCGGTAAGTCTATGAGAGGCAGAGAAACATCTAACAGTTATATAAGCAGTACATATAATACATTCACAAATTAAGCAATCAAGATGGTGTGTCGGGGTCACCAATCAGTAAACAGTACAGTATAATATCAGTCACATCCGCCCTTATAACTCCTCAGTACAGTACAGTAATCAGTAATTAGGCATGTAGCCTCAGTAAACAGTATAGGCATTAAGCCTCAGTAACAGTATAGGCATTAAGCCTCAGTAGCAGTATAGACATTAAGCCTCAGTAACCTCCTTCCCCTTCATGACACACCATCACACAGCACAAGTAATATCAAATTCAATATTCTCACATAAATACAATCACATGCAAGTTTCTCTGTCTCCTAAAACATGCGAGGCTGAGTTCGAAAGAATAGTCTAGTGAATATATATAGAAATGATAATATATTATAAGAAGGGTTTATATATATATATATATATATAAAAGTTGTTAGCAAGTAGCACAACACAAACAATTCAAATACACCCATAGAACTTACCTGGTCTAACAGTCAGCTAAGTAATCCGCCACCCTAAGTCTGAGGTGCTGCTGGACCACCGCCTAACCATTAACCATCAATTAACAACCACCCTTACAAATGTATGCAAGTGCAAATGGGAATGCATGACGTGAATGCACACAATTCAATAGTTTCCACAACAAGGTTAAACATTTTCGTCAACCAATCATAACTTAATTATCACAATACCACACCTTTAAACTTTTTTTCCAGAATATAAAATGTCATTAAAAAGTCCTTACAATTTAAATTCATCAAATACCTTATTTAAATATTCAATATTCACAAAATACAATTTTACCGATAAAACCTGAATAACGAGTGTCAACTTGTAAAATTCAAAACAATTAACCAGTATATGAAAAATTTATAATTTTCAACCAGAAATTAATGATATCTTAAAAGCATCCTACCAAAATTTCATAATTTTTTGAGACTTAGAAGTCCCTCAATCAATTTTTATTCATAACAGTATACAGCTCACAAGGTATACTGACAGCAGTAGAAAGATTTAATTATTTCAAAACTATAACAACAGAAACATAACCCAATCATATTTTTCTTGTAAATTAGACTTCCAGAACTTCAACATATATGAAAATCAAATCTAAAACATTTTTACACATTTTAATATGAATTTCAAAAGTTACAGATGATGAAATCGTACCTACAGTACAGTTCTTCAGACAACAGTAGTAAACTTGAATTTTCCAGAAATATTAGATGCTCCAAAATCCCAAAAATTATTTTTCTCATAAACTAGACTCAATTTTGAGCCACATATATCCAAATTTTAGATTTTTATCATGTTCCAATATTTAATTAAAAATCGAGCAACATACAGCACTAACATCAAACTTCAGCAGAAAATTAAATCATCCAAAAACTCAAAGAAAACAATTAATTCGAAAACCCTAACACCCAAATCAATTCAATCCAACCCTAATTCAATATATTCATCAAGTTCCAGAACCCAACACACTAGCCAAATCAATTAATTCAACACCAAGATCCATCAAAACAATAAAAATCCCAAAACCTAACCTATTTTGTAAAAATCAATTTAATTAAATAATAATTCAAATTTAGCCAAATTAATTAAGAAAATACCAACCCAATATGATACTAATATGAAATAATTAAATGGAAGTCGAAATAATGCAAAAGGAATCAAGAAAAACCTCAAAAAACCCAAAAACTCAAAAAATTTGGCTGCTAGAACAGAGGTCAAAACGACATCGGCGAGCCACGCCGCGCCACGCGAAACGACTGAACGCCAGACGCTGAATGACAATCCCCTGGCTCGCGTTGCTCCACCGAACGACAAGCTTCCTACGCCAAACGACACCGGCACCCTGCGCTCGCACTGACGAAACGACTCCCCTCTGTTTTCTGCCCAAAAAATCTTAATTTCTCTCTTTTTTTCAAAACACCCAAAAAATAGAAGACCTCTAACATTACCCCCATCAGATTTTAGGCCTATTTATAGGAAAACAACTCTCCAAAATTATATTTTTACCCCAAATTAATTTATTTTAATTCAAAAACACCCCAAAACTATATATTTTCCTAAAAATTACCCAAAACCATAAAATTCACAAAATCAACTCAAATTTATTTTTAACTTCAAACTTTAACCCAAAATAATCTATAAATATGTTTTACACATAATAATACCCGAAAATATCGAAAACGACAAAAATCCAAAAATGACGAAAATACCCTCGGCACCCAAAAATACAATATTATACTCAAAACGACCGTCTCGTCGTCCTGAGTATTAAAAAGACATTCAAACCATCAAATTATGTTCAAACGACATATGAGGGTACAAAATGACTATTTTGCCCCTAAACTTAAAATCATTCAAAAACCAAGAGTTTTACAAGTTTATGGAGATCTTCAAGCAACTTCAAATTAATATCCCTTTTGCAGATGCCTTAACCCATATGCTTATATATGCAAAGTTCTTGAAGCAATGGCTATCTAATAAGAAGAGAATAGCGGATGATGCAAGGATTGTACTTATTGAGGAGTGAAACTCTATCATTAAGAACTAACTCCCTTCAAAACTAAAAGATCCAAGGAGTTTATCAATTCCTTATACTATTGGTGAATTCAATTTTAACAAAGCTTTATGTAATTTAGGTGTTAGCATAAGTCTAATACTTAATTCAATTTGCAGGAAATTAGAAATCATTGATTTGAAGGCTGCAAGAATGACACTATAGTTGACTGATCGATCCATTTAACATTGCTTGGGAATCGTGGAGAATGTGCTAGTGAAGTTAGACAAATTCTGCTTATGTGCAAATTTTGATTGCCCTACTAGCATTAAGGACTTTAGACCCATCTTTTTATGTAACGTGGTAAAACACTTGTAAGGTATTGAACACCTAATAGGCTGAAATGTCTTTTACCTAATATTATTAGTCTATCTCAATCTACTTTTGTCCTAGGGAGGCTTCTTACAGATAGTGTATTAGCTACATTTGGGTTAATCCATATGAAGAGAAAAATAAAGGGCAAAGTGAAGCGGCTTTCAAAATAGATATTAGCAAGTCACATGATCTGGTCAATTGAGATTTTTTGAGTTACTTTTAAAATTGGGCTTTGATAGTAGATGGGTGAATATCATTATGTTATGTGTTAAGACTATTTGTTATTTGATTTCTTTTAATGGTATGAATATGAGTCCTATTCTTCCAAGCTAAGGCTTAAGACAAGGAGACCCTCTGCCTCCTTATCTCTTTATATCCTATATGCAGAAGGATTATTTGAATTATTTAGAAAAATATAATGGAGAGGGGATATTCATTGTTGTAGGGTGGCACATAATAGTGTATGTGCTAGTATTTCTCATTTGTTCTTTGCATATGGCAATTTTTTCTTTTTTTAAGGCTACTGAAAGGAAAGTTTTAGTGGTGAAGGATTTATTGAGAATTTATGAGCAAGCTTCCAAGAAAGTTATTAATTTCCAAAAGTCAAGGATTTCATTTAGTTCTAATATGTCTAATGATGTTAAGTTTGATATTTTGAGGATTCTTGATATTCATTCTCCTCTTGATCATAGGAAGTCTTGGCCTTCCATCTCTAATTGGTAGGAAAAAAAGCATGTTTTCTTGTTTAAAGGAGAGATTACATAAGAGAATTAGTTTCTCTCTTGTACAAGCAACGAAATTTTATTAAAGATGGTGGCTCAAAATTTGTTCACTTATTATATAAATATTTTTCTTATTCCTATTTCAGTTTATGAGGAATTACAGAAAATGATGAATTGTTTCTGGTGGAAAAATATGAGTAATGATAATATATGGTTTGTGTGTTGCAAAGGAATTTGGTGGTTTAATTTTTCAAAATTTCCACAGTTTCAATTTAGCAATGCTTCCTAAATAGGGTTGGAGATTAATTTTCAATCTGAATTCTCTTTAGGGTCAAATTTACAAAGCTAAATATTACAAAGATAAGGATTTTTTGGATGCAAATGTTGGTAGCAATCCAAGTTTAGTTTGGAGGAGTACTATTTCTGCAAAGGATTTGCTAAACAAAAGATGATAATTTTTATGCACTACCTAGGAATGCTATTTCAACTCCTAATCTAAAGGTTTGTGATTTATTTGTTCCTAATCAATTGTGTTGAGATTGCATGAAGCTTAATGAGTTATTTGAGGAGGAAGTAGTGTCCAATATCTTGTTAATTCCACTGGGTAATAGGAGGAGAGAAGATTGTAGAATTTGGCACTATACAAAGCAGGCCCGGCTATGAGGGGGAGCACCCTGAGCGGTTGCTCAGGGCCCCTCAAATACTGTTTCATGTTATTTTTATGAACTATTGATAAAACACGTTTCATGTTAATATGTAAAAATTACATATTAACTATTGATAAAACATGTTTCATGTTATTTTTAGTATTTAATTTATATAAATACTTTTAAAAATTTATATAAAAATTATTGTATAAAAATTTTATATTTTACTATTTAATTTATATAAAAATTATTATTTTACATTGTTATTTTTAGACCCTTAAGTCCTAAATATTTATTTTTAGACGGTCTCTCAAATTCAAAATTTTCGCTCCGACACTGTTTTTTAGGGGCCCATATTTTAATTTATGTTCGGGGCCCCTAAAATATCCAAGACGGCCCTGATACAAAGAATGAACATTCAGTTAAGTATGACTATGTTTTGGCTATGAATCAAATTTTCTCTATCATCTCATTGGTTATACCAGGTGATTATGCTAAGTTATGGAGACTTGATATTCTCTAAAAGTGAAGATTTTTATTTGGAGGATTTTACACAAGATTTGCCTACTAAATTGAAACTTATTTCTAGAAGCGTGAATGTAAAAACTACCTATGCTTTTTGTGGGAAAAATGAAGACGTGCACCATGTCTTTTTGACTTGTCCTATGACTGTTGATTGTTGGAATTTACTTGATTTGAATTCTAATTTTTCGTCTTTTAATTATTTTTCTCATACCTATTGGAGAAAATGATATGCAAAAAATTCAAATGATGTGTTTGGTTGCATGAGGTCTCTAGTACTCACAGAATCAATTATTTCCGAATGGGGAAATTAGGCCAGTACACAATTTGTCCTTATAGCAAAACAGATGTAGTTCAATTAGGAGGTTTCTAAAAAGGTTGATCCGTCAATTATAATTTAAGCTTGCCTAATATCTGCACAATTTGATTGGGAGAAACATGCAGCAGGTCATCTAAAGTGCAACTTTGACGTTGTTGTGTTTACTGTAGAAAACCGAACCACCTATGGAGTTGTTGTGAGGGACCAATTTTGTGGCTTTATTTTGGGATTTTCTAGCCATGTTGGTAGTGTTTATACTCCTTCAATTGTTGAGGCTGTTGCTCTTAAAGAAGTTCTCTCTTGGATTAAGAGCGAAGGTTTTGAGAATATAGATATTGAAATGGACTACTGAGGACTTTATAATGGTCTGCGTTTATCTTCTCTCAATATTTCTAAATTTGGTTACTTGGTTTAGGACTGTTTGAATTTAAGTTCTGAGATTAAGGGCAAAGTCTTTTATTAGATTAATAGATTTGCTAACTCAACTGCTCATTCTCTAATAAGGGTGGCTTTTTATAAGTTATATGCAAATCACTATATTTGGAGTACTTTTCCTAGTATTTTTTTCTTACATGATTCATTTAGATCTGATTCAAGGGCGAAAACAAGGATCCTAGGTTTTAGAGGATATGGGGAAGGTATATTGACCCAAGTGTAGTTGATCATGTTCTTTCCTTCTAATTATTTTGATTTCTTTACAGTAAGAATATTTTCTCTTTTTGATAAAAAAAATATAAATATAAATATATTATTATTAATTTATTTCAACTAAATCAATTAATTCTATACTATTATAAAACTGCCTAAATCAAATATCACAAATTGAAAAAATTTTATGTCACTAATTGAGCTGAATAGAAAAAATTGATTATATGATCTCTACTAATGTAGTAAACCATTTTTTTAATATTTAATAAATAATATTTTTTTAAAAAAAGTTGGCACAAAAAAATATAAGAAAAAAATACAAAAAGAGAAAATAAAAGTATTTTCTGATAGGGAAAACTGAAAAAAACTTGAATTTTATGCATGTGACCTAGCCAAAGTGGGAGATTTAGCTATGTAAATATTATATAGAATAATCCATAGAATATATCATATAATATCTCTAGAATATGCCATAGAATATTTAAAAAATATACCACAAAATATTTTTAGAATATACTATAGAATATTTAAAAAATATGTCATGAAATAATCCATGAAATATGCTAGTTTAATTTAGACTATTAGATAAAAATCATCACTACCGTCCATTGAGGAGATGAAAAAGTATATATAGGGGTGAGAGGAGAGTGAGAGGAGGAAGAAGAGAGGTGGGGAAGAGAGAGTGAAGAGAGAGAGAGAGAGAGAGAGTGAAAGAGAGAGGAAATATTTCAAGAAGATATTTACGTAGAGGAAATTGTAGAGATTTAAGTCTTATTAATTATAAGAAGTGCACTTAGTAAAATTTATAAATTAGAGCAGTGAATAACAAAAATTTATCAATTTAACAAGCGAAGTTTGCACAATCAGATAAATATCTATGAATTTTAATTTTTATATTGCAAGTTTAATATTGATTTTTACTGAGATTTTAGATATATACATGTGTTTTATTTTTTTACTTGTCAATTTTTCTATATATTAAGTTTTATTTAATAGCTATTATGAGGTATAATTATGGTAGCATATTGTGTTATTAATTATATGTTTAGAAAAATTCTGACTAAGAAAAGATTTGGTATTTAAGTTTTTTTATTATGACCCATCACCTTTTTCTGAGAATTTTTCTGGTATAATTGTTGGTGCAATTGTTCACACATTATATATATTATTTGTAAAAAATAATTCATTTTTCACAATAATTAGTACCCATTTATTTTAATATTTTTTATTTTCCTGATCATTCATAATAAATATATTTTTATCTTAATTAATTGGTTAATAACCTAAGACAACTTAAGAATAATATGACAAATGTCATATTAAAATAAAATAAAAATATTATATTTCGATAGTAAATATCATAATCTAATACAAATAATTTTATGTTTAGATATATACGTATATAATACCAAATATATAAAACTAAATATTATATCTAGGAAGTAGATATAGTAATCAAAGAATAATAACAGAATAAAAATAATTTTTAAATATTAAAATAATAATAATCATAAAATAAAAGAAATATATTTAAATGGTTATATTAGTAAGTAGATATAATTATTAAAAATAATATATAAAAAATAACAAATCAAGAGGTAATCTGTAAAAGTGATAACATAAAAATATGATAATAATAATAATAACAACAACAACAACAATGATAACAGAATAATAAATACTTTGAACTACGAAGACTTTGATTCTGTCAAGTAGATACATAGTCATTTAAAATTAAATTTTAAATTCAATTCCATTTTAATTAAAAAATATTTTTCCTAAAAATTTATATTAATAAATTATAAAAATAAACAAAATATAAAAATATTTAATTAAAAAGAAAAATAAAAACAGCCATATCCAGAGAGGAAACATAATTCAAAAGTAATTATAATAAAATATTAAACTATTTAATAGCATGAAATTATTATATTCAAATAGTAAAAGATAAAAATTAAGTTATTAATTAATAAATAAAAAAATATATCAACGAAGGTAATAAAATTATAATAAAATAATAAAATTAAATAATAAGTTTGTTAAAAATATTTGTATTCAGATAGTAGTTATAATAATTGAAATAAATAATTAAGATTTATATATTTAGACAATAAATATAATTTTTTCTGTGAGTATAAAAAATAAATAATAAAATATCACAATACTTATAGTATAAAATTTGGATATTATAAGATACTTTTCTTTCTCTATGTATAATTAATCCCTCAAATCTTATTTTTGAAAATAAAGACTATTAATATATGTTTAATTAAATTATATAATTGATTAGTAACAATTTTTAATATATATAAAATAATAATTAAATATAACTCGATAAAAAATAAAATAAAATTTATAATTCACTGATTCTCTACCGCCCCATATGCAACAACTAAATTTTTTTTTTATAATTTGATTTTTTTTTTCTTATAAACAAACACTGCACACATTTTTTTTAACAATTTGATTTTGTTTTTTCTCTTAAAACCATTGCACGCTCTTATCAAGACTTTTGGTCCAAAAAGGCCAGCGGGCGGAAGGGGAAATGGGAATAGATAAGACGGTCCATCAATTATTACGAGTAGACATGCTTTAAAATTGAATTTTAAGATCCGAATATGAATTTTTTTTTTTTATCAATATCATAATCTCAATCCAGAATTAGCAAAAAAACAAAAACGTTATTTGGAAGGCTAATAATATAATTAAAAGAATGTGCAAGAGATCAGTGTTTACTTCAACGTGGAATGTATGTGGACTATATCCATATTAAACTCGAAATATTCTTTATCTTTTCTGGTCAACAAAGGTCAGCTCGTAATTATTAAACCAAAGATGAAACTGGGACTAAAGCAATATAGACAAGTATATCTTAATTAAAGTAAGGTGCCTTTTATTAAAAAATATATATTAAAAAATATAAATATATGGTTTTTTTATTGGAACGTAATATTGTTTTTTCATAATAAATAGTTTTTTATTAGTTAAATGGACAAAAAAATATATGGTACGTAATTTAATTTATTGGGAGTTTAAGCGACAAAGAATAGGTGCTTTTAGAATAATTTTGGATAAATTTATATATTAAGTCACATCAAATTGATTGTCAAGGATGCACTCTTAATTAATAAAAAAATTAGTCTCTAATTTTTTTATTTATTGTGCTTTAATTTTTATATATCGCTTAAAAAATAATTTTAAAATATAAAATTTTTATTATTTCAAAAAATATAAAAATTAAATTTCGAACTGATTGATCTTATTACTTAGATGTGAAATATAATTTTTAATTAATATATAAATTGATGCTATCTTAATGATTACGTCAAATTAATAGTCCTTGAGATAAGAATGAATGTAACATATGAAACGGATGTCCAAGGCCATGGATTCTTCCATAATCTACCATAATTTCCATGGGTTGGAAAAACTATATCCACGGGCTGATTAATGGAAATGGTTAGTTCAGAATCAGCAACTTTGATTCATGGTAATTATAAATCTTAATGGCTAATAATTGGTTCAGTTAAAATTTAGACTCCTAAATTATAAGTTGATTATGATTTTTTAAGTATAGTCTTAAAAATAGACAGATGGGACTTATTTTTACTAAAAATTGTTGAAAATTGAAGGAAAGATATGCAAATCAGAAGGGAGACTAAGCGAGCGCAAAAAAAAAAAAAAAAAAAAACGATTCTACATGGTCATAAAATAGCTTGGTATGTTAAAAAAGTTGGATTAAAACTTTAAAAAAACTATAAAATAGACAATTGAAAAAATTTAACCCAAAGTTTTAAATTATAAAAGTTAAATTTAAGGTGGCTTAGTTAAATTAATTAGTTCACATAAAATCAAAATTGGTCCCCAAATAATAAGTTGGAAGGCCTTCTCTGCCTCATTTGTCCATACAAAATTTTCACCTTCTATACAATTTATAATTAAATTTCTTATTATTTGGGGACCAATTTTGATTTTATCAACGAAGACCGCTACTTAATTACCTCAACTTTAGACCTATAAACCTTCAATCTCTTTCTAGAACATAACATAGGAACAACGTTTTAGAAGTCATAAACACAAGGGCGAAGGCACTCAGCTATCTCCCTTTAATTTTGGAATTTTTTTAATATATACATATATATTATTAAAATTTTAAAAATATTTAATTGTCTTCCTTCAAAATTTTAAATTACTCTCGTATTTTTTACTTTTACAAAAAAATTAAAACAACAAATTCTATATAAATTATTATTCTCTAAATAAATATATATCTCTTCTAAAAAATTAACCAAAAATAAAAAAAATTACGGGGACAAATTTACTGAGAAAGGATACAAAGCTAAAATTTTTATTTTTTAATATATTTTTATTTTCTTAATTTATTCTCTTTGGTTAATTAGATTTTGTTATTTATATAAAAAAATTATTATTTATATTATTTTTAATATATATATATATGACATTTTTTTCCCCTCTTTGCTAAATAGTCTTGGCTTCGCCATTGCATAAACACACACATCTTCGCTACTGCATTAAGTTTTTCCCAATGAAGTACATTTAGAACCTCTTGCAAGTATTGCAAGTATTTTAGGAGGTTACCACTATATATTAAAATATTGTCAAAGTTTGTATACAACAACAAATTTGTAATTGAATGGTGTCAATGCATGGTTCATCATATGCATAAAAGTGTTTGATGCATTTGACAATCCAAATGATATTACCAACCATTCTTATAATTCTTCCCATGTCTTGAAGCTTGTTCTTCACTCGTCTCATGGCCTAAACTAAATATGATGGTATAACTTGGAAAATATTAATGCACCACTAATTTGATCCAGTAAATCATCCAAGTGAGGAACAGAAAACCTATGCCTCATAGTGATCTTATTGATGTCTTAACTATCTATACAAATACACTAGAAACCATTCTTCTTAGGTATCAACATGGTTGGCACTACACATGGGCATAAGCTTTCTCATACATACTTCTTAGCTACTAGTTCCTTCACCTACTTTCACAACTCCTAATGTTCACTAGGCTCATTCGGCAATGTACTCTATTTGGTAGAACTGCACTTGGCTCTAAGTCAATTTCGTGTTGAATATCACATGAGGGTAGTAACCCATCGGGCAATTCATTTGGAAAGATATCGCTAAATTCTGCAAATAAAGGGGGACTGCTCGTATGACACTCTTAGCTTTGTGGTAACCTCATTTTCAGTAAGCGCAAAAACCTTTATTGCACCCTTCAACTCATTCATAAGATAATAATTTGGTACTATCTCTATTTAGTTTTACGTTGTTTGACTCTATACTAGCCAGTAATACTATTTTTACATTGTCAAATATGAACGTATAAAATTAGTGCGGCCATCATATATGATCTTTCTACCATACTATTAAGGTCTTTTTAATAATAAATGACATGCATCCATGATAATCACATCATACTATGCATTATCTTCATATCTAGAACCAATAGAAAAAAGAGATCAACACTTGTTGGGAAACATCTCATCTGTTTTTTTAACCAAGCCGACTTTTAGGTCCTAAGATGTTTTTCTGTCTTAATTCCTAGTTTTTGCACCGCATCTACTATAATAATATTCTCACAGCTATTAGCATTAATGACAGAGTGATAGACATTCCTATCAATGACAAAGTGACAGATTTTACCACGTATAGTGCATGGATTAGAAGATATTACTCAGTAGCCAAAGAGAGAAAGTATTGGTAGCAATGATTGTTCCTGTACTATGACTAGTAAGCCATTTTATTTCTGTTGTATTGAGTTGTTTTTCTCTTTGAGTTGTTGGGATTTTTTCACATGATCTGAAATTATGGTAGGTTGGGTGTATGTAGGTAGCTTATAGGCTTATATAGATTGACTTATTAATAATAAAAAATAATGATTTATCAAAAAGAAAAATGTATAGATATCCAACCTTGCATGCTTAAAAATGTAGAAGAAATAAAAGTTTCCCACTGGAATTTTGTTGGGATGAAAAACCCAATTCTGTGTGTTGGCTGCACTTTGATGAATAGTTGCAAAAACTACACACTTCAAAGTGTGGTAAAAAAAATAATAAAAATTATGATACTATTTTGATAAAATATCACTAAGAAGAGTCATTTATTTCATATCTACAAAGTTCTTGACTACACTTCCTTTTGTGCTTTTTGCAAACATAGAGGCCAATATTCTCATTGAGGACTCAAGTGTTGGCAAATGGGCAAACTGATGCAATATTCTGGACATAATTGGGATATTTTGTGGTGAAAGGACGAACAGGAACTGGAATCAATTGAAGGTTTACTTTTCTTTTAATTGCACCACCAAAAGATTCAGTCATATCCAGTTCTTTTGGCATCATTCCATTAGGAAGTTTCCAGTCGAAATGATATAGTAAATGTGCAAGGAAACGTTCAAGATTTGTTATGCCTAATATCATACCAGGACATACCGTTTTTCCTGCACCAAATGGAGCAAACTCACATTTAATGCTTTTGTAATCAACTGAACTATTAATAAATCTTTCTGGGTAGAATTTGTCATGATTTGACCAAATAGTGGGATCTCTTGAAATCGCCCACACATTAACCAACACTTTGGTTTTGGGATTAATGTCATATCCGTTAATCTTAGTCTTTTCCCTGCATTCTCTTGGAATTAATGGTACTGCAGGATGTAATCTCAATGTTTCTTTACCACTAATTTAAGAATTTCAATTCGTCAAATCTTTCTTCCTCAATATAACCTTTTTCACCAAAAACTAACCTTATTTCTTCTTGTGCTTTTTTCAATGCTTTTTGGTTCTTTATCAACTCTGACAATGTCCATTCTGCAGTTTTTGAGGATGTGTCGCTTCCAGCACCAAACATGTCCTGATATAAAATTCACCAGTCATATTAGCTTCTAAAAGTAATTTTTTTTCCTTAAACAAAAGAGAAGGTAAACTAACCAGGATTGCTCCTTTAATGGCATCATTTGTTAAAGGAACTTGACGATTTCCATTTTCTTGAAGATTTAAAAGAACATCTAAAAGATTTTCAACTTCATTCTGTTCATCACCACTTGTCTTGGATGATCCTTTTGCCCTATTGGCTCTGTGCTCACCTATTATGTCTTCAAGAATCTCATCTGCTTCTTTATGTAACTTATCAAATTTATCCTTTTCCCCACTAATCACATGATGTGCTTCAAAGGAAGGAAAAACATTGCCAAGACTAAAGCCTGCTCCAGCCTCAACAATATCGTCTATAATTCTTAAAAGGGCATCTTGATTTTTACATTTCTTACCAACAGTAGTTCTTGCAATGATCGAAGTCGTTAATAAAAAAAGCTTGCGAGTAAGATTCACTGGCGATCCGGCTTTGGAATGAAGAAATTGTACAAAATCTTTCTCTTACATATTTAAAAGACTGAACACGCTTAGTACTAAGCAATCCCAGGGTGATAATTTTCCTCATTTGTCTCCATTGATCTCCATACGACCCAAAAAACAATGTCATTTCGATTATATAGAACCATTTTTGCTGCAATAACTAAGGGTCGTTCAGCGAAAACTGTGTCTTGTGTTCTTAATACTTCTTTAGCTCCTTCCGCTGAAGAAACTATAACTGCGTAAACTTCGCCAAGTTGAACACTCTGTTAAAAATACGGTGGATATAAACCAAATAAAAAATAAAAGAAAGAAAGAAAGAGAAAAAGAGGAATTGATAAACTCAAATTTATTGTATTTTTATTCGACTACTTACAACTTGTTTTCTTATATATTTATACTACACAATAATTACAAAATTAGAAAGCTAAAACAAGAAACTACTATTTTAATGTACGTCTTTTAATTACAAATAATTAATAACCAATTATTAATAACAAAAGAACAATTTGTTAAAAATAAATTATTAAAAAATAGCAAGTTTAGTTTTCAACATCTCATCGTAAACTTAATATTTTTTCAACGCTAATCATCATTCTCATCTTTTGAAAAATATCATATTTGAATAGTTTCGTAAAAATGTCAGCAAATTGATCAAGTGACTTTACGTTCTCCACTTCTACTTGCATGTTCTCAATGAACTGACGAATAAAATGATATTTTGTCTCAATATGTTTACTTCGATCATGAAATACAAGATTCTTTGCTATAGTAATAGCCGACTTATTATCCATTTTATTCTTCACTGGCTCAGTATCCTCAAAATAAAGTTTATTTAATAATATTTTTAACCAAATTGTATGGCATGCACAAGCAGTACCAGCAACATACTCATCTTCACAAGATGAAAGAGTTACTATTGGTTGTTTCTTAGAGCACCAAGAAATTGAATTATTTTCTAAAAAGAAAATAAATCCAGTTGTACTCTTTCTGTCATCAATGTTTCCACCATAGTCACTATCACAATATCCAGTTAGCTTGAATTCCTTTGAAGGCGAATAAAAAATTCCATAATCAAGAGTACCTTTTAGATAACGGAGAATTCTCTTTGCAACTTTCATGTGTGTTTCTGTTGGATCCTCCATAAATCGACTAACAAGTCCAACTGAAAATAAAATATCAGGTCTAGTACAAGTAAGATACCTTAAGCTTCCAACAAGACTTCTAAATAATATTGGATTAACCTTTTGCACTCCTTTTTCCTTTTTAGAAAGTTTTACACCACACTCCATTGGTGTGTTAGTGTTAACAGGATTACAATCCAACATGTTGAAATTTTTCAATAAATTCGTCACATAAGCTTCTTGCGAAATAAAAATTTCATCCTCTGTCTGTTTGACTTCTATTCCAAGATAATAGGACATGAGTCCCATATCACTCATTTCAAATTCTCGAGCCATAGCCTTCTTGAAATCATCAAACATTATTTGATTGTTTCCTGTGAAAATAAGATCATCCACATAGATACAAATAAATAATAAGTCTTTTTCCTCCTTTTTCACATAGAGTGTATATTCATGATTGCATCTTGTGAAACCATTCTTATACGAGTACTGATCAAGATGACTATTCCGAGCACGTGGTGCTTGTTTTAACCCATATAAAGCTTTCTTCAATCTTAACACCTTATCTTCAGAGTTTTTAATAACAAAACCCACAGGTTGTTCAACATAAACCTCTTCCTCAAGATAACCATTAAGAAATGCAGATTTCACATCCATTTGATGGATTTTCCACTGGTTCTGCGCCGCAAGTGATAGTAACAGACGAATTATCTCCAGTCGAGCAACAGGAGCAAAAAACTTCATCATAATCAATGCCTTGTTGTTGCTTATAACCCTTAGCAACAAGTCTCACCTTGTATCTTTCTACTTCACCTTTTGAGTTCTTCTTGATTTTATATACACATTTGACACCTATAGCTTGATGTCCACTTGGAAGTGTTGCAAGCTCCCAAGTATTATTCTTTTCTATGGCTTGAATTTCTTCCTTCATCGCCTGAACCCATCTCTTATCTTTCACAGCTTCTTTAAAGCTTGAAGGCTCATCATTAGAGAATAGACACAATAAATTTTCGTCATCTATTCTGTCAGTTTCTTCATAAAGATCTGCAAGGTTATGGTATCTTCGAGGACCTTCACTTGAACTTAATGAAGGGGAAGCTGCTATTGATGTTGCAAGAGAAGGAGCAGGTGTTGTTGGGTCTGTAATTTCACCTTGATCTTCTTGTGGTAGATTTTCTTCCTCATTAAAGTATGGAAGAAAATCATAAATGGCTTCTTCTTGTTTATTCCAGTCCCAAGCTCCATTTTCTTCAAATTCAACATCTCTGCTAACTAAAATTTTATTATTTTTTGGATCAAAAAGCTTATAGCCTTTTGAGTTCCCATCATAGCCAATAAAAACGAGCTTCTTGCTTATATTATCAAGCTTTGATCTCTCTTGTTCTAGAACTTGAGCATAAGTTATGGAGCCAAATACTCGTAAATGTGACACATTTGGCTTTTTTCTACTCCAAGCTTCTTGAGGTGTCACTTTATTCAAACTTTTAGTAGGTGAACGGTTAGAAAGATAGACTGCACATGCAACTACTTCTGCCCAAAACTCTCTTAACATCTACTTGCTTTTTAACATGGTCTCTGCCATATTAAGAATTGTCTAGTTCTTTCTTTCAACAACTCCATTTTGTTGTGGCGATCTAGGAATGGTCATAGGAAGACGAATTTCATATGTATCACAAAATGCTTTAAACTCATTAGAAGTGAATTCACTACCTCTGTCAGTTCACAAAGATTTTATATTATAATTGCTCTCCTTTTCTACGCGGGCCTTGAACTTTTTGAAAGTTTCAAATGCTTCACTTTTATGCTTCAAGAAATAAACCCAAGTTTTCCGTGAATAATCATCTATAAAAAAGCAAAAAATAAGAGCTTTTACCAAGTGATTTAGGTTTGATTGGTCCACAAACATCTGCATGAATCAATTGTAGTAGCTTGGTAGCTCTTGAATCGGAATGCTTCGGAAAACTCTTTCTCGAATGCTTTTTAAGTAAACAAGCTTCACATAATTGACTTGGATGGTCAATTTTTGGAATTCCTTTCACCATTTTCTTCATTCCTAAGTCTTTAAGGCCTTCAAAATTTAAGTGCCCATATCTCATATGCCATATCCAAGATGGATCTTTCACGCAAGCTTTCAAACATATGGCTTCATTTGTCTTCATATCTAACAAGAACATACGGTTTGTGGTCATAGAAACTTTATCAATAAGTCTTCTTTCTTTATCTCTTAGCCAAAGATAACGATCTTCCATAACTATTTTACAACCATTCTCCATTAGCTGCCCAATACTTAAAATATTATTTTTCATTTTTGGTATGTAATAAACATTAGGAAGGAGTTTATGACTTTCATTGTTTAGCTCAAATAAAATTGTTCCTTTTCTTTGATCTCAACCTTGGATTCATCGCCAAATTGTACATTTCTAGTCACATTAGTGTTGAGTTCTAAAAATTTATTTTTATCACCAGTTATATGGTTACTTGCTCCGTTGTCCAAGTACCATGTACTTCTTTCACATTTTTTATCTTAATTGAATGTAAGGAATAGAGTTGGGTCCTCTAAATCTTCCTCTTGTATAACAAGTTTAGTCTCTTCTTCTCTCTTGGCTTGACATTCCCAAGAGTAATGTCCATACTTTCCACATGAATAACATTCAATGTGGGTCTTATCAATCTTTGCTTCATTGTTCCTCTCAAAATTGCCTCTTGCTCTCCCTCTTCCACGACCTCTAAATAATTTTGATTTCTCATCTAGTAAGAATTTTGCTCTTCTCTTCCTCTTTCTCGACTATATCCTCTTCCTTGGCCTCGACCTCTTCCACGTCCTCAGCCTCTTCTACTACTTTCACCAGCTTCTCCTTTGCTATTTAGTGAAAGTTTTGCTTGCAAGGCGTGCTTTGTGTGCTCTTACTTTCCTCTATTCATTCTTTCCTCATGAGCCCGTAAAGACCCATTTAATTCATCAATAGACATAACTTCTAAATCCTTTGATTCTTCGATTGCCACCACGATATGATCAAATTTAAAATTGAGGGAGCGAAGGATTTTTTCTATAACACGAATATTTTTCAACTTTTCTCCAAGTCTCTTCATTTGGTTCACTGCTGCCAGGAAGGACCCTTGTGAAAATAATCCGAAATGGATTCACTTTCTTTCATTACAAGAGATTCAAACTCAGCCTTTAGAGTTTGAAGACACACGTTCTTCACTTTGTCTACTCCCATGACAGAATTTTGAAGAGTTTTCCATACTTGCTTAGAGTTTGTCTCATTAGCAATTTTTTCAAACATCTTATCATTCAAGCCTTGATGAATGATAGTTAGTGCACATTGTTCCTTCTTTCTTTCTTTCTCCAAAATATCCCTCGCAGCTTGTTCTAAAATAGCCACATTTTCAGGTTCCACATAACCTTTATCGACGACATCCCAAACACCTTGAGCACTTAGGATGACCTTCATTCGGAGTACCCAATTTTCATAATTGAGTTTGGTGAGTTGAGGGTATTGGAAAGAAAGATTATTTGTATTTAAAGACATTCTTATGATCTAGGCTCTGATACCACTTTGTTGAAAATGTGGTGGATATAAACTAAATAAAAAATAAAAGAAAGAAAGAGGAATTGATAAACTCAAATTTATTGTATTTTTATTCGATTACTTACAACTTGTTTTCTTATGCATTTATACTACACAATAATTATAAAATTAGAAAGCTAAAACAAGAAACTACTATTTTAATGAACGGCTTTTAATTACAACAATTGATAACCCATTATTTATAACAAAAGAACAATTTGTTAAAAACAAATTATTAAAAAATAACAAGTTTAATTTTCAACACACTCATCACATGTCTGTGAATTTTGGCCTAGTCTCTTAGCTGGTGATGGGGTAGACCTGGGCCAATTAGCTGGTGAATATTATCTATCAGAGGTAATTTCCATGGTCCTGGAGGAAGATTGATGGAGCCATCTTCTTCTTCTTTTTGTTCCTTTATTTTTGATGCAATGAACATGAAAAGAATGAAGGTTAAAAGGGCTAGAGATGCTGGGATTTTCTGACCCATATTGTTGAATATTTTGGTGAGACTGCTTATGGCGGAAGCAAACTGATCAACCTGCACCAATCAATTTCGATATATGATTTATTCAAGTAAAATAAAATCAATTGGTATAAATAATATCTGTTTTAAGAATTGCTGAGTTCCAAATTACAATACTGACGCTTGAATAAGGACTGCTAACTCAACAAGGCTATTAATAGAAATAATTAACATATTAGGCATAGTTGTGTTATATAATTTTTCAATATATTACTTGTGTTTTTGAATGTCATTCAAAATGAATTTTACTTAACTGTCCCAATAATTAATTTAAATTTTATTTTAAAAAATTTACGATTTATAATATTTTTTATAATGATTTCAAAACCGATATGATTTTTTCACATATTATGTTAAATTCTACAAAAAAAAAGGAGCATTTTACAGCGAATTTAGAGATGCCGCCTCTACCCAAATGGTAAAAAAATAAAATATAATATAAGACGAGGCGGTTAAAAGTTTTGCCCCTACGTTAAGGCGAAATTTTAGCTCCAGTAGAAATTTTATTCTCGCGCAGAGTAGAGTGTTTATTGACTCTGAACTGCTAGCTTTATTTTGGCGTGTTTTCTCTTTGAAATTTCATCTTTGTTCTATTATCATTTTCTTAAATCCCTAAAGCCCCAAAATCTGTCATCCCCGATTATCATTCCTCAGCTGATTGAAGTGTGAATTTAGTTGTGAAGTGTTAATTGTTTCGGATTTCTCTCTCTAATAGACTTAGAGCAACAATTTCTTAGTTGCTCTTTTAGGTTTTTGTTTGCTTATTTCATTAATGGCATTTGCGAGGTTTTTTTTTGTATTTTTCGTTATTTTCATCATTAGCATTGTTTGATTTGATGCTTAATTCTTATATGTATTATTTTTGTGTTTGATTGCTATATGCTACTGATTCCTTGGCAAGGGAAAAAGAAAATTTGATTGTTATCATCAATATAGTTGTACGGTAGGTTGATTGAAAATAATATGTAATTTTGTTGATTGATGCCATGGAAAATAAATTAATATTAGTATTGACATAAATGGCAAAGAAGGAGATGGATTGATAAGTGGATTTGATGAAAAATTGGATTATAGTTATTATTCCTCTTTCCTTGTTATGAATGTAAAAATTGGATTGATAAGAATATGTAGATGTGAATGTGTATTTTTCTGCTAATATAATTTGTTGTTTTTTGTGTTTCTCAATTTTAAATATTTTCTTATTCTCTCTGATAATCTATCATCATTTGTTTTTTGTTCATTTTTCTTAGAAATATGGAAATTGGCTCAAAGCGTTAAGGTTAGGCAAAGGTTTGACTTTATTAATCTCTTCTCCTTTTTCTATTTTCAGTATATTTTTTCTTCTTCTTTATTAAACACAATGAGAAATTAAATTTTATCTTCTTCTTTTTCTTTTTTCAGTATATTTTTCTTCTTCTTTATTAAACCCAATGAGAAATTAAATTTTATCTTGTTAGAGAAATTAAATTTTATCTTTTTCTTTATATAATGGCTAAATAATTATGAAATCTCTAAAGTTTTACATATTACACTAGTCAGTCTTTATATTTTTAAAATTTAATTTTTACATCCCTCTGTTTTCAAAAATTAAACTGTTTAGTCATTCTGTTAATATTTTCATCCTAAAAATATTAGTCAACTACTTTAATATTGTAAAATAATTTATTTACTCTTCCTTTATATATATTTTTCTTTGTTATTTATTTATTTATTTTATTTTATTTTTAAATTTATTTTATATATAGATCATCTGCAAAATAATAAATGACATTATTTGTATTATTTAAAATTATTTTTTAATAATATCTATAAAATTAAAATAAATAATATGTATAGATTGTATGTCAAATAATAAAAGATATTATTCGTATTATTTAAAATTATTTTTTATTAATATTTATAAAATTAAATTAAATTATTTGTAAGAAATATAAATAAAATTAAAAATAAGCATGACTTAATAAATAACAAAGAAAAATATATATAAAGGAAGGGCAAATAAATTATTTCATAATATTAAAGTAGTTAACTAATATTTTTAGGATAAAAATATTAATAGAATGACTAAACAGTTTAATTTTTAAAAACAGATGGATGTAAAAATTAGATTTTAAAAATATAAAGGCTGACTAGTGTAATATGTTAGACCTAGGCACTTTATAATTATTTAGCCTTATATAATTAACTAGCCCTTGTGGGAATTGTCTATTATCAACAACCAGCATCTCCTGTTTCCCTGATATTTGTGGTTGATAGAAATGACCTTGATTGTATAGTTGAGGCTCGAGATGAAATGCATGGCATGTTGAATGAGGTATGGACTAGAATTTACTGAAATACTGAAATTTATTTGCTTTTCTTTTAATTTAATAACAATAGTTTTGAGCTAATATGTTTCGCATAGAGTAGTTTCCCATAGCCAATGCTAGATTTAATTAATGCTAGATTTAATTAGCAACTACGTTTATGTGTATTATAAAATGGTAGGAGACAATTGTCATTCTATTTTGGTATTACGTAGCCAAGATAATTAAATTGAGAGCCAATGCAAAAAGAAAAAGAAACAGAAAGATTTGTTTTTTGGTATTTTGCTATAATAATTAATTTTATTAGTTCATTGTTTGATTTAGTTTTCTTTATGTTCTTGATGGCTTTAACTATAAATTTTTTCGTTTACTGATTTCTCAGTCGCAAATTTGGTTGCAATTGACGCGGCAAAAGCTGTTCCTGTGAATAAATAATTGGTTAGAATCTATACTTCATTTTATTTTCTCCATTTGATGTTGATAACTTAGGTTAGTGTTTCCAAAAGTTTCATTATCATTTGAAATAAATTATGCTATTTCTAGAGATTTCTGCTAGTTATATTGCTTGGTTATTCCTTGAAGCTTGAATTGTCTTTGCTTTGATTCAGGACGAATTTGTTTCCATATATAATTTGACTGATGGAGGCATTGGGGATTGGTTTGGAGGCTTTTTATATTCAGCTGGACAATAGGCTAATGAAGCTGTTATAGACCAGTTGTTTGCCCTTAGTTACACCAGGTTCTTCTCTATACTTATTATTTATTTATTTTTTTGCATCTTGCATTACTCGAAACAAGTGACTGATATTCTATGGCTGATTGCTTATTTTGATTCAGTTTGACAGTTATTTTTGGAGCAGGTCTTGTGACTACTGACTAGCCTTTCACCTTGTACTTTCAGTGTCTTACCATTGACTCTCGGTTATATTGGTAAGTATTTACTCATGTAATTTCTCATTGAAAAAACTATCATAGTTTATTCTCAAGAAGTGTGAGATTTCTATTTTGCGTGTCTTTTCATTTTCAAATCTGGATTATGACCTCATTTTGGTCATGCATGAGTATTTGGCTCTGGGAAAAGCAGGGCGGAGGGACTTACTAAAAGATTTACCTTCATTTTTGTGTTCTTGTTACTTCTAAAACTAAATAAAAACAAATGAAATTAAAGGACTGCTAGAAAGTACTCAGATTAGATGAAAGAAAGAAAAGAAACATGTTAGAAGTTTAACTCATACAAATCCTTCTGCATCTTTTAGTATTTTGGTATTTTGATAGGAGACAATTGTTGTTTGGGTGAGGAGTAGCTTATACAAATCCTTTTTCTTTTGGTGTTGCGTATGTACAACTAAAAGTGAATATGTTGAGTTATCCTTGAGTTATTTTAACTCAGTAATAATAATAATCCAATATAGCATCTCCACTTAATTATTTTGTATTTTGAATAATTATAGCAAATGCAAATTGTTTTGTAGGCTTGTGATGTTGGTAACAGTTAATATGTAGCCTCAGAGAATTGATGTGTATATACGAATAACTCTTCACATTTAAGTTTCGCTAACAGTAATCATGGTGAAAATTGAAAATACTTTGTTGGGATTTTTGTTAATATTATAATTGTATTGTTATTGGATATAAGTACATTTGTCCTTCATCGAATTTAATTAATTACTTGTTTAGATATATGAAAATTACAATGAAAATTCCATTTTTAGAAAAAAAAATTATATTTTTGTCATATTTATTTTGTATGCTTAATATAAATATTATTTAAGTTCAGTAGGTCAAAATAATTATACAGGAGTTGTTTAAGCTGCTTTTGCAAAACTATTGCTATAAAAGTCTGAATAAAAAATGCAGGGGCCGTTCTGTAGGAAGGAAGTGTTGCTATCATGATTAATATGTAGAGGCGGTTCTATCATGATTAAACTGCCTCTACAGGACTGTTCTTATTCAAAAACTTATCCCGGTGCTTTCCAAACTCGTTGGGAAAACTATAGAGACGAGGCTTATCGTAGCGCAAGTGAGGCGGCTATGAAAATCTTTGCTAGATATTGCAAAGGAGGTTAAAACAGCCCCATATGAAATAGAAAATGCCTTTATAGCTTTCTTTTGTTGTAATGTCTCTTTTGTAACAAGTTAGAACTATCATAATTAGTGACAGAAACAGGACAAATTAGTAGGAGAGGCCAATTAGTTTAGATAAATATGATCGAATATATTTAACATATCAAAATAGAATATTTCATTATTTTAAATCACGAAAAGTATTAGAATTTATATGAGTATTTGACTGCTTGTTTAAATTTAACGTTTTAACATTCTTTCTTTTGAAAAATATATCAATTGTGGATAATTTTTTCATCTATAAACAAAATATATATGTATGTGTCTATATATTATTAATTCATATGCCAACACAATCCATTAAAATAAAGTAGCACAAAATTCAATAATATCAACGTAGATAATTTAATATGAGTATCACATTAATGAATAATAGACCATCATCGAGTCTTTTGGAAGTCACTATCCAAGTTCACCTGCTACATACTATGAATTACACAAGAAAAAAATTAGTTACTTATGTTATTGATTATGCTTGATGAATAAAAAAAAGAGTTTTCTAATTTAATGTTAGAATATGGAATGTTATATTGTCTTTAGTTACTTTACTAGTATCTATTAGATCTTTCGTATATTAATAATAATTTAATGGTTGAAGTATATATAACTTAATTAACTAACTAATAATTTATTTTTTTCCAACTAATTAAACAATTACATACATACATATATATATATAATTAATTAAAATCATGTAAAATCATGTTTGTAAACTTTTTGTAAAATATATATTGATACTCTTTGAAACTCTGATGTGGACTTAGAAGTAGCAATTTGAGATCTAACACATTTACCCTTGGAAGCAATTTCTTGAAAAGTTAAATCAGATTTTTTTTTTTTACTTGAACCAAACCTGATAATTTAGCAGAGAAACTTGGTACCAACTATGCTTATTGATTCAAAGAAGAATCAAGAAAAAGAGATTGGGAACTCTCTTAAGAACAAAAGTTTTGAAATTGTTATTTCAATTAATCAATGATTTCCTTCTTACAATGTTCAAGATACGTTTAAATAGATATAAAAGATAGAAATCCAAAATTAGGGTGTTTGATAACAAGTTTAAAATCATCCTTGTACCGCATAAACCAACCTATTGAACCTTGGACCTTGGACAGAAGTAAAAGGTAAAGGGAAAAATATTTAGTCAACTGGAGCTGAAGGAAAAACATTTTAAAGAAAACGTTGTCGTTTCAGTTGACTTAGCAGGCAAAACAAAGCATTTTAGATGGTGTGTTTTAGCTCCGTTAAGAAACGGCCAAATGTTCGAATAAGGCTCTAAATTATTATCAATGTCTCAATTCATCCCTTAAAGTATTTTTTTCGGTTAAATATGCTATTTTTCTATTTAAAAAAAGGATCATTTAAATTCTTACCATTAGAAAAAAGTTAATTTGCCATTAAAATGTTGAGGTGGCACTATCTATTTTATCCAGTTTATATTTTTAAATAAATTTAAATATTAAAAAATATATTTTTAAGAATATTAAAAATAAATTTTTAAATAAGTAAAAATTTTAAAAAAAAATATTTTCTAAAATATTAAAAAATTAAATAATATAAAGCAAAATAAAAAAATAAAAATTAATATATATTAAAAAATTTTCAAATAAGATAAAAATTTATTTTTATTAAAATTAAAAATATTTAGTAATCATAAAAAATATTTTTTATTTTGTAACTAAAAAATTATATTCTATTTATCAACGTTTAACCATTTATAAAATAATTAATGAATATCAAATTATGAATAAAAAACTTTAAAATCTATTTTTTATCAAGAAAAATTAGTTTTAATAAAAAAATTTATTTGTAATATAATATGATGCAGAATATAATATACTTATTTTTCTAATATGTAAAAAGTTATTTTTTTAATATTTTTAAATATATATATATATATTTAATTTTAATTATTTTTAATATATTTTTAATTATTTAAAAAATATAAATTGAATAAAATAGAAAAAATCACTTAAAATATATCAATCTCTAAAGCATTAATACTTTTTAGACTCATATCACCTTAAATAGACTAAAAAAAGACTAGAATAACATTCCTATACGAATTGCGCCTAAACCAAATCATCGTCTTTCATTTAAAATTAGAGCAAAACCGAATAGCTTTCTTTGATCTCTCTCTGTCGCTGTCGAGCTCTCTCTCTCTATCACCGTCGTTCACCATTCCTATCACCATCTGCAACTTTCTTACACTCTCAACATCTGAAACTTTCATTTTCACTGTCATTCGACAAAGTTTTATCATTTTCTCTAACATCCACAGTAAGTTTGTTGTCTAGAATTTTTTTTTATTTAATTTTTTTACTTCAAAAATTTTAAAAAAATATTGGATGCGAAATGTGTGAATATATAATAAAGCATATGCATATGTGAAAGTCGATGTCTTGATGGGTGGCAGTATCTATTGTTTATTGATGTGTTATCTTCAACGATCGATTTTGTCCTATTTGAAGTATGTGTTTTTAGTTTTTATTTATTTTTTTTAGGATTTATCGTTTATATAAGCGAAGTTAGATGGAGCTAGAGAAAGTTATGGGTGGTTAGAGTATCACTGTTAACTGCCCTAACTTACCCTAACTCTGGTGAAGATGCTTGTTTCTATCATCTGAAACACTCTAATGCAATTCCTATGTCAATATTCACACTATATTTGTTCAATGGTATATGTTTAATTTTTTTTTTATTTTTTAGTAGGAATTTAGTGAACTGAAATGCCCTAACAACTCGTAACTTTTTGACTCCACTGTAGTTGCATGTATCTTCCATATGAAAATCTCTACAGCAATTCCTAATTCAATCTGCATACTTAATTATAGCAATGGTATCTGTTTGATGTTTTATGATTTTTTTAGGAAAAAATTAGTGAACTGATCTGCCCTAACTTACCATAACTTTTTCTAACTATAATGAAGTTGTATGTTTCTGCCATCTGAAATTCTCTAATGAACTTCCTAATTCAATATGAATACTTGGTCATATTAATGACTTCTGTTTGATTAATTTTGATTTTTTCAGATGAAATTTAGTTAACTGAACTGCCCTAATTACCCATAACTTACCCTGACTCCAATGTAGTTGCATGTATCTTTCATCTGGAAATCTTCACTGCAATTTCTAAGTCAATATGCACACTTGATTATGGCAATGATATATGTTTGATGTTTTATGATTTTTTAGAAAAAAAATTTAGTGAACTGATCTGCCCTAACATATTATAATTTTTTCTAAATGTAGTGAAGTTGTATGTTTCTGTTGTATGAAATTCTCCAATAAACTTCATAATTCAATATGAATAATTGGTCATATCAATAGTATCTGGTTGATTAATTTTGATTTTTAAAATAGAATTTAGTGAACTGAACTACCCTAACTACCCATAACTTGCTCTGACTCCACTGTAGTTACATGTATCTTTCATCTAAAAATCTTCACTGCAATTTCTAAGTCAATCTGCTCACTAGATTATGGCAATGGTATCTATGTGATGTTTTATAATTTTTAGGGAAAATTTAATGAACTGATTTGCCCTAACTTGCCATAATTTTTCATAATTGTAGTGAAGTTGCATGTGTCTGCCATATAAAATTCTCCAATGAACTTCCTAATTCAATTTGAATATTTGGTCATATCAATAGTATCTATTTGATTAATTTTGAATTTTTCAGATGGAATTTAGTGAACTAAACTACCCATAACTTGCCCTAATCCAAATTTTTTCAGGTAAATGGCGTCATGTTCTGCATCATCTTCTCCTAGCGAAGGAACACCCACCGTACCTGATAAGAAAATTGTAAGTCCTGGGAAAATATCCTCATCTGGCCATCATTACGTCTTCAAAAGAAGAAAAACTGGTCAGCCAACTGCAACGAACAAGAGGAAGTGATATGTTAAATTTCAAAGTGATGAAGAAAATGCCCAAGAAAGGATAAATGTTGATATACTTCAATCTAATTATATAATTGATCAATCAATGTGGAGATACCACCAGGTTAACACTATTAGTCGTGGTTTGAATATTATAAGTGACATTCGAAATGCATTTGCTGATAACAATGAAAAAGCAATTGCAATATATTTACCTTACAAGTGATTTATGTTTTTGGTTATGAAGTAGTTATTTCTTAATTTTATTTTCAAATTTATGTAGATTGATGCCTTTTCAAAGTATAATATTAGCCACTTGCTGAACACGGATGAAAAAAATATTTTCCATTGGTCTGGATTGATAAACTATATGTTCTTACATCAAGTTCACAATATAAAGGCAGATGAGCTATCATTTAAGTTCAGTAGTGAAATGGTCACCATGGGAGCAAGGGAATTTTGTCTAATTTCTGGGTTAAATATAATGGCAATGAGGATTTGGTTGCTGCCAGCAGTCCTCTTATGCATGAGTATGGAAACATGACCAGCAAGGAGATGGTTGCAGCGTTTAAAGGTTGTAATGACATGAATGTTCAGGTTAAGGGTTGCATGCCTGATTGACCTTATGGTTTTGGGCAAAGCTATTAAAGCTAAAGTTGATTCCCAAATTCTATCACTTGTTGATGATGTTGACACCTTTAACAATATTGTGTGGGGCAAACTGAGTTGAAAGTTTGTTTGTTCAAACATGAATGATGCTATTTGGAGCTTGAAGAATAAGGAAAAAGTTGATGGATACTCTTTAAGTGGATTTTTTTATCATAACAATTTTTGCAATGAAGATATTGCCATCTTTAGACAGGGTTGGGGTTAAGAAAATTAGTAATCAGATTTTTAGGATCATGAATTTGAGGATGGAGTCAAAGGTCTCTTATCAACAAATCTAAGCAAAAATTTGTGAATCGGTACATCACATTCTCTCATTGTTTGTTTATAATTACAAATTGTTACTATTCATGTATTTTTTTCAAAATTGATTATTCAAATAATGACAGATGGAGTCAATATTTGTGTTGGTGATCCCTCAATAGTCCAGGGTTACATACATTGGGGGTTAGGGCAAGTTAGGACATTTCTGCCAGTTAGTTTATAATCACATTTGTTACTGTTTACGCACTTTTTTAATAAAAATTGTCCAAATCATGACAAATGGAGTGTATATTTATTCTGATTAATCCCCATCTGGTCCAGAGTTGCATACATCTAGAGTTAGGGCATTCCTGCTAGTTGATTTATAATCACACATTTGTTACTGTTTACGCACTTTTTTAATATAAATTGTCCAAATCATAGCATATGGAAGTGAATATTTTTCTTGGTAATCCCCCACTGGTCCAGCATTGTAAACATTTGGGATTAAGGTAAGTTAGAGCAAGTTAGGGCATTCCTGCCAATTAGTTTATAATCACACTTTTGTTATTGTGCATGCATTTTTTTCAAAAGTGATTGTCCAAATCATGATAGATGAATGGATATTTTTTCTGGGTGATCCCCATCTAGTATAGGGTTTTGTATATTGAGAGTTAGGGTAAGTTAGGGTACTCTTGTCAGTTAGTCTATAATCACATTTGTTACTATTTACATTTTTTTTAATATAAATTGTCTAAATCATGATAAATGAAGTAAATATTTATTCAGGTTGATCCCCATCTGGTCCAGGGTTGCAAACAACTGAGGTTAGGGCAAGTTAGGACATTTCTACCAATTGGTTTATAATCACACATCTGTTACTGTTCACACACTTTTTCAATATAAAATTTTAAAATCATGTTAGATGGGAATAATATATTTCGTACCAATAATCTAGAGAATAATATGGGGAACACAAGTTGTAAACATTATATTCACCACTTTTCACAACTGCAAGAGCATGTACGCATAGAATTTGGTCTAATTGAAACCTCTTACAACAACAATTCCTAAGTGATTCATAATGGTTCTAATGTATCCACCACATAGTTCTAATCAACATCGTACACATCGTACCTCGTATTGCTAACAGGTTCAATATGTCATTAAAAATATATTTGTAAAATTAATATGTAATTGATTCATAATGGTAGCATACAATTCAATTTTGTTGCTTGAAATTGATATAATGCAATTATATTCAATTTTGTAAAATTCAATATGCATGAAATTGATATAATGCAATTAGATGGAATTTTGTAAAATTGAATCTACATGAAATTGATATAATGCACTTACATTCAATTTTGTTACATACATCATCCTCTTTTTTAGCCTTCTCTTAACAGCAGGTGCCATCTTTATAGTATATTTTTCTGCCTTACTTCGGCGTTCATAAAACCATCTTTGTAGCATCTTTCCCACCTCACTCACAAATGCGGTTATGGGAAGCTCTCATGCCTTAATAAGTGCAACATTAATAGATTTTGATATGTTAGTAGTCATGATATTATATCTCCTTTCATTCATATGAGAACGTGTCCATCTATTAAGATCAACCCCTTCAAGATACTCTTTTACACCTGGAACAACAATACAAAACGAACCAAAGAGTAAACTGAAATTGTGGATTTTATGTGATTTGGCCATTTTGTAATAATGTTTTTCAAGATCCTTTGTTATATGTCAAAATTTGCATTTGAGATTATTAAGAAGGTGGTACATACAAATCCCATTAAATGCATTTGGAAAAACGTCTGATACTGCCTTCTGAATGCTTCGATGTCGGTCTGTAATAATAACATGACCCGTCCATTCACCAAAGGTTGCCTTCAACCTTCCCAAGAATCATGTCCATGATGCATCATTTTCGAAATCAGTAATCCCAAATGCCAACGAAAAAATTTGTTAATTGGCATCATGGCGGATAGCAGTAAGAAGTATTTCGTGGTATTTTCCTTTTAGATGAGTTCTGTCAAAGGATATTATAGGTCTAAAGTATTTGAAACTTTGATTTGAAGCATCAAATGCTAAGAAGAGATAAAGAAATCGATGATCATCATCACAATGCACATGAACAACTGAACCTGGATTTGTTTCATGTAGCATGTGCAAGTATCCAGGAAGAATAGTGTAAGACTGTTTAGGAGTACCCAATCTGATATTCTCATAAGCATTCTCATGCCCCCTCCATGCAGTAGAATAACTGACCTCCACCATAAATTACTGACGCATATCGTTGATCACATCTTTAGGTTTGAATACTCTTTCCGGATTTAACAATTTTTTTAACACACTCCGCCATAACCCAACTTGTAGCTTGTTTGTATCTACTTTGAATAAAATCAGTTGGGTATGAATGCTCCACCGCATATTTCGTTACCATCCAACATACTTGATTGCCTTTAGCTAAACTTTTTACCCTCAGTCTCCATTTATATGATTTATCAATACAGCGGATAATGATGAATGATGGATTTGACTTAAAAATCTTAAATTGAAACTGCTCCCTCATTGCTACAATTGACAATGTCATTGTCAAATCTCTCTTTATTCTAAATATTTTACCCTCTTCAATAGAATACTCAATTGAACTTTCACCCAACAAATTGAAATCAAAATCATTGCTTGATTCATGTAATAAATCAGCATCCTCAGTGCCATTACACTATTCTGTTCCATCCATCCAATCTACATGGACCTTGGTAGTATGCTTGATACCGGTATTATAAATGTCATTCTTTTTTATCAAATGGTCAATGGTGTGTGAATGCAGAATGGCATGAGCAGTATCCAAATGGACAAAAATCTCAAAAATTGCATGGGTGTCTTCTACCATCGGAGACATAAGTGAGTCTTCATCTTTATATTGATTATGATATTGATCTTCAGGAATTACTTCAAGATTAGGAACCTCTCCTTCAATAATTTTTTTCATATCTAATGGATCATTGCTGTCATGTCCAGATTTATAAATACCTTCTTCAATATAAACATAAAGTGGATGTCTCAGTCTATTCTCGACCACAAATGCAAGGAACACGCTAAATGTCCTATCATCTACAATATCTTAAACTGGTCCTTCATCATATATGGTAAAAAAGTTGAACCTAATGTTCGAAGTACCGTTAATATTAAGCACGTCCGATACCGCTTTCTTTAGTTCATTGAAATTAGATTGTTCTGTCCATACAAGGAATTTAGTACACCCCCTACATATTTTGATGTCTCCACATTAAAGTTTCCTCCATAACGGATTGAGAAAACATTACTACTTTTCGACATTTGATTTAAAATGTAAATTATCAATACCTGCAGTCACAAATAATAAATAAAACTAAAACTATTAATTATCCAGGAGAATTTTATATAGGAGATATAAACATTGTGATGGGGGTTAGGGCAAACTATGGATAGTTAGGGTATTTCAGTAACCCTGTTTTTCCATTAAAAAAATTAAAATAAATCGGACGTACATCATTTTCAGACTATACAATGCAGTGACTCTCAGAAAGTATCCATGAGCATTATATATAGCAAATATAAGCATTGTGATGGGGGTTAGGACAAATTATAGATAGCTAGGGCATTTCAGTAACCCTTTTTTCCTATCAAAAAATTAAAATAAATTGGATGGATATCATTTTCAGACTAACAGTGCAGGGACTCTCAGAAAGTATCCAGGAGCATTTTATATAGGCGATATAAGCATAGTGATGGGGGTTATGGTAAGTAATGGATAGTTAGGATATTTCAGTAACCTTTTTTTTCGATTAAAAAAATAAAACAAATGGGAAGGACATTATTTTAAGACTAAACATTGCAGGGACTCTCAGAAAGTATCCATGAGCATTCTATATTAGAGTTATAAGCATTGTGATGGAAGTTAGGGCAAGTTATGGATAGTTAGGGTATTTCAGTAACTCTTTTTTTCCATCAAAGAATCAAAATAAATCGGATGGACATTATTTTAAGACTAAACATTGCAAGAACTCTCAGAAAGTATTCAGAAACATTCTATACAGGAGATATAAGCATTGTTATGGGGGTTAGGGCAAGTTATGGATAATTAAGGCATTTCGGTAACCATTTTTATTCCCATCAAAAAAATTAAAATAAATCAGACGGACATCATTTTCAGACTAAACAATGCAGGGGCTCTCAGAAAGTATCTAGGAGAATTCTAAATATCAGATATAAGCATTGTAATGGGGTTAGAACAAGTTATGAATAATTAGAGCATTTCGGCAGTTTTGCTTACATATATTCTTATTTTTGCAGAAGGACTGTCAGTTGGACACAGATGCTAAATTCAACAAAATGAACCATTTTCTTTTCAAATAGTTATCATTTCATAGTGAAAATAACTTATAAATAACTGCATTGTATAAAATTAAGATCGGACATTTATCTGCAGATTCGACTAAATGAACATAATATAAAAACATACTGCATAAAGAGAGAGATAATTGAAAGAGGCAGATTCGTATTTTGAGAAGGAAGGAGACAGAAAGTTGAAATAAAAAGATTTGTATTTTGGAAAGGAAGAATGCAACATCCTTTTTTTAATATTAGTTTATTAAATATATGAGTATTCTCTTTTTTTTTTGTCTATTTAAGATGATATGTGTCTAAAAAATATTAATATTTTATAAATAGGCATATTTTAGGTGATTTATGATAAAATAGACCTCACAATATCACCTTAAATATTTTAACAATAAATTATTTTTTTTCTAATGACAAATATTTAAATGATCTATATTTTTATAGAAAAATAACATATTTAATCCAAAAAAAATACTTCAATGACCGAGTTGAGATATTGATAATAGTTTATAAGTTTATTTGAATTTTAGCTATCAAAAAATCCGCAATGAGCCTATCACATCAGTCATTCATATTTAGCTCGGGTGGCATTCAAGCAGACGTAGGATAGTTCATACAGAAAAAAAAGGTTAGCCACTGAATGACACAAAAAACACAAAAAGAAAGTTGGTGATTGGACTAAAATAATGCAACATTTATGGAATTTTTTTGGTCATTAACCTTTTTTTGTTTTTAAATAATTTTCATGTTATTAATATAATGTTGTAACATGTCGTTACTGTTAGCATTATTTCCGGCACGACAAGATTTTTTATTTTTAAATTTTCACTATAATTCTGTCGGTATTTTTATTGACAAATTTTCAAAATCTTTAAATTTTATATTTTGTCAGTAAACTTTCAATAAATAACAAAGTATCCTTTCACTCACTAATTTTTATCAATAAACTAAAATTTTATCATTTGATTATTTGTGTAAAATTAATTTATATAAATACTTAGTCAAAATAAGAGATATTTGCAATGAGAAGCTTTAAGAGCTATTTCTATTGACCGCCATGATGATATGCATAAAAAAAAAAATTAAATATTGGATTCTTCATTAATATTTTTAGTTCTAGAGCCAAATACAGTAGACACTAATTTGTAAATATTTTCCTTCCCACAAAAAAAAAATCTAACTAATAACCTAAAAACTAGGGTATACTAATTATTGTCTACGTCTACAATTTAAATTAGTCAAATGTGCTTATGTAAATTTTACGTTAAAAATTTTAATATAATAAATGTATATCAATTTTTAAAAAAAAAAAAACAAGAAGAGAAAGTGAAACCCTAATTTTTACCTTTTCTTTGAACTCTTTATTTTAGAGTTTTTAACCTCTGTATTTTTTTTTTGAAAAAATAAACCTCTGTACTTAAATCGTATTTACATTTATACTTTGTTTGGTTAATAATTTGCATAAGAAAAATTAAATTAATTTTAATGAAGGAAATACGTAAAAAAAAAGAAATTAAATTAAATTTATTTTAATGTATTTAATAACCGTAATTTATTAATAGCTTTCATTGAGTATATCTTTAAATATTTAATAAGAAACAAAATAACCTTTCACCTAATTCGCCGGGACACCAAAATGCTCCCAATTGTAAAGAATTTATATAATATGATATTAAAACATTGAAAAAAAAAACATTAATATTCAAACTAATGTTTCAACTTCCTAAACTGAATGAACATTATGAAATGGATTTCAAAATTTATAAAAAAAATATATACCTAAAAATCAAATTAAATTTTGGAAAAAGGAAAAGAAATAATAAAAGAATTACGAATGATTCTATCTTGAAGACATGATTAGTTAACAAGATCCTGAATGTTTTGAACAAATTTATCAATGTAACCAGTCATTAACTCTTTACTTCCTATTGTCTCCCTCCACTTCCTATGATTCTCTCTAACCATTAAACCCAAGTCCCTATCTTTATCCATTACAGACTTGATAGCATTGCTTAAATTCTCCTTTGAAAACCATCCATTCTCATCTCTTTCCACTTCCACTGCCACTTTCAACTCTTCAACCAAGAATCTTGTGTTCAAAATTTGATCACCTAAATGTGGTATTAATACTACTTGACAATTACTCATCAAAGCTTCCCACATTGATCCAAACCCGCAATGGTTAACAAAACACCCAATTGATGGGTGATTTAAAATCATTACTTGTTGAATCCATTCTCCCCAAACCACTCCTCTCCCTTTAACCCTTTCTTTAAACCCTTCCGGCAAGGCTTCTTCCACTGTTGATACGCCGCTTGGTGGTTTTAAGGCCACTAAAAATGGTAGATTTGTCAATTCAAGACCTAAAACCAATTCCTGAAATTGATTCTTTTCAAGAATAATTTGGCTACCAAATGCACAAAAGATTACTGAATTTTTTTCAAACCCATTTAGCCATTTGGCCCATTTTTCTTCCAACGGCGCTTTCACCAGTTCAGGTAATATTGGTCCAGTTAAAAACACCAATTTTTGATATTGATCACCTATGTAATCACAAAATTTGCCTTCAGTTTCCTGACAAGTTCTAATGGCTAAAGCGTCACTTTCTTTCATTGCTTTAGAAATTCTTTCATAAAAAGTAATTCCTTCACCAAAAGGCCGCCATACAAATGATAAAGATCGTAGAGCTTCCTTACCACGAAGCACAACCGTGGAGGAGGGATAGCCAGTGGGTGGCACCATCAAATCAGCCTCCGTCATTGGCTTATCTATATTAACATTCCGTTCCGGGACCATTACTATTGCAAGCGATGCTGCGGAGACTACATTGTAATTTATAGCCTTAATGCCAAGAGGTTTGGTTATTTCCGGTATCCAATGGGCAACATCATAAATAACTAATTTAGGTCTAGTGTCATGGATGACTTTTTCGACTTGATCACGAGTGCGGTCCAAGGCTATGCAAAGAAAATGAGTGAATTCAATTAGGATGTCGGAGGCGGTCTCCGTCCCGGAAGGGAGGCCGTCGACGGAGGGGATGGCGAGGGAATGAAAAGTGATGAGATGAGGAAAAAGATTGAAATGTTTTAATTGATTTATAGCTTTGTTTGGGAGTAAGAAACTGATGGAGAAACCTTTCTCGGCAAGTTTGTTAGAGAGATGGAGAAATGGAGTCATGTGACCCATTGCAAACCATGGAAACATTACTAGATGAAAACAGGAATTGTTGGGATGATCAGTCATTGATATTGGAATATTGGTTTTTCTTTATTTTATTTTCTTGAGATCGGATTTGTTTGATAGAATTAGAACGAAAAAAGAGTGAGATGAAAGCTGATCAAACTGAAAATTGAATTATGGTGGTGATGAAGGAATAAAATTTTGATGTTGTTTGCAAAGATTAAGGAAGATTGATATGGTGGTGCCGACAATTTTGGAAGAGCTCTTTGACCGACTAGCAACCAAGTCACGTGTTTTTTTATTTTGCTATTACTTTATCATGCTATGCAATATGCATTTAATTAACATCAAGAGAAATTGAAACTTCTACACAAAAATTAATCAACGAGGCAAAAGAAATATAGATTTATCTTGCAAATTGGATATATTATTAATGCATCTTAATTTATTTTCCTTCTATGAACTCTACAGTATTTGATCCCATTAGCTCTTTCAACAATTATATAAATGATTAGGACAAATACATCTTTTACTTCACCTTACCTTACCTCAAATCAAATTAAATAATTAAATAATTCTAGTATATATATTCATATGAAATTCAGCATATTCTTCAAAATAAATTTTATTAAAAAAATTTTTATCTTAATTTCGTTAACTATTTTCTGAATAATTTAATTTTTTATCAACTTTTAAACTTACATTTTGTTAAATTTAATAGCTAAAATATATTGATGTGATCTATAAGATGGAGAGAAAGATCAATTCAATCTGACAAGAGAGTCTAAGTGTCACTGGGTATTTACACTAAGTTGAAAAGATTTTAGGATGACCTAGCATGTAGTACACATGTGGTGCTAAAGATAGTGTGAATTTTAATAATCCAAATACGTTCATGCAATTTTTGATGGAACTAAATAATTGGTACGATCTGTGAAAAACCAAATCTTAATTTCTGATTGAGCCATTGCCCGCTGTAAACAAGACTTATTCTATGGTTTTAAGAGTAAAGAAACTGAGAGAAGTGCGCAAGTAGTTTTGTTGACATATGGGATACCAGTGCTATGTTAATAAGGGGCAACCAAGTGCTAATGATAGTGATAGCGTAATACCTTGTAAAAAAAATAATAATATAGTTAAAAATTAAATTAATTATTAGTGTGGCAATTATTGAGAAAAAAATATAAAATAATAATAATAATAAAAAAAGTTAAAATCATTAGTGTTAGTGGGAGACTAAAAAAATATACAAATAAAATAAATAATTAAAGTTTAAATAATAAAATCCACTAAAATTTGTCTGCACAATTATTTAATTGGGATAAAACAATAATAAATAAAATGTAATATATAATTATTAGGTAGGTATAAGAACAATAATGCTAATAGTTATGATGACAATTATTAAAAAATGAAAATTGTAATATCCCAAAATATAACCTAGAAGTTTGGTGTAATAATTGTTGTAATTGAAGTAAGTGTATTTGTGTTTAATTGGAAAAGAGAAAATAAGTGAAGAGAGAGTTTATATGTTGTATATATGTAAATATATATAACATATACACAAGTCAATGGGAAAGTCAAAGGAAGAGATTAATTATTGATTAATTGTGTTTAAGGGATAGTTTATATTAAGTGGGATTAGAGTTAGTGGAGTGGAAGAAGATATTTGTATTATTTTATACTAAATGCTTGGAGGAGAGGATTTTAAGGAAAAGAGGATTTGACTTTGTTTATTTGGTTTGTTTTCTTTTCTTCTTCCTTCGTGGCTCCCTATCTTTTCTTTCCTTCTCTTTTCTTTTCTGTTGTTGTCCGGCCATCAAGAAGCAAGAGAGCAAGAGGGAGATTTGCTTTTCCAAGTTCAAGATTGAAGAGAGTTTTCAAGAGATCAAGTTGGAGGTTTGAGAGTTATTCATCATTGGTAAGTCTTTTCCACTTGATTCTTTGATTTATTTGGGTTTGTGAGTTGGAGTTGTGATGGATATGTGTTTGGTTAGATTGTGTGGTGTTTAAGTGGTTTTGGATTTTGGGGTTGGATTGAAGAAAAGAGTAAGTTGGTTGGTATAGATTGAGTTGTGGTTATGTTTAGAGTTTTTGATGATGTTTGTGATTTGTGTTTGATGTGTGTTTTGGCTTGTTTTGGTGTTGTTGCAAGTTTGAGATGATGTTTGGGTATGTTTTGTTAAGTTTGGTGGAAGTGGATGTTGGTGGATAGAAGTGATTTGTAGTTGTGGTGTTGTTTTGGCCGGAATCTGGATTTTTGGCCTGACACGCCCATGAGCACGTCCAGGGTTCTTAGGCGTGTCAATTGTTCTGTGTGGTAGTAGGTTTGACACGGCCAGTAACACGCCCGTGTTATTGAGCGTGTCATAGCTACTGTGAGAATGGAGAATTTACACGGCCAGGAGCACGTTCAGGTTGTTGGACGTGTTGATGTATTTGTGTGAGGCAGTATGTATTACACGCCCAGTGACACGCCCGTGGTCATGAGCGTGTAATAGCTTCTGTGTTGTGGAGTTAGGGCACGGTCAGGAACACGCCCGTGTGGTTGAGCGTGTCATGTGTAGAGATTGCCCTAGTTAACTCTTAACTTGATTACTTCTTGTGTATCCTTAAGTAAGTGTGTGTTATATTTGTTGGATTAGGTCTTGAAGAAAGTGATTTGTCATTGATTTAAGAAGCATAAGAACCTTGGAAAAGGGAGTGTTTTGAGTTGTGTAAATTGCTTTTGAGGTAAGTACACATCCTGCATTATTGCATTGTTGATTCTTGTGAAGAATGTACTTTGCTATGCTTATATCAATGATGATATATATATGTACTATATGAATGATATGATGATACAAATGATTGTACATTTGAAAGAGGAATTGCTAAGATGGGTATTGAGATATGCTATGATGTGAAGCCTTTGTGTTTGGCTATGATGATTCAATTGAAAGATATAAGGCATGTTTGCCTAATTGATGATGAGAATTGAGAATGAAATAATAAATGAATTGTGTGGCTAATGTGTTATTCAATTTTCAGAGTTTGTTGTTGGTGGCATGCCTAATGATAGTAACACTCTCTTGAAGTTAGGTTGGGCTTGATCCTTGAAGCAAAGTTGGGTAGAAGTTTAACATGTTTTACTCCCCTTGAAGCTTGGTTGGGTCTAGTCCTTGAAGCCTAATTGAGATGTTACAACCCTTGAAGCTAGGTTGGGTTGGTTCTTGAAGCCAAGTTGGGTTGAGACTTAGCATGCTTTGTTCCCCTTGAAGCTTGGTTGAACCTAATCCTTGAAGCCTAGTTGGGTTTATGATAATGTTAAATGTGATGATTAAACCAAAACATTTACTCTGAAAATTGAATGGCATATTAGAGTGTTTTGGGCCCATGCTTGTCTTTGTATATAATGTGATTCTTGAATGGTAAAATCAATGGAACTATGAAGATGTAATATGAATATTGTTATGACATTGAATGTAGTATGATGTGGTAATGTGATGTGCTTCTATGTGTGTGGTTTATGAAATATAAAGGCATGTTGTTAGCCTTCCATCTATGATGTTGATTTGTTATTAAAATGTGTGACATTATATTGCACTAAAGCATAATACTAGCATACTTTGTACTACTAAGCCGTTGGCTTAGCGCGATAGTGTTTGATCGCGCAGGTGACAGAGTTGAACCTGAGAGTTCTTCAAGACCGAGTGAGAGTAGACATTGAAGAGTTCATTTTGGGACTTAAAGATCAGAGAAGAGCTGCCAATCATGTATATATTCTATGTTTTGTAAACTTTGATTTATAACATATTTGTAATACCTTCCGCTGTGAATTATTAAACATTTTATATATAGTGTCTTTTGGATTTCTTTTATTTGTTTGAGATTGGTTTCACTTGTTTACAAAGATATTTGTTGTGTCTTTTTAAACCGTGGCATTTTCTATATTCAGTATACGTATATTACGATCGTTTAAGCATGCTTGGTACGTATACAGGGTATAGAGGTGTTACAAAAATAATTAAAGTTAAGATTATTGTAGTGGTGTATTATTGTATAAAGTTTATTAATTGAACAAAAAGAGAGAGAGGAAGTATGAGACAAAAAAGAAAATGGAGAGAGAGAGAGAGAGAGAGAGAGAGACTGAAACAGAGGAAAAGAGAAACACTCTAATGTTTTTCCCTCTATTCGTCGCCTATTAGTCATCTCTAATCAACACGCGCTAACCACCATGGTAGCTCACTCAACGAGCTTTCTAATGCCATTAGATATATACTTTGTGAAAGGTCTTTGGACTGTGTAACACCCTTATACTCCATATATGAACAATACATACAACTAGTATATGTAAAATAAATATAAAGAATACAAGAATGTCACTATTATAGTCGTTAGAAAATTTATCAAAAAATTTTAATAAGATAATTTATTATTTTAAAGATAATTTATTTAATAAATAAATATAAATATAAGTAATTTAAATATTAAAATAACATTTATTAGAGGAGATCTTTGGGAAAAAAATTTCGCCAGAGTTTTATCTGTAATTTGAATATTTTTCCAAATCCAAACAAGTTAACACAACCTGCACAAAAGCTTACACTCGCAAAACATATTCAAACATTCACCCAATGCTCTAATATTTCTCCAAAAATACTTAAAACCTCTAAAATCACATGTTTGCATATGTATAAAGATTTTGCAAATATTTATGATACATATCCAAAATTTAAAGCTACAAGATTATTATATAACAGTATATTTCATAAAAACATAATAAGTTTAGTGAAACAAATATTTACATGCTTTACAAGTGGCACTGGTCTGATGGCAAAATAACAAACTTCTAGTACTATCCACAGATATTAGATATGATCAGGTCTAACAGGACTTTCAAGATCAACCTTATCACCTGCATAATGAAATTCAATCACATTAAGCTGCTAGCTTAGCGGTACATATTTTGACACCCAAAAATATTAATATGGATAAAACTTCTTTAAATGCATCATGCCACAATGTCAAGATAAAGATACATAATTCATCAAATACACACACACACACATATATATATATATCAAATTCTACAACACACACACATTGGGCACAAATATCCTTATACAATATTCAAGTTCTAAAAATATTATTTTAGCCAATCTCGATACTGGGGATCTAAGTATCAAATACTGCCTGAATGCACGTCCTCTAATTGCACTAGTATGTCTCACTAAAGGTGTAATTATATCTGTGACACTAGCATATGTCACTCGGTATAATCATATATGTGACACCAGTGTGTCTCGTCCGAAGGCATATGACATGCCAAACAACACCAAACACAACTTTCTGGAACTAGATATTGAATAAGGCAACACACATTATATTTTATTTGTTTTCATTTCTTTTTCCATAATCATGTATTATTCCATTATTTCATTATGGTTAAACACATTTTTCATATTTTTAGTCACATTTACAATGTGACATTCCTTTCCACACTTCTCATGCATATTTCACAAATTACTCATAACATATACCATTGCCATTTCTCAATAACTCAACATTGCATATCTCACGTATTTTTATACTTTATAAAACAAAATAATGCACTTATCATATCGTTGTAAATATCAAAGTAGCTTAGCACATTCCAAAAATTATAATGTGATAAGTCAATGCAAATGCAAATTAAACAAATGGAATCTAAGTATGTACAAATGTCTAAATTGCCAAATTTTAAGCTAATTTCTCCTGCCAACTCCAACTTTCACTAATATCCTTCACTACTTCAATTATACAACTTCACCTCATTTTGTCCTCTAACTTGGAAATCCTTCAAAATCACCATTAATTTTTGGAAAATCTTATAGAAATTTATGGACTAAAGAAGCAAAAAATCCTCCCACAAGCTCCATAAAATTCTTCCAAAGAGAGAGAAACACTACAAGAATGTAGTGAATTACCGACAGAAATTTACCAACAGAAAATTTTTTATTGGTAATACCGAGATAAAAAAAAAGAAAAATATACCGACAGATTACCAATAAAATAACGATAAAAAAATTTACCGACAGAAATATTGTCAATAATAATGGCGCCAGTGGATAGCGAGTTTAGTTACCGACACAGATGGCTATTTCTGTCGGTGCTACCGAGAGAAAAAATATCTCTTGGTAAATGGCCTTGCATTCTACTACTCATTTGCAGAGAGACATACTTTTCTCTTAGTAATACCGACAGAAATATTTTTCTATTAGTAAATCGATACTGAGAGATTATTTTCTCTCAGTAATATTGACAGAATCATATTTCTGTCGATAAATTAAAATGGTAATTAATTGCCTGAGACTTTTACCGATAGAAAAAAATTTTTGTCGGTAATATCGACGGAATAACATGTATGTCAGTAAAGGTCTCAACATTTAATTTTCTACATTCATTTATCGACAGAAATGAGAGTCTTTCGGTATTATCGAGAGAAAACTCTTTCTCTCGATAAACAAATACCGAGAGATACCATATTCACTCCATAATACCGATGAAATAGTATTTTTGTTGGTAAATTAAAATGGCAATTAATTTCTTGAACCTTTATCGACAAATTTTTTTTTGTTAGTAATACCGATAAAAAAATATTTATGTCGGTAAATGTCTCAAGTAATTAATTATCTACATTTATTTACTGACAGAAACAGTTGTCTGTCTGTAGTATCAAGAGAAAATAATTTTTCTTGGTAAACTGTTGACAAATGACGGTAAAAATTTCTCCATTCTACTATTTATTTTACCAAGAAAAAATATTTTCTCTCGGTTCTACCGACAAATAACTATTTCTATTGATAAATAAATAGTACAATAACAAAATTTTTACGGCCGTTTATCAGCAGTTTACTAAGAGAAATTATTTTCTCTCGATACTATAGACAGACAACTGTTTTTGTCGATAAAGTTTTCAAAAAAATTCGTCAATTATAAATATCTTGCGACTATTTATTCACCAATAGAAAGCTTTTTATGTCGATATTACGAGAGAATTTCTTTCTCTCGGTAAATGAATATTGGAAATGCAAAATTTTTATCGTCATTTGTTAGCCATTTACCGAGAGAAATATTGTTCTCTCGGTAATATCGACATAATCATTTTTCTGTTGGTATTTTTCGTTAATTAAAAATATCTTACGACTGTTTATTCACCGATAGAAATCTTTTTCTGTTGGTGTTACCTTATTCTCTCGGCAACTTTACCGATAGACACTAAAATTTATCGGTAATCTTTAAATAACAATCAACTCCTTTTCTTTTTCTCCATTTTTGTCGGCCATCTCTACTTCCCACTTCCCTCTGCTCCCCTATGTTCTCTGTTTTTTTTTTGTTGATCGAAGAAGAAGAAGAAGAAGAAGAAGAAGAAGAAGAAGAACAACAACAACAACAACAACAACAGCAACAACAAGAAGAAAATTGATATTTATTTTGAATTTTATTATTTATTTTTGGTAAATATTGTTTTTATTTTTATTTATTTATTTATTAGTTATTTTTATTTATAATAAATTTTATGTTGTGTGTCGAGATTTTGTGAATGTTACAGTTTAGGTTGATTATTTATATTTATTTGTGTGTTATTTGATTAGTTTATGTTGATTTTGAAGAAGAAGATGGAGAAAAATGTGATATTTTGATTTTTTTTTTATTCTTCTTTTAAATCCTAGTCATATATTTATTATATTAATATTTAATAGTTATCATCTTACACCACTAAAAATTAATTTAATTTTAATTTATTATTATTATTTACTTTTACTTTTACTTTTGACTTTGACCTTTTAACTTTTATCCACTTTTTGTCTTTTAGCTACTTTTATATTTTAGGTATATTTATTTATATTTCACATATACATAAGTCATTTTCTTCTTTCAACATCTTACTTAGCCCTATTAAATTATTTATTTAATTACTTTTACTTCTTCATTTAATTATTTTCGCTAAAACTATGGATGTTATAGACTGAGCTTCACATGCAGTCCAAAATGGAGATCGGAGCTCCTGCCGATAATCAATTTTCGACCATTTTTTTCCGGTGAGACTAGTATTTTTATAACCCTTTCTTCTTA